>JBAJHW010000013.1:8885966-10085966 GCA_037013535.1 Intellagama lesueurii
GAATGAGAGAAGGTATGAAAGCTAGAATGAAAGATATGAAGAAAAAAAAGAAATTAACGAAAGATAGAATGAGAGAAGGTATGAAAGGAAGAATGAAATATATCAAGAAAGGAAGAAAGAAAGAAATAAACTAAAATAGAATAAGAATACGTATGAAAGCTAGAATGAAAGACATCAAGAAAGAAAGAAACAAAGAACGAAAGAAACTAAAGATAGAATGAGAGACGGTATGAAAGGTAGAATGAAAGATATCAAGAAAGAAAGAAAGAAAGAAATTAAGAAATAAACTAAAGGTAGAATGAGAGAAGGTATGAAAGCAATAATGAAAGATATCAAGAAAGAAAGAAAGAAAGAAACTAAAGATAGAATGAGAGAAGGTATGAAACCTAGAATGAAAGATATCAAGAATGAAATAGAGAAAGAAATTAACTAAAGATAGAATGAGAGAAAGGGACGTGGTGGCGCTGCGGGTTAAACCGCAGAAGCCTCTGTGCTGTAAGATCTATAGATCTGCAGCTGTAAGATCGAATCCACGCGACGGAGTGAGCACCCGTCGCTTGTCCCAGCTCCCGCCAACCTAGCGGTTCGAAAGCATGCAAATGCAAGTAGATAAATAGGGACCACCTCTTTGGGAAGGTAACAGCGTTCCGTGTCTGAGTCGCACTGGCCATGTGACCACGGAAGATTCTCTTCGGACAAACGCTGGCTCTATGGCTTGGAAACGGGGATGAGCACCGCCCCATAGTGTCGAACACGATTGGACAAATTGTCAAGGGGAACCTTTACCTTTATCTTTTTAGAATGAGAGAAGGTATGAAAGGTAGAATGAAAGCTATCAAGAAGGAAAGAAAGAAATAAACAAACTAAAAATAGAATGAGAGAAGGAATAAAAGGTAGAATGAAAGACATCAAGAAAGAAATAAAAAATAAAGATAGAATGAGAGAAAGTATGAAAGCTAGAATTAAAGATATCAAGAAACAAAGAAACAAAGAAATAAAACTAAAATAGAATGAGAGAAGGGATGAAAGGTATAATGAGAGACATCAAGAAAGAAAGAAAGAAAGAAACTATAGATAGAATGAGAGATGGTATGAAAGCTAGAATGAAAGACATCAAAAAAGAAAGAAAGAAACTATAGATAAAATGAGACATGGTATGAAACATAGAATGAAAGATATCAAGACTGAAAAAAAGAAAGAAATTAACTAAAGATAGAATGAGAGAAGGTTTGAAAGGAAGAATGAAAGATATCAAGAAAGAAACAAGGAAAGAAAGAAACTAAGTATAGGATGAGAGAATGTATGAAACCTAGAATGAAATACATCAAGAAAGAATGAAAGAAACTAAAGAGAATGAGAGAAGGTATGAAACAAGAATGAAAGACATCAAGAAAAAAAGAAAGAAAGAAAGTAAAGATAGAATGAGAGAAGTTTTGAAAGGTAGAATGAAAGATATCAAGAAAGAAAGAAAGAAACTAAAGGTAGAATGAGAGAAGGTATGAAAGCAATAGTGAAAGATATCAAGAAAGAAAGAAAGAAAGAAAGAAACTGAATATAGATTGAGAGAAGGTATGAAAGCTAGAATGAAAGATATCAAGAATGAAAGAAAGAAACAAATTAACTATAGTTACAGTGAGATAAGGTATGAAAGAAAGAATGAAAGATATGACAAAAGAAAGAAAGAAAGAAACTAAAATAGAATAAGGAAGGTATCAAAGCTAGAATGAAAGACATCAAGAAAGAAAGATAGAATGAAAGAAAGAAACTAAAGATAGAATGAGAGAAGGTATGAAAGGAAGAATGAAAGACATCAAGAAAGAAAGAAAGAAAGAAATTAACTAATGGTAGAATGAGAGAAGGTATGAAAGCTAGAATGAAAGCTATCAAGAAAGTAATAAATAAATAAATAAACAAACTAAATATAGAATGAGAGAAGTTATAAAAGCTAGAATTAAAGACATCAAGAAAGAAAGAAATAAACTAAAGATAGAATGAGAGAAGGTATGAAAGCTAGAATGAAAGACATCAAGAAAGAAAGAAACTAAAGATAGAATGAGAGAAGGTATGAAAGCTAGAATGAAAGATATCAAGAACGAAAGAAATAAATAAACTAAAGATAGGATGAAAGAAGGTTTGAAAGGAAGAATGAAAGATATCAAGAAAGAAACAAGGAAAGAAAGGAACTAAAATAGAATGAGAGAAGGAATGAAATCTAGAATGAAAGATATCAAGAAAGAAAGAAACAAAGAAAGAAACTAAAATAGAATGAGAGAAGGTATGAAAGCTAGAATGAAAGTCATCAAGAAAGAAAGAAAGAAACTAAAGATAGAATGAGAGAAGGTATGAAAGCTAGAATGAAAGATATCAGGAAAAAAAAAGAAATTAAAGATAGAATGAGAGAAGATATGAAAGCTAGAATGAAAGCTATCCAGAAAGAAAGAAAGAAATAAAGAAACAAACTAAAGATAGAATTAGAGAAGGTATGAAACCTAGAATGAAAGACATCAAGAAAGACAGAAAGAAAGAAATTAACAAAAGATAGAATGACAGAAGGTATGAAAACTAGAAGGAAAGACATCAGGAAAGAAAGAAAGAAACTAAAGATAGAATGAGAGAAGGTATGAAAGCTAGAATGAAAGATATCAAGAAAAAAAAGAAATTAAAGATAGAATGAGAGAAGATATGAAAGCTAGAATGAAAGCTATCCAGAAAGAAAGAAAGAAATAAAGAAACAAACTAAAGATAGAATGAGAGAAGGTATGAAATCTAGAATGAAAGACATCAAGAAAGAAAGAAATAAACTAAAGATAGAATGAGAGAAGGTATGAAAACTAGAATGAAAGACATCAAGAAAGAAAGAAAGAAATAAACAAACTATAGAATGAGAGAAGGAATAAAATGTAGAATGAAAGACATCAAGAAATAAATAAAAAAAAGATAGAATGAGATAAAGTATGAAAGCTAGAATTAAAGATATCAAGAAACAAACAAAGAAAGAAACTAAAATAGAATGAGAGAAGGTATGAAAGCTAGAATGAAAGACATCAAGAAAGAAAGAAAGAAAGAAACTATAGATAGAATAAGAGATGGTATGAAAGCTAGAATTTAAGATATCAAGAAACAAAAAAACAAAGAGAGAAACTAAAGATAGAATGAGAGAAGGTATGAAAGCTAGAATGAAAGACATCAAGAAAGAAAGAAAGAAACGATAGATAGAATGAGAGATGGTATGAAACCTAGAATGAAAGATATCAAGACTGAAAGAAAAAAAGAAATTAACTAAAGATAGAATGAGAGAAGGTTTGAAAGGAAGAATGAAAGATATCAAGAAAGAAACAAGGAAAGAAAGAAACTAAAATATAATGAGAGAAGGAATGAAATCTAGAATGAAAGATATCAAGAAAGAAAGAAACAAAGAAAGAAACTATATATAGAATGAGAGAATGTATGAAAGCTAGAATGAAATACATTCAGAAAGAAAGAAAGAAACTAAAGAGAATGAGAGAAGGAATGAAAGCAAGAATGAAATACATGAAGAGAAAAAGTAAGAAAGAAACTAAAGATAGAATGAGAGAAGTTTTGAAAGGTAGAATGAAAGATATCAAGAAAGAAAGAAAGAAAGAAAGAAAGAAAGAAAGAAAGAAAGAAAGAAACTAAAGGTAGAATGAGAGAAGGAATAAAAGGTAGAATGAAAGACATCAAGAAAGAAATAAAAAAATAAAGATAGAATGAGAGAAAGTATGAAAGCTAGAATTAAAGATATCAAGAAACAAAGAAACAAAGAAATGAAACTAAAATAGAATGAGAGAAGGGATGAAAGCTAGAATGAAAGACATCAAGAAAGAAAGAAAGAAAGAAACTATAGATAGAATGAGAGATGGTATGAAAGCTAGAATTAAAGATATCAAGAAACAAAGAAAGAAACTAAAGATAGAATGAGAGAAGTTATGAAAGCTAGAATGAAAGACATCAAAAAAGAAAGAAAGAAACTATAGATAGAATGAGAGATGGTATGAAACATAGAATGAAAGATATCAAGACTGAAAGAAAGAAAGAAATTAACTAAAGATAGAATGAGAGAAGGTTTGAAAGGAAGAATGAAAGATATCAAAAAAAATAAACAAGGAAAGAAAGAAACTAAGTATAGAATGTGAGAATGTATGAAAGCTAGAATGTAATACATCAAGAAAGAATGAAAGAAACTAAAGAGAATGAGAGAAGGTATGAAACAAGAATGAAAGACATCAAGCAAAAAAGAAAGAAAGAAACTAAAGATAGAATGAGAGAAGTTTGGAAAGGTAGAATGAAAGATATCAAGAAAGAAAGAAAGAAAGAAACTAAAAGTATAATGAGAGAAGGTATGAAAGCTAGAATGAAAGATATCAAGAATGAAAGAAAGAAACAAATTAACTATAGTTAGAGTGAGATAAGGTATGAAAGAAAGAATGAAAGATATGACGAAAGAAAGAAAGAAAGAAAGAAACTAAAATAGAATAAGGAAGGTATCAAAGCTAGAATGAAAGACATCAAGAAAGAAAGATAGAATGAAAGAAAGAAACTAAAGATAGAATGAGAGAAGGTATTAAAGGAAGAATGAAAGATATCAATAAAGAAACAAGGAAAGAAAATAAGTAAAATAGAATGAGAGAAGGTATGAAAGTTATAATGAAAGATATCAAGAATGAAAGAAAGAAAGAAATTAAAGATAGAATAAGAGAAGGTATGAAAGATAGACTGAAAGACATCAAGAAAGAAAGAAAGAAACTATATATAGAATGAGAGATGGTATTAAACCTCGAATGAAAGATATCAAGAATGAAAGAAATAAAGAAATTAACTAATGATTGAATGAGAGAAGGTATGAAACCTAGAATGAAAGATATCAAGACTGAAAGAAATAAAGAAATTTACTAATGATAGAATGAGAGAAGGTATGAAAGGAAGAATGTAAGATATCAAGAAAGAAACAAGGAAAGAAAGAAACTAAAATAGAATGAGTGAAGGTATGAAATCTAGAATGAAAGATATAAAGAATGAAAGAAAGAAAGAAATTAACTAAAGATAGAATGAGATAAGGTATGAAAGCTAGAATGAAAGACATCAAGAAAGAAAGAAAGAAACTATATATAGAATGAGAGATGGTATTAAACCTCGAATGAAAGATATCAAGAATGAAAGAAATAAAGAAATTAACTAATGATAGAATGAGAGAAGGTATGAAAGGAATAATGAAAGATATCAAGAAAGAAAGAAAGAAAGAAACTAAAATAAAATGAGAGAAGGTATGAAAGCGAGAATGAAAGATATCAAGAATGAAAGAAAGAAAGAAATTAACTAAAGATAGAATGAGAGAAGGTATGAAAGGAAGAATGTAAGATATCAAGAAAGAAACAAGGAAAGAAAGAATCTAAAATAGAATGAGTGAAGGTATGAAATCTAGAATGAAAGATATCAAGAATGAAAGAAAGAAAGAAATTAACTAAAGATAGAATGAGATAAGGTATGAAAGCTAGAATGAAAGACATCAAGAAAGAAAGAAAGAAACTATATATAGAATGAGAGATGGTATTAAACCTCGAATGAAAGATATCAAGAATGAAAGAAATAAAGAAATTAACTAATGATAGAATGAGAGAAGGTATGAAAGGAATAATGAAAGATATCAAGAAAGAAAGAAAGAAAGAAACTAAAATAGAATGAGAGAAGGTATGAAAGCTAGAATGAAAGATATCAAGAATGAAAGAAAGAAAGAAATTAACTAAAGATAGAATGAGAGAAGGTATGAAAGCTAGAATGAAAGACATCAAAAAAGAAAGAAAGAAACTAAAAATAGAATGAGAGAAGGTATGAAAGCTAGAATGAAAGATATCAAAAAAAAGAAATTAATGAAAGATAGAATGAGAGATGGTATGAAAGCTAGAATGAAAGCTATCAAGAAAGAAACAAAGAAAGAAATAAACAAACTGAAGATAGAATGAAAGAAGTTATATAAGCTAGAATTAAAGACATCAAGAAAGAAAGAAATAAACTAAAGATAGAATGAGAGAAGGTATGAAAGCTAGAATGAAAGACATCAATAAAAAAGAAACTAAAGATAGAATGAGACAAGGTATGAAAGCTAGAATGAAAGATATCAAGAACGAAAGAAAGAAAGAAATTAACTAAAGATAGAATGAGAGAAGGTATGAAAGCTAGAATTAAAGATATCAAGAAACAAAGAAAGAAAGAAACTAAAGATAGAATGAGAGAAGGTATGAAACCTAGAATGAAAGACATCAATAATGAAAGAAAGAAAGAAATTAACAAAAGATAGAATGGGAGAAGTTATGAAAACTAGAATGAAAGCTATCAAGAAAGAAAGAAAGAAACAAAGAAACTAAAGATAGAATGAGAGAATGAATAAAAGCTAGAATGAAACACATCACGAAAGAAAGAAAAATAATAAAGATAGAATGAGAGAAAGTATAAAAGCTAGAATGAAGAATATCAAGAAAGAAACAAACAAAGAAAGAAAGAAACTAAAGATAGAATGAGAGAACGTATGAAACCTAGAATGAAAGACATCAAGAAAGACAGAAAGAAAGAAATTAACAAAAGATAGAATGAGAGAAGGTATGAAAACTAGAATGAAAGACATCAGGAAAGAAAGAAAGAAACTAAAGATAGAATGAGAGAAGGTATGAAAGCTAGAATGAAAGATATCAAGAAAAAAAAGAAATAAAGATAGAATGAGAGAAGGTATGAAAGCTAGAATGAAAGCTATCCAGAAAGAAAGAAATAAATAAAGAAACAAACTAAAGATAGAATGAGAGAAGGTATGAAATCTAGAATGAAAGACATCAAGAAAGAAAGAAATAAACTAAAGATAGAATGAGAGAAGGTATGAAAACTAGAATGAAAGACATCAAGAAATAAATAAATAAATAAACAAACTATAGAATGAGAGAAGGAATAAAATATAGAATGAAAGACATCAAGAAAGAAATAAAAAAATAAAGATAGAATGAGAGAAAGTATGAAAGCTAGAATTAAAGATATCAAGAAACAAAGAAAGAAACTAAAATAGAATGAGAGAAGGTATGAAAGCTGGAATGAAAGACATCAAGAAAGAAAGAAAGAAACTATAGATAGAATGAAAGATGGTATGAAAGCTAAAATTAAAGATATCAAGAAACAAAAAAAGAAAGAAAGAAACTGAAGATAGAATGAGAGAAGGTATGAAAGCAAGAATGAAAGGCAACAAGAAATAAAGAAAGAAACTATAACTAGAATGAGAGATGGTATGAAACCTAGAATAAAAGATATCAAGACTGAAAGAAAGAAAGAATTTAACTAAAGATAGAATGAGAGAAGGTTTGAAAGGAAGAATGAAAGATATCAAGAAAGAAACAAGGAAAGAAAGAAACTAAAATAGAATGAGAGAAGGAATGAAATCTAGAATGAAAGATATCAAGAAAGAAAGAAACAAAGAAACAAACCACATATAGAATGAGAGAAGGTATGAAAGCTAGAATGAAATACATCCAGAAAGAAAGAAAGAAACTAAAGAGAATGAGAGAAGGAATGAAAGCAAGAATGAAATACATCAAGAAAAAAAGTAAGAAAGAAACTAAGGATAGAATGAGAGAAGTTTTGAAAGGTAGAATGAAAGATATCAAGAAAGAAAGAAAGAAAGAAAGAAAGAAACTAAAGGAAGAATGAGAGAAGGTATGAAAACTATAATGAAAGATATCAAGAAAGAAAGAAACAAAGAAAGAAAGAAACTGAATATAGAATGAGAGAAGGTATGAAAGGTACAATGATAGACATCAAGAAAGAAAGGAAGAAAGATACTAAAGATAGAATGAGTGAAGGTATGAAAGCAAGAATGAAAGATATCAAGAATGAAACAAACAAATTAACTATAGTTAGAATGAGATAAGGTATGAAAGGAACAATGAAAGATATCACGAAAGAAAGAAAGAAACTAAAATAGAATAAGAGAAGGTATGAAAGCCAGAATGAAAGACATCAAAAAAGAAAGAAAGATAGAATGAAAGAAAGAAACTAAAGATAGAATGAGAGAAGGAATAAAAGCTAGAATGAAAGACATCAAGAAAGAAAGAAATAAACTAAAGATAGAATGAGAGAAGGTATGAAAGCTAGAATGAAAGACATCAACAAAGAAAGAAAGAAACTATAGATAGAATGAGAGATGGTATGAAACCTAGAATGAAAGATATCAAGACTGAAAGAAAGAAAGAAATTAACTAATGATAGAATGAGAGAAGGTATGAAAGGAAAAATGAAAGATATCAAGAAAGAAACAAGGAAAGAAAGAAACTAAAGAGAATGAGTGAAGGTATGAAAGGTAGAATGAAAGATATCAAGAAAGAAAGAAAGAAAGAAAGAAACTAAAGGTAGAATGAGAGAAGGTATGAAAGGTATAATGAAAGATATCAAGAAAGAAACAAAGAAAGAAAGAAACTGAATATAGAATGAGAGAAGGTATGAAAGGTAGAATAAAAGACATCAAGAAAGAAAGAAAGAAAGATACTAAAGATAAAATGAGTGAAGGTATGAAAGCTAGAATGAAAGCTATCAAGAAAGAAAGAAAGAAAGAAACAAACTAAAGATAGAATGAGAGAATGAATAAAAGCTAGAATGAAACACATCAAGAAAGAAAGAAAAAAAGATAAAGATAGAATGAGAGAAAGTATGAAAGCTAGAATGAAGGATATCAAGAAAGAAACAAAGAAAGAAAGAAAGAAACTAAAGATAGAATGAGAGAACGTATGAAACTTAGAATGAAAGACATCAAGAAAGACAGAAAGAAAGAAATTAACAAAAGATAGAATGAGAGAAGGTATGAAAACTAGAATAAAAGACAACAGGAAAGAAAGAAAGAAACTAAAGATAGAATGAGAGAACGTATGAAACTTAGAATGAAAGACATCAAGAAAGACAGAAAGAAAGAAATTATTAAAAGATAGAATGAGAGAAGGTATGAAAGCTAGAATGAAAGATATCAAGGAAAAAAAGAAATTAAAGATAGAATGAGAGAAGGAATGAAAGCTACAATGAAAGCTATCAAGAAAGAAAGAAAGAAAGAAAGAAAGAAACTAAAGATGGAATGAGAGAAGGTATGAAAGCTGGAATTAAAGATATCAAGAAACAAAAAAACAAAGAAAGAAACTAAAGATAGAATGAGAGAAGGTATGAAAGCTAGAATGAAAGACATCAAGAAAGAAAGAAAGAAATAAAGATAGAATGAGAGAAAGTATGAAAGCCAGAATTAAAGATATCAAGAAACAAAGAAAGAAAGATACTAAAATAGAATGAGAGAAGGTATGAAAGGTAGAATGAAAGACATCAAGAAAGAAAGAAAGAAACTATAGATAGAATGAGAGATGGTATGAAAGCTAGAATTAAAGATATCAAGAAACAAAAAAACAAAGAAAGAAACTAAAGATAGAATGAGAGAAGGTATGAAAGCTAGAATGAAAGACATCAAGAAAGAAAGAAAGAAACTATAGATAGAATGAGAGATGGTATGAAAACTAGAATGAAAGACATCAGGATAGAAAGAAAGAAACTAAAGATAGAATGAGAGAAGGAATGAAAGCTAGAATTAAAGATATCAAGAAACAAAGAAAGAAAGAAAGAAACTAAAGAAAGAATGAGAGAAGATATGCAACCTAGAATGAAAGATATCAAGAATGAAAGAAAGAACGAGATTACCTAAAGATAGAATGAGGGAAGGAATGAAAGCTAGAACGAAAGCTATCAAGAAATAAATAAATAAAAAAACAAACAAACTAAAGATAGAATGAGAGAAGAAATAAAAGCTAGAACGAAAGAAATCAAGAAAGAAAGAAAAAATAAAGATAGAATGAGAGAAGGTATGAAAGCTAGAATTAAAGATAGCAAGAAACAAAGAAAGAAACTAAAATAGAATGAGAAAAGGTATGAAAGCTAGAATGAAAGACATCAAGAAAGAAAGAAACTATAGATAGAATGAAAGATGGTATGAAAGCTAAAATTAAAGATATCAAGAAACAAAAAAAGAAAGAAAGAAAGTAAAGATAGAATGAGAGAAGGTATGAAAGCAAGAATGAAAGGAATCAAGAAAGAAAGAAAGAAACTATAGATAGAATGAGAGATGGTATGAAACCTAGAATGAAAGATATCAAGACTGAAAGAAAGAAAGAAATTAACTAAAGATAGAATGAGAGAAGGTTTGAAAGGAAGAATGAAAGATATCAAGAAAGAAACAAGGAAAGAAAGAAACTAAAATAGAATGACAGAAGGAATGAAATCCAGAATGAAAGATATCAAGAAAGAAAGAAACAAAGAAAGAAACTACATATAGAATGAGAGAAGGTATGAAAGGTAGAATGAAAGACATCAAGAAAGAAAGAAAGAAAGATACTAAAGATAGAATGAGTGAAGGTATGAAAGCTAGAATGAAAGATATCAAGAATGAAAGAAACAAATTAACTATAGTTAGAATGAGATAAGGTATGAAAGGAACAATGAAAGATATGGCGAAAGAAAGACAGAAAGAATGAAACTAAAATAGAATAAGAGAAGGTATGAAAGCCAGAATGAAAGACATCAAAAAAGAAAGAAAGATAGAATGAAAGAAAGAAACTAAAGATAGAATGAGAGAAGGTATAAAAGCTAGAATGAAAGACATCAAGAAAGAAAGAAATAAACTAAAGATAGAATGAGAGAAGGTATGAAAGCTAGAATGAAAGACATCAACAAAGAAAGAAAGAAACTATAGATAGAATGAGAGATGGTATGAAACCTAGAATGAAAGATATCAAGACTGAAAGAAAGAAAGAAATTAACTAATGATAGAATGAGAGAAGGTATGAAAGGAAAAATGAAAGATATCAAGAAAGAAACAAGGAAAGAAAGAAACTAAAGAGAATGAGTGAAGGTATGAAAGGTAGAATGAAAGATATCAAGAAAGAAACAAAGAAAGAAAGAAACTGAATATAGAATGAGAGAAGGTATGAAAGGTAGAATAAAAGACATCAAGAAAGAAAGAAAGAAAGATACTAAAGATAAAATGAGTGAAGGTATGAAAGGTAGAATGAAAGATATCAATAATGAAAGAAAGAAATTAACTAAAGATAGATTGAGAGAAGGTATGAAAGCTAGAATGAAAGCTATCAAGAAAGAAAGAAAGAAAGAAACAAACTAAAGATAGAATGAGAGAATGAATAAAAGCTAGAATGAAACACATCAAGAAAGAAAGAAAAAAAGATAAAGATAGAATGAGAGAAAGTATGAAAGCTAGAATGAAGGATATCAAGAAAGAAACAAAGAAAGAAAGAAAGAAACTAAAGATAGAATGAGAGAACGTATGAAACTTAGAATGAAAGACATCAAGAAAGACAGAAAGAAAGAAATTAACAAAAGATAGAATGAGAGAAGGTATGAAAACTAGAATAAAAGACATCAGGAAAGAAAGAAAGAAACTAAAGATAGAATGAGAGAACGTATGAAACTTAGAATGAAAGACATCAAGAAAGAAAGAAAGAAATAAAGATAGAATGAGAGAAAGTATGAAAGCCAGAATTAAAGATATCAAGAAACAAAGAAAGAGAGATACTAAAATAGAATGAGAGAAGGTATGAAAGGTAGAATGAAAGACATCAAGAAAGAGAGAAAGAAACTATAGATACAATGAGAGATGGTATGAAAGCTAGAATTAAAGATATCAAGAAACAAAAAAAACAAAGAAAGAAACTAAAGATAGAATGAGAGAAGGTATGAAAGCTAGAATGAAAGACATCAAGAAAGAAATTAAAAAATAAAGATAGAATGAGAGAAAGTATGAAAGCCAGAATTAAAAATATCAAGAAACAAAGAAAGAAAGAAACTAAAATAGAATGAGAGAAGGTATGAAAGGTAGAATGAAAGACATCAAGAAAGAAAGAAAGAAACTATAGATAGAATGAGAGATGGTATGAAAGCTAGAATTAAAGATATCAAGAAACAAAAAAACAAAGAAAGAAACTAAAGATAGAATGAGAGAAGGTATGAAAGCTAGAATGAAAGACATCAAGAAAGAAAGAAAGAAACTATAGATAGAATGAGAGATGGTATGAAAACTAGAATGAAAGACATCAGGATAGAAAGAAAGAAACTAAAGATAGAATGAGAGAAGGAATGAAAGCTAGAATTAAAGATATCAAGAAACAAAGAAAGAAAGAAAGAAACTAAAGAAAGAATGAGAGAAGATATGCAACCTAGAATGAAAGTTATCAAGAATGAAAGAAAGAACGAGATTACCTAAAGATAGAATGAGGGAAGGAATGAAAGCTAGAACGAAAGCTATCAAGAAATAAATAAATAAATAAAAAAACAAACTAAAGATAGAATGAGAGAAGAAATAAAAGCTAGAACGAAAGAAATCAAGAAAGAAAGAAAAAATAAAGATAGAATGAGAGAAGGTATGAAAGCTAGAATTAAAGATAGCAAGAAACAAAGAAAGAAACTAAAATAGAATGAGAAAAGGTATGAAAGCTAGAATGAAAGACATCAAGAAAGAAAGAAACTATAGATAGAATGAAAGATGGTATGAAAGCTAAAATTAAAGATATCAAGAAACAAAAAAAGAAAGAAAGAAAGTAAAGATAGAATGAGAGAAGGTATGAAAACAAGAATGAAAGGCATCAAGAAAGAAAGAAAGAAACTATAGATAGAATGAGAGATGGTATGAAACCTAGAATGAAAGATATCAAGACTGAAAGAAAGAAAGAAATTAACTAAAGATAGAATGAGAGAAGGTTTGAAAGGAAGAATGGAAGATATGAAGAAAGAAACAAGGAAAGAAAGAAACTAAAATAGAATGACAGAAGGAATGAAATCTAGAATGAAAGATATCAAGAAAGAAAGAAACAAAGAAAGAAGCTACATATAGAATGAGAGAAGGTATGAAAGGTAGAATGAAAGACATCAAGAAAGAAAGAAAGAAAGATACTAAAGATAGAATGAGTGAAGGTATGAAAGCTAGAATGAAAGATATCAAGAATGAAAGAAACAAATTAACTATAGTTAGAATGAGATAAGGTATGAAAGGAACAATGAAAGATATGGCGAAAGAAAGACAGAAAGAATGAAACTAAAATAGAATAAGAGAAGGTATGAAAGCCAGAATGAAAGACATCAAAAAAGAAAGAAAGATAGAATGAAAGAAAGAAACTAAAGATAGAATGAGAGAAGGTATGAAAGGAAGAATGAAAGATATCAAGAAAGAAACAAGGAAAGAAAGGAAGTAAAATAGAATGAGAGAAGGAATGAAATCTAGAATGAAAGATATCATGAAAGATAGAAACAAAGAAAGAAACTATATATAGAATGAGAGAATGTATGAAAGCTAGAATGAAATACATCCAGAAAGAAAGAAAGAAACTAAAGAGAATGAGAGAAGGAATGAAAGCAAGAATGAAATACATCAAGAAAAGAAGTAAGAAAGAAACTAAAGATAGAATGAGAGAAGTTTTGAAAGGTAGAATGAAAGATAACAAGAAAGAAAGAAAGAAAGAAAGAAACTAAAGGTAGAATGAGAGAAGGTCTGAAAACTATAATGAAAGATATCAAGAAAGAAAGAAACAAAGAAAGAAAGAAACTGAATATAGAATGAGAGAAGGTATGAAAGGTACAATGATAGACATCAAGAAAGAAAGGAAGAAAGATACTAAAGATAGAATGAGTGAAGGTATGAAAGCAAGAATGAAAGATATCAAGAATGAAACAAACAAATTAACTATAGTTAGAATGAGATAAGGTATGAAAGGAACAATGAAAGATATCACGAAAGAAAGAAAGAAAGAAAGAAACTAAAATAGAATAAGAGAAGGTATGAAAGCCAGAATGAAAGACATCAAAAAAGAAAGAAAGATAGAATGAAAGAAAGAAACTAAAGAT
Source organism: Intellagama lesueurii (assembly GCA_037013535.1). Taxonomy (NCBI): domain Eukaryota; kingdom Metazoa; phylum Chordata; class Lepidosauria; order Squamata; family Agamidae; genus Intellagama; species Intellagama lesueurii. The sequence goes on from JBAJHW010000013.1 coordinate 8,899,893, forward strand.
AGCATGAGAGAATTTATGAAAGCTAGAATGAAAGCTATTAAGAAATAAATAAAGAAACACACTAAAGATAGAATAAGAGAAGGCATAAAAGCTAGAATGAAAGACATCAAGAAATAAATAAGTAAATTAAAGATAGAATGAGAGAAGTTATGAAAGCTAGAATGAAAGCTATCAAGAAAGAAAGAAAGAAACAAATAAACAAACTAAAGATAGAATGAGAGAAGGTATAAAAGCTAGAATGAAAGACATCAAGAAAGAAAAAACAAACTAAAGATAGAATGAGAGAAGGTATGAAACCTAGAATGAAAGATATCAAGAATGAAACAAAGAAAGAAATTAACTAAAGATAGAATGAGAGAAGGTATGAAAGCTAAAATGAAAGACATCAAGAAAGAAAGGAAGAAATATACCAAAGATAGAATGAGAGAATGTATGAAAGCTAAAATGAAAGATATCAAGAATGAAAGAAAGAAAGAAATTAACAAACGATAGAATGAGAGAAGGTATGAAAGGAATAATGAAAGATATCAAGAAAGAAAGAAAGAAAATAAAATAGAATGAGAGAAGGTATGAAAGCTAGAATGAAATATATCAAGAAAGAAAGAAATAAACTAAAGATAGAATGAGAGAAGGTATGAAAGCTAGAATGAAAGACATCAAGAAAGACAGAAACTAAAGATAGAATGAGAGAAGGTATGAAAGCTAGAATGAAAGATATCAAGAAAGAAACAAAGAAAGAAAGAAATAAACTAAAGATAGAATGAGAGAAGGTATGAAAGCTAGAATGAAAGACATCAAGAAAGAAAGAAAGAAATTAACTAAAGATAGAATGAGAGAAGGTATGAAAACTAGAATGAAAGACATCAAGAAAGAAAGAAAGCAACTAAAGATAAAATGAGAGAAGGTATGAAAGCTAGATTGAAAGATATCAAGAAAAAAAAATATTAACTAAAGATAGAATGAGAGTAAGTATGAAAGCTAGAATGAAAGACATCAAGAAAGAAAGAAAGAAACAAGAGATAGAATGAGAGAAGGTATGAAAGCTAGAATGAAAGCTATCAAGAAAGAAAGAAAGAAAGAAACTAAAGATAGATTGAGAGAAGGTATGAAAGCTAGAATGAAAGCTATCAAGAAAGAAAGAAAGAAAGAAACTAAAGATAGAATGAGAGTATGAATAAAAGCTAGAATGAAACACATCAAGAAAGAAAGAAAAAAAGATAAAGATAGAATGAGAGAAAGTATGAAAGCTAGAATGAAGGATATCAAGAAAGAAACAAAGAAAGAAAGAAAGAAACTAAAGATAGAATGAGAGAACGTATGAAACTTAGAATGAAAGACATCAAGAAAGACAGAAAGAAAGAAATTAACAAAAGATAGAATGAGAGAAGGTATGAAAACTAGAATAAAAGACATCACGAAAGAAAGAAAGAAACTAAAGATAGAATGAGAGAACGTATGAAACTTAGAATGAAAGACATCAAGAAAGACAGAAAGAAAGAAATTATTAAAAGATAGAATGAGAGGGTATGAAAGCTAGAATGAAAGATATCAAGGAAAAAAAGAAATTAAAGATAGAATGAGAGAAGGAATGAAAGCTACAATGAAAGCTATCCAGAAAGAAAGAAAGAAAGAAAGAAAGAAACTAAAGATGGAATGAGAGAAGGTATGAAAGCTAGAAATAAAGATATCAAGAAACAAAAAAACAAAGAAAGAAACTAAAGATAGAATGAGAGAAGGTATGAAAGCTAGAATGAAAGACATCAAGAAAGAAAGAAAGAAACGATAGAGAGAATGAGAGAAAGTATGAAAGCCAGAATTAAAGATATCAAGAAACAAAGAAAGAAAGATACTAAAATAGAATGAGAGAAGGTATGAAAGGTAGAATGAAAGACATCAAGAAAGAAAGAAAGAAACTATAGATAGAATGAGAGATGGTATGAAAGCTAGAATTAAAGATATCAAGAAACAAAAAAACAAAGAAAGAAACTAAAGATAGAATGAGAGAAGGTATGAAAGCTAGAATGAAAGACATCAAGAAAGAAATAAAAAAATAAAGATAGAATGAGAGAAAGTATGAAAGCCAGAATTAAAGATATCAAGAAACAAAGAAAGAAAGAAACTAAAATAGAATGAGAGAAGGTATGAAAGGTAGAATGAAAGACATTAAGAAAGAAAGAAAGAAACTATAGATAGAATGAGAGATGGTATGAAAACTAGAATTAAAGATATCAAGAAACAAAAAAAGAAAGAAAGAAACTAAAGATAGAATGAGAGAAGGTATGAAAGCTAGAATGAAAGACATCAAGAAAGAAAGAAAGAAACTATAGATAGAATGAGAGATGGTATGAAAACTAGAATGAAAGACATCAGGAAAGAAAGAAAGAAACTAAAGATAGAATGAGAGAAGGAATGAAAGCTAGAATTAAAGATATCAAGAAACAAAGAAAGAAAGAAAGAAACTAAAGAAAGAATGAGAGAAGATATGCAACCTAGAATGAAAGATATCAAGAATGAAAGAAAGAACGAGATTACCTAAAGATAGAATGAGGGAAGGAATGAAAGCTAGAACGAAAGCTATCAAGAAATAAATAAATAAAAAAACAAAGAAACTAAAGATAGAATGAGAGAAGAAATAAAAGCTAGAACGAAAGAAATCAAGAAAGAAAGAAAAAATAAAGATAGAATGAGAGAAGGTATGAAAGCTAGAATTAAAGATAGCAAGAAACAAAGAAAGAAACTAAAATAGAATGAGAGAATGTATGAAAGCTAGAATGAAAGCTATCAAGAAAGAAAGAAAGAAAGAAACTAAAGATAGATTGAGAGAAGGTATGAAAGCTAGAATGAAAGCTATCAAGAAAGAAAGAAAGAAAGAAACTAAAGATAGAATGAGAGAATGAATAAAAGCTAGAATGAAACACATCAAGAAAGAAAGAAAAAAAGATAAAGATAGAATGAGAGAAAGTATGAAAGCTAGAATGAAGGATATCAAGAAAGAAACAAAGAAAGAAAGAAAGAAACTAAAGATAGAATGAGAGAACGTATGAAACTTAGAATGAAAGACATCAAGAAAGACAGAAAGAAAGAAATTAACAAAAGATAGAATGAGAGAAGGTATGAAAACTAGAATAAAAGACATCACGAAAGAAAGAAAGAAACTAAAGATAGAATGAGAGAACGTATGAAACTTAGAATGAAAGACATCAAGAAAGACAGAAAGAAAGAAATTATTAAAAGATAGAATGAGAGGGTATGAAAGCTAGAATGAAAGATATCAAGGAAAAAAAGAAATTAAAGATAGAATGAGAGAAGGAATGAAAGCTACAATGAAAGCTATCCAGAAAGAAAGAAAGAAAGAAAGAAAGAAACTAAAGATGGAATGAGAGAAGGTATGAAAGCTAGAAATAAAGATATCAAGAAACAAAAAAACAAAGAAAGAAACTAAAGATAGAATGAGAGAAGGTATGAAAGCTAGAATGAAAGACATCAAGAAAGAAAGAAAGAAACGATAGAGAGAATGAGAGAAAGTATGAAAGCCAGAATTAAAGATATCAAGAAACAAAGAAAGAAAGATACTAAAATAGAATGAGAGAAGGTATGAAAGGTAGAATGAAAGACATCAAGAAAGAAAGAAAGAAACTATAGATAGAATGAGAGATGGTATGAAAGCTAGAATTAAAGATATCAAGAAACAAAAAAACAAAGAAAGAAACTAAAGATAGAATGAGAGAAGGTATGAAAGCTAGAATGAAAGACATCAAGAAAGAAATAAAAAAATAAAGATAGAATGAGAGAAAGTATGAAAGCCAGAATTAAAGATATCAAGAAACAAAGAAAGAAAGAAACTAAAATAGAATGAGAGAAGGTATGAAAGGTAGAATGAAAGACATCAAGAAAGAAAGAAAGAAACTATAGATAGAATGAGAGATGGTATGAAAACTAGAATTAAAGATATCAAGAAACAAAAAAAGAAAGAAAGAAACTAAAGATAGAATGAGAGAAGGTATGAAAGCTAGAATGAAAGACATCAAGAAAGAAAGAAAGAAACTATAGATAGAATGAGAGATGGTATGAAAACTAGAATGAAAGACATCAGGAAAGAAAGAAAGAAACTAAAGATAGAATGAGAGAAGGAATGAAAGCTAGAATTAAAGATATCAAGAAACAAAGAAAGAAAGAAAGAAACTAAAGAAAGAATGAGAGAAGATATGCAACCTAGAATGAAAGATATCAAGAATGAAAGAAAGAACGAGATTACCTAAAGATAGAATGAGGGAAGGAATGAAAGCTAGAACGAAAGCTATCAAGAAATAAATAAATAAAAAAACAAAGAAACTAAAGATAGAATGAGAGAAGAAATAAAAGCTAGAACGAAAGAAATCAAGAAAGAAAGAAAAAATAAAGATAGAATGAGAGAAGGTATGAAAGCTAGAATTAAAGATAGCAAGAAACAAAGAAAGAAACTAAAATAGAATGAGAGAATGTATGAAAGCTAGAATGAAAGCTATCAAGAAAGAAAGAAAGAAAGAAACTAAAGATAGATTGAGAGAAGGTATGAAAGCTAGAATGAAAGACATCAAGAAAGAAAGAAAGAAACTATAGATAGAATGAGAGATGGTATGAAAACTAGAATGAAAGACATCAGGAAAGAAAGAAAGAAACTAAAGATAGAATGAGAGAAGGAATGAAAGCTAGAATTAAAGATATCAAGAAACAAAGAAAGAAAGAAAGAAACTAAAGAAAGAATGAGAGAAGATATGCAACCTAGAATGAAAGATATCAAGAATGAAAGAAAGAACGCGATTACCTAAAGATAGAATGAGGGAAGGAATGAAAGCTAGAACGAAAGCTATCAAGAAATAAATAAATAAAAAAACAAAGAAACTAAAGATAGAATGAGAGAAGAAATAAAAGCTAGAACGAAAGAAATCAAGAAAGAAAGAAAAAATAAAGATAGAATGAGAGAAGGTATGAAAGCTAGAATTAAAGATAGCAAGAAACAAAGAAAGAAACTAAAATAGAATGAGAGAATGTATGAAAGCTAGAATGAAAGCTATCAAGAAAGAAAGAAAGAAAGAAACTAAAGATAGATTGAGAGAAGGTATGAAAGCTAGAATGAAAGCTATCAAGAAAGAAAGAAAGAAAGAAACTAAAGATAGAATGAGAGAATGAATAAAAGCTAGAATGAAACACATCAAGAAAGAAAGAAAAAAAGATAAAGATAGAATGAGAGAAAGTATGAAAGCTAGAATGAAGGATATCAAGAAAGAAACAAAGAAAGAAAGAAAGAAACTAAAGATAGAATGAGAGAACGTATGAAACTTAGAATGAAAGACATCAAGAAAGACAGAAAGAAAGAAATTAACAAAAGATAGAATGAGAGAAGGTATGAAAACTAGAATAAAAGACATCACGAAAGAAAGAAAGAAACTAAAGATAGAATGAGAGAACGTATGAAACTTAGAATGAAAGACATCAAGAAAGACAGAAAGAAAGAAATTATTAAAAGATAGAATGAGAGGGTATGAAAGCTAGAATGAAAGATATCAAGGAAAAAAAGAAATTAAAGATAGAATGAGAGAAGGAATGAAAGCTACAATGAAAGCTATCCAGAAAGAAAGAAAGAAAGAAAGAAAGAAACTAAAGATGGAATGAGAGAAGGTATGAAAGCTAGAAATAAAGATATCAAGAAACAAAAAAACAAAGAAAGAAACTAAAGATAGAATGAGAGAAGGTATGAAAGCTAGAATGAAAGACATCAAGAAAGAAAGAAAGAAACGATAGAGAGAATGAGAGAAAGTATGAAAGCCAGAATTAAAGATATCAAGAAACAAAGAAAGAAAGATACTAAAATAGAATGAGAGAAGGTATGAAAGGTAGAATGAAAGACATCAAGAAAGAAAGAAAGAAACTATAGATAGAATGAGAGATGGTATGAAAGCTAGAATTAAAGATATCAAGAAACAAAAAAACAAAGAAAGAAACTAAAGATAGAATGAGAGAAGGTATGAAAGCTAGAATGAAAGACATCAAGAAAGAAATAAAAAAATAAAGATAGAATGAGAGAAAGTATGAAAGCCAGAATTAAAGATATCAAGAAACAAAGAAAGAAAGAAACTAAAATAGAATGAGAGAAGGTATGAAAGGTAGAATGAAAGACATCAAGAAAGAAAGAAAGAAACTATAGATAGAATGAGAGATGGTATGAAAACTAGAATTAAAGATATCAAGAAACAAAAAAAGAAAGAAAGAAACTAAAGATAGAATGAGAGAAGGTATGAAAGCTAGAATGAAAGACATCAAGAAAGAAAGAAAGAAACTATAGATAGAATGAGAGATGGTATGAAAACTAGAATGAAAGACATCAGGAAAGAAAGAAAGAAACTAAAGATAGAATGAGAGAAGGAATGAAAGCTAGAATTAAAGATATCAAGAAACAAAGAAAGAAAGAAAGAAACTAAAGAAAGAATGAGAGAAGATATGCAACCTAGAATGAAAGATATCAAGAATGAAAGAAAGAACGAGATTACCTAAAGATAGAATGAGAGAAGAAATAAAAGCTAGAACGAAAGAAATCAAGAAAGAAAGAAAAAATAAAGATAGAATGAGAGAAGGTATGAAAGCTAGAATTAAAGATAGCAAGAAACAAAGAAAGAAACTAAAATAGAATGAGAGAATGTATGAAAGCTAGAATGAAAGACATCAAGAAAGAAAGAAACTATAGATAGAATGAAAGATGGTATGAAAGCTAAAATTAAAGATATCAACAAACAAAAAAAGAAAGAAAGAAAGTAAAGATAGAATGAGAGAAGGTATGAAAGCAAGAATGAAAGGCATCAAGAAAGAAAGAAAGAAACTATAGATAGAATGAGAGATGGTATGAAACCTAGAATGAAAGATATCAAGACTGAAAGAAAGAATGAAATTAACTAAAGATAGAATGAGAGAAGGTTTGAAAGGAAGAATGAAAGATATCAAGAAAGAAACAAGGAAAGAAAGAAACTAAAATATAATGAGAGAAAGAATGAAATCTAGAATGAAAGATATCAAGAAAGAAAGAAAGAAAGAAAGAAACTACATATAGAATGAGAGAAGGTATGAAAGCTAGAATGAAATACATCCAGAAAGAAAGAAAGAAACTAAAGAGAATGAGAGAAGGAATGAAAGCAAGAATAAAATACATCAAGAAAAGAAGTAAGAAAGAAACTAAAGATAGAATGAGAGAAGTTTTGAAAGGTAGAATGAAAGATATCAAGAATGAAAGAAACAAATTAACTATAGTTAGAATGAGATAAGGTATGAAAGGAACAATGAAAGATATGGCGAAAGAAAGACAGAAAGAATGAAACTAAAATAGAATAAGAGAAGGTATGAAAGCCAGAATGAAAGACATCAAAAAAGAAAGAAAGATAGAATGAAAGAAAGAAACTAAAGATAGAATGAGAGAAGGTATGAAAGGAAGAATGAAAGATATCAAGAAAGAAACAAGGAAAGAAAGGAAGTAAAATAGAATGAGAGAAGGAATGAAATCTAGAATGAAAGATATCAAGAAAGATAGAAACAAAGAAAGAAACTATATATAGAATGAGAGAATGTATGAAAGCTAGAATGAAATACATCCAGAAAGAAAGAAAGAAACTAAAGAGAATGAGAGAAGGAATGAAAGCAAGAATAAAATACATCAATAAAAGAAGTAAGAAAGAAACTAAAGATAGAATGAGAGAAGTTTTGAAAGGTAGAATGAAAGAAATCAAGAAAGAAAGAAAGAAAGAAAGAAACTAAAGGTAGAATGAGAGAAGGTCTGAAAACTATAATGAAAGATATCAAGAAAGAAAGAAACAAAGAAAGAAAGAAACTGAATATAGAATGAGAGAAGGTATGAAAGGTACAATAATAGACATCAAGAAAGAAAGGAAGAAAGATACTAAAGATAGAATGAGTGAAGGTATGAAAGCAAGAATGAAAGATATCAAGAATGAAACAAACAAATTAACTATAGTTAGAATGTGATAAGGTATGAAAGGAACAATGAAAGATATCATGAAAGAAAGAAAGAAAGAAAGAAACTAAAATAGAATAAGAGAAGGTATGAAAGCCAGAATGAAAGACATCAAAAAAGAAAGAAAGATAGAATGAAAGAAAGAAACTAAAGATAGAATGAGAGAAGGTATAAAAGCTAGAATGAAAGACATCAAGAAAGAAAGAAATAAACTAAAGATAGAATGAGAGAAGGTATGAAAGCTAGAATGAAAGACATCAAGAAAGAAAGACACAAAGAAAGAAACTAAAGAGAGAATGAGAGAAAGTATAGAAGTTAGAACGAAAGACATCAAGAAAGAAGGATACTAAAGATAGAATGAGAGAAGGTATGAAAGCTAGAATGAAAGACATCAAGAAAGAAAGAAAGAAACTAAATAGAATGAGAGAAGGTATGAAAGCTAGAATGAAAGACATCAAGAAAGAAATAAATAAACAATAGATAGAATGAGAGAAGGTATGAAAGCTAGAATGAAATCTATCAAAAAAGAAAGACAGAAATAAACAAACAAACTAAATTTAGAATGAGAGAAGGTATAAAAGCTAGAATGAAAGACATCAAGAAAGAAAGAAAAACTGAATATAGAATGAGAGAAGGTATGAAACCTAGAATGAAAGATATCAAGAATGAAAGAAAGAAATTAACTAAAGATAGAATGAGAGAATGTATGAAAGCTAGAAAGAAAGACATCAAGAAAGAAAGATAGAAACTATAGATAGAATGAGATGGTATGAAAGCTAGAATTAAAGATATCAAGAAAGAAACAAAGAAAGAAAGAAACTAAAGAAAGAATGAGAGAAGATATGAAACCTAGAATGAAAGATATCAGGAATGAAAGAAAGAACGAAATTACCTAAAGATAGATTGAGGGAAGGTATGAAAGCTAGAATGAAAGCTATCAAGAAATAAATAAATAAATAAATAAACAAACTAAAGATAGAATGAGAGAAGAAATAAAATTTAGAATGAAAGAAATCAAGAAAGAAAGAAAAAAATAAAGATAGAATGAGAGAAGGTATGAAAGCTAGAATGAAAGATATCAAGAAAGAAAGAAACAAAGAAAGAAAGAAATTAAAGATAGAAGGAGAGAAAAAATGAAAGTTAGAACGAAAGACATCAAGAAAGAAGGATGCTAAAGATAGAATGAGAGAAGGTATGAAAGCTAGAATGAAAGAAATCAAGAATGAAATAAAGAAATTAACTAAAGATAGAATAAGAGAAGTTATGAAAGCTAGAATGAAAGACATCAAGAAAGAAAGAAAGAAACTAAATAGAATGAGAGAAGGTATGAAAGCTAGAATGAAAGACATCAAGAAAGAAAGAAAGAAACAATAGATAGAATGAGAGACGGTATGAAAGCTAGAATGAAAGCTATCAAGAAAGAAAGAAAGAAAGAAATAAACAAACTAAAGATAGAATAGAGAAGGTATGAAAGGAATAATGAAAGTTATGAAGAAAGAAAGAAAGAAACTAAAATAGATTGAGAGAATGTATGAAAGCTAGAATGAAAGACATCAAGAAAGAAAGGAAGAAAGATACCAAAGATAGAATGAGAGAAGGTATGAAAGCTAAAATGAAAGATATCAAGAATGAAAGAAAGAAAGACATTAACAAACGATAGAATGAGAGAAGGTATGAAAGGAATAATGAAAGATATCAAGAAAGAAAGAAAGAAACTAAAATAGAATGAGAGAAGGTATGAAAGCTAGAATGAAATATATCAAGAAAGAAAGAAATAAAGTAAAGATAGAATTAGAGAAGGTATGAAAGCTAGAATGAAAGACATCAAGAAAGAAAGAAACTAAAGATAGAATTGGAGAAGGTATGAAAGCTAGAATGAAAGATATCTAGAACAAAAGAAAGAAATTAACTAAAGATAGAGTGAGAGAAGGTTTGAAAGGAAGAATGAAAGATATCAAGAAAGAAAAAAGGAAAGAAAGAAACTAAAATAGAATGAGAGAAGGTATGAAAGCTAAAATGAAAGATATCAAGAATGAATGAAAGAAAGAAATTAATTAAAGATAGAATGAGAGAAGGTATAAAAGCTAGAAAGAAAGACATCAAGAAAGAAACAAAGAAACTATACATAGAATGAGATGGTATGAAAGCTAGAATTAAAGATATCAAGAAACAAAGAAAGAAAGAAAGAAACGAAAGAAAGAATGAGAGAAGATATGAAACCTAGAATGAAAGATATCAAAAATGAAAGAAAGAACGAAATTACCTAAAGATAGAATGAGGGAAGGTATGAAAGCTAGAATGAAAGCTATCAAGAAATAAATAAATAAATAAATAAACAAACTAAAGATAGAATGTGAGAAGAAATAAAAGCTAGAATGAAAGAAATCAAGAAAGAAAGAAAAAATAAAGATAGAATGAGAGAAGGTATGAAAGCTAGAATGAAAGACATCAAGAAAGAAAGAAAGAAACTAAAGATAGAATGAGAGAAGGTATGAAACCTAGAATGAAAGATATCAAGAAAAAAAAGAAATAAACTAAAGATAGAATGAGAGAAGGTATAAAAGCTGGAAAGAAAGAGATCAAGAAAGAAAGAAAGAAACTATAGATAGAATGAGATGGTATGAAAGCTAGAATTAAATATATCAAGAAAGAGAGAAAGAAACTAAATAGAATGAGAGAAGGTATAAAAGCTAGAATGAAAGACGTCAAGAAAGAAAGAAAGAAACTAAAGAAAGAATGAGAGAAGATATGAAACCTAGAATGAAAGATATCAAGAATGAAAGAAAGAACGAAATTACCTAAAGATAGATTGAGGGAAGGTATGAAAGCTAGAATGAAAGCTATCAAGAAATAAATAAATAAATAAATAAACAAACTAAAGATAGAATGAGAGAAGAAATAAAAGCTAGAATGAAAGATAAGAAGAAAGAAAGAAACAAAGAAAGATAGAAACTAAAGATAGAATGAAAGTATGAAAGTTAGAACGAAAGACATCAAGAAAGAAGGATACTAAAGATAGAATGAGAGAAGGTATGAAAGCTAGAATGAAAGAAATCAAGAATGAAAGAAAGAAATTAACTAAAGATAGAATAAGAGAAGTTATGAAAGCTAGAATGAAAGACATGAAGAAAGAGAGAAAGAAACTAAATAGAATGAGAGAAGGTATAAAAGCTAGAATGAAAGACATCAAGAAAGAAAGAAAGAAACAATAGATAGAATGAGAGAAGGTATGAAAGCTAGAATGAAAGCTATCAAGAAAGAAAGAAAGAAAGAAATAAACAAACTAAAGATAGAATAGAGAAGGTATGAAAGGAATAATGAAAGTTATGAAGAAAGAAAGAAAGAAACTAAAATAGATTGAGAGAATGTATGAAAGCTAGAATGAAAGACATCAAGAAAGAAAGGAAGAAAGATACCAAAGATAGAATGAGAGAAGGTATGAAAGCTAAAATGAAAGATATCAAGAATGAAAGAAAGAAAGAAATTAACAAATGATAGAATGAGAGAAGGTATGAAAGGAACAATGAAAGACATCAAGAAAGAAAGAAAGAAACTAAAGATAGAATGAGAGAAGGTATAAAAGCTAGAATGAAAGACATCAAGAAATAAATAAATAAACTAAAGATAGAATGAGAGAATGTATGAAATCTAGAATGAAGGATATCAAGAAAGAAAGAAACAAAGAAAGAAAGAAACTAAAGATATAATGAGAGAAGGTATGAAACCTAGAATGAAAGATATCTAGAACGAAAGAAAGAAATTAACTAAAGATAGAGTGAGAGAAGGTTTGAAAGGAAGAATGAAAGATATCAAGAAAGAAAAAAGGAAAGAAAGAAACTAAAATAGAATGAGAGAAGGTATGAAAGCTAAAATGAAAGATATCAAGAATGAAAGAAAGAAACAAATTAATTAAAGATAGAATGAGAGAAGGTATAAAAGCTAGAAAGAAAGACATCAAGAAAGAAAGAAAGAAACTATAGATAGAATGAGATGGTATGAAAGCTAGAATTAATGATATCAAGAAACAAACAAAGAAAGAAATTAACTAAAGATAGAATGAGAGAAGATATGAAACCTAGAATGAAAGATATCAAGAATGAAAGAAAGAACGAAATTACCTAAAGATAGATTGAGGGAAGGTATGAAAGCTAGAATGAAAGCTATCAATAAATAAATAAATAAATAAATAAATAAACAAATAAACAAACTAAAGATAGAATGAGAGAAGAAATAAAAGCTAGAATGAAAGAAATCAAGAAAGAAAGAAAAAAATAAAGATAGAATGAGAGAAGGTATGAAAGCTAGAATGAAAGATATCAAGAAAGAAAGAAACAAAGAAAGAAAGAAACTAAAGATAGAATGAAAGTATGAAAGTTAGAATGAAAGACATCAAGAAAGAAGGATACTAAAGATAGAATGAGAGAAGGTATGAAAGCTAGAATGAAAGAAATCAAGAATGAAAGAAAGAAATTAACTAAAGAGAGAATAAGAGAAGTTATGAAAGCTAGAATGAAAGACATCAAGAAAGAAAGAAAGAAACTAAATAGAATGAGAGAAGGTATGAAAGCTAGAATGAAAGACATCAAGAAAGAAAGAAAGAAACAATAGATAGAATAAGAGAAGTTATGAAAGCTAGAATGAAAGCTATCAAGAAAGAAAGAAAGAAAGAAATAAACAAACTAAAGATAGAATAGAGAAGGTATGAAAGGAATAATGAAAGTTATGAAGAAAGAAAGAAAGAAACTAAAATAGATTGAGAGAATGTATGAAAGCTAGAATGAAAGACATCAAGAAAGAAAGGAAGAAAGATACCAAAGATAGAATGAGAGAAGGTATGAAAGCTAAAATGAAAGATATCAAGAATGAAAGAAAGAAAGAAAGAAGAAAATAAAGATAGAATGAGAGAAGGTATGAAAGCTAGAATGAAAGATATCAAGAAAGAAAGAAACAAAGAAAGAAAGAAACTAAAGATAGAATGAGAGAAAGTATGAAAGTTAGAACGAAAGACATCAAGAAAGAAGGATACTAAAGATAGAATGAGAGAAGGTATGAAAGCTAGAATCAAAGATACCAAGAATGAATGAAAGAAAGAAATTAACTAAAGAGAGAAAGAGAGAAGTTATGAAAGCTAGAATGAAATCTATCAAAAAAGAAAGACAGAAACAAATAAACAAACTAAATTTAGAATGAGAGAATGTAGAAAAGCTAGAATGAAAGACATCAAGAAAGAAAAAAAAACTAAAGATAGAATGAGAGAAGGTATGAAACCTAGAATGAAAGATATCAAGAATGAAAGAAAGAAATTAACTAAAGATAGAATGAGAGAAGGTATGAAAGCTAGAATGAAAGACATCAACAAAGAAAGAAAGAAAGAAAGATAGTCAAGCTAGAATGAGAGAAGGTATGAAAGCTAGATTGAAAGATATCAAGAATGAAAGAAAGAAAGAAATATACTAAAGCTAGAATGAGAGAAGGTATGAAAGCTAGATTGAAAGATATCAAGAATGAATGAAAGAAAGAAATTAACTAAAGATAGAATGAGAGAAGGTATGAAAGCTAGAATGAAAGATATCAAGAATGAAAGAAGAAAAAATTAACTAAAGATAGCATGAGAGAATTTATGAAAGCTAGAATGAAAGCTATTAAGAAATAAATAAATAAACACACTAAAGATAGAATAAGAGAAGGTATAAAATCTAGAATGAAAGACATCAAGAAATAAATAAATAAACTAAAGATAGAATGAGAGAATGTATGAAATCTAGAATGAAAGATATCAAGAAAGAAAGAAACAAAGAAAGAAAGAAACTAAAGATAGAATGAGAGAAGTTATGAAACCTAGAATGAAAGATACCAAGAATGTAAGAAATTAACTGAAGATAGAATGAGAGAAGTTATGAAAGCTAGAATGAAAGCTATCAAGAAAGAAAGAAAGAAACAAATAAACAAACTAAAGATAGAATGAGAGAAGGTATAAAAGCTAGAATGAAAGACATCAAGAAAGAAAAAAGAAACTAAAGATAGAATGAGAGAAGTTATGAAACCTAGAATGAATGATATCAAGAATGAAACAAAGAAAGAAATTAACTAAAGATAGAATGAGAGAAGGTATGAAAGCTAGAATGAAAGACATCAAGAAAGAAAGGAAGAAAGATACCAAAGATAGAATGAGAGAAGGTATGAAAGCTAGAATGAAAGTTCTCAAGAAAGAAAGAAAGAAACAAATAAACAAACAAACTAAAGATGGAATAGAGAAGGAATGAAAGGAATAATGAAAGATATCAAGAAAGAAAGAAAGAAACTAAAATAGATTGAGAGAATGTATGAAAGCTAGAATGAAAGACATCAAGAAAGAAAGGAAGAAAGATACCAAAGATAGAATGAGAGAAGGTATGAAAGCTAAAATGAAAGTTATCAAGAATGAAAGAAAGAAAGAAATTAACAAATGATAGAATGAGAGAAGGTATGAAAGGAATAATGAAAGATATCAAGAAAGAAAGAAAGAAACTAAAATAGAATGAGAGAAGGTATGAAAGCTAGAATGAAATATATCAAGAAAGAAAGAAATAAACTAAAGATAGAATGAGAGAAGGTATGAAAGCTAGAATGAAAGACATCAAGAAAGACAGAAACTAAAGATAGGATGAGAGAAGGTATGAAAGCTAGAATGAAAGATATCAAGAAAGAAACAAACAGAGAAAGAAATAAACTAAAGATAGAAAGAGAGAAGGTATGAAAGCTAGAATGAAAGACATCAAGAAAGAAAGAAAGAAATTAACTAAAGATAGAATGAGAGAAGGTATGAAAACTAGAATGAAAGACATCAAGAAAGAAAGAAAGAAACTAAAGATAGAATGAGAGAAGGTATGAAAGCTAGAATGAAAGATATCAAGAAAAAAAGATATTAACTAAAGATAGAATGAGAGTAGGTATGAAAGCTAGAATGAAAGACATCAAGAAAGAAAGAAAGAAACTAGAGATAGAATGATAGAAGGTATGAAAGCTAGAATGAAAGCTATCAAGAAAGAAAGAAAGAAAGAAACTAAGGATAGATTGAGAGAAGGTATGAAAGCTAGAATGAAAGCTATCAAGAAAGAAAGAAAGAAAGAAACAAACTAAAGATAGAATGAGAGCATGAATAAAAGCTAGAATGAAACACATCAAGAAAGAATGAAAAAAAATAAATATAGAATGAGAGAAAGTATGAAAGCTAGAATGAAAGATATCCAGAAAGAAAGAAAGAAAGAAATTAACAAAAGATAGAATGAGAGAAGGTATAAAAGCTAGAATCAAAGACATCAAGAAAGAAAGAAACTAAGGATAGAATGAGAGAAGGTATGACAGCTAGAACGAAAGACATCACGAAAGAAAGAAAGAAAGATACTAAAGATAGAATGAGAGAAGGTATGAAAGCTAGAATGAAAGATCAAGAAAGAAAGAAAGAAACTAAAGGTAGAATGAGAGAAGGTATGAAAGCTAGAATTAAAGATATCAAGAAACAAAGAAAGAAAGAAACTAAAGATATAATGAGAGAAGGTATGAAACCTAGAATGAAAGACATCAAGAAAGAAAGAAAGAAACAATAGATAGAATGAGAGAAGTTATGAAAGCTAGAATGAAAGCTATCAAGAAAGAAAGAAAGAAAGAAATAAACAAACTAAAGATAGAATAGAGAAGGTATGAAAGGAATAATGAAAGTTATGAAGAAAGAAAGAAAGAAACTAAAATAGATTGAGAGAATGTATGAAAGCTAGAATGAAAGACATCAAGAAAGAAAGGAAGAAAGATACCAAAGATAGAATGAGAGAAGGTATGAAAGCTAAAATGAAAGATATCAAGAATGAAAGAAAGAAAGAAAGAAGAAAATAAAGATAGAATCAGAGAAGGTATGAAAGCTAGAATGAAAGATATCAAGAAAGAAAGAAACAAAGAAAGAAAGAAACTAAAGATAGAATGAGAGAAAGTATGAAAGTTAGAACGAAAGACATCAAGAAAGAAGGATACTAAAGATAGAATGAGAGAAGGTATGAAAGCTAGAATCAAAGATACCAAGAATGAATGAAAGAAAGAAATTAACTAAAGAGAGAAAGAGAGAAGTTATGAAAGCTAGAATGAAATCTATCAAAAAAGAAAGACAGAAAGAAATAAACAAACTAAATTTAGAATGAGAGAATGTAGAAAAGCTAGAATGAAAGACATCAAGAAAGAAAAAAAAACTAAAGATAGAATGAGAGAAGGTATGAAACCTAGAATGAAAGATATCAAGAATGAAAGAAAGAAATTAACTAAAGATAGAATGAGAGAAGGTATGAAAGCTAGAATGAAAGACATCAACAAAGAAAGAAAGAAAGAAAGATAGTCAAGCTAGAATGAGAGAAGGTATGAAAGCTAGATTGAAAGATATCAAGAATGAAAGAAAGAAAGAAATATACTAACGCTAGAATGAGAGAAGGTATGAAAGCTAGATTGAAAGATATCAAGAATGAATGAAAGAAAGAAATTAACTAAAGATAGAATGAGAGAAGGTATGAAAGCTAGAATGAAAGATATCAAGAATGAAAGAAGAAAAAATTAACTAAAGATAGCATGAGAGAATTTATGAAAGCTAGAATGAAAGCTATTAAGAAATAAATAAATAAACACACTAAAGATAGAATAAGAGAAGGTATAAAATCTAGAATGAAAGACATCAAGAAATAAATAAATAAACTAAAGATAGAATGAGAGAATGTATGAAATCTAGAATGAAAGATATCAAGAAAGAAAGAAACAAAGAAAGAAAGAAACTAAAGATAGAATGAGAGAAGGTATGAAACCTAGAATGAAAGATACCAAGAATGTAAGAAATTAACTGAAGATAGAATGAGAGAAGTTATGAAAGCTAGAATGAAAGCTATCAAGAAAGAAAGAAAGAAACAAATAAACAAACTAAAGATAGAATGAGAGAAGGTATAAAAGCTAGAATGAAAGACATCAAGAAAGAAAAAACAAACTAAAGATAGAATGAGAGAAGTTATGAAACCTAGAATGAATGATATCAAGAATGAAACAAAGAAAGAAATTAACTAAAGATAGAATGAGAGAAGGTATGAAAGCTAGAATGAAAGACATCAAGAAAGAAAGGAAGAAAGATACAAAAGATAGAATGAGAGAAGGTATGAAAGCTAGAATGAAAGTTCTCAAGAAAGAAAGAAAGAAACAAATAAACAAACTAAAGATGGAATAGAGAAGGTATGAAAGGAATAATGAAAGATATCAAGAAAGAAAGAAAGAAAGTAAAATAGATTGAGAGAATGTATGAAAGCTAGAATGAAAGACATCAAGAAAGAAAGGAAGAAAGATACCAAAGATAGAATGAGAGAAGGTATGAAAGCTAAAATGAAAGATATCAAGAATGAAAGAAAGAAAGAAATTAACAAATGATAGAATGAGAGAAGGTATGAAAGGAATAATGAAAGATATCAAGAAAGAAAGAAAGAAACTAAAATAGAATGAGAGAATGTATGAAAGCTAGAATGAAATATATCAAGAAAGAAAGAAATAAACTAAAGATAGAATGAGAGAAGGTATGAAAGCTAGAATGAAAGACATCAAGAAAGACAGAAACTAAAGATAGGATGAGAGAAGGTATGAAAGCTAGAATGAAAGATATCAAGAAAGAAACAAACAGAGAAAGAAATAAACTAAAGATAGAATGAGAGAAGGTATGAAAGCTAGAATGAAAGACATCAAGAAAGAAAGAAAGAAATTAACTAAAGATAGAATGAGAGAAGGTATGAAAACTAGAATGAAAGACATCAAGAAAGACAGAAACTAAAGATAGGATGAGAGAAGGTATGAAAGCTAGAATGAAAGATATCAAGAAAGAAACAAACAGAGAAAGAAATAAACTAAAGATAGAATGAGAGACGGTATGAAAGCTAGAATGAAAGACATCAAGAAAGAAAGAAAGAAATTAACTAAAGATAGAATGAGAGAAGGTATGAAAACTAGAATGAAAGACATCAAGAATGATAGAAAGAAACTACAGATAGAATGAGAGAAGGTATGAAAGCTAGAATGAAAGATATCAAGAAAAAAAGATATTAACTAAAGATAGAATGAGAGTAGGTATGAAAGTTAGAATGAAAGACATCGAGAAAGAAAGAAAGAAACTAGAGATAGAATGAGAGAAGGTATGAAAGCTAGAATGAAAGCTATCAAGAAAGAAAGAAAGAAAGAAACTAAGGATAGATTGAGAGAAGGTATGAAAGCTAGAATGAAAGCTATCAAGAAAGAAAGAAAGAAACAAACAAACTAAAGATAGAATGAGAGCATGAATAAAAGCTAGAATGAAACACATCAAGAAAGAATGAAAAAAAATAAAGATAGAATGAGAGAAAGTATGAAAGCTAGAATGAAAGATATCCAGAAAGAAAGAAAGAAAGAAATTAACAAAAGATAGAATGAGAGAAGGTATGAAAACTAGAATGAAAGACATCAAGAAAGAAAGAAAGAAACTAAAAATAGAATGAGAGAAGGTATGAAAGCTAGAATGAAAGATATCAAGAAAAAAAGAAATTAACTAAAAATAGAATGAGAGAAGGTATGAAAGCTATCAAGAAAGAAAGAAAGAAATAAACAAACTAAAGATAGAATGAGAGAAGGTATAAAAGCTAGAATGAAAGACATCAAGAATGTAAGAAATAAACTAAAGATAGAATGAGAGAAGGTATAAAAGCTAGAATCAAAGACATCAAGAAAGAAAGAAACTAAGGATAGAATGAGAGAAGGTATGACAGCTAGAACGAAAGACATCACGAAAGAAAGAAAGAAAGATACTAAAGATAGAATGAGAGAAGGTATGAAAGCTAGAATGAAAGATCAAGAAAGAAAGAAAGAAACTAAAGGTAGAATGAGAGAAGGTATGAAAGCTAGAATGAAAGATATCAAGAAAGAAAGAAACAAAGAAAGAAAGAAACTAAAGATAGAATGAAAGTATGAAAGTTAGAATGAAAGAAATCAAGAAAGAAGGATACTAAAGATAGAATGAGAGAAGGTATGAAAGCTAGAATGAAAGAAATCAAGAATGAAAGAAAGAAATTAACTAAAGAGAGAATAAGAGAAGTTATGAAAGCTAGAATGAAAGACATCAAGAAAGAAAGAAAGAAACTAAATAGAATGAGAGAAGGTATGAAAGCTAGAATGAAAGACATCAAGAAAGAAAGAAAGAAACAATAGATAGAATGAGAGAAGTTATGAAAGCTAGAATGAAAGCTATCAAGAAAGAAAGAAAGAAAGAAATAAACAAACTAAAGATAGAATAGAGAAGGTATGAAAGGAATAATGAAAGTTATGAAGAAAGAAAGAAAGAAACTAAAATAGATTGAGAGAATGTATGAAAGCTAGAATGAAAGACATCAAGAAAGAAAGGAAGAAAGATACCAAAGATAGAATGAGAGAAGGTATGAAAGCTAAAATGAAAGATATCAAGAATGAAAGAAAGAAAGAAAGAAGAAAATAAAGATAGAATGAGAGAAGGTATGAAAGCTAGAATGAAAGATATCAAGAAAGAAAGAAACAAAGAAAGAAACTAAAGATAGAATGAGAGAAAGTATGAAAGTTAGAACGAAAGACATCAAGAAAGAAGGATACTAAAGATAGAATGAGAGAAGGTATGAAAGCTAGAATCAAAGATACCAAGAATGAATGAAAGAAAGAAATTAACTAAAGAGAGAAAGAGAGAAGTTATGAAAGCTAGAATGAAATCTATCAAAAAAGAAAGACAGAAACAAATAAACAAACTAAATTTAGAATGAGAGAATGTAGAAAAGCTAGAATGAAAGACATCAAGAAAGAAAAAAAAACTAAAGATAGAATGAGAGAAGGTATGAAACCTAGAATGAAAGATATCAAGAATGAAAGAAAGAAATTAACTAAAGATAGAATGAGAGAAGGTATGAAAGCTAGAATGAAAGACATCAACAAAGAAAGAAAGAAAGAAAGATAGTCAAGCTAGAATGACAGAAGGTATGAAAGCTAGATTGAAAGATATCAAGAATGAAAGAAAGAAAGAAATATACTAAAGCTAGAATGAGAGAAGGTATGAAAGCTAGATTGAAAGATATCAAGAATGAATGAAAGAAAGAAATTAACTAAAGATAGAATGAGAGAAGGTATGAAAGCTAGAATGAAAGATATCAAGAATGAAAGAAGAAAAAATTAACTAAAGATAGCATGAGAGAATTTATGAAAGCTAGAATGAAAGCTATTAAGAAATAAATAAATAAACACACTAAAGATAGAATAAGAGAAGGTATAAAATCTAGAATGAAAGACATCAAGAAATAAATAAATAAACTAAAGATAGAATGAGAGAATGTATGAAATCTAGAATGAAAGATATCAAGAAAGAAAGAAACAAAGAAAGAAAGAAACTAAAGATAGAATGAGAGAAGGTATGAAACCTAGAATGAAAGATACCAAGAATGTAAGAAATTAACTGAAGATAGAATGAGAGAAGTTATGAAATCTAGAATGAAAGCTATCAAGAAAGAAAGAAAGAAACAAATAAACAAACTAAAGATAGAATGAGAGAAGGTATAAAAGCTAGAATGAAAGACATCAAGAAAGAAAAAACAAACTAAAGATAGAATGAGAGAAGTTATGAAACCTAGAATGAATGATATCAAGAATGAAACAAAGAAAGAAATTAACTAAAGATAGAATGAGAGAAGGTATGAAAGCTAGAATGAAAGACATCAAGAAAGAAAGGAAGAAAGATACCAAAGATAGAATGAGAGAAGGTATGAAAGCTAGAATGAAAGTTCTCAAGAAAGAAAGAAAGAAACAAATAAACAAACTAAAGATGGAATAGAGAAGGTATGAAAGGAATAATGAAAGATATCAAGAAAGAAAGAAAGAAACTAAAATAGATTGAGAGAATGTATGAAAGCTAGAATGAAAGACATCAAGAAAGAAAGGAAGAAAGATACCAAAGATAGAATGAGAGAAGGTATGAAAGCTAAAATGAAAGATATCAAGAATGAAAGAAAGAAAGAAATTAACAAATGATAGAATGAGAGAAGGTATGAAAGGAATAATGAAAGATATCAAGAAAGAAAGAAAGAAACTAAAATAGAATGAGAGAAGGTATGAAAGCTAGAATGAAATATATCAAGAAAGAAAGAAATAAACTAAAGATAGAATGAGAGAAGGTATGAAAGCTAGAATGAAAGACATCAAGAAAGACAGAAACTAAAGATAGGATGAGAGAAGGTATGAAAGCTAGAATGAAAGATATCAAGAAAGAAACAAACAGAGAAAGAAATAAACTAAAGATAGAATGAGAGAAGGTATGAAAGCTAGAATGAAAGACATCAAGAAAGAAAGAAAGAAATTAACTAAAGATAGAATGAGAGAAGGTATGAAAACTAGAATGAAAGACATCAAGAAAGAAAGAAAGAAACTAAAGATAGAATGAGAGAAGGTATGAAAGCTAGAATGAAAGATATCAAGAAAAAAAGATATTAACTAAAGATAGAATGAGAGTAGGTATGAAAGCTAGAATGAAAGACATCAAGAAAGAAAGAAAGAAACTAGAGATAGAATGAGAGAAGGTATGAAAGCTAGAATGAAAGCTATCAAGAAAGAAAGAAAGAAAGAAACTAAGGATAGATTGAGAGAAGGTATGAAAGCTAGAATGAAAGGTATCAAGAAAGAAAGAAAGAAAGAAACAAACTAAAGATAGAATGAGAGCATGAATAAAAGCTAGAATGAAACACATCAAGAAAGAATGAAAAAAAATAAAGATAGAATGAGAGAAAGTATGAAAGCTAGAATGAAAGATATCCAGAAAGAAAGAAAGAAAGAAATTAACAAAAGATAGAATGAGAGAAGGTATAAAAGCTAGAATCAAAGACATCAAGAAAGAAAGAAACTAAGGATAGAATGAGAGAAGGTATGACAGCTAGAACGAAAGACATCACGAAAGAAAGAAAGAAAGATACTAAAGATAGAATGAGAGAAGGTATGAAAGCTAGAATGAAAGATCAAGAAAGAAAGAAAGAAACTAAAGGTAGAATGAGAGAAGTTATGAAAGCTAGAATTAAAGATATCAAGAAACAAAGAAAGAAAGAAACTAAAGATATAATGAGAGAAGGTATGAAACCTAGAATGAAAGACATCAAGAAAGAAAGAAAGAAAGAAACAATAGATAGAATGAGAGAAGTTATGAAAGCTAGAATGAAAGCTATCAAGAAAGAAAGAAATAAATAAATAAACAAACTAAAGATAGAATAGAGAAGGTATGAAAGGAATAATGAAAGTTATGAAGAAAGAAAGAAAGAAACTAAAATAGATTGAGAGAATGTATGAAAGCTAGAATGAAAGACATCAAGAAAGAAAGGAAGAAAGATACCAAAGGTAGAATGAGAGAAGGTATGAAAGCTAAAATGAAAGATATCAAGAATGAAAGAAAGAAAGAAAGAAGAAAATAAAGATAGAATGAGAGAAGGTATGAAAGCTAGAATGAAAGATATCAAGAAAGAAAGAAACAAAGAAAGAAAGAAACTAAAGATAGAATGAGAGAAAGTATGAAAGTTAGAACGAAAGACATCAAGAAAGAAGGATACTAAAGATAGAATGAGAGAAGGTATGAAAGCTAGAATCAAAGATACCAAGAATGAATGAAAGAAAGAAATTAACTAAAGAGAGAAAGAGAGAAGTTATGAAAGCTAGAATGAAATCTATCAAAAAAGAAAGACAGAAACAAATAAACAAACTAAATTTAGAATGAGAGAATGTAGAAAAGCTAGAATGAAAGACATCAAGAAAGAAAAAAAACTAAAGATAGAATGAGAGAAGGTATGAAACCTAGAATGAAAGATATCAAGAATGAAAGAAAGAAATTAACTAAAGATAGAATGAGAGAAGGTATGAAAGCTAGAATGAAAGACATCAACAAAGAAAGAAAGAAAGAAAGATAGTCAAGCTAGAATGAGAGAAGGTATGAAAGCTAGATTGAAAGATATCAAGAATGAAAGAAAGAAAGAAATATACTAAAGCTAGAATGAGAGAAGGTATGAAAGCTAGATTGAAAGATATCAAGAATGAATGAAAGAAAGAAATTAACTAAAGATAGAATGAGAGAAGGTATGAAAGCTAGAATGAAAGATATCAAGAATGAAAGAAGAAAAAATTAACTAAAGATAGCATGAGAGAATTTATGAAAGCTAGAATGAAAGCTATTAAGAAATAAATAAATTAACACACTAAAGATAGAATAATAGAAGGTATAAAATCTAGAATGAAAGACATCAAGAAATAAATAAATAAACTAAAGATAGAATGAGAGAATGTATGAAATCTAGAATGAAAGATATCAAGAAAGAAAGAAACAAAGAAAGAAAGAAACTAAAGATAGAATGAGAGAAGGTATGAAACCTAGAATGAAAGATACCAAGAATGTAAGAAATTAACTGAAGATAGAATGAGAGAAGTTATGAAAGCTAGAATGAAAGCTATCAAGAAAGAAAGAAAGAAACAAATAAACAAACTAAAGATAGAATGAGAGAAGGTATAAAAGCTAGAATGAAAGACATCAAGAAAGAAAAAACAAACTAAAGATAGAATGAGAGAAGTTATGAAACCTAGAATGAATGATATCAAGAATGAAACAAAGAAAGAAATTAACTAAAGATAGAATGAGAGAAGGTATGAAAGCTAGAATGAAAGACATCAAGAAAGAAAGGAAGAAAGATACCAAAGATAGAATGAGAGAAGGTATGAAAGCTAGAATGAAAGTTCTCAAGAAAGAAAGAAAGAAACAAATAAACAAACTAAAGATGGAATAGAGAAGGTATGAAAGGAATAATGAAAGATATCAAGAAAGAAAGAAAGAAACTAAAATAGATTGAGAGAATGTATGAAAGCTAGAATGAAAGACATCAAGAAAGAAAGGAAGAAAGATACCAAAGATAGAATGAGAGAAGGTATGAAAGCTAAAATGAAAGATATCAAGAATGAAAGAAAGAAAGAAATTAACAAATGATAGAATGAGAGAAGGTATGAAAGGAATAATGAAAGATATCAAGAAAGAAAGAAAGAAACTAAAATAGAATGAGAGAAGGTATGAAAGCTAGAATGAAATATATCAAGAAAGAAAGAAATAAACTAAAGATAGAATGAGAGAAGGTATGAAAGCTAGAATGAAAGACATCAAGAAAGACAGAAACTAAAGATAGGATGAGAGAAGGTATGAAAGCTAGAATGAAAGATATCAAGAAAGAAACAAACAGAGAAAGAAATAAACTAAAGATAGAATGAGAGAAGGTATGAAAGCTAGAATGAAAGACATCAAGAAAGAAAGAAAGAAATTAACTAAAGATAGAATGAGAGAAGGTATGAAAACTAGAATGAAAGACATCAAGAAAGAAAGAAAGAAACTAAAGATAGAATGAGAGAAGGTATGAAAGCTAGAATGAAAGATATCAAGAAAAAAAGATATTAACTAAAGATAGAATGAGAGTAGGTATGAAAGCTAGAATGAAAGACATCAAGAAAGAAAGAAAGAAACTAGAGATAGAATGAGAGAAGGTATGAAAGCTAGAATGAAAGCTATCAAGAAAGAAAGAAAGAAAGAAACTAAGGATAGATTGAGAGAAGGTATGAAAGCTAGAATGAAAGGTATCAAGAAAGAAAGAAAGAAAGAAACAAACTAAAGATAGAATGAGAGCATGAATAAAAGCTAGAATGAAACACATCAAGAAAGAATGAAAAAAAATAAAGATAGAATGAGAGAAAGTATGAAAGCTAGAATGAAAGATATCCAGAAAGAAAGAAAGAAAGAAATTAACAAAAGATAGAATGAGAGAAGGTATAAAAGCTAGAATCAAAGACATCAAGAAAGAAAGAAACTAAGGATAGAATGAGAGAAGGTATGACAGCTAGAACGAAAGACATCACGAAAGAAAGAAAGAAAGATACTAAAGATAGAATGAGAGAAGGTATGAAAGCTAGAATGAAAGATCAAGAAAGAAAGAAAGAAACTAAAGGTAGAATGAGAGAAGTTATGAAAGCTAGAATTAAAGATATCAAGAAACAAAGAAAGAAAGAAACTAAAGATATAATGAGAGAAGGTATGAAACCTAGAATGAAAGACATCAAGAAAGAAAGAAAGAAACAATAGATAGAATGAGAGAAGTTATGAAAGCTAGAATGAAAGCTATCAAGAAAGAAAGAAATAAATAAATAAACAAACTAAAGATAGAATAGAGAAGGTATGAAAGGAATAATGAAAGTTATGAAGAAAGAAAGAAAGAAACTAAAATAGATTGAGAGAATGTATGAAAGCTAGAATGAAAGACATCAAGAAAGAAAGGAAGAAAGATACCAAAGATAGAATGAGAGAAGGTATGAAAGCTAAAATGAAAGATATCAAGAATGAAAGAAAGAAAGAAAGAAGAAAATAAAGATAGAATGAGAGAAGGTATGAAAGCTAGAATGAAAGATATCAAGAAAGAAAGAAACAAAGAAAGAAAGAAACTAAAGATAGAATGAGAGAAAGTATGAAAGTTAGAACGAAAGACATCAAGAAAGAAGGATACTAAAGATAGAATGAGAGAAGGTATGAAAGCTAGAATCAAAGATACCAAGAATGAATGAAAGAAAGAAATTAACTAAAGAGAGAAAGAGAGAAGTTATGAAAGCTAGAATGAAATCTATCAAAAAAGAAAGACAGAAACAAATAAACAAACTAAATTTAGAATGAGAGAATGTAGAAAAGCTAGAATGAAAGACATCAAGAAAGAAAAAAAACTAAAGATAGAATGAGAGAAGGTATGAAACCTAGAATGAAAGATATCAAGAATGAAAGAAAGAAAGAAATATACTAAAGCTAGAATGAGAGAAGGTATGAAAGCTAGATTGAAAGATATCAAGAATGAATGAAAGAAAGAAATTAACTAAAGATAGAATGAGAGAAGGTATGAAAGCTAGAATGAAAGATATCAAGAATGAAAGAAGAAAAAATTAACTAAAGATAGCATGAGAGAATTTATGAAAGCTAGAATGAAAGCTATTAAGAAATAAATAAATTAACACACTAAAGATAGAATAATAGAAGGTATAAAATCTAGAATGAAAGACATCAAGAAATAAATAAATAAACTAAAGATAGAATGAGAGAATGTATGAAATCTAGAATGAAAGATATCAAGAAAGAAAGAAACAAAGAAAGAAAGAAACTAAAGATAGAATGAGAGAAGGTATGAAACCTAGAATGAAAGATACCAAGAATGTAAGAAATTAACTGAAGATAGAATGAGAGAAGTTATGAAAGCTAGAATGAAAGCTATCAAGAAAGAAAGAAAGAAACAAATAAACAAACTAAAGATAGAATGAGAGAAGGTATAAAAGCTAGAATGAAAGACATCAAGAAAGAAAAAACAAACTAAAGATAGAATGAGAGAAGTTATGAAACCTAGAATGAATGATATCAAGAATGAAACAAAGAAAGAAATTAACTAAAGATAGAATGAGAGAAGGTATGAAAGCTAGAATGAAAGACATCAAGAAAGAAAGGAAGAAAGATACCAAAGATAGAATGAGAGAAGGTATGAAAGCTAGAATGAAAGTTCTCAAGAAAGAAAGAAAGAAACAAATAAACAAACTAAAGATGGAATAGAGAAGGTATGAAAGGAATAATGAAAGATATCAAGAAAGAAAGAAAGAAACTAAAATAGATTGAGAGAATGTATGAAAGCTAGAATGAAAGACATCAAGAAAGAAAGGAAGAAAGATACCAAAGATAGAATGAGAGAAGGTATGAAAGCTAAAATGAAAGATATCAAGAATGAAAGAAAGAAAGAAATTAACAAATGATAGAATGAGAGAAGGTATGAAAGGAATAATGAAAGATATCAAGAAAGAAAGAAAGAAACTAAAATAGAATGAGAGAAGGTATGAAAGCTAGAATGAAATATATCAAGAAAGAAAGAAATAAACTAAAGATAGAATGAGAGAAGGTATGAAAGCTAGAATGAAAGACATCAAGAAAGACAGAAACTAAAGATAGGATGAGAGAAGGTATGAAAGCTAGAATGAAAGATATCAAGAAAGAAACAAACAGAGAAAGAAATAAACTAAAGATAGAATGAGAGAAGGTATGAAAGCTAGAATGAAAGACATCAAGAAAGAAAGAAAGAAATTAACTAAAGATAGAATGAGAGAAGGTATGAAAACTAGAATGAAAGACATCAAGAAAGAAAGAAAGAAACTAAAGATAGAATGAGAGAAGGTATGAAAGCTAGAATGAAAGATATCAAGAAAAAAAGATATTAACTAAAGATAGAATGAGAGTAGGTATGAAAGCTAGAATGAAAGACATCAAGAAAGAAAGAAAGAAACTAGAGATAGAATGAGAGAAGGTATGAAAGCTAGAATGAAAGCTATCAAGAAAGAAAGAAAGAAAGAAACTAAGGATAGATTGAGAGAAGATATGAAAGCTAGAATGAAAGCTATCAAGAAAGAAAGAAAGAAAGAAACAAACTAAAGATAGAATGAGAGCATGAATAAAAGCTAGAATGAAACACATCAAGAAAGAATGAAAAAAAAAATAAAGATAGAATGAGAGAAAGTATGAAAGCTAGAATGAAAGATATCCAGAAAGAAAGAAAGAAAGAAATTAACAAAAGATAGAATGAGAGAAGGTATAAAAGCTAGAATCAAAGACATCAAGAAAGAAAGAAACTAAGGATAGAATGAGAGAAGGTATGACAGCTAGAACGAAAGACATCACGAAAGAAAGAAAGAAAGATACTAAAGATAGAATGAGAGAAGGTATGAAAGCTAGAATGAAAGATCAAGAAAGAAAGAAAGAAACTAAAGGTAGAATGAGAGAAGGTATGAAAGCTAGAATTAAAGATATCAAGAAACAAAGAAAGAAAGAAACTAAAGATATAATGAGAGAAGGTATGAAACCTAGAATGAAAGATATCAATAATGAAAGAAAGAAAGAAATTAACTAAAGGTAGAATGAGAGAAGGTATGAAACCTAGAATGAAAGCTATCAAGAAAGAAAGAAAGAAATAAACAAACTAAAGATAGAATGAGAGAAGGAATAAAAGCTAGAATGAAAGACATGAAGAAAGAAAGAAAAAATAAAGATAGAATGATAGAAAGTATGAAAGCTAGTGTGAATGATATCAAGAAAGAAACAAACAAACAAAGAAAGAAACTAAAGATAGATTGAGAGAAGGTATGAAAGCTAGAATGAAAGACATCAAGAAAGGAAGATACTGAGGATAGAATGAGAGATGGTATGAAATCTCGAATGAAAGATATCAAGAATGAAAGAAAGAAAGAAATTAACGAAAGATAGAATGAGAGAAGGTATGAAAACTAGAATGAAAGACATCAAGAAAGAAAGAAAGAAACTGTAGCGTTCTCCTTTAAATGTGGTCATGGCTCAGGTTTAATTAGAGTGAGTCATGCATATTCATGTTGCTGAGAGGCGGAGCCAAGAGGCAGAGAATAAGAGGCAGAGCCTGAGGGGGAGAGATCAGATCAGAGTTTTGGAAGGAGTTTGATTAGAGAGTTCAGAGATTTATGTGATTGTGATTAGACTGATGAAAATATAGTAGGAGATCTGAGAAGTGATTGACCAGTGACTGGAAGGGAGAAGGAATAGAACTGAATATTATAATACTGAAACAAATAAGCAAATAAACTAAAGATCTTTCTATTTCATTAAAGAGTGGACCTGATTCTTTCTAAAGGAGTTATGGGGATCTAGGGATCTCCTGGTGGCAGCAGTGGAAGAAAGGAAAGAGTTTAGTTTTGCCCTGGTGTGCTCTGAGGTCTGAGTCTAGGTGGACAGACCAAGGCACGAGTGGGTCCAACGCCACATAGGTTCCAGAGGTGTGGGATCCAAAAAGGGTCAAATCGCGACATTGGTGGCAGCGGTGGGATACGAAGTAATCCAGTGAAGCCTATTGAAAGAATCCAGTGAAGCCTATTGAAATAATCCAGTGAAGCCTTTAGAAAAGAGTTTATTGAGTCAAGGGTACCTTTTAGACAGGATCTGTGGCAATGAGGTTTGGTTCCTGCTAGAGCTTTTGGGAAAAGCTTAGTAGCGGGGCCTCAGAACCCAGATCAGGGGGGTCTAAGATAGGGAACGACTCTGTGAGGAAATTTCTGAGTTTTTCCTCAGGATCTGAGTATCAGAGGGCTTACTGTAAAATCCCAGGCTCTGAGAGAGGAGAGCGCTGTGGATAAGGCAGAAGCCAGGTCATAGCAGATCTGTGGGAGAGAACCTAAGGAAAAGGCTTGAATTCTTTGAGAGGGAATTTCTGAGTTTACCTCAGGATCTGAGGATCAGAGGGCTTACTGTGAAATCCCAGGCTCTGAGATAGGAGAGCGCTGTGGATAAGGCAGAAGCCAGGTCATAGCAGATCTGAGGGAAAGTACTAAAAGAAAAGGCTTGAAAAATTTATATCAGTAACTGGAAGTAAGATAAGAAAAAACAGGTCCTTTTAAAAAATTTTGTGAACGCTGCTCCAATCACCTCAGAAAAAAAAAAAAAAAACAAAAAGGAAAAGATGCCTCCCAAACACGCCACAAGGGGGAGTCCTGAGTCTGAAGAGTTACCTCAGGAATTGGAGGGAAATAAGGAATTAAGCCCTCAAGAATTTGAGAAATGGAAACTGGAAAGGGAATTTAAATTTAAGGAACTACGGCTCAGAGCTGAGCAGGAGGCCAGACAATTTGAGCAGGAAGAGAGAAGAAGGGAACTGGAAAGCAAAGAAAGAGCTGAGCAGGAGGCCAGACAATTGGAGCAGGAAGAGAGAAGAAGGGAACTGGAAATCAAGGCTGAGTCAGAAGCTAAACAACTAGAATTAAGAGAAAAGGAAATGAATTTTCAACTACAGATGAGACAATTAGAGATTTCTGCTCTAAATAATAACCTTAATAATAACAACAGTGGGGGAGGTGGAATCCTGTCAAAGATAGATTTGAAGAAGTTTCCCCAGTACAAAAGAGGGGACTGTCCTGAATCCTTCCTCATTGCTTTTGAACGCACCTGCAATGACTTTGAAATCAGAAATGAAGATAAAATGATGGTTTTAAGAGCGCAGGTTAGCGGAGATCTGGCAGAAATATATGCCCAGATGAATCCTGAGAAGGCAAGAGATTTTGAGGCATATAAAAAGATGGTTTATTCAAGATTTTGTCTGAACTCTGAACACCTGAGGCGGAAATTTCGCTCTCTCTCTAAAAAGCAGGATGAATCGTACTCTCAGTTGGGAGCTAGATTGGCGCAGACTCTGGAAAAGTGGATTGAAAGAGAGGAGATCACTTCTTTAGAACAGTTGAAGGATTTAATTGGGCTAGAACAGTTTTACTCCCTATTACCTGGAGAACTACGGTATTTAGTAAGGGACAAGAATCCTAAAAATTTATGGGAAGCGGGAGAACAAACTGATTTGATTAATGCTTACAGGAACCCTAGATTTTCAGAGCTGAGAGTAAATAAACCAAACTGGGACAATAACTATAAAAAGCCTTTTAATAAAAATTACCTCAGCAGGAATCCTGAGAGAGAAGGTCAGGGCGGGACCTCCCCGAAGTTGCCAAGGGCTAGCCCGCCAAAAACATCAAACCCTGAGGCACGGTTCGCCAAAGTACCTCAGAATGACAAAAGGAATTTTAAATGTTTTAACTGTGGGCAACCAGGCCACTTACAATTCCAGTGTAGGCAACCATACCCCAACTTGCAGAGAAATGATTCTCTAACCAAAAAGGTGTATTGTGTCAAGCAAGTGGAATCAGGGGAGGAAAATAGTAGACAGAGACCTGATCCCATAACCACCACCACTTCTACTGACCATGAGGAGGAAGATATTCCTATAGCCCAAGTAGTCCATTGTTTCTATATCAGCAATGACCAGACCCTTCTCAGAAACGCAGGTGAAGAGATAGTTGTGAAAGGAAAGAAGTACATTGCAATAAGAGATACAGGATCTCAAATCTCCATTGTCCATTCCGATTTAGTAGCCCAGGAGGACATTATTCCTGGCAAAGAAATGTCTTTAAAGGGAATTGGGAAGGAAACCGTGGTTTTAAAAGTGGCTGAGATACCAGTAGAATACCAGAATTGGTCTGGAAAGTGGCAAGTAGCTGTGTCAGATGAAATACCAGCAGCTTTTCTCCTTGGTTGGAATTTAATAGAGCATGTCAAGAGTGCGTTAGTGCTTACCCGCTCAAAGGGGGGGTCAAAACTCACCCTCTGCAGCTCAAACCGATACTGTAGCAGGTGGAGCGGTTACCGTGGCAACCCAGCTTGATAGGGCTGAGGCAGAACTCATGCTACTACAGAATCCCAAAACAAATAACAATTTTGCCCAGGAGCAGAAGGAGGACATTAGCTTGGGAGTTTGCTTTGAAGCTGCCAGGACTCCCACTGTACTGTCTCCTGAGTGCCCTGAGAGCTTTAGCTTAACCAAAGACCTTCTGTACAGGGAAACGTTAGCTACTCCATACCGAGGAAAAGGGGAACCCCGAAAGCAATTAGTGGTCCCTAGTAAATACAGGGAGAAAATCATTAATCAAGCTCACAGCAGTTTATTTGGAGCTCACATGGGGATCACCAGAACCAAAAGACGGGTTGGCCAGAACTTCTTTTGGCCAGGTATGGGCAAACAGATTACTTGTTTTTGCAAAACGTGTGATGTCTGTCAGAGACGAGGGACTGGGCAGGACAGGACCAAAGCCAAATTATGTCCTCTGCCAGTCATCTCTACACCGTTCCAAAGGCTGGGAATCGATCTAGTGGGTCCCTTACCTAATGCCACCCGTAGGGGAAATAAATACATCTTGACCATAATGGATTTTGCCACTAGATATCCCGAGGCAATTCCTTTGCGCAACATGGAAACTGACACCGTGGCAGATGCCCTAATCAATTACATGAGCCGATTGGGATTTGCCAGTGAGTTAGTCAGCGATTTGGGAATGAGTTTCACATCCAAACTGATCAAAAGGTTATGGAAGGCTTGTGGAATTACCCAAATCAACTCGACTCCATATCATCCAGAGACCAACGGGCTAGTTGAGAAATTCAATGGCACTTTAGTGCGCATGATTAAGGCATATGTAGCAGAGAACCCAAATGATTGGGACTGCAAAATACAACCCTTACTATATGCTTATAGGAGCATCCCTCAAGAGAGCACGGGATTTAGTCCTTTTGAGTTACTGCTAGGACGAAAGGCGCGCGGACCTTTAGATTTGCTCCGCATGAACTGGGAAGACCATAGAGAAAGTGACCCAGAGTCAGTGGTAGAATATATGCACAGGTGGCAAAACACCCTGCAAAGGTCTGTAGAAATAGCTGGAAAGAACTTAAGCACTGCCCAGACTAAGCAGAAAACCTGGTATGACAAGAAAGCCCGTGAAAGAACTTTTGGGCCTGAAGATGAAGTTCTTTTGCTTAGGCCAGTCAAAGGTCACAAGCTACAATTAGCTTGGGAGGATCCCTATAAAGTAGTGACAAAATTGAACAATGTCAATTATGTGATACAGAAGGAGGAAGGCCCTGATGCCTTAAAGAGGGATGCATCTAAAGATGTTTGGGAGGAGAAGAGGGAACTGCCTACCCTTTCCCTAGCTTAGCAAGTGAAGCCCCGAGCAAGACTTAAAAATGACGTCACACTAGAACGACCAGCAGATGACATCCTGTGGACAACCGAGTGGCCGATGACCGCCAGTCGACGGAAAAGGGTGCGGAGGAAGGAGCCAGTGGTCAACAGAGGGACTCCTGAGTACCAGCAGAGGTGTGTCCAGCTGAAGGAGATGACCACAACCGGACCAGCCCATGGTGCGCCAGACTACGACGGAAAAGTGAGAGACTTGGACTTTGCAAATTTTGCCTTTGCAACAGAGACTCAGTTCTTGCCTCAAAAGCCCACAACGTTGTCACACATGTGCTGTCCAGAAAACCAGAAGAATGACTTAAAGAACTCTCAAAAAGAACCAAAATGGACTAGAATTCTCCAGTAATTAATTGGGTAAATGTATTGATTGTAAATTCTGTAAAATGATAAGGTAATGTATATTATTGATTAGTAGATGATAAGGTAAAGTATTGTATTGATTATTAAATGATAAGGTAAGGTATTTGGTTGATATTTAGTAAAAATGTGAAAGGTAAAATGTTATGAGAAAAAAAAAGATTAAGCAATTGCAGCTGTTTGATCAGGAGGAAAAATGTGTTTCCGCTCCCAAACAAAAATAAGTAAGGGGGGAGGTCTGTAGCGTTCTCCTTTAAATGTGGTCATGGCTCAGGTTTAGTTAGAGTGAGTCATGCATATTTATGTTGTTGAGAGGCAGAGCCAAGAGGCAGAGAATAAGAGGCAGAGCCTGAGGGGGAGAGATCAGATCAGAGTTTTGGAAGGAGTTTGATTAGAGAGTTCAGAGATTTATGTGATTGTGATTAGACTGATGAAAATATAGTAGGAGATCTGAGAAGTGATTGACCAGTGACTGGAAGGGAGAAGGAATAGAACTAAATATTATAATACTGAAACAAATAAGCAAATAAACTAAAGAACTTTCTATTTCATTAAAGAGTGGACCTGATTCTTTCTAAAGGAGTTATGGGGATCTAGGGATCTCCTGGTGGCAGCAGTGGAAGAAAGGAAAGAGTTTAGTTTTGCCCTGGTGAGCTCTGAGGTCTCAGTCTAGGTGGACAGACCAAGGCACGAGTGGGTCCAACGCCACATAGGTTCCAAATTGTGGGATCCAAAAAGGGTCAAATTGAGACAGAAACTAAAGATAGAATGAGAGAAGGTATGAAAAAAAGAATGAAAGATATCAAGAAAAAAAAAGAAATTAACTAAAGATAGAATGAGAGAAGGTATGAAAGCTATCAAGAAAGAAAGAAAGAAATAAACTAAAGATAGAATGAGAGAAGGTATGAAAGCTAGAATGAAAGACATCAAGAAAGAAAGAAACTAAGGATAGAATGAGAGAAGGTATGACAGCTAGAATGAAAGACATCAAGAAAGAAAGAAAGAAAGAAAGATACTAAAGATAGAATGAGAGAAGGTATGAAAGCTAGAATGAAAGACATCAAGAAAGAAAGATAGAAACTAAAGGTAGAATGAGAGAAGGTATGAAAGCTAGAATAAAAGCTATCAAGAAAGAAAGAAAGAAAGAAACAAACTAAAGATAGAATGAGAGAAGGAATGAAAGCTAGAATGAAAGACATGAAGAAAGAAAGAAAAAATAAAGATAGAATGAGAGAAAGTATGAAAGCTAGAATGAAAGATATCAAGAAAGAAAGAAACAAACAAAGAAAGAAACTAAAGATAGATTGAGAGAAGGTATGAAAGCTAGAATGAAAGACATCAAGAAAGAAAGATACTGAAGATAGAATGAGAGATGGTATGAAATCTAGAATGAAAGATATCAAGAATGAAAGAAAGAAAGAAATTAACTAAAGATAGAATGAGAGAAGGTATGAAAGCTACAGAGAAAGACATCAAGAAAGAAAGAAACTAAAGATAGAATGAGAGAAGGTATGAGAGCTAGAAGGAAAGACATCAAGAAAGAAAGAAAGACACAATAAATAGAATGAGAGAAGGTATGAAAGCTAGAATGAAAGCTATCAAGAATGAAAGAAATAAAGAAAGTAACTAAAGATAGAATGAGAGAAGTTATGAAAGATAGAATGAAAGAAATCAAGAAAGAAAGAAATAAACTAAAGATAGAATGAGAGAAGGTATGAAAGCTAGAATGAAAGATATCAAGAAAGAAAGAAACAAAGAAAGAAAGAAACTAAAGATGGAATGAGAGAAGGTATGAAAGCTAGAATGAAAGATATCAAGAAAGAAAGAAACAAAGAAAGAAAGAAACTAAAGTTGGAATGAGAAAAGGTATGAAAGCTAGAGTAAAAGACATCAAGAAAGAAAGAAAGAAACTAAAGATAGAATGACAGAAGGTATGAAAGCTAGAATGAAAGACATCCAGAAAGAAAGAAAGAAACTAAGAAGATGGAATGAGAAAAGGTATGAAAGCTAGAGTAAAAGACATCAAGAAAGAAAGAAAGAAACTAAAGATAGAATGACAGAAGGTATGAAAGCTAGAATGAAAGACATCCATAAAGAAAGGAAGAAAGATACTAAAGCTAGAATGAGAGAAGGTATAAAAGCTAGAATGAAAGACATCAAGAAAGAAAGAAAGAAAGAAACTAAAGATAGAATGAGAGGTATGAAAGCTAGAATGAAAGACATCAAGAAAAAAAAGAAAGAAACAAACTAAAGATAGAATGAGAGAAGGTGTGAAAGCTAGAATGAAAGAGATCAAGAAAGAAAAATACAAACTCAAGATAGAATGAGAGAAGGTATGAAACCTATATTGAAAGATATCAAGAAGGAAAGAAAGAAAGAAATTAACTAAAGATAGAATGAGAAAAGGTATGAAAGCTAGAATGAAAGATATCAAGAAAAAAAAGAAATTAAAGATAGAATGAGAGAAGGAATGAAAGCTGGAATGAAAGCTATCAGAAAGAAAGAAAGAAAGAAAGAAAGAAACTAAAGATGGAATGAGAGAAGGTATGAAAGCTAGAATTAAAGATATCAAGAAACAAAAAAACAAAGAAAGAAACTAAAGATAGAATGAGAGAAGGTTTGAAAACTAGAATGAAAGACATCAAGAAAGAAAGACAGAAATAAACAAACTATAGAATGAGAGAAGGAATAAAATGTAGAATGAAAGACATCAAGAAAGAAATAAAAAAATAAAGATAGAATGAGAGAAAGTATGAAAGCCAGAATTAAAGATATCAAGAAACAAAGAAAGAAAGAAACTAAAATAGAATGAGAGAAGGTATGAAAGGTAGAATGAAAGACATCAAGAAAGAAAGAAAGAAACTATAGATAGAATGAGAGATGGTATGAAAGCTAGAATTAAAAATATCAAGAAACAAAAAAACAAAGAAAGAAACTAAAGATAGAATGAGAGAAGGTATGAAAGCTAGAATGAAAGACATCAAGAAAGAAAGAAAGAAACTATAGATAGAATCAGAGATGGTATGAAAACTAGAATGAAAGACATCAGGAAAGAAAGAAAGAAACTAAAGATAGAATGAGAGAAGGTATGAAAGCTAGAATTAAAGATATCAAGAAACAAAGAAAGAAAGAAAGAAACTAAGGAAAGAATGAGAGAAGATATGAAACCTAGAATGAAAGATATCAAGAATGAAAGAAAGAACGAGATTACCTAAAGAAAGAATGAGGGAAGGAATGAAAGCTAGAACGAAAGCTATCAAGAAATAAATAAAAAAACAAAAACAAACTAAAGATAGAATGAGAGAAGAAATAAAAGCTAAATCGAACGAAATCAAGAAAGAAAGAAAAAATAAAGATAGAATGAGAGAAGGTATGAAAGCTAGAATGTAAGATATCAAGAAAGAAAGAAACAAAGAAAGAAAGAAACTAAAGAGAGAATGAGAGAAAGTATTAAAGTTAGAACGAAAGACATCAAGAAAGAAGGATAAAAAAGATAGAATGAGAGAAGGTATGAAAGCTAGAATGAAAGACATCAAGAAAGAAAGAAAGAAACTAAATAGAATGAGAGAAGGTATGAAAGCTAGAATGAAAGACATCAAGAAAGAAATAAATAAACAATAGATAGAATGAGAGAAGGTATGAAAGCTAGAATGAAAGTTATGAAGAATGAAAGAAGAAAAAATTAACTAAAGATAGCATGAGTGAAGTTATGAAAGCTAGAATGAAATCTATCAAAGAAGAAAGACAGAAATAAATAAACAAACTAAATTTAGAATGAGAGAAGGTATAAAAGCTAGAATGAAAGACATCAAGAAAGAAAAAAAACTGAATATAGAATTAGAGAAGGTATGAAACCTATAATGAAAGATATCAAGAATGAAAGAAAGAAATTAACTAAAGATAGAATGAGAGAAGGTATGAAAGCTAGAATGAAAGACATCAACAAAGAAAGAAAGAAAGATACTAAAGCTAGAATGAGAGAACGTATGAAAGCTAGATTGAAAGATATCTAGAATGAATGAAAGGAAGAAAGATACTATAGCTAGAATGAGAGAAGGTATGAAAGCTAGAATGAAAGATATCAAGAATGAAAGAAGAAAAAATTAACTAAAGATAGCATGAGAGAATTTATGAAAGCTAGAATGAAAGCTATTAAGAAATAAATAAATAAACACACTAAAGATAGAATAAGAGAAGGTATAAAAGCTAGAATGAAAGACATCAAGAAATAAATAAATAAACTAAAGATAGAATGAGAGAATGTATGAAATCGAGAATAAAAGATATCAAGAAAGAAAGAAACAAAGAAAGAAAGAAACTAAAGATAGAATGAGAGAAGGTATGAAACCTAGAATGAAAGATACCAAGAATGAAAGAAAGAAAGAAATTAACTGAAGATAGAATGAGAGAAGTTATGAAAGCTAGAATGAAAGCTATGAAGAAAGAAAGAAAGAAACAAATAAACAAACTAAAGATAGAATGAGAGAAGGTATGAAATCTAGAGTGAAAGACATCAAGAAAGAAAGAAATAAACTAAAGATAGAATGAGAGAAGGTATGAAAACTAGAATGAAAGACATCAAGAAATAAATAAATAAATAAACAAACTATAGAATGAGAGAAGGAATAAAATGTAGAATGAAAGACATCAAGAAAGAAATAAAAAAATAAAGATAGAATGAGAGAAAGTATGAAAGCTAGAATTAAAGATATCAAGAAACAAAGAAAGAAAGAAACTAAAATAGATTGAGAGAAGGTATGAAAGCTAGAATGAAAGACATCAAGAAAGAAAGAAAGAAACTATAGATAGAATGAAAGATGGTATGAAAGCTAAAATTAAAGATATCAAGAAACAAAAAAACAAAGAAAGAAACTAAAGATAGAATGAGAGAAGGTATGAAAGCAAGAATGAAAGGCATCAAGAAAGAAAGAAAGAAACTATAGATAGAATGAGACATGGTATGAAACCTAGAATGAAAGATATCAAGACTGAAAGAAAGAAAAAAATTAACTAAAGATAGAATGAGAGAAGGTTTGAAAGGAAGAATGAAAGATATCAAGAAAGAAACAAGGAAAGAAAGAAACTAAAATAGAATTAGAGAAGGAATGAAATCTAGAATGAAAGATATCAAGAAAGAAAGAAACAAAGAAAGAAACTATATATAGAATGAGAGAAGGTATGAAAGGTAGAATGAAAGACGTCAAGAAAGAAAGAAAGAAAGAAACGAAAGATAGAATGAGTGAAGGTATGAAAGCTAGAATGAAAGATATCAAGAATGAAGGAAACAAATTAACTATAGTTAGAATGAGATAAGGTATGAAAGGAACAATGAAAGATATGGCGAAAGAAAGACAGAAAGAATGAAACTAAAATAGAATAAGAGAAGGTATGAAATCCAGAATGAAAGACATCAAAAAAGAAAGAAAGATAGAATGAAAGAAAGAAACTAAAGATAGAATGAGAGAAGGTATGAAAGGAAGAATGAAAGATATCAAGAAAGAAACAAGGAAAGAAAGGAAGTAAAATAGAATGAGAGAAGGAATGAAATCTAGAATGAAAGATATCAAGAAAGATAGAAACAAAGAAAGAAACTATATATAGAATGAGAGAATGTATGAAAGCTACAATGAAATACATTAAGAAAGAAAGAAAGAAACTAAAGAGAATGAGAGAAGGAATGAAAGCAAGAATGAAATACATCAAGAAAAAAAGTAAGAAAGAAACTAAAGATAGAATGAGAGAAGTTTTGAAAGGTAGCATGAAAGATATCAAGAAAGAAAGAAAGAAAGAAAGAAACTAAAGGTAGAATGAGAGAAGGTCTGAAAACTATAATGAAAGATATCAAGAAAGAAAGAAACAAAGAAAGAAAGAAACTGAATATAGAATGAGAGAAGTTATGAAAGGTACAATGATAGACATCAAGAAAGAAAGGAAGAAAGATACTAAAGATAGAATGAGTGAAGGTATGAAAGCTAGAATGAAAGATATCAGGAATGAAACAAACAAATTAACTATAGGTAGAATGAGATAAGGTATGAAAGGAACAATGAAAGATATCACGAAAGAAAGAAAGAAAGAAACTAAAATAGAATAAGAGAAGGTATGAAAGCCAGAATGAAAGACATCAAAAAAGAAAGAAAGATAGAATGAAAGAAAGAAACTAAAGATAGAATGAGAGAAGGTATAAAAGCTAGAATGAAAGACATCAAGAAAGAAATAAATAAACTAAAGATAGAATGAGAGAAGGTATGAAAGCTAGAATGAAAGACATCAACAAAGAAAGAAAGAAACTATAGATAGAATGAGAGATGGTATGAAACCTAGAATGAAAGATATCAAGACTGAAAGAAAGAAATTAACTAATGATAGAATGAGAGAAGGTATGAAAGGAAAAATGAAAGATATCAAGAAAGAAACAAGGAAAGAAAGAAACTAAAGAGAATGAGAGAAGGTATGAAAGGTAGAATGAAAGATATCAAGAAAGAAAGAAAGAAAGAAACTAAAGGTAGAATGAGAGAAGGTATGAAAGGTATAATGAAAGATATCAAGAAAGAAAGAAACAAAGAAAGAAAGAAACTGAATATAGAATGAGAGAAGGTATGAAAGGTAGAATGAAAGACATCAAGAAAGAAAGAAATAAAGATACTAAAGATAGAATGAGTGAAGGTATGAAACCTAGAATGAAAGATATCAATAATGAAAGAAAGAAATTAACTAAAGATAGATTGAGAGAAAGTATGAAAGCTAGAATGAAAGCTATCAAGAAAGAAAGAAAGAAAGAAACAAACTAAAGATAGAATGAGAGAATGAATAAAAGCTAGAATGAAACACATCAAGAAAGAAAGAAAAAATAAAGATAGAATGAGAGAAAGTATGAAAGCTAGCATGAAGGATATCAAGAAAGAAACAAACAAAGAAAGAAAGAAACTAAAGATAGAATGAGAGAAGGTATGAAACTTAGAATGAAAGACTTAAAGAAAGACAGAAAGAAAGAAATTATTAAGAGATAGAATGAGAGAAGGTTTGAAAGCTAGAATGAAAGATATCAAGAAACAAAGAAACAAAGAAAGAAACTAAAGATAGAATGAGAGAAGGTATGAAAACTAGAATGAAAGACATCAAGAAAGAAAGAAAGAAATAAACAAACTATAGAATGAGAGAAGGAATGAAATGTAGAATGAAAGACATCAAGAAAGAAATAAAAAAATAAAGATAGAATGAGAGATGGTATGAAAGCTAGAATTAAAGATATCAAGAAACAAAGAAAGAAAGAAACTAAAATAGAATGAGAGAAGGTATGAAAGCTAGAATGAAATACATCAAGAAAGAAAGAAAGAAACTATAGATAGAATGAGAGATGGTATGAAAGCT
Source organism: Intellagama lesueurii (assembly GCA_037013535.1). Lineage (NCBI taxonomy): Eukaryota > Metazoa > Chordata > Lepidosauria > Squamata > Agamidae > Intellagama > Intellagama lesueurii. Next base: position 8,940,309 of record JBAJHW010000013.1, read on the forward strand.
AGAATTAAAGATATCAAGAAACAAAAAAACAAAGAAAGAAACTAAAGATAGAATGAAAGAAGGTATGAAAGCTAGAATGAAAGACATCAAGAAAGAAATAAAAAATAAAGATAGAATGAGAGAAAGTATGAAAGCCAGAATTAAAGATATCAAGAAACAAAGAAAGAAAGAAACTAAAATAGAATGAGAGAAGGTATGAAAGGTAGAATGAAAGACATCAAGAAAGAAAGAAAGAAACTATAGATAGAATGAGAGAAGGTATGAAAGCTAGAATTAAAGATATCAAGAAACAAACAAAGAAAGAAAGAAACTAAAGAAAGAATGAGAGAAGATATGAAACCTAGAATGAAAGATATCAAGAATGAAAGAAAGAACGAGATTACCTAAAGATAGAATGAGGGAAGGAATGAAAGCTAGAAAGAAAGCTATCAAGAAATAAATAAAAAAAAACAAACAAACTAAAGATAGAATGAGAGAAGAAATAAAAGCTAGAACGAAAGAAATGAAGAAAGAAAGAAAAAATAAAGATAGAATGAGAGAAGGTATGAAAGCTAGAATGAAAGATATCAAGAAAGAAAGAAACAAAGAAAGAAAGAAACTAAAGAGAGAATGAGAGAAAGTATGAAAGTTAGAACGAAAGACATCAAGAAAGAAGGATACTAAAGATAGAATGAGAGAAGGTATGAAAGCTAGAATGAAAGACATCAAGAAAGAAAGAAAGAAACTAAATAGAATGAGAGAAGGTATGAAAGCTAGAATGAAAGACATCAAGAAAGAAAGAAATAAACAATAGATAGAATGAGAGAAGGTATGAAAGCTAGAATGAAAGTTATGAAGAATGAAAGAAGAAAAAATTAACTAAAGATAGCATGAGAGAAGTTATGAAAGCTAGAATGAAATCTATCAAAAAAGAAAGACAGAAATAAATAAACAAACTAAATTTAGAATGAGAGAAGGTATAAAAGCTAGAATGAAAGACATCAAGAAAGAAAAAAAAACTTAATATAGAATGAGAGAAGGTATGAAACCTTTAATGAAAGATATTAAGAATGAAAGAAAGAAATTAACTAAAGATAGAATGAGAGAAGGTATGAAAGCTAGAATGAAAGACATCAACAAAGAAAGAAAGAAAGATACTAAAGCTAGAATGAGAGAAGGTATGAAAGCTAGATTGAAAGATATCAAGAATGAATGAAAGGAAGAAAGATAATAAAGCTAGAATGAGAGAAGGTATGAAAGCTAGATTGAAAGATATCAAGAATGAATGAAAGAAAGAAATTAACTAAAGATAGAATGAGAGAAGTTATGAAAGCTAGAATGAAATCTATCAAAGAAGAAAGACAGAAATAAATAAACAAACTAAATTTAGAATGAGAGAAGGTATAAAAGCTAGAATGAAAGACATCAAGAAAGAAAAAAACTGAATATAGAATTAGAGAAGGTATGAAACCTATAATGAAAGATATCAAGAATGAAAGAAAGAAATTAACTAAAGATAGAATGAGAAAAGGTATGAAAGCTAGAATGAAAGACATCAACAAAGAAAGAAAGAAAGAAAGATACTAAAGCTAGAATGAGAGAACGTATGAAAGCTAGATTGAAAGATATCTAGAATGAATGAAAGGAAGAAAGATACTATAGCTATAATGAGAGAAGGTATGAAAGCTAGAATGAAAGATATCAAGAATGAAAGAAGAAAAAATTAACTAAAGATAGCATGAGAGAATTTATGAAAGCTAGAATGAAAGCTATTAAGAAATAAATAAATAAAACACACTAAAGATAGAATAAGAGAAGGTATAAAAGCTAGAATGAAAGACATCAAGAAATAAATAAATAAACTAAAGATAGAATGAGAGAAGTTATGAAAGCTAGAATGAAAGCTATCAAGAAAGAAAGAAAGAAACAAATAAACAAACTAAAGATAGAATGAGAGAAGGTATGAAATCTAGAATGAAAGACATCAAGAAAGAAAGAAATAAACTAAAGATAGAATGAGAGAAGGTATGAAAACTAGAATGAAAGACATCAAGAAATAAATAAATAAATAAACAAACTATAGAATGAGAGAAGGAATAAAATGTAGAATGAAAGACATCAAGAAAGAAATAAAAAAATAAAGATAGAATGATAGAAAGTATGAAAGCTAGAATTAAAGATATCAAGAAACAAAGAAAGAAAGAAACTAAAATAGAATGAGAGAAGGTATGAAAGCTAGAATGAAAGACATCAAGAAAGAAAGAAAGAAACTATAGATAGAATGAAAGATGGTATGAAAGCTAAAATTAAAGATATCAAGAAACAAATAAACAAAGAAAGAAACTAAAGATAGAATGAGAGAAGGTATGAAAGCAAGAATGAAAGGCATCAAGAAAGAAAGAAAGAAACTATAGATAGAATGAGACATGGTATGAAACCTAGAATGAAAGATATCAAGACTGAAAGAAAGAAAAAAATTAACTAAAGATAGAATGAGAGAAGGTTTGAAAGGAAGAATGAAAGATATCAAGAAAGAAACAAGAAAAGAAAGAAACTAAAATAGAATTAGAGAAGGAATGAAATCTAGAATGAAAGATATCAAGAAACAAAGAAACAAAGAAAGAAACTATATATAGAATGAGAGAAGGTATGAAAGGTAGAATGAAAGACATCAAGAAAGAAAGAAAGAAAGAAACGAAAGATAGAATGAGTGAAGGTATGAAAGCTAGAATGAAAAATATCAAGAATGAAAGAAACAAATTAACTATAGTTAGAATGAGATAAGGTATGAAAGGAACAATGAAAGATATGGCGAAAGAAAGACAGAAAGAATGAAACTAAAATAGAATAAGAGAAGGTATGAAATCCAGAATGAAAGACATCAAAAAAGAAAGAAAGATAGAATGAAAGAAAGAAACTAAAGATAGAATGAGAGAAGGTATGAAAGGAAGAATGAAAGATATCAAGAAAGAAACAAGGAAAGAAAGGAAGTAAAATAGAATGAGAGAAGGAATGAAATCTAGAATGAAAGATATCAAGAAAGATAGAAACAAAGAAAGAAACTATATATAGAATGAGAGAATGTATGAAAGCTAGAATGAAATACATTAAGAAAGAAAGAAAGAAACTAAAGAGAATGAGAGAAGGAATGAAAGCAAGAATGAAATACATCAAGAAAAAAAGTAAGAAAGAAACTAAAGATAGAATGAGAGAAGTTTTGAAAGGTAGAATGAAAGATATCAAGAAAGAAAGAAAGAAAGAAAGAAAGAAACTAAAGGTAGAATGAGAGAAGGTCTGAAAACTATAATGAAAGATATCAAGAAAGAAAGAAACAAAGAAAGAAAGAAACTGAATATAGAATGAGAGAAGTTATGAAAGGTACAATGATAGACATCAAGAAAGAAAGGAAGAAAGATACTAAAGATAGAATGAGTGAAGGTATGAAAGCTAGAATGAAAGATATCAGGAATGAAACAAACAAATTAACTATAGGTAGAATGAGATAAGGTATGAAAGGAACAATGAAAGATATCACGAAAGAAAGAAAGAAAGAAACTAAAATAGAATAAGAGAAGGTATGAAAGCCAGAATGAAAGACATCAAAAAAGAAAGAAAGATAGAATGAAAGAAAGAAACTAAAAATAGAATGAGAGAAGGTATGAAAGCTAGAATGAAAGACATCAACAAACAAAGAAACTATAGATAGAATGAGAGATGGTATGAAACCTAGAATGAAAGATATCAAGACTGAAAGAAAGAAAGAAATTAACTAATGATAGAATGAGAGAAGGTATGAAAGGAAAAATGAAAGATATCAAGAAAGAAACAAGGAAAGAAAGAAACTAAAGAGAATGAGAGAAGGTATGAAAGGTAGAATGAAAGATATCAAGAAAGAAAGAAAGAAAGAAACTAAAGGTAGAATGAGAGAAGGTATGAAAGGTATAATGAAAGATATCAAGAAAGAAAGAAACAAAGAAAGAAAGAAACTGAATATAGAATGAGAGAAGGTATGAAAGGTAGAATGAAAGACATCAAGAAAGAAAGAAATAAAGATACTAAAGATAGAATGAGTGAAGGTATGAAACCTAGAATGAAAGATATCAATAATGAAAGAAAGAAATTAACTAAAGATAGATTGAGAGAAGGTATGAAAGCTAGAATGAAAGCTATCAAGAAAGAAAGAAAGAAAGAAACAAACTAAAGATAGAATGAGAGAATGAATAAAAGCTAGAATGAAACACATCAAGAAAGAAAGAAAAAAATAAAGATAGAATGAGAGAAAGTATGAAAGCTAGCATGAAGGATATCAAGAAAGAAAGAAACAAAGAAAGAAAGAAACTAAAGATAGAATGAGAGAACGTATGAAACTTAGAATGAAAGACATAAAGAAAGACAGAAACTAAAGATAGAATGAGAGAATTTATGAAAGCTAGAATGAAAGCTATTAAGAAATAAATAAGTAAACACACTAAAGATAGAATAAGAGAAGGTATAAAAGCTAGAAAGAAAGACATCAAGAAATAAATAAATAAACTAAAGATAGAATGAGAGAATGTATGAAATCTAGAATGAAAGATATCAAGAAAGAAAGAAACAAAGAAAGAAAGAAACTAAAGATAGAATGAGAGAAGGTATGAAACCTAGAATGAAAGATACAAAGAATGAAAGAAAGAAAGAAATTAACTGAAGATAGAATGAGAGAAGTTATGAAAGCTAGAATGAAAGCTATCAAGAAAGAAAGAAAGAAACAAATAAACAAACTAAAGATAGAATGAGAGAAGGTATGAAAGCTAGAATGAAAGACATCAAGAAAGAAAAAACAAACTAAAGATAGAATGAGACAAGGTATGAAACCTAGAATGAAAGATATCAAGAATGAAACAAAGAAAGAAATTAACTAAAGATAGAATGAGAGAAGGTATGAAAGCTAGAATGAAAGACATCAAGAAAGAAAGGAAGAAAGATACCAAAGATAGAATGAGAGAAGGTATGAAAGCTAAAATGAAAGATATCAAGAAAGAAAGAAAGAAAGAAATTAAGAAACGATAGAATGAGAGAAGGTATGAAAGGAATAATGAAAGATATCAAGAAAGAAAGAAAGAAACTAAAATAGAATGAGAGAAGGTATGAAAGCTAGAATGAAATATATCAAGAAAGAAAGAAAGAAACTAAAATAGAATGAGAGAAGGTATAAAAGCTAGAATGAAAGACATCAAGAAAGAAAGAAAGAAAGAAACTAAAGATAGAATGAGAGGTATGAAAGCTAGAATGAAAGACATCAAGAAAAAAAGAAAGAAAGAAACTAAAGATAGAATGAGAGAAGGTATGAAAGCTAGAATGAAAGATATCAAGAAAGAAACAAACAAAGAAAGAAATAAACTAAAGATAGAATGAGAGAAGGTATGAAAGCAAGAATGAAAGACATCAAGAAAGAAAGAAAGAAATTAACTAAAGATAGAATGAGAGAAGGTATGAAAACTAGAATGAAAGACATCAAGAAAGAAAGAAACTAAAGATAAAATGAGAGAAGGTATGAAAGCTAGATTGAAAGATATCAAGAAAAAAAGATATTAACTAAAGATAGAATGAGAGTAAGTATGAAAGCTAGAATGAAAGACATCAAGAAAGAAAGAAACAAACGAGAGATAGAATGAGAGAAGGTATGAAAGCTAGAATGAAAGATATCAAGAAAAAAAGAAATTAAAGATAGAATGAGAGAAGGTATGAAAGCTAGAATGAAAGCTATCCAGAAAGATAGAAAGAAATAAAGAAACAAACTAAAGATAGAATGAGAGAAGGTATGAAATCTAGAATGAAAGACATCAAGAAAGAAATAAATAAACTAAAGATAGAATGAGAGAAGGTATGAAAACTAGAATGAAAGACATCAAGAAATAAATAAATAAATAAACAAACTATAGAATGAGAGAAGGAATAAAATGTAGAATGAAAGACATCAAGAAAGAAATAAAAAAAAAAGATAGAATGAGAGAAAGTATGAAAGCTAGAATTAAAGATATCAAGAAAGAAAGAAATAAAGAAACTAAAATAGAATGAGAGAAGGTATGTAAGCTAGAATGAAAGACATAAAGAAAGAAAGAAAGAAACTATAGATAGAATGAAAGATGGTATGAAAGCAAAAATTAAAGATATCAAGAAACAAAAAAACAAAGAAAGAAACTAAAGATAGAATGAGAGAAGGTATGAAAGCAAGAATGAAAGGCATCAAGAAAGAAAGAAAGAAACTATAGATAGAATGAGAGATGGTATGAAACCTAGAATGAAAGATATCAAGACTGAAAGAAAGAAAGAAATTAACTAAAGATAGAATGAGAGAAGGTTTGAAAGGAAGAATGAAAGATATCAAGAAAGAAACAAGGAAAGAAAGAAACTAAAATAGAATGAGAGAAGGAATGAAATCTAGAATGAAAGATATCAAGAAAGAAAGAAACAAAGAAAGAAACTATATATAGAATGAGAGAAGGTATGAAAGGTAGAATGAAAGACATCAAGAAAGAAAGAAAGAAAGATACTAAAGATAGAATGAGTGAAGGTATGAAAGCTAGAATGAAAGATATCAAGAATGAAAGAAACAAATTAACTATAGTTAGAATGAGATAAGGTATGAAAGGAACAATGAAAGATATGGCGAAAGAAAGACAGAAAGAATGAAACCAAAAAGAGAATAAGAGAAGGTATGAAAGCCAGAATGAAAGACATCAAAAAAGAAAGAAAGATAGAATGAAAGAAAGAAACTAAAGATAGAATGAGAGAAAGTATGAAAGGAAGAATGAAAGATATCAAGAAAGAAACAAGGAAAGAAAGGAAGTAAAATAGAAAGAGAGAAGGAATGAAATCTAGAATGAAAGATATCAAGGAAGAAAGAAACAAAGAAAGAAACTATATATAGAATGAGAGAATGTATGAAAGCTAGAATGAAATACATCCAGAAAGAAAGAAAGAAACTAAAGAGAATGAGAGAAGGAATGAAAGCAAGAATGAAATACATCAAGAAAAAAAGTAAGAAAGAAACTAAAGATTGAATGAGAGAAGTTTTGAAAGGTAGAATGAAAGATATCAAGAAAGAAAGAAAGAAAGAAAGAAACTAAAGGTAGAATGAGAGAAGGTCTGAAAACTATAATGAAAGATATCAAGAAAGAAAGAAACAAAGAAAGAAAGAAACTGAATATAGAATGAGAGAAGGTAAGAAAGGTACAATGATAGACATCAAGAAAGAAAGGAAGAAAGATACTAAAGATAGAATGAGTGAAGGTATGAAAGCTAGAATGAAAGATATCAAGAATGAAACAAACATATTAACTATAGTTAGAATGAGATAAGGTATGAAAGGAACAATGAAAGATATCACGAAAGAAAGAAAGAAAGAAACTAAAATAGAATAAGAGAAGGTATGAAAGCCAGAATGAAAGACATCAAAAAAGAAAGAAAGATAGAATGAAAGAAAGAAACTAAAGATAGAATGAGAGAAGGTATAAAAGCTAGAATGAAAGACATCAAGAAAGAAAGAAATAAACTAAAGATAGAATGAGAGAAGGTATGAAAGCTAGAATGAAAGACATCAACAAAGAAAGAAAGAAACTATAGATAGAATGAGAGATGGTATGAAACCTAGAATGAAAGATATCAAGACTGAAAGAAAGAAAGAAATTAACTAAAGATAGAATGAGAGAAGGTTTGAAAGGAAGAATGAAAGATATCAAGAAAGAAACAAGGAAAGAAAGAAACTAAAATAGAATGAGAGAAGGAATGAAATCTAGAATGAAAGATATCAAGAAAGAAAGAAACATAGAAAGAAACTATATATAGAATGAGAGAAGTTATGAAAGGTAGAATGAAAGACATCAAGAAAGAAAGAAAGAAAGATACTAAAGATAGAATGAGTGAAGGTATGAAAGCTAGAATGAAAGATATCAAGAATGAAAGAAACAAATTAACTATAGTTAGAATGAGATAAGGTATGAAAGGAACAATGAAAGATATGGCGAAAGAAAGACAGAAAGAATGAAACTAAAATAGAATAAGAGAAGGTATGAAAGCCAGAATGAAAGACATCAAAAAAGAAAGAAAGATAGAATGAAAGAAAGAAACTAAAGATAGAATGAGAGAAAGTATGAAAGGAAGAATGAAAGATATCAAGAAAGAAACAAGGAAAGAAAGGAAGTAAAATAGAAAGAGAGAAGGAATGAAATCTAGAATGAAAGATATCAAGAAAGAAAGAAACAAAGAAAGAAACTATATATAGAATGAGAGAATGTATGAAAGCTAGAATGAAATACATCCAGAAAGAAAGAAAGAAACTAAAGAGAATGAGAGAAGGAATGAAAGCAAGAATGAAATACATCAAGAAAAAAAGTAAGAAAGAAACTAAAGATTGAATGAGAGAAGTTTTGAAAGGTAGAATGAAAGATATCAAGAAAGAAAGAAGGAAAGAAAGAAACTAAAGGTAGAATGAGAGAAGGTCTGAAAACTATAATGAAAGATATCAAGAAAGAAAGAAACAAAGAAAGAAAGAAACTGAATATAGAATGAGAGAAGGTAAGAAAGGTACAATGATAGACATCAAGAAAGAAAGGAAGAAAGATACTAAAGATAGAATGAGTGAAGGTATGAAAGCTGGAATGAAAGATATCAAGAATGAAACAAACATATTAACTATAGTTAGAATGAGATAAGGTATGAAAGGAACAATGAAAGATATCACGAAAGAAAGAAAGAAAGAAACTAAAATAGAATAAGAGAAGGTATGAAAGCCAGAATGAAAGACATCAAAAAAGAAAGAAAGATAGAATGAAAGAAAGAAACTAAAGATAGAATGAGAGAAGGTATAAAAGCGAGAATGAAAGACATCAAGAAAGAAAGAAAGAAACTATAGATAGAATGAGAGATGGTATGAAACCTAGAATGAAAGATATCAAGACTGAAAGAAAGAAAGAAAGAAACTAAAGAGAATGAGAGAAGGTATGAAAGGTAGAATGAAAGATATCAAGAAAGAAAGAAAGAAAGAAACTAAAGGTAGAATGAGAGAAGGTATGAAAGGTATAATGAAAGATATCAAGAAAGAAAGAAACAAAGAAAGAAAGAAACTGAATATAGAATGAGAGAAGGTATGAAAGGTAGAATGAAAGACATCAAGAAAGAAAGAAAGAAAGATACTAAAGATAGAATGAGTGAAGGTATGAAACCTAGAATGAAAGATATCAATAATGAAAGAAAGAAATTAACTAAAGATAGATTGAGAGAAGGTATGAAAGCTAGAATGAAAGCTATCAAGAAAGAAAGAAAGAAAGAAAAAAAATAAAGATAGAATGAGAGAATGAATAAAAGCTAGAATGAAACACATCAAGAAAGAAAGAAAAAAAATAAAGATAGAATGAGAGAAAGTATGAAAGCTAGAATGAAGGATATCAAGAAAGAAACAAACAAAGAAAGAAAGAAACTAAAGATAGAATGAGAGAACGTATGAAACTTAGAATGAAAGACATCAAGAAAGACTGAAAGAAAGAAATTAACAAAAGATAGAATGAGAGAAGGTATGAAATCTAGAATAAAAGATATCAGGAAAGAAAGAAAGAAACTAAAGATAGAATGAGAGAACGTATGAAACTTAGAATGAAAGACATCAAGAAAGACAGAAAGAAAGAAATTATTAAAAGATAGAATGAGAGAAGGTATGAAAGCTAGAATGAAAGATATCAAGAAAAAAAAGAAATTAAAGATAGAATGAGAGAAGGAATGAAAGCTAGAATGAAAGCTATCCAGAAAGAAAGAAAGGAAGAAACAAACAAACTAAAGATGGAATGAGAGAAGGTATGAAAGCTAGAATTAAAGATATCAAGAAACAAAAAAACAAACAAAGAAACTAAAGATAGAATGAGAGAAGGTATGAAAACTAGAATGAAAGACATCAAGAAAGAAAGAAAGAAAGAAACAAACTATAGAATGAGAGAAGGAATAAAATGTAGAATGAAAGACATCAAGAAAGAAAGAAAGAAACTATAGATAGAATGAGAGATGGTATGAAAGCTAGAATTGAAGATATCATGAAACAAAAAAACAAAGAAAGAAACTAAAGATAGAATGAGAGAAGGTATGAAAGCGAGAATGAAAGAAATCAAGAAAGAGATAAAAAAATAAAGATAGAATGAGAGAAAGTATGAAAGCCAGAATTGAAGATATCAAGAAACAAAGAAAGAAAGAAACTATAATAGAATGAGAGAAGGTATGAAAGGTAGAATGAAAGACATCAAGAAAGAAAGAAAGAAACTATAGATAGAATGAGAGATGGTATGAAAGCTAGAATTAAAGATATCAAGAAACAAAAAAACAAAGAAAGAAACTAAAGATAGAATGAGAGAAGGTATGAAAGCTAGAATGAAAGACATCAAGAAAGAAAGAAAGAAAGTATAGATAGAATGAGAGATGGTATGAAAACTAGAATGAAAGACATCAGGAAAGAAAGAAAGAAACTAAATATAGAATGAGAGAAGGTATGAAAGCTAGAATTAAAGATATCAAGAAACAAAGAAAGAAAGAAAGAAACTAAAGAAAGAATGAGAGAAGATATGAAACCTAGAATGAAAGATATCAAGAATGAAAGAAAGAACGAGATTACCTAAAGATAGAATGAGGGAAGAAATTAAAGCTAGAACGAAAGCTATCAATAAATAAATAAATAAAAAAAACAAACAAACTAAAGATAGAATGAGAGAAGAAATAAAAGCTAGAACGAAAGAAATCAAGAAAGAAAGAAAAAATAAAGATAGAATGAGAGAAGGTATGAAAGCTAGAATGAAAGATATCAAGAAAGAAAGAAAGAAAGAAAGAAAGAAACTAAAGAGAGAATGAGAGAAAGTATGAAAGTTAGAACGAAAGACATCAAGAAAGAAGGATACTAAAGATAGAATGAGAGAAGGTATGAAAGCTAGAATGAAAGACATCAAGAAAGAAAGAAAGAAACTAAATAGAATGAGAGAAGGTATGAAAGCTAGAATGAAAGACATGAAGAAAGAAATAAATAAACAATAGATAGAATGAGAGAAGGTATAAAAGCTAGAATGAAAGACATCAAGAAAGAAATAAAAACTGAATATAGAATGAGAGAAGGTATGAAACCTAGAATGAAAGATATCAAGAATGAAAGAAAGAAATTAACTAAAGATAGAATGAGAGTAGTTATGAAAGCTAGAATGAAAGACTTCCAAAAAGAAAGAAAGAATCTAAACAGAATGAGAGAAGGTATGAAAGGAAGAATGAAAGATATCAAGAAAGAAAAAAAGAAAGAAACTAAAATAGAATAAGAAAAGGTATGAAAGCTAGAATGAAAGACATCAAGAAAGAAAGGAAGAAAGATACCAAAGATAGAATGGGAGAAGGTATGAAAGCTAGAATGAAAGATATCAAGAATGAAAGAAAGAAAGAAATTAACTAACGATAGAATGAGAAAAGGTATGAAAGCTGGAATTAAAGATATCAAGAAAAAAAAGAATTTAACTGAAGATATATTGAGAGATGGTATGAAAGGAAGAATGAAAGACATCAAGAAAGAATGAAAGAAACTAAAGATAGAATGAGAGAAGGTATAAAAGCTAGAATGAAAGACATCAAGAAAGAAAGAAAGAAAGAAACTAAAGATAGAATGAGAGGTATGAAAGCTAGAATGAAAGACATCAAGAAAAAAAGAAAGAAAGAAACTAAAGATAGAATGAGAGAAGGTATGAAAGCTAGAATGAAAGAGATCAAGAAAGAAAAATACAAAAATCAAGAAAGAATGAGAGAAGGTATGAAACCTAGAATGAAAGATATCAAGAATGAACGAAAGAAAGAAATTAACTAAAGATAGAATGAGAGAAGGTATGAAAGCTAGAATGAAAGACATGAACGAAGAAAGAAATAAAGATACTAAAGCTAGAATGAGAGAAGGTATGAAAGCTAGAAGGAAAGATATCAAGGATGAAAGAAATAAATAAATTAAGAAAAGATAGAATGAGAGAAGGTATGAAAACTAGAATGAAAGACATCAAGAAAGAAAGAAAGAAAATTCAGATAGAATGAGAGAAGGTATGAAAGCTAGAATTAAAGATATCAAGAATGAAAGAAAGAAAGAAATTAACTAAAGATAGAAAGAGAGAAGTTATGAAAGCTAGAATGAAATCTATCAAAAAAGAAAGAAAGAAACAATTAAACAAACTAAAGATATAGTGAGAAAAGGTATAAAAGATAGAATGAAAGACATCAAGAAAGAAAAAAAGAAACTAAAGATAGAATGAGAGGTATGAAAGCTAGAATGAAAGACATCAAGAAAAAAAGAAAGAAAGAAACTAAAGATAGAATGAGAGAAGGTATGAAAGCTAGAATGAAAGAGATCAAGAAAGAAAAATACAAACTCAAGATAGAATGAGAGAAGGTATGAAACCTAGAATGAAAGATATCAAGAATGAAAGAAAGAAAGAAATTAATTAAAGATAGAATGAGAGAAGGTATGAAAGCTAGAATGAAAGACATGAACAAAGAAAGAAATAAAGATACTAAAGCTAGAATGAGAGAAGGTATGAAAGCTAGAAGGAAAGATATCAAGAATGAAATAAATAAATAAATTAAGTAAAGAAAGAATTAGAGAAGGTATGAAACCTAGAATGAAAGATATCAAGAATGAAAGAAAGAAATTAACTAAAGATAGAATGAGAGAAGGTATGAAAGCTAGAATAAAAGACATCAACAAAGAAAGAAAGAAAGATACTAAAGCTAGAATTAGGCAAGGTATGGAAGCTAGATTGAAAGATTTCAAGAATGAATGAAAGACAGAAATTAACTAAAGATACAATGGGAGAAGGTATGAAAGCTGGAATGAAAGACATCAAGAAAGAAAGAAACAAAGAATGAAAGAAACTAAAGATAGAATGAGAGAAGATATGAAAGCTAGAATGAAAGACATCAAGAAAGAAAGGAAGAAAGTTACCAAAGATAGAATGAGAGAAGGTATGAAAGCTAGAATGAAAGCTATCAAGAAAGAAAGAAAGAAAAAAATAAACAAACTAAAGATAGAATACAGAAGGTATGAAAGGAATAATGAAAGATATCAAGAAAGAAACAAAGAAAGAAAGAAACTTAAATAGAATGAGAGAATGTATGAAAGCTAGAATGAAAGACTTCAAGAAAGAAAGAGAATCTAAACAGAATGAGAGAAGGTATGAAAGGAAGAATGAAAGATATCAAGAAAGAAAAAAAGAAAGAAACTAAAATAGAATAAGAAAAGGTATGAAAGCTAGAATGAAAGACATCAAGAAAGAAAGGAAGAAAGATACCAAAGATAGAATGGGAGAATGTATGAAAGCTAGAATGAAAGATATCAAGAATGAAAGAAAGAAAGAAATTAACTAACGATAGAATGAGAGAAGGTATGAAAGCTGGAATTAAAGATATCAAGAAAAAATAGAATTTAACTGAAGATATGTTGAGAGAAGGTATGAAAGGTAGAATGAAAGACACCAAGAAAGAAAGAAAGAAACTAAAGATAGAATGAGAGAAGGTATAAAAGCTAGAATGAAAGACATCAAGAAAGAAAGAAAGAAAGAAACTAAAGATAGAATGAGAGGTATGAAAGCTAGAATGAAAGACATCAAGAAAAAAAGAAAGAAAGAAACTAAAGTTAGAATGAGAGAAGGTATGAAAGCAAGAATGAAAGAGATCAAGAAAGAAAAATACAAACTCAAGATAGAATGAGAGAAGGTATGAAACCTAGAATGAAAGATATCAAGAATGAAAGAAAGAAAGAAATTAACAAACGATAGAATGAGAGAAGGTATGAAAGGAATAATGAAAGATATCAAGAAAGAAAGAAAGAAACTAAAATAGAATGAGAGAAGGTATGAAAGCTAGAATGAAAGACATCAAGAAAGAAAGGAAGAAAGATACTAAAGCTAGAATGAGAGAAGGTATGAAAGCTAGAAGGAAAGATATGAAGAATGAAAGAAATAAATAAATTAAGTAAAGATAGAATGAGAGAAGGTATGAAAGCTGGAATTAAAGATATCAAGAAAAAAAAAGAATTTAACTGAAGATATATTGAGAGAAGGTATGAAAGGTAGAATGAAAGACATCAAGAAAGAAAGAAATTAACTAAAGATAGAATGAGAGAAGGTATAAAAGCTAGAAAGAAAGACATCAAGAAAGAAAGAAAGAAACTAAAGATAGAATGAGAGGTATGAAAGCTAGAATGAAAGACATCAAGAAAAAAAGAAAGAAAGAAACTAAAGATAGAATAAGAAGGTATGAAAGCTAGAATGAAAGACTTCAAGAAAGAAAGAAAGAATCTAAACAGAATGAGAGAAGGTATGAAAGGAAGAATGAAAGATATCAAGAAAGAAAAAAAGAAAGAAAGAAACTAAAATAGAATAAGAAAAGGTATAAAAGCTAGAATGAAAGACATCAAGAAAGGAAGAAAGATACCAAAGATAGAATGGGAGAAGGTATGAAAGCTAGAATGAAAGATATCAAGAATGAAAGAAGGAAAGAAATTAACAAACGATAGAATGAGAGAAGGTATGAAAGGAATAATGAAAGTTATCAAGAAAGAAAGAAAGAAACTAAAATAGATTCAGAGAATGTATGAAAGCTAGAATGAAAGACATCAAGAAAGAAAGGAAGAAAGATACCAAAGATAGAGTGAGAGAAGGTATGAAAGCTAAAATGAAAGATATCAAGAATGAAAGAAAGAAAGAAATTAACAAACGATAGAATGAGAGAAGGTATGAAAATTATAATGAAAGATATCAAGAAAGAAAGAAAGAAACTAAAATAGAATGAGAGAAGGTATGAAAGCTAGAATGAAATATATCAAGAAAGAAAGAAATAAACTAAAGATAGAATGAGAGAAGGTATGAAAGCTAGAATAAAAGACATCAAGAAAGAAAGGAAGAAAGATACTAAAGCTAGAATGAGAGAAGGTATGAAAGCTAGAAGGAAAGATATCAAGAATGAAAGAAATAAATAAATTAAGTAAAGATAGAATGAGAGAAGGTATGAAAGCTGGAATTAAAGATATCAAGAAAAAAAAAGAATTTAACTAAAGATATATTGAGAGAAGGTATAAAAACTAGAATGAAAGACATCAAGAAAGAAAGAAAGAAACTAAAGATAGAATGAGAGGTATGAAAGCTAGAATGAAAGACATCAAGAAAAAAAGAAAGAAAGAAACTATAGATAGAATGAGAGATGGTATGAAAGCTAGAATGAAAGACTTCAAGAAAGAAAGAAAGAATCTAAACAGAATGAGAGAAGGTATGAAAGGAAGAATGAAAGATATCAAGAAAGAAAAAAAGAAAGAAAGAAACTAAAATAGAATAAGAAAAGGTATGAAAGCTAGAATGAAAGACATCAAGAAAGAAAAGAAGAAAGATACCAAAGATAGAATGGGAGAAGGTATGAAAGCTAGAATGAAAGATATCAAGAATGAAAGAAAGAAAGAAATTAACTAACGATAGAATGAGAGAAGGTATGAAAGCTGGAATTAAAGATATCAAGAAAAAAAAGAATTTAACTGAAGATATATTGAGAGAATTTATGAAAGGTAGAATGAAAGACATCAAGAAAGAAAGAAAGAAACTAAAGATAGAATGAGAGAAGGTATGAAAGCTAGAATGAAAGAGATCAAGAAAAAAAATACAAACTCAAGATACAATGAGAGAAGGTATGAAACCTAGAATGAAAGATATCAAGAATGAAAGAAAGAAAGAAATTAACTAAAGATAGAATGAGAGAAGGTATGAAAGCTAGAATGAAAGACATGAACAAAGAAAGAAATAAAGAGACTAAAACTAGAATGAGAGAAGGTATGAAATCTAGAATGAAAGATATCAAGAATGAAAGAGAGAAAGAAAAATAACTAAAGATAGAATGAGAGAAGGTGTGAAAGCTGGAATGAAAGACATCAAGAAAGAAAGAAAGAAACTTCAGATTGAATCAGAGAAGGTATGAAAGCTAGAATGAAAGACATCAAGAAAGAAAGAAACAAAGAATGAAAGAAACTAAAGATAGAATGAGAGAAGATATGAAAGCTAGAATGAAAGACATCAAGAAAGAAAGGAAGAAAGATACCAAAGATAGAATGAGAGAAGGTATGAAAGCTAGAATGAAAGCTATCAAGAAAGAAAGAAAGAAAAAAATAAACAAACTAAAGATAGAATACAAAAGGTATGAAAGGAATAATGAAAGATATCAGGAAAGAAAGAAAGAAAGAAAGAAAGAAAGAAAGAAACTTAAATAGAATGAGAGAATGTATGAAAGCTAAAATGAAAGACTTCAAGAGAGAAAGAAAGAATCTAAACAGAGTGAGAGAAGGTATGAAGGCAAGAATGAAAGATATCAAGAAAGAAAAAAAGAAAGAAACTAAAATAGAATAAGAAAAGGTATGAAAGCTAGAATGAAAGACATCAAGAAAGAAAGGACGAAAGATACCAAAGATAGAATGGGAGAAGGTATGAAAGCTAGAATGAAAGATATCAAGAATGAAAGAAAGAAAGAAATTAACTAATGATAGAATGAGAGAAGGTATGAAAGCTGGAATTAAAGATATCAAGAAAAAAAAGAATTTAACTGAAGATATATTGAGAGAAGGTATGAAAGGTAGAATGAAAGACATCAAGAAAGAAAGAAAGAAACTAAAGATAGAATGAGAGAAGGTATAAAAGCTAGAATGAAAGACATCAAGAAAGAAAGAAAGAAAGAAACTAAAGATAGAATGAGAGGTATGAAAGCTAGAATGAAAGACATCAAGAAAAAAAGAAAGAAAGAAACTAAAGTTAGAATGAGAGAAGGTATGAAAGCTAGAATGAAAGAGATCAAGAAAGAAAAATACAAACTCAAGATAAAATGAGAGAAGGTATGAAACCTAGAATGAAAGATATCAAGAATGAAAGAAAGAAAGAAATTAACAAACGATAGAATGAGAGAAGGTATGAAAGGAATAATGAAAGATATCAAGAAAGAAAGAAAGAAACTAAAATAGAATGAGAGAAGGTATGAAAGCTAGAATGAAATATATCAAGAGAGAGAAAGAAATAAACTAAAGATAGAATGAGAGAAGGTATGAAAGCTAGAATGAAAGACATCAAGAAAGAAAGGAAGAAAGATACTAAAGCTAGAATGAGAGAAGGTATGAAAGCTAGAAGGAAAGATATGAAGAATGAAATAAATAAATAAATTAAGTAAAGATAGAATGAGAGAAGGTATGAAAGCTGGAATTAAAGATATCAAAAAAAAAAAGAATTTAACTGAAGATATATTGAGAGAAGATATGAAAGGTAGAATGAAAGACATCAAGAAAGAAAGAAATTAACTAAAGATAGAATGAGAGAAGGTATAAAAGCTAGAAAGAAAGACATCAAGAAAGAAAGAAAGAAACTAAAGATAGAATGAGAGGTATGAAAGCTAGAATGAAAGACATCAAGAAAAAAAGAAAGAAAGAAACTAAAGATAGAATGAGAAGGTATGAAAGCTAGAATGAAAGACTTCAAGAAAGAAAGAAAGAATCTAAACAGAATGAGAGAAGGTATGAAAGGAAGAATGAAAGATATCAAGAAAGAAAAAAAGAAAGAAAGAAACTAAAATAGAATAAGAAAAGGTAAAAAAGCTAGAATGAAAGACATCAAGAAAGGAAGGAAGAAAGATACCAAAGATAGAATGGGAGAAGGTATGAAAGCTAGAATGAAAGATATCAAGAATGAAAGAAGGAAAGAAATTAACAAACGATAGAATGAGAGAAGGTATGAAAGGAATAATGAAAGTTATCAAGAAAGAAAGAAAGAAACTAAAATAGATTCAGAGAATGTATGAAAGCTAGAATGAAAGACATCAAGAAAGAAAGGAAGAAAGATACCAAAGATAGAGTGAGAGAAGGTATGAAAGCTAAAATGAAAGATATCAAGAATGAAAGAAAGAAAGAAATTAACAAACGATAGAATGAGAGAAGGTATGAAAATTATAATGAAAGATATCAAGAAAGAAAGAAAGAAACTAAAATAGAATGAGAGAAGGTATGAAAGCTAGAATGAAATATATCAAGAAAGAAAGAAATAAACTAAAGATAGAATGAGAGAAGGTATGAAAGCTAGAATAAAAGACATCAAGAAAGAAAGGAAGAAAGATACTAAAGCTAGAATGAGAGAAGGTATGAAAGCTAGAAGGAAAGATATCAAGAATGAAAGAAATAAATAAATAAAGTAAAGATAGAATGAGAGAAGGTATGAAAGCTGGAATTAAAGATATCAAGAAAAAAAAAGAATTTAACTAAAGATATATTGAGAGAAGGTATAAAAACTAGAATGAAAGACATCAAGAAAGAAAGAAAGAAACTAAAGATAGAATGAGAGGGATGAAAGCTAGAATGAAAGACATCAAGAAAAAAAGAAAGAAAGAAACTATAGATAGAATGAGAGATGGTATGAAAGCTAGAATGAAAGACTTCAAGAAAGAAAGAAAGAATCTAAACAGAATGAGAGAAGGTATGAAAGGAAGAATGAAAGATATCAAGAAAGAAAAAAAGAAAGAAAGAAACTAAAATAGAATAAGAAAAGGTATGAAAGCTAGAATGAAAGACATCAAGAAAGAAAAGAAGAAAGATACCAAAGATAGAATGGGAGAAGGTATGAAAGCTAGAATGAAAGATATCAAGAATGAAAGAAAGAAAGAAATTAACTAACGATAGAATGAGAGAAGGTATGAAAGCTGGAATTAAAGATATCAAGAAAAAAAAGAATTTAACTGAAGATATATTGAGAGAATTTATGAAAGGTAGAATGAAAGACATCAAGAAAGAAAGAAAGAAACTAAAGATAGAATGAGAGAAGGTATGAAAGCTAGAATGAAAGAGATCAAGTAAAAAAAATACAAACTCAAGATACAATGAGAGAAGGTATGAAACCTAGAATGAAAGATATCAAGAATGAAAGAAAGAAAGAAATTAACTAAAGATAGAATGAGAGAAGGTATGAAAGCTAGAATGAAAGACATGAACAAAGAAAGAAATAAAGAGACTAAAACTAGAATGAGAGAAGGTATGAAATCTAGAATGAAAGATATCAAGAATGAAAGAGAGAAAGAAAAATAACTAAAGATAGAATGAGAGAAGGTGTGAAAGCTGGAATGAAAGACATCAAGAAAGAAAGAAAGAAACTTCAGATTGAATCAGAGAAGGTATGAAAGCTAGAATGAAAGACATCAAGAAAGAAAGAAACAAAGAATGAAAGAAACTAAAGATAGAATGAGAGAAGATATGAAAGCTAGAATGAAAGACATCAAGAAAGAAAGGAAGAAAGATACCAAAGATAGAATGAGAGAAGGTATGAAAGCTAGAATGAAAGCTATCAAGAAAGAAAGAAAGAAAAAAATAAACAAACTAAAGATAGAATACAAAAGGTATGAAAGGAATAATGAAAGATATCAAGAAAGAAAGAAAGAAAGAAAGAAAGAAAGAAACTTAAATAGAATGAGAGAATGTATGAAAGCTAAAATGAAAGACTTCAAGAGAGAAAGAAAGAATCTAAACAGAGTGAGAGAAGGTATGAAGGCAAGAATGAAAGATATCAAGAAAGAAAAAAAGAAAGAAACTAAAATAGAATAAGAAAAGGTATGAAAGCTAGAATGAAAGACATCAAGAAAGAAAGGACGAAAGATACCAAAGATAGAATGGGAGAAGGTATGAAAGCTAGAATGAAAGATATCAAGAATGAAAGAAAGAAAGAAATTAACTAATGATAGAATGAGAGAAGGTATGAAAGCTGGAATTAAAGATATCAAGAAAAAAAAGAATTTAACTGAAGATATATTGAGAGAAGGTATGAAAGGTAGAATGAAAGACATCAAGAAAGAAAGAAAGAAACTAAAGATAGAATGAGAGAAGGTATAAAAGCTAGAATGAAAGACATCAAGAAAGAAAGAAAGAAAGAAACTAAAGATAGAATGAGAGGTATGAAAGCTAGAATGAAAGACATCAAGAAAAAAAGAAAGAAAGAAACTAAAGTTAGAATGAGAGAAGGTATGAAAGCTAGAATGAAAGAGATCAAGAAAGAAAAATACAAACTCAAGATAAAATGAGAGAAGGTATGAAACCTAGAATGAAAGATATCAAGAATGAAAGAAAGAAAGAAATTAACAAACGATAGAATGAGAGAAGGTATGAAAGGAATAATGAAAGATATCAAGAAAGAAAGAAAGAAACTAAAATAGAATGAGAGAAGGTATGAAAGCTAGAATGAAATATATCAAGAGAGAGAAAGAAATAAACTAAAGATAGAATGAGAGAAGGTATGAAAGCTTGAATGAAAGACATCAAGAAAGAAAGGAAGAAAGATACTAAAGCTAGAATGAGAGAAGGTATGAAAGCTAGAAGGAAAGATATGAAGAATGAAATAAATAAATAAATTAAGTAAAGATAGAATGAGAGAAGGTATGAAAGCTGGAATTAAAGATATCAAAAAAAAAAGAATTTAACTGAAGATATATTGAGAGAAGATATGAAAGGTAGAATGAAAGACATCAAGAAAGAAAGAAATTAACTAAAGATAGAATGAGAGAAGGTATAAAAGCTAGAAAGAAAGACATCAAGAAAGAAAGAAAGAAACTAAAGATAGAATGAGAGGTATGAAAGCTAGAATGAAAGACATCAAGAAAAAAAGAAAGAAAGAAACTAAAGATAGAATGAGAAGGTATGAAAGCTAGAATGAAAGACTTCAAGAAAGAAAGAAAGAATCTAAACAGAATGAGAGAAGGTATGAAAGGAAGAATGAAAGATATCAAGAAAGAAAAAAAGAAAGAAAGAAACTAAAATAGAATAAGAAAAGGTATAAAAGCTAGAATGAAAGACATCAAGAAAGGAAGGAAGAAAGATACCAAAGATAGAATGGGAGAAGGTATGAAAGCTAGAATGAAAGATATCAAGAATGAAAGAAGGAAAGAAATTAACAAACGATAGAATGAGAGAAGGTATGAAAGGAATAATGAAAGTTATCAAGAAAGAAAGAAAGAAACTAAAATAGATTCAGAGAATGTATGAAAGCTAGAATGATAGTCATCAAGAAAGAAAGGAAGAAAGATACCAAAGATAGAATGAGAGAAGGTATGAAAGCTAAAATGAAAGATATCAAGAATGAAAGAAAGAAAGAAATTAACAAACGATAGAATGAGAGAAGGTGTGAAAATAATAATGAAAGATATCAAGAAAGAAAGAAAGAAACTAAAATAGAATGAGAGAAGGTATGAAAGCTAGAATGAAATATATCAAGAAAGAAAGAAATAAACTAAAGATAGAATGAGAGAAGGTATGAAAGCTAGAATAAAAGACATCAAGAAAGAAAGGAAGAAAGATACCAAAGATAGAATGGGAGAAGGTATGAAAGCTAGAATGAAAGAGATCAAGAAAGAAAAATACAAACTCAAGATACAATGAGAGAAGGTATGAAACCTAGAATGAAAGATATCAAGAATGAAAGAAAGAAAGAAATTAAGTAAAGATAGAATGAGAGAAGGTATGAAAGCTAGAATGAAAGACATGAACAAAGAAAGAAATAAAGAGACTAAAACTAGAATGAGAGAAGGTATGAAATCTAGAATGAAAGATATCAAGAATGAAAGAAAGAAAGAAAAATAACTAAAGATAGAATGAGAGAAGGTGTGAAAGCTAGAATGAAAGACATCAAGAAAGAAAGAAAGAAACTTCAGATTGAATCAGAGAAGGTATGAAAGCTAGAATTATAGATATCAAGAAAGAAAGAAACAAAGAATGAAAGAAACTAAAGATAGAATGAGAGAAGGTATGAAAGCTAGAATGAAAGACATCAAGAAAGAAAGGAAGAAAGATAACAAAGATAGAATGAGAGAAGGTATGAAAGCTAGAATGAAAGCTATCAAGAAAGAAAGAAAGAAAGAAACAAACAAACTAAAGATAGAATAGAGAAGGTATGAAAGGAATAATGAAAGATATCAGGAAAGAAAGATAGAAAGAAAGAAATAAACTTAAATAGAATGAGAGAACGTATGAAAGCTAGAATGAAAGACTTCAAGAAAGAAAGAAAGAATCTAAACAGAATGAGAGAAGGTATGAAATGAAGAATGAAAGATATCAAGAAAGAAAAAAAGAAAGAAACTAAAATAGAATAAGAAAAGGTATGAAAGCTAGAATGAAAGACATCAAGAAAGAAAGGAAGAAAGATACCAAAGATACAATGGGAGAAGTTATGAAAGCTAGAATGAAAGATATCAAGAATGAAAGAAAGAAAGAAATTAACTAAAGATAGAATGAGAGAAGGTATGAAAGCTGGAATTAAAGATATCAAGAAAAAAAAGAATTTAACTGAAGATATATTGAGATAAGGTATGAAATGTAGAATGAAAGACATCAAGAAAGAAAGAAAGAAACTAAAGATAGAATGAGAGAAGGTATAAAAGCTAGAATGAAAGACATCAAGAAAGAAAGAAAGAAACTAAAGATAGAATGAGAAGGTATGAAAGCTAGAATGAAAGACATCAAGAAAGAAAGAAAGAAAATTCAGATAGAATGAGAGAAGGTATGAAAACTAGAATGAAAGACATCAACAAAGAAAGAAAGAAAATTCAGATAGAATGAGAGAAGGTATGAAAGCTAGAATTAAAGATATCAAGAATGAAAGAAAGAAAGAAATTAACTAAAGATAGAAAGAGAGAAGTTATGAAAGCTAGAATGAAATCTATCAAAAAAGAAAGAAAGAAACAAATGAAGAAACCAAAGATATAATGAGAGAAGGTATAAAAGATAGAATGAAAGACATCAAGAAAGAAAAAAACAAACTAAAGAAAGAATGAGATTAGGTATGAAACCTAGAATGAAAGATATCAAGAATGAAAGAAAGAAATTAACTAAAGATAGAATGAGAGAAGGTATGAAAGCTATAATAAAAGACATCAACAAAGAAAGAAAGAAAGATACTAAAGCTAGAATGAAACAAGGTATGGAAGCTAGATTGAAAGATTTCAAGAATGAATGAAAGACAGAAATTAACTAAAGATAGAATGAGAGAAGGTATGAAAGCTAGAATGAAAGATATCAAGAATGAAAGAAAGAAAGAAATTAACTAAAGATAGAATGAGAGAAGATATGAAAGCTAGAATGAAAGACATGAACAAAGAAAGAAATAAAGATACTAAAGCTAGAATGAGAGAAGGTATGAAAGCTAGAAGGAAAGATATCAAGAATGAAATAAATAAATAAATTAAGTAAAGATAGAATGAGAGAAGGTATGAAAACTAGAATGAAAGACATCAAGAAAGAAAGAAAGAAAATTAAGATAGAATGAGAGAAGGTATGAAAGCTAGAATTAAAGATATCAAGAATGAAAGAAAGAAAGAAATTAACTAAAGATAGAAAGAGAGAAGTTATGAAAGCTAGAATGAAATCTATCAAAAAAGAAAGAAAGAAACAAATAAACAAACTAAAGATATAGAGAGAGAAGGTATAAAAGATAGAATGAAAGACATCAAGAAAGAAAGAAAGAAAGAAACTAAAGATAGAATGAGAGGTATGAAAGCTAGAATGAAATACATCAAGAAAAAAAGAAAGAAAAAACTAAAGATAGAATGAGAGAAGGTATGAAAGCAAGAATGAAAAAGATCAAGAAAGAAAAATACAAACTCAAGATAGAATGAGAGAAGGTATGAAACGTAGAATGAAAGATATCAAGAATGAAAGAAAGAAAGAAATTAACTGAAGATAGAATGAGAGAAGTTATGAAAGCTAGAATGAAAGACATGAACAAAGAAAGAAATAAAGATACTAAATCTAGAATGAGAGAAGGTATGAAAGCTAGAAGGAAAGATATCAAGAAAGAAAGAAAGAAAAAAATAAACAAACTAAAGATAGAATAGAGAAGGTATGAAAGGAATAATGAAAGTTATCAAGAAAGAAAGAATGAAACTAATATAGATTCAGAGAATGTATGAAAGCTAGAATGAAAGACATCAAGAAAGAAAGGAAGAAAGATACCAAAGATAGAATGAGAGAAGGTATGAAAGCTAGAATGAAAGCTATCAAGAAAGAAAGAAAGAAAGAAAGAAACAAACTAAAGATAGAATAGAGAAGGTATGAAAGCTAGAATGAAAGCTATCAAGAAAGAAAGAATGAAACTAAAATAGATTCAGAGAATGTATGTAAGCTAGAATGAAAGACATCAAGAAAGAAAGGAAGAAAGATACCAAAGATAGAATGAGAGAAGGTATGAAAGCTAAAATGAAAGATATCAAGAATGAAAGAAAGAAAGAAATTAACAAACGATAGAATGAGAGATGGTATGAAAGGAATAATGAAAGAGATCAAGATAGAAAGAAAGAAACTAAAATAGAATGAGAGAAGGTATGAAAGCTAGAATGAAATATATCAAGAAAGAAATAAATAAACTAAAGATAGAATGAGAGAAGGTATGAAAGCTAGAATGAAAGACATCAAGAAAGAAAGGAAGAAAGATACTAAAGCTAGAATGAGAGAAGGTATGAAAGCTAGAAGGAAAGATATCAAGAATGAAAGAAATAAATAAATTAAGTAAAGATAGAATGAGAGAAGGTATGAAAGCGGGAATTAAAGATATCAAGAAAAAATAAGAATTTAACTGAAGATATATTGAGAGAAGGTATAAAAGCTAGAATGAAAGACATTAAGAAAGAAAGAAAGAAACTAAAGATAGAATGAGAGGTATGAAGGCTAGAATGAAAGACATCAAGAAAAAAAGAAAGAAAGAAACTAAAGATAGAATGAGAAGGTATGAAAGCTAGAATGAAAGACTTCAAGAAAGAAAGAAAGAAAGAAATTAACAAACGATAGAATGAGAGAAGGTATGAAAGCTAGAATGAAATATATCAAGAAAGAAAGAAATAAACTAAAGATAGAATGAGAGAAGGTATGAAAGCTAGAATGAAAGACATCAAGAAAAAAAGAAAGAAAGAAACTAAAGATAGAATGAGAGATGGTATGAAAGCTAGAATGAAAGACTTCAAGAAAGAAAGAATGAATCTAAACAGAATGAGAGAAGGTATGAAAGGAAGAATGAAAGATATCAAGAAAGAAAAAAGGAAGAAAGAAACTAAAATAGAATAAGAAAAGGTATGAAAGCTAGAATGAAAGACATCAAGAAAGAAAGGAAGAAAGATACCAAAGATAGAATGGGAGAAGGTATGAAAGCTAGAATGAAAGATATCAAGAATGAAAGAAAGAAAGAAATTAACTAACAATAGAATGAGAGAAGGTATGAAAGCTGGAATTAAAGATATCAAGAAAAAAAAGAATTTAACTGAAGAAATATTGAGAGAAGGTATGAAAGGTAGAATGAAAGACATCAAGAAAGAAAGAAAGAAACTAAAGATAGAATGAGAGAAGGTATGAAAGCTGGAATTAAAGATATCAAGAAAAAAAAGAATTTAACTGAAGATATATTGAGAGAAGGTATGAAAGGTAGAATGAAAGACATCAAGAAAGAAAGAAAGAAACTAAAGATAGAATGAGAGAAGGTATAAAAGCTAGAATGAAAGACATCAAGAAAGAAAGAAAGAAAGAAACTAAAGATAGAATGAGAGGTATGAAAGCTAGAATGAAAGACATCAAGAAAAAAAGAAAGAAAGAAACAAAAGAAAGAATGAGAGAAGGTATGAAAGCTAGAATGAAAGAGATCAAGAAAGAAAAATACAAACTCAAGATAGAATGAGAGAAGGTATGAAACCTAGAATGAAAGATATCAAGAATGAAAGAAAGAAAGAAATTAACTAAAGATAGAATGAGAGAAGGTATGAAAGCTAGAATGAAAGACATCAAGAAAGAAAGGAAGAAAGATACTAAAGCTAGAATGAGAGAAGGTATGAAAGCTAGAAGGAAAGATATCAAGAATGAAAGAAAGAAATAAATTAAGTAAAGATAGAATGAGAGAAGGTATGAAAACTAGAATGAAAGACATCAACAAAGAAAGAAAGAAAATTCAGATAGAATGAGAGAAGGTATGAAAGCAACAATTAAAGATATCAAGAATGAAAGAAAGAAAGAAATTAACAAAAGATAGAAAGAGAGAAGTTATGAAAGCTAGAATGAAATCTATCAAAAAAGAAAGAAAGAAACAAATAAACAAACTAAAGATATAGTGAGAGAAGGTATAAAAGATAGAATGAAAGACATCAAGAAAGAAAGAAAGAAACTAAAGATAGAATGAGAGAAGGTATAAAAGCTAGAATGAAAGACATCAAGAAAGAAAGAAATTAGGAAAGTAAAGATAGAATGAGAGGTATGAAAGCTAGAATGAAAGACATCAAGAAAAAAAGAAAGAAAGAAACTAAAGATAGAATGAGAGAAGGTATGAAAGCTAGAATGAAAGAGATCAAGAAAGAAAAATACAAAAGATAGAATGAGAGAAGGTATGAAAGCTAGAATGA
The DNA here is from genome assembly GCA_037013535.1 of Intellagama lesueurii. Lineage (NCBI taxonomy): Eukaryota > Metazoa > Chordata > Lepidosauria > Squamata > Agamidae > Intellagama > Intellagama lesueurii. Next base: position 8,966,739 of record JBAJHW010000013.1, read on the forward strand.
AAGATATCAAGAATGAAAGAAAGAAATTAACTAAAGATAGAATGAGAGAAGGTATGAAACCTAGAATGAAAGATATCAAGAATGAAAGAAAGAAAGAAATTAACTAAAGATAGAATGAGAGAAGGTATTAAAGCTAGAATGAAAGACATCAAGAAAGAAAGAAAGAAACTTCAGATTGAATGAGAGAAGGTATGAAAGCTAGAATTATAGATATCAAGAAAGAAAGAAACAAAGAATGAAAGAAACTAAAGATCGAATGAGAGAAGGTATGAAAGCTAGAATGAAAGACATCAAGAAAGAAAGGAAGAAAGATACCAAAGATAGAATGAGAGAAGGTATGAAAGCTAGAATGAAAGCTATCAAGAAAGAAAGAAAGAAAGAAAGATACAAACTAAAGATAGAATAGAGAAGGTATGAAAGTAATAATGAAAGTTATCAAGAAAGAAAGAATGAAACTAAAATAGATTCAGAGAAAGTATGAAAGCTAGAATGAAAGACATCAAGAAAGAAAGAAAGAACGATACTAAAGTTAGAATGAGAGAAGGTATGAAAACTAGAATGAAAGAAATAAAGAAAGGAAGAAAGATACCAAAGATAGAATGAGAGAAGGTATGAAAGCTAAAATGAAAGATATCAAGAATGAAAGAAAGAAAGAAATTAACAAACGATAGAATGAGAGAAGCTATGAAAGGAATAATGAAAGATATCAAGAAAGAAAGAAAGAAACTAAAATAGAATGAGAGAATGTATGAAAGCTAGAATGAAATATATCAAGAAAGAAAGGAAGAAAGATACTAAAGCTAGAATGAGAGAAGGTATGAAAGCTAGAAGGAAAGATATCAAGAATGAAATAAATAAATAAATTAAGTAAAGATAGAATGAGATAAGGTATGAAAGCTGGAATTAAAGATATCAAGAAAAAAAAAAGAATTTAACTGAAGATATATTGAGAGACGGTATGAAAGGTAGAATGAAAGACATCAAGAAAGAAAGAAATTAACTAAAGATAGAATGAGAGAAAGTATAAAAGCTAGAATGAAAGACATCAAGAAAGAAAGTAACTAAAGATAGAATGAGAGGTACGAAAGCTAGAATGAAAGACATCAAGAAAAAAAGAAAGATAGAAACTAAAGATAGAATGAGAAGGTATGAAAGCTAGAATGAAAGACTTCAAGAAAGAAAGAAAGAATCTAATCAGAATGAGAGAAGGTATGAAAGGAAGAATGAAAGATATCAAGAAAGAAAAAAAGAAAGAAAGAAACTAAAATAGAATAAGAAAAGGTATGAAAGCTAGAATAAAAGACATCAAGAAAGAAAGGAAGAAAGATACCAAAGATAGAATGGGAGAAGGTATGAAAGCTAGAATGAAAGATATCAAGAATGAAAGAAAGAAAGAAACAAACAAACTAAAGATAGCATAGAGAAGGTATGAAAGGAATAATGAAAGACATCAAGAAAGAAAGGAAGAAAGATACCAAAGATAGAATGAGAGAAGGTATGAAAGCTAAAATGAAAGATATCAAGAATGAAAGAAAGAAAGAAATTAAGAAACGATAGAATGAGAGAAGGTATGAAAGGAATAATGAAAGATATCAAGAAAGAAAGAAAGAAACTAAAGATAGAATGAGAGAAGGTATGAAAGTTGGAATTAAAGATATCAAGAAAAAAAAGAATTTAACTGAAGATATATTGAGAGAAGGTATGAAAGGTAGAATGAAAGACATCAAGAAAGAAAGAAAGAAACTAAAGATAGAATGAGAGAAGGTATAAAAGCTAGAATGAAAGACATCAAGAATTAAAGAAAGAAAGAAACTAAAGATAGAATGAGAGGTATGAAAGCTAGAATGAAAGAGATCAAGAAAGAAAAATACAAACTCAAGATAGAATGAGAGAAGGTATGAAACCTAGAATGAAAGATATCAAGAATGAAAGAAAGAAAGAAATTAACTAAAGATATAATGAGAGAAGGTATGAAAGCTAGAATGAAAGACATCAAGAAAGAAAGGAAGAAAGATACTAAAGCTAGAATGAGAGAAGGTATGAAAGCTAGAAGGAAAGATATCAAGAATGAAAGAAAGAAATATATTAAGTAAAGATAGAATGAGAGAAGGTATGAAAACTACAATGAAAGACATCAACAAAGAAAGAAAGAAAATTCAGATAGAATGAGAGAAGGTATGAAAGCATCAATTTAAGATATCAAGAATGAAAGAAAGAAAGAAATTAACTAAAGATAGAAAGAGAGAAGTTATGAAAGCTAGAATGAAATCTATCAAAAAAGAAAGAAAGAAACAAATAAAGAAACCAAAGATATAATGAGAGAAGGTATAAAAGATAGAATGAAAGACATCAAGAAGGAAAAAAACAAACTAAAGAAAGAATGAGAGAAGGTTTGAAACCTAGAATGAAAGATATCAAGAATGAAAGAAAGAAATTAACTAAAGATAGAATGAGAGAAGGTATGAAAGCTAGAATAAAAGACATCAACAAAGAAAGAAAGAAAGATACTAAAGCTAGAATGAGACAAGGTATGGAAGCTAGATTGAAAGATTTCAAGAATGAATGAAAGACAGAAATTAACTAAAGATAGAATGAGAGAAGGTATGAAAGCTAGAATGAAAGATATCAAGAATGAAAGAAAGAAAGTAATTAACTAAAGATAGAATGAGAGAAGGTATGAAAGCTAGAATGAAAGACATGAACAAATAAGGAAATAAAGATACTAAAGCTAGAATGAGAGAAGGTATGAAAGCTAGAAGGAAAGATATCAAGAATGAAATAAATAAATAAATTAAGTAAAGATAGAATGAGAGAAGATATGAAAACTAGAATGAAAGACATCAAGAAAGAAAGAAAGAATATTCAGATAGAATGAGAGAAGGTATGAAAGCTAGAATTAAAGATATCAAGAATGAAAGAAAGAAAGAAATTAACTAAAGATAGAAAGAGAGACGTTATGAAAGCTAGAATGAAATCTATCAAAAAAGAAAGAAAGAAACAAATAAACAAACTAAAGATATAGTGAGAGAAGGTATAAAAGATAGAATGAAAGACATCAAGAAAGAAAGAAAGAAACTAAAGATAGAATGAGAGAAGGTATAAAAGCTAGAATGAAAGACATCAAGAAAGAAAGAAAGAAAGAAACTAAAGATAGAATGAGAGGTTTGAAAGCTAGAATGAAAGACATCAAGAAAAAAAGAAAGAAAAAACTAAAGAAAGAATGAGAGAAGGTATGAAAGCTAGAATGAAAGAGATCAAGGAAGAAAAATACAAACTCAAGATTGAATGAGAGAAGTTATGAAACCTAGAATGAAAGATATCAAGAATGAAAGAAAGAAAGAAATTAACTAAAGATAGAATGAGAGAAGGTATGAAAGCTAGAATGAAAGACATGAACAAAGAAAGAAATAAAGATACTAAAGCTAGAATAAGAGAAGGTATGAAAGCTAGAACGAAAGATATCAAGAATGAAAAAAATAAATAAATTAAGTAAAGATAGAATGAGAGAAGGTATGAAAACTAGAATGAAAGACATCAAGAAAGAAAGAAAGAAAATTCAGATAGAATGAGAGAAGGTATGAAAGCTAGAATTAAAGATATCAAGAATAAAAGAAAGAAAGAAATTAACTAAAGATAGAAAGAGAGAAGTTATGAAAGCTAGAATGAAATCTATCAAAAAAGAAAGAAAGAAACAAATAAACAAACTAAAGATATAGTGAGAGAAGGTATAAAAGATAGAATGAAAGACATCAAGAAAGAAAGAAAGAAACTAAAGATAGAATGAGAGAAGGTATAAAAGCTAGAATGAAAGACATCAAGAAAGAAAGAAAGAAGGAAAGTAAAGATAGAATGAGAGGTATGAAAGCTAGAATGAAAGACATCAAGAAAAAAAGAAAGAAAGAAACTAAAGATAGAATGAGAGAAGGTATGAAAGCTAGAATGAAAGAGATCAAGAAAGAAAAATACATACTCAAGATAGAAGGAGAGAAGGTATGAAACCTAGAATGCAAGATATCAAGAATGAAAGAAAGAAATTAACTAAAGATAGAATGAGAGAAGGTATGAAAGCTAGAATGAAAGACATGAACAAAGAAAGAAATAAAGATACTAAAGCTAGAATGAGAGAAGGTATGAAAGCTAGAAGGAAAGATATCAAGAATGAAAGAAATAAATAAATTAGGTAAAGATAGAATGAGAGAAGGTATGAAACCTAGAATGAAAGATATCAAGAATGAAAGAAAGAAATTAACTAAAGATAGAATGAGAGAAGGTATGAAAGCTAGAATAAAAGACATCAACAAAGAAAGAAAGAAAGATACTAAAGCTAGAATAAGACAAGGTATGGAAGCTAGATTGAAAGATTTCAAGAATGAATGAAAGACAGAAATTAACTAAAGATACAATGAGAGAAGGTATGAAAGCTAGAATGAAAGACATCAAGAAAGAAAGAAACAAAGAATGAAAGAAACTAAAGATAGAATGAGAGAAGATATGAAAGCTAGAATGAAAGACATCAAGAAAGAAAGAAAGAAAGATACCAAAGATAGAATGAGAGAAGGTATGAAAGCTAGAATGAAAGCTATCAAGAAGGAAAGAAAGAAAAAAATAAACAAACTAAAGATAGAATACAGAAGGTATGAAAGGAATAATAAAAGATATCAAGAAAGAAACAAAGAAAGAAAGAAACTTAAATAGAATGAGAGAATGTATGAAAGCTAGAATGAAAGACTTCAAGAAAGAAAGAAAGAATCTAAACAGAATGAGAGAAGGTATGAAAGGAAGAATGAAAGATATCAAGAAAGAAAAAAAGAAAGAAACTAAAATAGAATAAGAAAAGGTATGAAAGCTAGAATGAAAGACATCAAGAAAGAAAGGAAGAAAGATACCAAAGATAGAATGGGAGAAGGTATGAAAGCTAGAATGAAAGATATCAAGAATGAAAGAAAGAAAGAAATTAACTAACGATAGAATGAGAGAAGGTATGAAAGCTGGAATTAAAGATATCAAGAAAAAAAAGAATTTAACTGAAGATATATTGAGAGAAGGTATGAAAGGTAGAATGAAAGACATCAAGAAAGAAAGAAAGAAACTAAAGATAGAATGAGAGAAGGTATAAAAGCTAGAATGAAAGACATCAAGAAAGAAAGAAAGAAAAAACTAAAGATAGAATGAGAGGTATGAAAGCTAGAATGAAAGACATCAAGAAAAAAAGAAAGAAAGAAACTAAAGATAGAATGAGAGAAGGTATGAAAGCTAGAATGAAAGGGATCAAGAAAGAAAAATACAAACTCAAGATAGAATGAGAGAAGGTATGAAACCTAGAATGAAAGATATCAAGAATGAAAGAAAGAAAGAAATTAACTAAAGATAGAATGAGAGAAGGTATGAAAGCTAGAATAAAGACATGAACAAAGAAAGAAATAAAGATACTAAAGCTAGAATGAGAGAAGGTATGAAATCTAGAATGAAAGATATCAAGAATGAAAGAAAGAATGAAAAATAACTAAAGATAGAATGAGAGAAGGTATGAAAGCTAGAATGAAAGACATCAAGAAAGAAAGAAAGAAACTTCAGATTGAATGAGAGAAGGTATGAAAGCTAGAATTATAGATATCAAGAAAGAAAGAAACAAAGAATGAAAGAAACTAAAGATCGAATGAGAGAAGGTATGAAAGCTAGAATGAAAGACATCAAGAAAGAAAGGAAGAAAGATACCAAAGATAGAATGAGAGAAGGTATGAAAGCTAGAATGAAAGCTATCAAGAAAGAAAGAAAGAAAGAAAGATACAAACTAAAGATAGAATAGAGAAGGTATGAAAGGAATAATGAAAGTTATCAAGAAAGAAAGAATGAAACTAAAATAGATTCAGAGAAAGTATGAAAGCTAGAATGAAAGACATCAAGAGAGAAAGGAAGAAAGATACCAAAGATAGAATGAGAGAAGGTATGAAAGCTAAAATGAAAGATATCAAGAATGAAAGAAAGAAAGAAATTAACAAACGATAGAATGAGAGAAGCTATGAAAGGAATAATGAAAGATATCAAGAAAGAAAGAAAGAAACTAAAATAGAATGAGAGAATGTATGAAAGCTAGAATGAAATATATCAAGAAAGAAAGGAAGAAAGATACTAAAGCTAGAATGAGAGAAGGTATGAAAGCTAGAAGGAAAGATATGAAGAATGAAATAAATAAATCAATTAACTAAAGATAGAATGAGAGAAGGTATAAAAGCTAGAATGAAAGACATCAAGAAAGAAAGTAACTAAAAATAGAATGAGAGGTATGAAAGCTAGAATGAAAGACATCAAGAAAAAAAGAAAGATAGAAACTAAAGATAGAATGAGAAGGTATGAAAGCTAGAATGAAAGACTTCAAGAAAGAAAGAAAGAATCTAAACAGAATGAGAGAAGGTATGAAAGGAAGAATGAAAGATATCAAGAAAGAAAAAAAGAAAGAAAGAAACTAAAATAGAATAAGAAAAGGTATGAAAGCTAGAATGAAAGACATCAAGAAAGAAAGGAAGAAAGATACCAAAGATAGAATGGGAGAAGGTATGAAAGCTAGAATGAAAGATATGAAGAATGAAAGAAAGAAAGAAACAAACAAACTAAAGATAGAATAGAGAAGGTATGAAAGGAATAATGAAAGACATCAAGAAAGAAAGGAAGAAAGATACCAAAGATAGAATGAGAGAAGGTATGAAAGCTAAAATGAAAGATATCAAGAATGAAAGAAAGAAAGAAATTAACAAACGATAGAATGAGAGAAGGTATGAAAGGAATAATGAAAGATATCAAGAAAGAAAGAAAGAAACTAAAATAGAATGAGAGAAGGTATGAAAGCTAGAATGAAATATATCAAGAAAGAAAGAAAAAAACTAAAGATAGAATGAGAGAAGGTATGAAAGCTAGAATAAAAGACATCAAGAAAGAAAGGAAGAAAGATACTAAAGCTAGAATGAGAGAAGGTATGAAAGCTAGAATGAAAGACATCAAGAAAGAAAGAAAGAAACTTCAGATTGAATGAGAGAAGGTATGAAAGCTTGAATTATAGATATCAAGAAAGAAAGAAACAAAGAATGAAAGAAACTAAAGATAGAATGAGAGAAGGTATGAAAGCTAGAATGAAAGACATCAAGAAAGAAAGGAAGAAAGATACCAAAGATAGAATGAGAGAAGGTATGAAAGCTAGAATGAAAGCTATCAAGAAAGAAAGAAAGAAAGAAAGAAACAAACTAAAGATAGAATAGAGAAGGTATGAAAGGAATAATGAAAGTTATCAAGAAAGAAAGAATGAAACTAATATAGATTCAGAGAATGTATGAAAGCTAGAATGAAAGACATCAAGAAAGAAAGGAAGAAAGATACCAAAGATAGAATGAGAGAAGGTATGAAAGCTAAAATGAAAGATATCAAGAATGAAAGAAAGAAAGAAATTAACAAACGATAGAATGAGAGAAGGTATGAAAGGAATAATGAAAGATATCAAGAAAGAAAGAAAGAAACTAAAATAGAATGAGAGAAGGTATGAAAGCTAGAATGAAATATATCAAGAAAGAAAGAAATAAACTAAAGATAGAATGAGAGAAGCTATGAAAGCTAGAATAAAAGACATCAAGAAAGAAAGGAAGAAGGATACTAAAGCTAGAATGAGAGAAGGTATGAAAGCTAGAAGGAAAGATATCGAGAATGAAAGAAAGAAAGAAATTAAGTAAAGATAGAATGAGAGAAGGTATGAAAACTAGAATGAAAGACATCAACAAAGAAAGAAAGAAAATTCAGATAGAATGAGAGAAGGTATGAAAGCAACAATTAAAGATATCAAGAATGAAAGAAAGAAAGAAATTAACTAAAGATAGAAAGAGAGAAATTATGAAAGCTAGAATGAAATCTATCAAAAAAGAAAGAAAGAAACAAATAAAGAAACCAAAGATATCATGAGAGAAGGTATAAAAGATAGAATGAAAGACATCAAGAAGGAAAAAAACAAACTAAAGAAAGAATGAGAGAAGGTTTGAAACCTAGAATGAAAGATATCAAGAATGAAAGAAAGAAATTAACTAAAGATAGAATGAGAGAAGGTATGAAAGCTAGAATGAAAGATATCAAGAATGAAAGAAAGAAAGAAATTAACTAAAGATAGAATGAGAGAAGGTATGAAAGCTAGAATAAAGACATGAACAAAGAAAGAAATAAAGATACTAAAGCTAGAATGAGAGAAGGTTTGAAATCTAGAATGAAAGATATCAAGAATGAAAGAAAGAAAGAAAAATAACTAAAGATAGAATGAGAGAAGGTATGAAAGCTAGAATGAAAGACATCAAGAAAGAAAGAAAGAAACTTCAGATTGAATGAGAGAAGGTATGAAAGCTAGAATTATAGATATCAAGAAAGAAAGAAACAAAGAATGAAAGAAACTAAAGATCGAATGAGAGAAGGTATGAAAGCTAGAATGAAAGACATCAAGAAAGAAAGGAAGAAAGATACCAAAGATAGAATGAGAGAAGGTATGAAAGCTAAAATGAAAGATATCAAGAATGAAAGAAAGAAAGAAATTAACAAACGATAGAATGAGAGAAGGTATGAAAGGAATAATGAAAGATATCAAGAAAGAAAGAAAGAAACTAAAATAGAATGAGAGAAGGTATGAAAGCTAGAATGAAATATATCAAGAAAGAAAGAAATAAACTAAAGATAGAATGAGAGAAGCTATGAAAGCTAGAATAAAAGACATCAAGAAAGAAAGGAAGAAGGATACTAAAGCTAGAATGAGAGAAGGTATGAAAGCTAGAAGGAAAGATATCGAGAATGAAAGAAAGAAAGAAATTAAGTAAAGATAGAATGAGAGAAGGTATGAAAACTAGAATGAAAGACATCAACAAAGAAAGAAAGAAAATTCAGATAGAATGAGAGAAGGTATGAAAGCAACAATTAAAGATATCAAGAATGAAAGAAAGAAAGAAATTAACTAAAGATAGAAAGAGAGAAATTATGAAAGCTAGAATGAAATCTATCAAAAAAGAAAGAAAGAAACAAATAAAGAAACCAAAGATATCATGAGAGAAGGTATAAAAGATAGAATGAAAGACATCAAGAAGGAAAAAAACAAACTAAAGAAAGAATGAGAGAAGGTTTGAAACCTAGAATGAAAGATATCAAGAATGAAAGAAAGAAATTAACTAAAGATAGAATGAGAGAAGGTATGAAAGCTAGAATGAAAGATATCAAGAATGAAAGAAAGAAAGAAATTAACTAAAGATAGAATGAGAGAAGGTATGAAAGCTAGAATAAAGACATGAACAAAGAAAGAAATAAAGATACTAAAGCTAGAATGAGAGAAGGTTTGAAATCTAGAATGAAAGATATCAAGAATGAAAGAAAGAAAGAAAAATAACTAAAGATAGAATGAGAGAAGGTATGAAAGCTAGAATGAAAGACATCAAGAAAGAAAGAAAGAAACTTCAGATTGAATGAGAGAAGGTATGAAAGCTAGAATTATAGATATCAAGAAAGAAAGAAACAAAGAATGAAAGAAACTAAAGATCGAATGAGAGAAGGTATGAAAGCTAGAATGAAAGACATCAAGAAAGAAAGGAAGAAAGATACCAAAGATAGAATGAGAGAAGGTATGAAAGCTGGAATGAAAGCTATCAAGAAAGAAAGAAAGAAAGAAAGATACAAACTAAAGATAGAATAGAGAAGGTATGAAAGGAATAATGAAAGTTATCAAGAAAGAAAGAATGAAACTAAAATAGATTCAGAGTAAGTATGAAAGCTAGAATGAAAGACATCAAGAGAGAAAGGAAGAAAGATACCAAAGATAGAATGAGAGAAGGTATGAAAGCTAAAATGAAAGATATCAAGAATGAAAGAAAGAAAGAAATTAACAAACGATAGAATGAGAGAAGGTATGAAAGGAATAATGAAAGATATCAAGAAAGAAAGAAAGAAACGAAAATAGAATGAGAGAAGGTATGAAAGCTGGAATTAAAGATATCAAGAAAAAAAAAGAATTTAACTGAAGATATATTGAGAGACGGTATGAAAGGTAGAATGAAAGACATCAAGAAAGAAAGAAATTAACTAAAGATAGAATGAGAGAAGGTATAAAAGCTAGAATGAAAGACATCAAGAAAGAAAGTAACTAAAAATAGAATGAGAGGTATGAAAGCTAGAATGAAAGACATCAAGAAAAAAAGAAAGATAGAAACTAAAGATAGAATGAGAAGGTATGAAAGCTAGAATGAAAGACTTCAAGAAAGAAAGAAAGAATCTAAACAGAATGAGAGAAGGTATGAAAGGAAGAATGAAAGATATCAAGAAAGAAAAAAAGAAAGAAAGAAACTAAAATAGAATAAGAAAAGGTATGAAAGCTAGAATGAAAGACATCAAGAAAGAAAGGAAGAAAGATACCAAAGATAGAATGGGAGAAGGTATGAAAGCTAGAATGAAAGATATCAAGAATGAAAGAAAGAAAGAAACAAACAAACTAAAGATAGAATAGAGAAGGTATGAAAGGAATAATGAAAGACATCAAGAAAGAAAGGAAGAAAGATACCAAAGATAGAATGAGAGAAGGTATGAAAGCTAAAATGAAAGATATCAAGAATGAAAGAAAGAAAGAAATTAACAAACGATAGAATGAGAGAAGGTATGAAGGGAATAATGAAAGATATCAAGAAAGAAAGAAAGAAACTAAAATAGAATGAGAGAAGGTATGAAAGCTAGAATGAAATATATCAAGAAAGAAAGAAAAAAACTAAAGATAGAATGAGAGAAGGTATGAAAGCTAGAATAAAAGACATCAAGAAAGAAAGGAAGAAAGATACTAAAGCTAGAATGAGAGAAGGTATGAAAGCTAGAATGAAAGACATCAAGAAAGAAAGAAAGAAACTTCAGATTGAATGAGAGAAGGTATGAAAGCTTGAATTATAGATATCAAGAAAGAAAGAAACAAAGAATGAAAGAAACTAAAGATAGAATGAGAGAAGGTATGAAAGCTAGAATGAAAGACATCAAGAAAGAAAGGAAGAAAGATACCAAAGATAGAATGAGAGAAGGTATGAAAGCTAGAATGAAAGCTATCAAGAAAGAAAGAAAGAAAGAAAGAAACAAACTAAAGATAGAATAGAGAAGGTATGAAAGGAATAATGAAAGTTATCAAGAAAGAAAGAATGAAACTAATATAGATTCAGAGAATGTATGAAAGCTAGAATGAAAGACATCAAGAAAGAAAGGAAGAAAGATACCAAAGATAGAATGAGAGAAGGTATGAAAGCTAAAATGAAAGATATCAAGAATGAAAGAAAGAAAGAAATTAACAAACGATAGAATGAGAGAAGGTATGAAAGGAATAATGAAAGATATCAAGAAAGAAAGAAAGAAACTAAAATAGAATGAGAGAAGGTATGAAAGCTAGAATGAAATATATCAAGAAAGAAAGAAATAAACTAAAGATAGAATGAGAGAAGGTATGAAAGCTAGAATAAAAGACATCAAGAAAGAAAGGAAGAAGGATACTAAAGCTAGAATGAGAGAAGGTATGAAAGCTAGAAGGAAAGATATCGAGAATGAAAGAAAGAAAGAAATTAAGTAAAGATAGAATGAGAGAAGGTATGAAAACTAGAATGAAAGACATCAACAAAGAAAGAAAGAAAATTCAGATAGAATGAGAGAAGGTATGAAAGCAACAATTAAAGATATCAAGAATGAAAGAAAGAAAGAAATTAACTAAAGATAGAAAGAGAGAAATTATGAAAGCTAGAATGAAATCTATCAAAAAAGAAAGAAAGAAACAAATAAAGAAACCAAAGATATCATGAGAGAAGGTATAAAAGATAGAATGAAAGACATCAAGAAGGAAAAAAACAAACTAAAGAAAGAATGAGAGAAGGTTTGAAACCTAGAATGAAAGATATCAAGAATGAAAGAAAGAAATTAACTAAAGATAGAATGAGAGAAGGTATGAAAGCTAGAATAAAAGACATCAACAAAGAAAGAAAGAAAGATACTAAAGCTAGAATGAGACAAGGTATGGAAGCTAGATTGAAAGATTTCAAGAATGAATGAAAGACAGAAATTAACTAAAGATAGAATGAGAGAAGGTATGAAAGCTAGAATGAAAGATATCAAGAATGAAAGAAAGAAAGAAATTAACTAAAGATAGAATGAGAGAAGGTATGAAAGCTAGAATAAAGACATGAACAAAGAAAGAAATAAAGATACTAAAGCTAGAATGAGAGAAGGTTTGAAATCTAGAATGAAAGATATCAAGAATGAAAGAAAGAAAGAAAAATAACTAAAGATAGAATGAGAGAAGGTATGAAAGCTAGAATGAAAGACATCAAGAAAGAAAGAAAGAAACTTCAGATTGAATGTGAGAAGGTATGAAAGCTAGAATTATAGATATCAAGAAAGAAAGAAACAAAGAATGAAAGAAACTAAAGATCGAATGAGAGAAGGTATGAAAGCTAGAATGAAAGACATCAAGAAAGAAAGGAAGAAAGATACCAAAGATAGAATGAGAGAAGGTATGAAAGCTGGAATGAAAGCTATCAAGAAAGAAAGAAAGAAAGAAAGATACAAACTAAAGATAGAATAGAGAAGGTATGAAAGGAATAATGAAAGTTATCAAGAAAGAAAGAATGAAACTAAAATAGATTCAGAGTAAGTATGAAAGCTAGAATGAAAGACATCAAGAGAGAAAGGAAGAAAGATACCAAAGATAGAATGAGAGAAGGTATGAAAGCTAAAATGAAAGATATCAAGAATGAAAGAAAGAAAGAAATTAACAAACGATAGAATGAGAGAAGGTATGAAAGGAATAATGAAAGATATCAAGAAAGAAAGAAAGAAACGAAAATAGAATGAGAGAAGGTATGAAAGCTGGAATTAAAGATATCAAGAAAAAAAAAGAATTTAACTGAAGATATATTGAGAGACGGTATGAAAGGTAGAATGAAAGACATCAAGAAAGAAAGAAATTAACTAAAGATAGAATGAGAGAAGGTATAAAAGCTAGAATGAAAGACATCAAGAAAGAAAGTAACTAAAAATAGAATGAGAGGTATGAAAGCTAGAATGAAAGACATCAAGAAAAAAAGAAAGATAGAAACTAAAGATAGAATGAGAAGGTATGAAAGCTAGAATGAAAGACTTCAAGAAAGAAAGAAAGAATCTAAACAGAATGAGAGAAGGTATGAAAGGAAGAATGAAAGATATCAAGAAAGAAAAAAAGAAAGAAAGAAACTAAAATAGAATAAGAAAAGGTATGAAAGCTAGAATGAAAGACATCAAGAAAGAAAGGAAGAAAGATACCAAAGATAGAATGGGAGAAGGTATGAAAGCTAGAATGAAAGATATCAAGAATGAAAGAAAGAAAGAAACAAACAAACTAAAGATAGAATAGAGAAGGTATGAAAGGAATAATGAAAGACATCAAGAAAGAAAGGAAGAAAGATACCAAAGATAGAATGAGAGAAGGTATGAAAGCTAAAATGAAAGATATCAAGAATGAAAGAAAGAAAGAAATTAACAAACGATAGAATGAGAGAAGGTATGAAAGGAATAATGAAAGATATCAAGAAAGAAAGAAAGAAACTAAAATAGAATGAGAGAAGGTATGAAAGCTAGAATGAAATATATCAAGAAAGAAAGAAATAAACTAAAGATAGAATGAGAGAAGGTATGAAAGCTAGAATAAAAGACATCAAGAAAGAAAGGAAGAAAGATACTAAAGCTAGAATGAGAGAAGGTATGAAAGCTAGAAGGAAAGATATCAAGAATGAAAGAAAGAAATAAATTAAGTAAAGATAGAATGAGAGAAGGTATGAAAACTAGAATGAAAGACATCAACAAAGAAAGAAAGAAAATTCAGATAGAATGAGAGAAGGTATGAAAGCAACAATTAAAGATATCAAGAATGAAAGAAAGAAAGAAATTAACTAAAGATAGAAAGAGAGAAATTATGAAAGCTAGAATGAAATCTATCAAAAAAGAAAGAAAGAAACAAATAAAGAAACCAAAGATATAATGAGAGAAGGTATAAAAGATAGAATGAAAGACATCAAGAAGGAAAAAAACAAACTAAAGAAAGAATGAGAGAAGGTTTGAAACCTAGAATGAAAGATATCAAGAATGAAAGAAAGAAATTAACTAAAGATAGAATGAGAGAAGGTATGAAAGCTAGAATAAAAGACATCAACAAAGAAAGAAAGAAAGATACTAAAGCTAGAATGAGACAAGGTATGGAAGCTAGATTGAAAGATTTCAAGAATGAATGAAAGACAGAAATTAACTAAAGATAGAATGAGAGAAGGTATGAAAGCTAGAATGAAAGATATCAAGAATGAAAGAAAGAAAGAAATTAACTAAAGATAGAATGAGAGAAGGTATGAAAGCTAGAATGAAAGACATGAACAAAGAAAGAAAGAAAGATACTAAAGCTAGAATGAGAGAAGGTTTGAAAGCTAGAAGGAAAGATATCAAGAATGAAATAAATAAATAAATTAAGTAAAGATAGAATGAGAGAAGGTATGAAAACTAGAATGAAAGACATCAAGAAAGAAAGAAAGAATATTCAGATAGAATGAGAGAAGGTATGAAAGCTAGAATTAAAGATATCAAGAATGAAAGAAAGAAAGAAATTAACTAAAGATAGAACGAGAGACGTTATGAAAGCTAGAATGAAATCTATCAAAAAAGAAAGAAAGAAACAAATAAACAAACTAAAGATATAGTGAGAGAAGGTATAAAAGATAGAATGAAAGACATCAAGAAAGAAAGAAAGAAACTAAAGATAGAATGAGAGAAGGTATAAAAGCTAGAATGAAAGACATCAAGAAAGAAAGAAAGAAAGAAACTAAAGATAGAATGAGAGGTATGAAAGCTAGAATGAAAGACATCAAGAAAAAAAGAAAGAAAAAACTAAAGATAGAATGAGAGAAGGTATGAAAGCTAGAATGAAAGAGATCAAGAAAGAAAAATACAAACTCAAGATAGAATGAGAGAAGGTATGAAACCTAGAATGAAAGATATCAAGAATGAAAGAAAGAAAGAAATTAACTAAAGATAGAATGAGAGAAGGTATGAAAGCTAGAATGAAAGACATGAACAAAGAAAGAAATAAAGATACTAAAGCTAGAATAAGAGAAGGTATGAAAATTAGAACGAAAGATATCAAGAATGAAAGAAATAAATAAATTAAGTAAAGATAGAATGAGAGAAGGTATGAAAACTAGAATGAAAGACATCAAGAAAGAAAGAAAGAAAGATACTAAAGCTAGAATAAGACAAGGTATGGAAGCTAGATTGAAAGATTTCAAGAATGAATGAAAGACAGAAATTAACTAAAGATAGAATGAGAGAAGGTATGAAAGCTAGAATGAAAGACATCAAGAAAGAAAGAAACAAAGAATGAAAGATACTAAAGCTAGAATGAGAGAAGGTATGAAAGCTAGAAGGAAAGATATCAAGAATGAAAGAAATAAATAAATTAGGTAAAGATAGAATGAGAGAAGGTATGAAACCTAGAATGAAAGATATCAAGAATGAAAGAAAGAAATTAACTAAAGATAGAATGAGAGAAGGTATGAAAGCTAGAATAAAAGACATCAACAAAGAAAGAAAGAAAGATACTAAAGCTAGAATAAGACAAGGTATGGAAGCTAGATTGAAAGATTTCAAGAATGAATGAAAGACAGAAATTAACTAAAGATAGAATGAGAGAAGGTATGAAAGCTAGAAGGAAAGACATCAAGAAAGAAAGAAACAAAGAATGAAAGAAACTAAAGATAGAATGAGAGAAGATATGAAAGCTAGAATGAAAGACATCAAGAAAGAAAGAAAGAAAGATACCAAAGATAGAATGAGAGAAGGTATGAAAGCTAGAATGAAAGCTATCAAGAAGGAAAGAAAGAAAAAAATAAACAAACTAAAGATAGAATACAGAAGGTATGAAAGGAATAATAAAAGATATCAAGAAAGAAACAAAGAAAGAAAGAAACTTAAATAGAATGAGAGAATGTATGAAAGCTAGAATGAAAGACTTCAAGAAAGAAAGAAAGAATCTAAACAGAATGAGAGAAGGTATGAAAGGAAGAATGAAAGATATCAAGAAAGAAAAAAAGAAAGAAAGAAACTAAAATAGAATAAGAAAAGGTATGAAAGCTAGAATGAAAGACATCAAGAAAGAAAGGAAGAAAGATACCAAAGATAGAATGGGAGAAGGTATGAAAGCTAGAATGAAAGATATCAAGAATGAAAGAAAGAAAGAAATTAACTAACGATAGAATGAGAGAAGGTATGAAAGCTGGAATTAAAGATATCAAGAAAAAAAAGAATTTAAATGAAGATATATTGAGAGAAGGTATGAAAGGTAGAATGAAAGACATCAAGAAAGAAAGAAAGAAACTAAAGATAGAATGAGAGAAGGTATAAAAGCTAGATTGAAAGACATCAAGAAAGAAAGAAAGAAAAAACTAAAGATAGAATGAGAGGTATGAAAGCTAGAATGAAAGACATCAAGAAAAAAAGAAAGAAAGAAACTAAAGATAGAATGAGAGAAGGTATGAAAGCTAGAATGAAAGAGATCAAGAAAGAAAAATACAAACTCAAGATAGAATGAGAGAAGGTATGAAACCTAGAATGAAAGATATCAAGAATGAAAGAAAGAAAGAAATTAACTAAAGATAGAATGGGAGAAGGTATGAAAGCTAGAATGAAAGACATGAACAAAGAAAGAAATAAAGATACTAAAGCTAGAATGAGAGAAGGTATGAAATCTAGAATGAAAGATATCAAGAATGAAAGAAAGAAAGAAAAATAACTAAAGATAGAATGAGAGAAGGTATGAAAGCTAGAATGAAAGACATCAAGAAAGAAAGGAAGAAAGATACCAAAGATAGAATGAGAGAAGTTATGAAAGCTAGAATGAAAGCTATCAAGAAAGAAAGAAAGAAAGAAAGATACAAACTAAAGATAGAATAGAGAAGGTATGAAAGGAATAATGAAAGTTATCAAGAAAGAAAGAATGAAACTAAAATAGATTCAGAGAAAGTATGAAAGCTAGAATGAAAGACATCAAGAGAGAAAGGAAGAAAGATACCAAAGATAGAATGAGAGAAGGTATGAAAGCTAAAATGAAAGATATCAAGAATGAAAGAAAGAAAGAAATTAACAAACGATAGAATGAGAGAAGCTATGAAAGGAATAATGAAAGATATCAAGAAAGAAAGAAAGAAACTAAAATAGAATGAGAGAATGTATGAAAGCTAGAATGAAATATATCAAGAAAGAAAGGAAGAAAGATACTAAAGCTAGAATGAGAGAAGGTATGAAAGCTAGAAGGAAAGATATCAAGAATGAAATAAATAAATAAATTAAGTAAAGAAAGAATGAGATAAGGTATGAAAGCTGGAATTAAAGATATCAAGAAAAAAAAAGAATTTAACTGAAGATATATTGAGAGACGGTATGAAAGGTAGAATGAAAGACATCAAGAAAGAAAGAAATTAACTAAAGATAGAATGAGAGAAGGTATAAAAGCTAGAATGAAAGACATCAAGAAAGAAAGTAACTAAAAATAGAATGAGAGGTATGAAAGCTAGAATGAAAGACATCAAGAAAAAAAGAAAGATAGAAACTAAAGATAGAATGAGAAGGTATGAAAGCTAGAATGAAAGACTTCAAGAAAGAAAGAAAGAATCTAAACAGAATGAGAGAAGGTATGAAAGGAAGAATGAAAGATATCAAGAAAGAAAAAAAGAAAGAAAGAAACTAAAATAGAATAAGAAAAGGTATGAAAGCTAGAATGAAAGACATCAAGAAAGAAAGGAAGAAAGATACCAAAGATAGAATGGGAGAAGGTATGAAAGCTAGAATGAAAGATATCAAGAATGAAAGAAAGAAACAAACAAACAAACTAAAGATAGAATAGAGAAGGTATGAAAGGAATAATGAAAGACATCAAGAAAGAAAGGAAGAAAGATACCAAAGATAGAATGAGAGAAGGTATGAAAGCTAAAATGAAAGATATCAAGAATGAAAGAAAGAAAGAAATTAACAAACGATAGAATGAGAGAAGGTATGAAAGGAATAATGAAAGATATCAAGAAAGAAAGAAAGAAACTAAAATAGAATGAGAGAAGGTATGAAAGCTAGAATGAAATATATCAAGAAAGAAAGAAAAAAACTAAAGATAGAATGAGAGAAGGTATGAAAGCTAGAATAAAAGACATCAAGAAAGAAAGGAAGAAAGATACTAAAGCAAGAATGAGAGAAGGTATGAAAGCTAGAATGAAAGACATCAAGAAAGAAAGAAAGAAACTTCAGATTGAATGAGAGAAGGTATGAAAGCTTGAATTATAGATATCAAGAAAGAAAGAAACAAAGAATGAAAGAAACTAAAGATAGAATGAGAGAAGGTATGAAAGCTAGAATGAAAGACATCAAGAAAGAAAGGAAGAAAGATACCAAAGATAGAATGAGAGAAGGTATGAAAGCTAGAATGAAAGCTATCAAGAAAGAAAGAAAGAAAGAAACAAACTAAAGATAGAATAGAGAAGGTATGAAAGGAATAATGAAAGTTATCAAGAAAGAAAGAATGAAACTAATATAGATTCAGAGAATGTATGAAAGCTAGAATGAAAGACATCAAGAAAGAAAGGAAGAAAGATACCAAAGATAGAATGAGAGAAGGTATGAAAGCTAAAATGAAAGATATCAAGAATGAAAGAAAGAAAGAAATTAACAAACGATAGAATGAGAGAAGGTATGAAAGGAATAATGAAAGATATCAAGAAAGAAAGAAAGAAACTAAAATAGAATGAGAGAAGGTATGAAAGCTAGAATGAAATATATCAAGAAAGAAAGAAATAAACTAAAGATAGAATGAGAGAAGGTATGAAAGCTAGAATGAAAGACATCAAGAAAGAAAGGAAGAAAGATACTAAAGCTAGAATGAGAGAAGGTATGAAAGCTAGAAGGAAAGATATCAAGAATGAAATAAATAAATAAATTAAGTAAAGATAGAATGAGAGAAGGTATGAAAGCTGGAATTAAAGATATCAAGAAAAAAAAAGAATTTAACTGAAGATATATTGAGAGAAGGTATAAAAGCTAGAATGAAAGACATCAAGAAAGAAAGAAAGAAACTAAAGATAGAATGAGAGGTATGAAAGCTAGAATGAAAGACATCAAGAAAAAAAGAAAGAAAGAAACTAAAGATAGAATGAGAAGGTATGAAAGCTAGAATGAAAGACTTCAAGAAAGAAAGAAAGAACATAAACAGAATGAGAGAAGGTATGAAAGGAAGAATGAAAGATATCAAGAAAGAAAAAAAGAAAGAAAGAAACTAAAATAGAATAAGAAAAGGTATGAAAGCTAGAATGAAAGACATCAAGAAAGAAAGGAAGAAAGATACCAAAGATAGAATGAGAGAAGGTATGAAAGCTAGAATGAAAGCTATCAAGAAAGAAAGAAAGAAAGAAAGAAACAAACTAAAGATAGAATAGAGAAGGTATGAAAGGAATAATGAAAGTTATCAGGAAAGAAAGAATGAAACTAAAATAGATTCAGAGAATGTATGAAAGCTAGAATGAAAGACATCAAGAAAGAAAGGAAGAAAGATACCAAAGATAGAATGAGAGAAGGTATGAAAGCTAAAATGAAAGATATCAAGAATGAAAGAAAGAAAGAAATTAACAAACG
Organism: Intellagama lesueurii; assembly: GCA_037013535.1. Taxonomy (NCBI): domain Eukaryota; kingdom Metazoa; phylum Chordata; class Lepidosauria; order Squamata; family Agamidae; genus Intellagama; species Intellagama lesueurii. Next base: position 8,986,446 of record JBAJHW010000013.1, read on the forward strand.
ATAGAATGAGAGAAGCTATGAAAGGAATAATGAAATATATCAAGAAAGAAAGAAAGAAACTAAAATAGAATGAGAGAATGTATGAAAGCTAGAATGAAATATATCAAGAAAGAAAGGAAGAAAGATACTAAAGCTAGAATGAGAGAAGGTATGAAAGCTAGAAGGAAAGATATCAAGAATGAAATAAATAAATAAATTAAGTAAAGATAGAATGAGATAAGGTATGAAAGCTGGAATTAAAGATATCAAGAAAAAAAAAGAATTTAACTGAAGATATATTGAGAGACGGTATGAAAGGTAGAATGAAAGACATCAAGAAAGAAAGAAATTAACTAAAGATAGAATGAGAGAAGGTATAAAAGCTAGAATGAAAGACATCAAGAAAGAAAGTAACAAAAAATAGAATGAGAGGTATGAAAGCTAGAATGAGAGACATCAAAAAAAAAGAAAGATAGAAACTAAAGATATAATGAGAAGGTATGAAAGCTAGAATGAAAGACTTCAAGAAAGAAAGAAAGAATCTAAACAGAATGAGAGAAGGTATGAAAGGAAGAATGAAAGATATCAAGAAAGAAAAAAAGAAAGAAAGAAACTAAAATAGAATAAGAAAAGGTATGAAAGCTAGAATGAAAGACATCAAGAAAGAAAGGAAGAAAGATACCAAAGATAGAATGGGAGAAGGTATGAAAGCTAGAATGAAAGATATCAAGAATGAAAGAAAGAAAGAAACAAACAAACTAAAGATAGAATAGAGAAGGTATGAAAGGAATAATGAAAGACATCAAGAAAGAAAGGAAGAAAGATACCAAAGATAGAATGAGAGAAGGTATGAAAGCTAAAATGAAAGAAATCAAGAATGAAAGAAAGAAAGAAATTAACAAACGATAGAATGAGAGAAGGTATGAAAGGAATAATGAAAGATATCAAGAAAGAAAGAAAGAAATTAAAATAGAATGAGAGAAGGTATGAAAGCTAGAATGAAATATATCAAGAAAGAAAGAAAAAAACTAAAGATAGAATGAGAGAAGGTATGAAAGCTAGAATAAAAGACATCAAGAAAGAAAGGAAGAAAGATACTAAACCTAGAATGAGAGAAGGTATGAAAGCTAGAATGAAAGACATCAAGAAAGAAAGAAAGAAATAAAGAAAGTAAAGATAGAATGAGAGAAGGTATGAAAGCTGGAATTAAAGATATCAAGAAAAAAAAGAATTTAACTGAAGATATATTGAGAGAAGGTATAAAAGCTAGAATGAAAGACATCAAGAAAGAAAGAAAGAAACTAAAGATAGAATGAGAGGTATGAAAGCTAGAATGAAAGACATCAAGAAAAAAAGAAAGAAAGAAACTAAAGATAGAATGAGAAGGTATGAAAGGTAGAATGAAAGACTTCAAGAAAGAAAGAAAGAATCTAAACAGAATGAGAGAAGGTATGAAAGGAAGAAAAAAGATATTAAGAAAGAAAAAAAGAAAGAAAGAAACTAAAATAGAATAAGAAAAGGTATGAAAGCTAGAATGAAAGACATCAAGAAAGAAAGGAAGAAAGATACCAAAGATAGAATGGGAGAAGGTATGAAAGCTAGAATGAAAGATATCAAGAATGAAAGAAATAAAGAAACAAAGAAACTAAAGATAGAAGAGAAGGTATGAAAGGAATAATGAAAGACATCAAGAAAGAAAGGAAGAAAGATACCAAAGATAGAATGAGAGAAGGTATGAAAGCTAAAATGAAAGATATCAAGAATGAAAGAAAGAAAGAAATTAACAAACGATAGAATGAGAGAAGGTATGAAAGGAATAATGAAAGATATGAAGAAAGAAAGAAAGAAACTAAAATACAATGAGAGAAGGTATGAAAGCTAGAATGAAATATATCAAGAAAGAAAGAAATAAACTAAAGATAGAATGAGAGAAGCTATGAAAGCTAGAATAAAAGACATCAAGAAAGAAAGGAAGAAAGATACTAAAGCTAGAATGAGGGAAGGTATGAAAGCTAGAAGTAAAGATATCAAGAATGAAAGAAATAAATAAATTAAGTAAAGATAGAATGAGAGAAGGTATGAAAGCTGGAATTAAAGATATCAAGAAAAAAAAGAATTTAACAAAAAATATATTGAGAGAAGGTATGAAAGGTAGAATGAAAGACATCAAGAAAGAAAGAAATTAACTAAAGATATATTGAGAGAAGGTATAAAAGCTAGAATGAAAGACATCAAGAAAGAAAGAAAGAAACTAAAGATAGAATGAGAGGTATGAAAGCTAGAATGAAAGACATCAAGAAAAAAAGAAAGAAAGAAACTAAAGATAGAATGAGAGAAGGTATGAAAGCTAGAATGAAAGACTTCAAGAAAGAAAGAAAGAATCTAAACAGAATGAGAGAAGGTATGAAAGGAAGAATGAAAGATATCAAGAAAGAAAAAAGAAAGAAAGAAATTAAAATAGAATAAGAAAAGGTATGAAAGCTAGAATGAAAGACATCAAGAAAGAAAGGAAGAAAGATACCAAAGATAGAATGGGAGAAGGTATGAAAGCTAGAATGAAAGATATCAAGAATGAAAGAAAGAAAGAAATTAACTAACGATAGAATGAGAGAAGGTATGAAAGCTGGAATTAAAGATATCAAGAAAAAAAAGAATTTAACTGAAGATATATTGAGAGAAGGTATGAAAGGTAGAATGAAAAACATCAAGAAAGAAAGAAAGAAACTAAAGATAGAATGAGAGAAGGTATGAAAGCTAGAATGAAAGAGATCAAGAAAGAAAAATACAAACTCAAGATACAATGAGAGAAGGTATGAAACCCTGAATGAAAGATATCAAGAATGATAGAAAGAAAGAAATTAACTAAAGATAGAATGTGAGAAGGTATGAAAGCTAGAATGAAAGACATGAACAAAGAAAGAAATAAAGAGACTAAAGCTAGAATGAGAGAAGGTATGAAATCTAGAATGAAAGATATCAAGAATGAAAGAAAGAAAGAAAAATAACTAAAGATAGAATGAGAGAAGGTGTGAAAGCTAGAATGAAAGACATGAAGAAAGAAAGAAAGAAAGAAAGAAACAAACCAAAGATTGAATAGAGAAGGTATGAATGGAATAATGAAAGACATCAAGAAAGAAAGGAAGAAAGATACCAAAGATAGAATGAGAGAAGGTATGAAAGCTAAAATGAAAGATATCAAGAATGAAAGAAAGAAAGAAATTAACAAACGATAGAATGAGAGAAGGTATGAAAGGAATAATGAAAGATATCAAGAAAGAAAGAAAGAAACTAAAATAGAATGAGAGAAGGTATGAAAGCTAGAATGAAATATATCAAGAAAGAATGAAATAAACTAAAGATAGAATGAGAGAAGCTATGAAAGCTAGAATAAAAGACATCAAGAAAGAAAGGAAGAAAGATACTAAAGCTAGAATGAGGGAAGGTATGAAAGCTAGAAGTAAAGATATCAAGAATGAAAGAAATAAATAAATTAAGTAAAGATAGAATGAGAGAAGGTATGAAAGCTGGAATTAAAGATATCAAGAAAAAAAAGAATTTAACAAAAAATATATTGAGAGAAGGTATGAAAGGTAGAATGAAAGACATCAAGAAAGAAAGAAATTAACTAAAGATATATTGAGAGAAGGTATAAAAGCTAGAATGAAAGACATCAAGAAAGAAAGAAAGAAACTAAAGATAGAATGAGAGGTATGAAAGCTAGAATGAAAGACATCAAGAAAAAAAGAAAGAAAGAAACTAAAGATAGAATGAGAGAAGGTATGAAAGCTAGAATGAAAGACGTCAAGAAAGAAAGAAAGAATCTAAACAGAATTAGAGAAGGTATGAAAGGAAGAATGAAAGATATCAAGAAAGAAAAAAGAAAGAAAGAAATTAAAATAGAATAAGAAAAGGTATGAAAGCTAGAATGAAAGACATCAAGAAAGAAAGGAAGAAAGATACCAAAGATAGAATGGGAGAAGGTATGAAAGCTAGAATGAAAGATATCAAGAATGAAAGAAAGAAAGAAATTAACTAACGATAGAATGAGAGAAGGTATGAAAGCTGGAATTAAAGATATCAAGAAAAAAAAGAATTTAACTGAAGATATATTGAGAGAAGGTATGAAAGGTAGAATGAAAAACATCAAGAAAGAAAGAAAGAAACTAAAGATAGAATGAGAGAAGGTATGAAAGCTAGAATGAAAGAGATCAAGAAAGAAAAATACAAACTCAAGATACAATGAGAGAAGGTATGAAACCCTGAATGAAAGATATCAAGAATGATAGAAAGAAAGAAATTAACTAAAGATAGAATGTGAGAAGGTATGAAAGCTAGAATGAAAGACATGAACAAAGAAAGAAATAAAGAGACTAAAGCTAGAATGAGAGAAGGTATGAAATCTAGAATGAAAGATATCAAGAATGAAAGAAAGAAAGAAAAATAACTAAAGATAGAATGAGAGAAGGTGTGAAAGCTAGAATGAAAGACATGAAGAAAGAAAGAAAGAAAGAAAGAAACAAACCAAAGATTGAATAGAGAAGGTATGAATGGAATAATGAAAGACATCAAGAAAGAAAGGAAGAAAGATACCAAAGATAGAATGAGAGAAGGTATGAAAGCTAAAATGAAAGATATCAAGAATGAAAGAAAGAAAGAAATTAACAAACGATAGAATGAGAGAAGGTATGAAAGGAATAATGAAAGATATCAAGAAAGAAAGAAAGAAACTAAAATAGAATGAGAGAAGGTATGAAAGCTAGAATGAAATATATCAAGAAAGAAAGAAATAAACTAAAGATAGAATGAGAGAAGGTATGAAAGCTAGAATAAAAGACATCAAGAAAGAAAGGAAGAAAGATACTAAAGCTAGAATGAGAGAATGTATGAAAGCTATAAGGAAAGATATCAAGAATGAAAGAAATAAATAAATTAAGTAAAGATAGAATGAGAGAAGGTATGAAACCTGGAATTAATGATATCAAGAAAAAAAAGAATTTAACTAAAGATATATTGAGAGAAGGTATGAAAGGTAGAATGAAAGACATCAAGAAAGAAAGAAATTAACTAAAGATAGAATGAGAGAAGGTATAAAAGCTAGAATGAAAGACATCAAGAAAGAAAGAAACTAAAGATAGAATGAGAGGTATGAAAGCTAGAATGAAAGACTTCAAGAAAAAAATAAAGAAAGAAACTAAAGATAGAATGAGAGAAGGTATGAAAGCTAGAATGAAAGACTTCAAGAAAGAAAGAAAGAATCTAAACAGAATGAGAGAAGGTATGAAAGGAAGAAAAAAAGATATTAAGAAAGAAAAAAAGAAAGAAAGAAACTAAAATAGAATAAGAAAAGGTATGAAAGCTAGAATGAAAGACATCAAGAAAGAAAGGAAGAAAGATACCAAAGATAGAATGGGAGAAGGTATGAAAGCTAGAATGAAAGATATCAAGAATGAAAGAAATAAAGAAACAAAGAAACTAAAGATAGAAGAGAAGGTATGAAAGGAATAATGAAAGACATCAAGAAAGAAAGGAAGAAAGATACCAAAGATAGAATGAGAGAAGGTATGAAAGCTAAAATGAAAGATATCAAGAATGAAAGAAAGAAAGAAATTAACAAACGATAGAATGAGAGAAGGTATGAAAGGAATAATGAAAGATATGAAGAAAGAAAGAAAGAAACTAAAATACAATGAGAGAAGGTATGAAAGCTAGAATGAAATATATCAAGAAAGAAAGAAATAAACTAAAGATAGAATGAGAGAAGCTATGAAAGCTAGAATAAAAGACATCAAGAAAGAAAGGAAGAAAGATACTAAAGCTAGAATGAGGGAAGGTATGAAAGCTAGAAGTAAAGATATCAAGAATGAAAGAAATAAATAAATTAAGTAAAGATAGAATGAGAGAAGGTATGAAAGCTGGAATTAAAGATATCAAGAAAAAAAAGAATTTAACAAAAAATATATTGAGAGAAGGTATGAAAGGTAGAATGAAAGACATCAAGAAAGAAAGAAATTAACTAAAGATATATTGAGAGAAGGTATAAAAGCTAGAATGAAAGACATCAAGAAAGAAAGAAAGAAACTAAAGATAGAATGAGAGGTATGAAAGCTAGAATGAAAGACATCAAGAAAAAAAGAAAGAAAGAAACTAAAGATAGAATGAGAGAAGGTATGAAAGCTAGAATGAAAGACTTCAAGAAAGAAAGAAAGAATCTAAACAGAATGAGAGAAGGTATGAAAGGAAGAATGAAAGATATCAAGAAAGAAAAAAGAAAGAAAGAAATTAAAATAGAATAAGAAAAGGTATGAAAGCTAGAATGAAAGACATCAAGAAAGAAAGGAAGAAAGATACCAAAGATAGAATGGGAGAAGGTATGAAAGCTAGAATGAAAGATATCAAGAATGAAAGAAAGAAAGAAATTAACTAACGATAGAATGAGAGAAGGTATGAAAGCTGGAATTAAAGATATCAAGAAAAAAAAGAATTTAACTGAAGATATATTGAGAGAAGGTATGAAAGGTAGAATGAAAAACATCAAGAAAGAAAGAAAGAAACTAAAGATAGAATGAGAGAAGGTATGAAAGCTAGAATGAAAGAGATCAAGAAAGAAAAATACAAACTCAAGATACAATGAGAGAAGGTATGAAACCCTGAATGAAAGATATCAAGAATGATAGAAAGAAAGAAATTAACTAAAGATAGAATGTGAGAAGGTATGAAAGCTAGAATGAAAGACATGAACAAAGAAAGAAATAAAGAGACTAAAGCTAGAATGAGAGAAGGTATGAAATCTAGAATGAAAGATATCAAGAATGAAAGAAAGAAAGAAAAATAACTAAAGATAGAATGAGAGAAGGTGTGAAAGCTAGAATGAAAGACATGAAGAAAGAAAGAAAGAAAGAAAGAAACAAACCAAAGATTGAATAGAGAAGGTATGAATGGAATAATGAAAGACATCAAGAAAGAAAGGAAGAAAGATACCAAAGATAGAATGAGAGAAGGTATGAAAGCTAAAATGAAAGATATCAAGAATGAAAGAAAGAAAGAAATTAACAAACGATAGAATGAGAGAAGGTATGAAAGGAATAATGAAAGATATCAAGAAAGAAAGAAAGAAACTAAAATAGAATGAGAGAAGGTATGAAAGCTAGAATGAAATATATCAAGAAAGAAAGAAATAAACTAAAGATAGAATGAGAGAAGGTATGAAAGCTAGAATAAAAGACATCAAGAAAGAAAGGAAGAAAGATACTAAAGCTAGAATGAGAGAATGTATGAAAGCTATAAGGAAAGATATCAAGAATGAAAGAAATAAATAAATTAAGTAAAGATAGAATGAGAGAAGGTATGAAAGCTGGAATTAATGATATCAAGAAAAAAAAGAATTTAACTAAAGATATATTGAGAGAAGGTATGAAAGGTAGAATGAAAGACATCAAGAAAGAAAGAAATTAACTAAAGATAGAATGAGAGAAGGTATAAAAGCTAGAATGAAAGACATCAAGAAAGAAAGAAACTAAAGATAGAATGAGAGGTATGAAAGCTAGAATGAAAGACATCAAGAAAAAAAGAAAGAAAGAAACTAAAGATAGAATGAGAGAAGGTATGAAAGCTAGAATGAAAGACTTCAAGAAAGAAAGAAAGAATCTAAACAGAATGAGAGAAGGTATGAAAGGAAGAATGAAAGATATCAAGAAAGAAAAAAAGAAAGAAAGAAATTAAAATAGAATAAGAAAAGGTATGAAAGCTGGATTGAAAGACATCAAGAAAGAAAGGAAGAAAGATACCAAAGATAGAATGGGAGAAGGTATGAAAGCTAGAATGAAAGATATCAAGAATGAAAGAAAGAAAGAAATTAACTAACGATAGAATGAGAGAAGGTATGAAAGCTGGAATTAAAGATATCAAGAAAAAAAAGAATTTAACTGAATATATATTGAGAGAAGGTATGAAAGGTAGAATGAAAAACATCAAGAAAGAAAGGAAGAAAGATACCAAAGATAGAATGAGAGAAGGTATGAAAGCTAGAATGAAAGCTATCAAGAAGGAAAGAAAGAAAAAAAATAAACAAACTAAAGATAGAATACAGAAGGTATGAAAGGAATAATAAAAGATATCAAGAAAGAAACAAAGAAAGAAAGAAACTTAAATAGAATGAGAGAATGTATGAAAGCTAGAATGAAAGACTTCAAGAAAGAAAGAAAGAATCTAAACAGAATGAGAGAAGGTATGAAAGGAAGAATGAAAGATATCAAGAAAGAAAAAAAGAAAGAAACTAAAATAGAATAAGAAAAGGTATGAAAGCTAGAATGAAAGACATCAAGAAAGAAAGGAAGAAATATACCAAAGATAGAATAGGAGAAGGTATGAAAGCTAGAATGAAAGATATCAAGAATGAAAGAAAGAAAGAAATTAACTAACGATAGAATGAGAGAAGGTATGAAAGCTGGAATTAAAGATATCAAGAAAAAAAAGAATTTAACTGAAGATATATTGAGAGAAGGTATGAAAGGTAGAATGAAAGACATCAAGAAAGAAAGAAATTAACTAAAGATAGAATGAGAGAAGGTATAAAAGCTAGAATGAAAGACATCAAGAAAGAAAGAAAGAAAGAAAATAAAGATAGAATGAGAGGTATGAAAGCTAGAATGAAAGACATCAAGAAAAAAAGAAAGAAAGAAACTAAAGATAGAATGAGAGAAGGTATGAAAGCTAGAATGAAAGACTTCAAGAAAGAAAGAAAGAATCTAAACAGAATGAGAGAAGGTATGAAAGGAAGAATGAAAGATATCAAGAAAGAAAAAAAGAAAGAAAGAAATTAAAATAGAATAAGAAAAGGTATGAAAGCTAGAATGAAAGATATCAAGAATGATAGAAAGAAAGAAATTAACTAACGATAGAATGAGAGAAGGTATGGAAGCTGGAATTAAAGAGATCAAGAAAAAAAAGAATTTATCTGAAGATATATTGAGAGAAGGTATGAAAGGTAGAATGAAAAACATCAAGAAAGAAAGAAAGAAACTAAAGATAGAATGAGAGAAGGTATGAATGCTAGAATGAAGGAGATCAAGAAAGAAAAATACAAACTCAAGATACAATGAGAGAAGGTATGAAACCCTGAATGAAAGATATCAAGAATGAAAGAAAGAAAGAAATTAACTAAAGATAGAATGTGAGAAGGTATGAAAGCTAGAATAAAAGACATGAACAAAGAAAGAAGTAAAGAGACTAAAGCTAGAATGAGAGAAGGTATGAAATCTAGAATGAAAGATATCAAGAATGAAAGAAAGAAAGAAAAATTACTAAAGATAGAATGAGAGAAGGTGTGAAAGCTAGAATGAAAGACATCAAGAAAGAAAGAAAGAAAGAAACAAACAAACTAAAGATAGAATAGAGAAGGTATGAAAGGAATAATGAAAGACATCAAGAAAGAAAGGAAGAAAGATACCAAAGATAGAATGAGAGAAGGTATGAAAGCTAAAATGAAAGATATCAAGAATGAAAGAAAGAAAGAAATTAACAAACGATAGAATGAGAGAAGGTATGAAAGGAATAATGAAAGATATCAAGAAAGAAAGAAAGAAACTAAAATAGAATGAGAGAAGGTATGAAAGCTAGAATGAAATATATCAAGAAAGAAAGAAATAAACTAAAGATAGAATGAGAGAAGGTATGAAAGCTAGAATAAAAGACATCAAGAAAGAAAGGAAGAAAGATACTAAAGCTAGAATGAGAGAAGGTATGAAAGCTAGAATGAAAGATATCAAGAATGAAAGAAAGAAATTAACTAAAGATAGAATGAGTGAAGGTATGAAAGCTAGAATAAAAGACATCAACAAAGAAAGAAAGAAAGATACTAAAGCTAGAATAAGACAAGGTATGGAAGCTAGATTGAAAGATTTCAAGAATGAATGAAAGACAGAAATTAACTAAAGATACAATGAGAGAAGGTATGAAAGCTAGAATGAAAGACATCAAGAAAGAAAGAAACAAAGAATGAAAGAAACTAAAGATAGAATGAGAGAAGATATGAAAGCTAGAATGAAAGACATCAAGAAAGAAAGGAAGAAAGATACCAAAGATAGAATGAGAGAAGGTATGAAAGCTAGAATGAAAGCTATCAAGAAGTAAAGAAAGAAAAAAATAAACAAAATAAAGATATAATACAGAAGGTATGAAAGGAATAATAAAAGATATCAAGAAAGAAACAAAGAAAGAAAGAAACTGAAATAGAATGAGAGAATGTATGAAAGCTAGAATGAAAGACTTCAAGAAAGAAAGAAAGAATCAAAACAGAATGAGAGAAGGTATGAAAGGAAGAATGAAAGATATCAAGAAAGAAAAAAAGAAAGAAACTAAAATAGAATAAGAAAAGGTATGAAAGCTAGAATGAAAGACATCAAGAAAGAAAGGAAGAAAGATACCAAAGATAGAATGGGAGAAGGTATGAAAGCTAGAATGAAAGATATCAAGAATGAAAGAAAGAAAGAAATTAACTAACGATAGAATGAGAGAAGGTATGAAAGCTGGAATTAAAGATATCAAGAAAAAAAAGAATTTAACTGAAGATATATTGAGAGAAGGTATGAAAGGTAGAATGAAAGACATCAAGAAAGAAAGAAAGAAACTAAAGATAGAATGAGAGAAGGTATAAAAGCTAGAATGAAAGACATCAAGAAAGAAAGAAAGAAAGAAACTAAAGATAGAATGAGAGGTATGAAAGCTAGAATGAAAGACATCAAGAAAAAAAGAAAGAAAGAAACTAAAGATAGAATGAGAGAAGGTATGAAAGCTAGAATGAAAGAGATCAAGAAAGAAAAATACAAACTCAAGATAGAATGAGAGAAGGTATGAAAGCTAGAATGAAAGATATCAAGAATGAAAGAAAGAAAGAAATTAACTAAAGATAGAATGAGAGAAGGTATGAAAGCTAGAATGAAAGACATGAAGAAAGAAAGAAATAAAGATACTAAAGCTAGAATGAGAGAAGGTATGAAATCTAGAATGAAAGATATCAAGAATGAAAGAAAGAAAGAAAAAAAACTAAAGATAGAATGAGAGAAGGTATGAAAGCTAGAATGAAAGACATGAAGAAAGAAAGAAAGAAACTTCAGATTGAATGAGAGAAGGTATGAAAGCTAGAATTAAAGATATCAAGAAAGAAAGAAACAAAGAATGAAAGAAACTAAAGATAGAATGAGAGAAGGTATGAAAGCTAGAATGAAAGACATCAAGAAAGGAAGGAAGAAAGATACCAAAGATAGAATGAGAGAAGGTATGAAAGCTAGAATGAAAGCTATCAAGAAAGAAAGAAAGAAAGAAAGATACAAACTAAAGATAGAATAGAGAAGGTATGAAAGGAATAATGAAAGTTATCAAGAAAGGAAGAAAGATACCAAGGATAGAATGAGAGAAGGTATGAAAGCTAAAATGAAAGATATCAAGAATGAAAGAAAGAAAGAAATTAACAAACGATAGAATGAGAGAAGGTATGGAAGGAATAATGAAAGATATCAAGAAAGAAAGAAAGAAACTAAAATAGAATGAGAGAATGTATGAAAGCTAGAATGAAATATATCAAGAAAGAAAGAAATAAACTAAAGATAGAATGAGAGAAATTATGAAAGCTAGAATGAAAGACATCAAGAAAGAAAGGAAGAAAGATACTAAAGCGAGAATGAGAAAAGGTATGAAAGCTAGAAGGAAAGATATCAAGAATAAAATAAATAAATAAATAAAGTAAAGATAGAATGAGAGAAGGTATGAAAGCTGGAATTAAAGATATCAAGAAAAAAAAAGAATTTAACTGAAGATATATTGAGAGACGGTATGAAAGGTAAAATGAAAGACATCAAGAAAGAAAGAAATTAACTAAAGATAGAATGAGAGAAGGTATAAAAGCTAGAATGAAAGACATCAAGAAAGAAAGAAACTAAAGATAGAATGAGAGGTATGAAAGCTAGAATGAAAGACATCAAGAAAAAAAGAAAGATAGAAACTAAAGATAGAATGAGAAGGTATGAAAGCTAGAATGAAAGACTTCAAGAAAGAAAGAAAGAATCTAAACAGAATGAGAGAAGGTATGAAAGGAAGAATGAAAGATATCAAGAAAGAAAAAAAGTAAGAAAGAAACTAAAATAGAATAAGAAAAGGTATGAAAGCTAGAATGAAAGACATCAAGAAAGAAAGGAAGAAAGATACCAAAGATAGAATGAGAGAAGGTATGAAAGCTAAAATGAAAGATATCAAGAATGAAAGAAAGAAAGAAACAAACAAACTAAAGATAGAATAGAGAAGGTATGAAAGGAATAATGAAAGACATCAAGAAAGAAAGGAAGAAAGATACCAAAGATAGAATGAGAGAAGGTATGAAAGCTAAAATGAAAGATATCAAGAATGAAAGAAAGAAAGAAATTAACAACCGATAGAATGAGAGAAGGTATGAAAGGAATAATGAAAGATATCAAGAAAGAAAGAAAGAAACTAAAATAGAATGAGAGAAGGTATGAAAGCTAGAATGAAATATATCAAGAAAGAAAGATACAAACTAAAGATAGAATAGAGAAGGTATGAAAGGAATAATGAAAGTTATCAAGAAAGGAAGAAAGATACCAAAGATAGAATGAGAGAAGGTATGAAAGCTAAAATGAAAGATATCAAGAATGAAAGAAAGAAAGAAATTAACAAACGATAGAATGAGAGAAGGTATGAAAGGAATAATGAAAGATATCAAGAAAGAAAGAAAGAAACTAAAATAGAATGAGAGAATGTATGAAAGCTAGAATGAAATATATCAAGAAAGAAAGAAATAAACTAAAGATAGAATGAGAGAAATTATGAAAGCTAGAATGAAAGACATCAAGAAAGAAAGGAAGAAAGATACTAAAGCTAGAATGAGAAAAGGTATGAAAGCTAGAAGGAAAGATATCAAGAATGAAATGAATAAATAAATTAAGTAAAGATAGAATGAGAGAAGGTATGAAAGCTGGAATTAAAGATATCAAGAAAAAAAAAGAATTTAACTGAAGATATATTGAGAGACGGTATGAAAGGTAAAATGAAAGACATCAAGAAAGAAAGAAATTAACTAAAGATAGAATGAGAGAAGGTATAAAAGCTAGAATGAAAGACATCAAGAAAGAAAGAAACTAAAGATAGAATGAGTGGTATGAAAGCTAGAATGAAAGACATCAAGAAAAAAAGAAAGATAGAAACTAAAGATAGAATGAGAAGGTATGAAAGCTAGAATGAAAGACTTCAAGAAAGAAAGAAAGAATCTAAACAGAATGAGAGAAGGTATGAAAGGAAGAATGAAAGATATCAAGAAAGAAAAAAAGTAAGAAAGAAACTAAAATAGAATAAGAAAAGGTATGAAAGCTAGAATGAAAGACATCAAGAAAGAAAGGAAGAAAGATACCAAAGATAGAATGGGAGAAGGTATGAAAGCTAGAATGAAAGATATCAAGAATGAAAGAAAGAAAGAAACAAACAAACTAAAGATAGAATAGAGAAGGTATGAAAGGAATAATGAAAGACATCAAGAAAGAAAGGAAGAAAGATACCAAAGATAGAATGAGAGAAGGTATGAAAGGAATAATGAAAGATATCAAGAAAGAAAGAAAGAAACTAAAATAGAATGAGAGAAGGTATGAAAGCTAGAATGAAATATATCAAGAAAGAAAGAAAAAAACTAAAGATAGAATGAGAGAAGGTATGAAAGCTAGAATAAAAGACATCAAGAAAGAAAGGAAGAAAGATACTAAAGCTAGAATGAGAGAAGGTATGAAAGCTAGAATGAAAGACATCAAGAAAGAAAGAAAGAAACTTCAGATTGAATGAGAGAAGTTATGAAAGCTAGAATTATAGATATCAAGAAAGAAAGAAACAAAGAATGAAAGAAACTAAAGATAGAATGAGAGAAGGTATGAAAGCTAGAATGAAAGACATCAAGAAAGAAAGGAAGAAAGATACCAAAGATAGAATGAGAGAAGGTATGAAAGCTAAAATGAAAGATATCAAGAATGAAAGAAAGAAAGAAATTAACAAACGATAGAATGAGAGAAGGTATGAAAGGAATAATGAAAGATATCAAGAAAGAAAAAAAGAAACTAAAATAGAATGAGAGAAGGTATGAAAGCTAGAATGAAATATATCAAGAAAGAAAGAAATAAACTAAAGTTAGAATGAGAGAAGGTATGAAAGCTAGAATGAAAGACATCAAGAAAGAAAGGAAGAAAGATACTAAAGCTAGAATGAGAGAAGGTATGAAAGCTAGAAGGAAAGATATGAAGAATGAAATAAATAAATAAATTAAGTAAAGATAGAATGAGAGAAGGTATGAAAGCTGGAATTAAAGATATCAAGAAAAAAAAAGAATTTAACTGAAGATATATTGAGAGAAGGTATGAATGGAAGAATGAAAGACATCAAGAAAGAAAGAAATTAACTAAAGATAGAATGAGAGGTATGAAAGCTAGAATGAAAGACATCAAGAAAAAAAGAAAGAAAGAAACTAAAGATAGAATGAGAAGGTATGAAAGGTAGAATGAAAGACTTCAAGAAAGAAAGAAAGAATCTAAACAGAATGAGAGAAGGTATGAAAGGAAGAATGAAAGATATCAAGAAAGAAAAAAAGAAAGAAAGAAATTAAAATAGAATAAGAAAAGGTATGAAAGCTAGAATGAAAGACATCAAGAAAGAAAGGAAGAAAGATACCAAAGATAGAATGGGAGAAGGTATGAAAGCTAGAATGAAAGATATCAAGAATGAAAGAAAGAAAGAAATTAACTAATGATAGAATGAGAGAAGGTATGAAACCTGGAATTAAAGATATCAAGAAAAAAAAAAGAATTTAACTGAAGATATATTGAGAGAAGGTATGAAAGGTAGAATGAAAAACATCAAGAAAGAAAGAAAGAAACTAAAGATAGAATGAGAGAAGGTATGAAAGCTAGAATGAAAGAGATCAAGAAAGAAAAATACAAACTCAAGATACAATGAGAGAAGGTATGAAACCCTGAATGAAAGATATCAAGAATGAAAGAAAGAAAGAAATTAACTAAAGATAGAATGTGAGAAGGTATGAAAGCTAGAATGAAAGACATGAACAAAGAAAGAAATAAAGAGACTAAAGCTAGAATGAGAGAAGGTATGAAATCTAGAATGAAAGATATCAAGAATGAAAGAAAGAAAGAAAAATAACTAAAGATAGAATGAGAAAAGGTGTGAAAGCAAGAATGAAAGACATCAAGAAAGAAAGAAAGAAAGAAAAAAACAAACTAAAGATAGAATAGAGAAGGTATGAATGGAATAATGAAAGACATCAAGAAAGAAAGGAAGAAAGATACCAAAGATAGAATGAGAGAAGGTATGAAAGCTAAAATGAAAGATATCAAGAATGAAAGAAAGAAAGAAATTAACAAACGATAGAATGAGAGAAGGTATGAAAGGAATAATGAAAGATATCAAGAAAGAAAGAAAGAAACTAAAATAGAATGAGAGAAGGTATGAAAGCTAGAATGAAATATATCAAGAAAGAAAGAAATAAACTAAAGATAGAATGAGAGAAGGTATGAAAGCTAGAATAAAAGACATCAAGAAAGAAAGGAAGAAAGATACTAAAGCTAGAATGAGAGAAGGTATGAAAGCTAGAAGGAAAGATATCAAGAATGAAAGAAAGAAATAAATTAAGTAAAGATAGAATGAGAGAAGGTATGAAAGCTGGAATTAAAGATATCAAGAAAAAAAGAATTTAACTAAAGATATATTGAGAGAAGGTATGAAAGGTAGAATGAAAGACATCAAGAAAGAAAGAAATTAACTAAAGATAGAATGAGAGAAGGTATAAAAGCTAGAATGAAAGACACCAAGAAAGAAAGAAAGAAACTAAAGATAGAATGAGAGGTATGAAAGCTAGAATGAAAGACATCAAGAAAAAAAGGAAGAAAGAAACTAAAGATAGAATGAGAGAAGGTATGAAAGCTAGAATGAAAGACTTCAAGAAAGAAAGAAAGAATCTAAAGTTAGAATGAGAGAAGGTATGAAAGCTAGAATGAAAGACATCAAGAAAGAAAGGAAGAAAGATACTAAAGCTAGAATGAGAGAAGGTATGAAAGCTAGAAGGAAAGATATGAAGAATGAAATAAATAAATAAATTAAGTAAAGATAGAATGAGAGAAGGTATGAAAGCTGGAATTAAAGATATCAAGAAAAAAAAAGAATTTAACTGAAGATATATTGAGAGAAGGTATGAATGGAAGAATGAAAGACATCAAGAAAGAAAGAAATTAACTAAAGATAGAATGAGAGGTATGAAAGCTAGAATGAAAGACATCAAGAAAAAAAGAAAGAAAGAAACTAAAGATAGAATGAGAAGGTATGAAAGGTAGAATGAAAGACTTCAAGAAAGAAAGAAAGAATCTAAACAGAATGAGAGAAGGTATGAAAGGAAGAATGAAAGATATCAAGAAAGAAAAAAAGAAAGAAAGAAACTAAAATAGAATAAGAAAAGGTATGAAAGCTAGAATGAAAGACATCAAGAAAAAAAGGAAGAAAGATACCAAAGAAAGAATGGGAGAAGGTATGAAAGCTAGAATGAAAGATATCAAGAATGAAAGAAAGAAAGAAACAAAGAAACTAAAGATAGAAGAGAAGGTATAAAAGGAATAATGAAAGACATCAAGAAAGAAAGGAAGAAAGATACCAAAGATAGAATGAGAGAAGGTATGAAAGCTAGAATTAAAGATATCAAGAATGAAAGAAAGAAAGAAATTAACAAACGATAGAATGAGAGAAGGTATGAAAGGAATAATGAAAGATATCAAGAAAGAAAGAAAGAAACTAAAATAGAATGAGAGAAGGTATGAAAGCTAGAATGAAATATATCAAGAAAGAAAGAAATAAACTAAAGATAGAATGAGAGAAGCTATGAAAGCTAGAATAAAAGACATCAAGAAAGAAAGGAAGAAAGATACTGAAGCTAGAATGAGAGAAGGTATGAAAGCTAGAAGTAAAGATATCAAGAATGAAAGAAATAAATAAATTAAGTAAAGATGGAATGAGAGAAGGTATGAAAGCTGGAATTAAAGATATCAAGAAAAAAAAGAATTTAACTAAAGATATATTGAGAGAAGGTATGAAAGGTAGAATGAAAGACATCAAGAAAGAAAGAAATTAACTAAAGATATATTGAGAGAAGGTATAAAAGCTAGAATGAAAGACATCAAGAAAGAAAGAAACTAAAGATAGAATGAGAGGTATGAAAGCTAGAATGAAAGACATCAAGAAAAAAAGAAAGAAAGAAACTAAAGATAGAATGAGAGATGGTATGAAAGCTAGAATGAAAGACTTCAAGAAAGAAAGAAAGAATCTAAACAGAATGAGAGAAGGTATGAAAGGAAGAATGAAAGATATCAAGAAAGAAAAAAAGAAAGAAAGAAATTAAAATAGAATAAGAAAAGGTATGAAAGCTAGAATGAAAGACATCAAGAAAGAAAGGAAGAAAGATACCAAAGATAGAATGGGAGAAGGTATGAAAGCTAGAATGAAAGATATCAAGAATGAAAGAAAGAAAGAAATTAACTAATGATAGAATGAGAGAAGGTATGAAACCTGGAATTAAAGATATCAAGAAAAAAAAAAGAATTTAACTGAAGATATATTGAGAGAAGGTATGAAAGGTAGAATGAAAAACATCAAGAAAGAAAGAAAGAAACTAAAGATAGAATGAGAGAAGGTATGAAAGCTAGAATGAAAGAGATCAAGAAAGAAAAATACAAACTCAAGATACAATGAGAGAAGGTATGAAGCCCTGAATGAAAGATATCAAGAATGAAAGAAAGAAAGAAATTAACTAAAGATAGACTGTGAGAAGGTATGAAAGCTAGAATGAAAGACATGAACAAAGAAAGAAATAAAGAGACTAAAGCTAGAATGAGAGAAGGTATGAAATCTAGAATGAAAGATATCAAGAATGAAAGAAAGAAAGAAAAATAACTAAAGATAGAATGAGAAAAGGTGTGAAAGCTAGAATGAAAGACATCAAGAAAGAAAGAAAGAAAGAAAGAAAGAAACAAACTAAAGATAGAATAGAGAAGGTATGAATGGAATAATGAAAGACATCAAGAAAGAAAGGAAGAAAGATACCAAAGATAGAATGAGAGAAGGTATGAAAGCTAAAATGAAAGATATCAAGAATGAAAGAAAGAAAGAAATTAACAAACGATAGAATGAGAGAAGGTATGAAAGGAATAATGAAAGATATCAAGAAAGAAAGAAAGAAACTAAAATAGAATGAGAGAAGGTATGAAAGCTAGAATGAAATATATCAAGAAAGAAAGAAATAAACTAAAGATAGAATGAGAGAAGGTATGAAAGCTAGAATAAAAGACATCAAGAAAGAAAGGAAGAAAGATACTAAAGCTAGAATGAGAGAAGGTATGAAAGCTAGAAGTAAAGATATCAAGAATGAAAGAAATAAATAAATTAAGTAAAGATAGAATGAGAGAAGGTATGAAAGCTGGAATTAAAGATATCAAGAAAAAAAAAATTTAACTAAAGATATATTGAGAGAAGGTATGAAAGGTAGAATGAAAGACATCAAGAAAGAAAGAAATTAACTAAAGATATATTGAGAGAAGGTATAAAAGCTAGAATGAAAGACATCAAGAAAGAAAGAAACTAAAGATAGAATGAGAGGTATGAAAGCTAGAATGAAAGACATCAAGAAAAAAAGAAAGAAAGAAACTAAAGATAGAATGAGAGATGGTATGAAAGCTAGAATGAAAGACTTCAAGAAAGAAAGAAAGAATCTAAACAGAATGAGAGAAGGTATGAAAGGAAGAATGAAAGATATCAAGAAAGAAAAAAGAAAGAAAGAAATTAAAATAGAATAAGAAAAGGTATGAAAGCTAGAATGAAAGACATCAAGAAAGAAAGGAAGAAAGATACCAAAGATAGAATGGGAGAAGGTATGAAAGCTAGAATGAAAGATATCAAGAATGAAAGAAAGAAAGAAATTAACTAATGATAGAATGAGAGAAGGTATGAAACCTGGAATTAAAGATATCAAGAAAAAAAAAAGAATTTAACTGAAGATATATTGAGAGAAGGTATGAAAGGTAGAATGAAAAACATCAAGAAAGAAAGAAAGAAACTAAAGATAGAATGAGAGAAGGTATGAAAGCTAGAATGAAAGAGATCAAGAAAGAAAAATACAAACTCAAGATACAATGAGAGAAGGTATGAAGCCCTGAATGAAAGATATCAAGAATGAAAGAAAGAAAGAAATTAACTAAAGATAGAATGTGAGAAGGTATGAAAGCTAGAATGAAAGACATGAACAAAGAAAGAAATAAAGAGACTAAAGCTAGAATGAGAGAAGGTATGAAATCTAGAATGAAAGATATCAAGAATGAAAGAAAGAAAGAAAAATAACTAAAGATAGAATGAGAAAAGGTGTGAAAGCTAGAATGAAAGACATCAAGAAAGAAAGAAAGAAAGAAAGAAACAAACTAAAGATAGAATAGAGAAGGTATGAATGGAATAATGAAAGACATCAAGAAAGAAAGGAAGAAAGATACCAAAGTTAGAATGAGAGAAGGTATGAAAGCTAAAATGAAAGATATCAAGAATGAAAGAAAGAAAGAAATTAACAAACGATAGAATGAGAGAAGGTATGAAAGGAATAATGAAAGATATCAAGAAAGAAAGAAAGAAACTAAAATAGAATGAGAGAAGGTATGAAAGCTAGAATGAAATATATCAAGAAAGAAAGAAATAAACTAAAGATAGAATGAGAGAAGGTATGAAAGCTAGAATAAAAGACATCAAGAAAGAAAGGAAGAAAGATACTAAAGCTAGAATGAGAGAAGGTATGAAAGCTAGAAGGAAAGATATCAAGAATGAAAGAAATAAATAAATTAAGTAAAGATAGAATGAGAGAAGGTATGAAAGCTGGAATTAAAGATATCAAGAAAAAAAGAATTTAACTAAAGATATATTGAGAGAAGGTATGAAAGGTAGAATGAAAGACATCAAGAAAGAAAGAAATTAACTAAAGATAGAATGAGAGAAGGTATAAAAGCTAGAATGAAAGACATCAAGAAAGAAAGAAAGAAACTAAAGATAGAATGAGAGGTATGAAAGCTAGAATGAAAGACATCAAGAAAAAAAGAAAGAAAGAAACTAAAGATAGAATGAGAGAAGGTATGAAAGCTAGAATGAAAGACTTCAAGAAAGAAAGAAAGAATCTAAAGATAGAATGAGAGAAGGTATGAAAGCTAGAATGAAAGAGATCAAGAAAGAAAAATACAAACTCAAGATACAATGAGAAAAGGTATGAAACCCTGAATGAAAGATATCAAGAATGAAAGAAAGAAAGAAATTAACTAAAGATAGAATGAGAGAAGGTATGAAAGCTAGAATGAAAGACATGAACAAAGAAAGAAATAAAGAGACTAAAGCTAGAATTAGAGAAGGTATGAAATCTAGAATGAAAGATATCAAGAATGAAAGAAAAAAAGAAAAATAACTAAAGATAGAATGAGAGAAGGTGTGAAAGCTAGAATGAAAGACATCAAGAAAGAAAGAAAGAAACTTCAGATTGAATCAGAGAAGGTATGAAAGCTAGAATTATAGATATCACGAAAGAAAGAAACAAAGAATGAAAGAAACTAAAGATAGAATGAGACAAGGTATGAAAGCTAGAATGAAAGACATAAAGAAAGAAAGGAAGAAAGATACCAAAGATTGAATGAGAGAAGGTATGAAAGGAATAATGAAAGATATCAAGAAAGAAAGATAGAAAGAAAGAAAGAAAGAAACTTAAATAGAATGAGAGAATGTATGAAAGCTAGAATGAAAGACTTCAAGAAAGAAAGAAAGAATCTAAACAGAATGAGAGAAGGTATGAAAGGATGAATGAAAGATATCAAGAAAGAAAAAAGAAAGAAACTAAAATAGAATAAGAAAAGGTATGAAAGCTAGAATGATAGACATCAAGAAAGAAAGGAAGAAAGATACGAAAGATAGAATGGGAGAAGTTATGAAAGCTAGAATGAAAGATATCAAGAATGAAAGAAAGAAAGAAATTAACTAACGATAGAATGAGAGAAGGTATGAAAGCTGGAATTAAAGATATCAAGAAAAAAAAAGAATTTAACTGAAGATATATTGAGAGAAGGTATGAAAGGTAGAATGAAAGACATCAAGAAAGAAAGAAAGAAAATAAAGATAGAATGAGAGAAGGTATAAAAGCTAGAATGAAAGACATCAAGAAAGAAAGAAAGAAAGAAACTAAAGATAGAATGAGAGGTATGAAAGCTAGAATGAAAGACATCAAGAAAAAAAGAAAGAAAGAAACTAAAGACAGAATGAGAGAAGGTATGAAAGCTTGAATGAAAGAGATCAAGAAAGAAAAATACAAACTCAAGATAGAATGAGAGAAGGAATGAAACCTAGAATGAAAGATATCAAGAAAGAAAGAAAGAAAGAAATTAACTAAAGATAGAATGAGAGAAGGTATGAAAGCGAGAATGAAAGACATCAAGAAAGAAAGGAAGAAAGATACTAAAGCTAGAATGAGAGAAGGTATGAAAGCTAGAAGGAAAGATATCAAGAATGAAAGAAAGAAATAAATTAAGTAAAGATAGAATGAGAGAAGGTATGAAAACTAGAATGAAAGACATCAAGAAAGAAAGAAAGAAAATTCAGATAGAATGAGAGAAGGTATGAAAGCTAGAATTAAAGATATCAAGAATGAAAGAAAGAAAGAAATTAACTAAAGATAGAAAGAGAGAAGTTATGAAAGCTAGAATGAAATCTATCAAAAAAGAAAGAAAGAAACAAATAAAGAAACTAAATATATAATGAGAGAAGGTATAAAAGATAGAATGAAAGACATCAAGAAAGAAAAAAACAAACTAAAGAAAGAATGAGAGAAGGTATGAAACCTAGAATGAAAGATATCAAGAATGAAAGAAAGAAATTAACTAAAGATAGAATGAGAGAAGGTATGGAAGCTAGAATAAAAGACATCAACAAAGAAAGAAAGAAAGATACTAAAGCTAGAATGAGACAAGGTATGGAAGCTAGATTGAAAGATTTCAAGAATGAATGAAAGACAGAAAAAAAACTAAAGATAGAATGAGAGAAGGTATGAAAGCTAGAATGAAAGACATCAAGAAAGAAAGAAACAAAGAATGAAAGAAACTAAAGATAGAATGAGAGAAGATATGAAAGCTAGAATGAAAGAGATCAAGAAAGAAAAATACAAACTCAAGATACAATGAGAGAAGGTATGAAGCCCTGAATGAAAGATATCAAGAATGAAAGAAAGAAAGAAATTAACTAAAGATAGAATGTGAGAAGGTATGAAAGCTAGAATGAAAGACATGAACAAAGAAAGAAATAAAGAGACTAAAGCTAGAATGAGAGAAGGTATGAAATCTAGAATGAAAGATATCAAGAATGAAAGAAAGAAAGAAAAATAACTAAAGATAGAATGAGAAAAGGTGTGAAAGCTAGAATGAAAGACATCAAGAAAGAAAGAAAGAAAGAAAGAAACAAACTAAAGATAGAATAGAGAAGGTATGAATGGAATAATGAAAGACATCAAGAAAGAAAGGAAGAAAGATACCAAAGTTAGAATGAGAGAAGGTATGAAAGCTAAAATGAAAGATATCAAGAATGAAAGAAAGAAAGAAATTAACAAACGATAGAATGAGAGAAGGTATGAAAGGAATAATGAAAGATATCAAGAAAGAAAGAAAGAAACTAAAATAGAATGAGAGAAGGTATGAAAGCTAGAATGAAATATATCAAGAAAGAAAGAAATAAACTAAAGATAGAATGAGAGAAGGTATGAAAGCTAGAATAAAAGACATCAAGAAAGAAAGGAAGAAAGATACTAAAGCTAGAATGAGAGAAGGTATGAAAGCTAGAAGGAAAGATATCAAGAATGAAAGAAATAAATAAATTAAGTAAAGATAGAATGAGAGAAGGTATGAAAGCTGGAATTAAAGATATCAAGAAAAAAAGAATTTAACTAAAGATATATTGAGAGAAGGTATGAAAGGTAGAATGAAAGACATCAAGAAAGAAAGAAATTAACTAAAGATAGAATGAGAGAAGGTATAAAAGCTAGAATGAAAGACATCAAGAAAGAAAGAAAGAAACTAAAGATAGAATGAGAGGTATGAAAGCTAGAATGAAAGACATCAAGAAAAAAAGAAAGAAAGAAACTAAAGATAGAATGAGAGAAGGTATGAAAGCTAGAATGAAAGACTTCAAGAAAGAAAGAAAGAATCTAAAGATAGAATGAGAGAAGGTATGAAAGCTAGAATGAAAGAGATCAAGAAAGAAAAATACAAACTCAAGATACAATGAGAAAAGGTATGAAACCCTGAATGAAAGATATCAAGAATGAAAGAAAGAAAGAAATTAACTAAAGATAGAATGAGAGAAGGTATGAAAGCTAGAATGAAAGACATGAACAAAGAAAGAAATAAAGAGACTAAAGCTAGAATTAGAGAAGGTATGAAATCTAGAATGAAAGATATCAAGAATGAAAGAAAAAAAGAAAAATAACTAAAGATAGAATGAGAGAAGGTGTGAAAGCTAGAATGAAAGACATCAAGAAAGAAAGAAAGAAACTTCAGATTGAATCAGAGAAGGTATGAAAGCTAGAATTATAGATATCACGAAAGAAAGAAACAAAGAATGAAAGAAACTAAAGATAGAATGAGACAAGGTATGAAAGCTAGAATGAAAGACATAAAGAAAGAAAGGAAGAAAGATACCAAAGATTGAATGAGAGAAGGTATGAAAGGAATAATGAAAGATATCAAGAAAGAAAGATAGAAAGAAAGAAAGAAAGAAACTTAAATAGAATGAGAGAATGTATGAAAGCTAGAATGAAAGACTTCAAGAAAGAAAGAAAGAATCTAAACAGAATGAGAGAAGGTATGAAAGGATGAATGAAAGATATCAAGAAAGAAAAAAGAAAGAAACTAAAATAGAATAAGAAAAGGTATGAAAGCTAGAATGATAGACATCAAGAAAGAAAGGAAGAAAGATACGAAAGATAGAATGGGAGAAGTTATGAAAGCTAGAATGAAAGATATCAAGAATGAAAGAAAGAAAGAAATTAACTAACGATAGAATGAGAGAAGGTATGAAAGCTGGAATTAAAGATATCAAGAAAAAAAAAGAATTTAACTGAAGATATATTGAGAGAAGGTATGAAAGGTAGAATGAAAGACATCAAGAAAGAAAGAAAGAAAATAAAGATAGAATGAGAGAAGGTATAAAAGCTAGAATGAAAGACATCAAGAAAGAAAGAAAGAAAGAAACTAAAGATAGAATGAGAGGTATGAAAGCTAGAATGAAAGACATCAAGAAAAAAAGAAAGAAAGAAACTAAAGACAGAATGAGAGAAGGTATGAAAGCTAGAATGAAAGAGATCAAGAAAGAAAAATACAAACTCAAGATAGAATGAGAGAAGGAATGAAACCTAGAATGAAAGATATCAAGAAAGAAAGAAAGAAAGAAATTAACTAAAGATAGAATGAGAGAAGGTATGAAAGCGAGAATGAAAGACATCAAGAAAGAAAGGAAGAAAGATACTAAAGCTAGAAAGAGAGAAGGTATGAAAGCTAGAAGGAAAGATATCAAGAATGAAAGAAAGAAATAAATTAAGTAAAGATAGAATGAGAGAAGGTATGAAAACTAGAATGAAAGACATCAAGAAAGAAAGAAAGAAAATTCAGATAGAATGAGAGAAGGTATGAAAGCTAGAATTAAAGATATCAAGAATGAAAGAAAGAAAGAAATTAACTAAAGATAGAAAGAGAGAAGTTATGAAAGCTAGAATGAAATCTATCAAAAAAGAAAGAAAGAAACAAATAAAGAAACTAAATATATAATGAGAGAAGGTATAAAAGATAGAATGAAAGACATCAAGAAAGAAAAAAACAAACTAAAGAAAGAATGAGAGAAGGTATGAAACCTAGAATGAAAGATATCAAGAATGAAAGAAAGAAATTAACTAAAGATAGAATGAGAGAAGGTATGGAAGCTAGAATAAAAGACATCAACAAAGAAAGAAAGAAAGATACTAAAGCTAGAATGAGACAAGGTATGGAAGCTAGATTGAAAGATTTCAAGAATGAATGAAAGACAGAAAAAAACTAAAGATAGAATGAGAGAAGGTATGAAAGCTAGAATGAAAGACATCAAGAAAGAAAGAAACAAAGAATGAAAGAAACTAAAGATAGAATGAGAGAAGATATGAAAGCTAGAATGAAAGACATCAAGAAAGAAAGGAAGAAAGATACCAAAGATAGAATGAGAGAAGGTATGAAAGCTAGAACGAAAGCTATCAAGAAAGAAAGAATGAAAAAAATAAGCAAACTAAAGATAGAATACAGAAGGTATGAAAGGAATAATGAAAGATATCAAGAAAGAAAGAAAGAAAGAAAGAAAGAAAGAAAGAAAGAAAGAAAGAAAGAAAGAAAGAAAAAAAACTTAAATAGAATGAGAGAATGTATGAAAGCTAGAATGAAAGACATCAAGAAAGAAAGGAAGAAAGATACCAAAGATAGAATGAGAGAAGGTATGAAAGCTAGAACGAAAGCTATCAAGAAAGAAAGAAAGAAAAAAATAAGCAAACTAAAGATAGAATACAGAAGGTATGAAAGGAATAATGGAAGATATCAAGAAAGAAAGAAAGAAAGAAAGAAACTTAAATAGAATGAGAGAATGTATGAAACCTAGAATGAAAGAATTCAAGAAAGAAAGAAAGAATCTAAACAGAATGAGAGAAGGTATGAAAGGAAGAATGAAAGTTATCAAGAAAGAAAAAAAGAAAGAAACTAAAATAGAATAAGAAAAGGTATGAAAGCTAGAATGAAAGATATCAAGAATGAAAGAAAGAAAGAAATTAACTAACGATAGAATGAGAAAAGGTATGAAAGCTGGAATTAAAGATATCAAGAAAAAAAAGTATTTAACTGAAGATATATTGAGAGAAGGTATGAAAGGAAGAATGAAAGACATCAAGAAAGAATGAAAGAAACTAAAGATAGAATGAGAGAAGGTATAAAAGCTAGAATGAAAGACATCAAGAAAGAAAGAAAGAAAGAAACTAAAGATAGAATGAGAGGTATGAAAGCTAGAATGAAAGACATCAAGAAAAAAAGAAAGAAAGAAACTGAAGATAGAATGAGAGACGGTATGAAAGCTAGAATGAAAGAGATCAAGAAAGAAAAATACAAACTCAAGATAGAATGAGAGAAGGTATGAAACCTAGAATGAAAGATAACAAGAATGAAAGAAAGAAAGAAATTAACTAAAGATAGAATGAGAGAAGGTATGAAAGCTAGAATGAAAGACATGAACAAAGAAAGAAATAAAGATACTAAAGCTAGAATGAGAGAAGGTATGAAAGCTAGAAGGAAAGATATCAAGAATGAAATAAATAAATAAATTAAGTAAAGATAGAATGAGAGAAGGTATGAAAACTAGAATGAAAGACATCAAGAAAGAAAGAAAGAAAATTCAGATAGAATGAGAGAAGGTATGAAAGCTTGAATTAAAGATATCAAGAATGAAAGAAAGAAAGAAATTAACTAAAGATAGAAAGAGAGAAGTTATGAAAGCTAGAATGAAATCTATCAAAAAAGAAAGAAAGAAACAAATAAACAAACTAAAGATATAGTGAGAGAAGGTATAAAAGATAGAATGAAAGACATAAAGAAAGAAAAAAACAAACTAAAGATAGAATGAGAGAAGGTATAAAAGATAGAATGAAAGACATCAAGAAAGAAAGAAAGAAAGAAACTAAAAATAGAATGAGAGGTATGAAAGCTAGAATGAAAGACATCAAGAAAAAAAGAAAGAAAGAAACTAAAGATAGAATGAGAGAAGGTATGAAAGCTAGAATGAAAGAGATCAAGAAAGAAAAATACAAACTCAAGATAGAATGAGAGAAGGTATGAAAACTAGAATGAAAGATATCAAGAATGAAAGAAAGAAAGAAATTAACTAAAGATAGAATGAGAGAAGGTATGAAAGCTAGAATGAAAGACATGAACAAAGAAAGAAATAAAGATACTAAAGCTAGAATGAGAGAATTTATGAAAGCTAGAAGGAAAGATATCAAGTATGAAATAAATAAATAAATTAAGTAAAGATAGAATGAGAGAAGGTATGAAACCTAGAATGAAAGATATCAAGAATGAAAGAAAGAAATTAACTAAAGATAGAATGAGAGAAGGTATGAAAGCTAGATTAAAAGACATCAACAAAGAAAGAAAGAAAGATACTAAAGCTAGAATGAGACAAGGTATGGAAGCTAGATTGAAAGATTTCAAGAATGAATGAAAGACAGAAATTAACTAAAGATACAATGAGAGAAGGTATGAAAGCTAGAAAGAAAGACATCAAGAAAGAAAGAAACAAAGAATGAAAGAAACTAAAGATAGAATGAGAGAAGATATGAAAGCTAGAATGAAAGACATCAAGAAAGAAAGGAAGAAAGATACCAAAGATAGAATGAGAGAAGGTATGAAAGCTAGAATGAAAGCTATCAAGAAAGAAAGAAAGAAAAAAATAAACAAACTAAAGATAGAATACAGAAGGTATGAAAGGAATAATGAAAGATATCAAGAAAGAAACAAAGAAAGAAAGATACTTAAATAGAATGAGAGAATGTATGAAAGCTAGAATGAAAGACTTCAAGAAAGAAAGAAAGAATCTAAACAGAATGAGAGAAGGTATGAAAGGAAGAATGAAAGCTATCAAGAAAGAAAGAAAGAAAGAAAGAAAGAAACTAAAGATAGAATAGAGAAGGTATGAAAGGAATAATGAAAGTTATCAAGAAAGAAAGAAAGAAACTAAAATAGATTCAGAGAATGTATGAAAGCTAGAATGAAAGACATCAAGAAAGAAAGGAAGAAAGATACCAAAGAGGGAATGAGAGAAGGTATGAAAGCTAAAATGAAAGATATCAAGAATGAAAGAAAGAAAGAAATTAACAAACGATAGAATGAGAGAAGGTATGAAAGGAATAATGAAAGATATCAAGAAAGAAAGAAAGAAACTAAAATAGAATGAGAGAAGGTATGAAAGCTAGAATGAAATATATCAAGAAAGAAAGAAATAAACTAAAGATAGAATGAGAGAAGGTATGAAAGCTAGAATAAAAGACATCAAGAAAGAAAGGAACAAAGATACTAAAGCTAGAATGAGAGAAGGTATGAAAGCTAGAAGGAAAGATATCAAGAATGAAAGAAATTAATAAATTAAGTAAAGATAGAATGAGAGAAGGTATGAAAGCTGGAATTAAAGATATCAAGTAAAAAAGAATTTAACTAAAGATATATTGAGAGAAGGTATGAAAGGTAGAATGAAAGACATCAAGAAAGAAAGAAATTAACTAAAGATAGAATGAGAGAAGGTATAAAAGCTAGAATGAAAGACATCAAGAAAGAAAGAAAGAAACTAAAGATAGAATGAGAGGTATGAAAGCTAGAATGAAAGACATCAAGAAAAAAAGAAAGAAAGAAACTAAAGATAGAATGAGAGAAGGTATGAAAGCTAGAATGAAAGACTTCAAGAAAGAAAGAAAGAATCTAAAGATAGAATGAGAGAAGGTATGAAAGCTAGAATGAAAGAGATCAAGAAAGAAAAATACAAACTCAAGATACAATGAGAGAAGGTATGAAACCCTGAATGAAAGATATCAAGAATGAAAGAAAGAAAGAAATTAACTAAAGATAGAATGAGAGAAGGTATGAAAGCTAGAATGAAAGACATGAACAAAGAAAGAAATAAAGAGACTAAAGCTAGAATTAGAGAAGGTATGAAATCTAGAATGAAAGATATCAAGAATGAAAGAAAGAAAGAAAAATAACTAAAGATAGAATGAGAGAAGGTGTGAAAGCTAGAATGAAAAACATCAAGAAAGAAAGAAAGAAACTTCAGATTGAATCAGAGAAGGTATGAAAGCTAGAATTATAGATATCACGAAAGAAACAAAGAATGAAAGAAACTAAAGATAGAATGAGACAAGGTATGAAAGCTAGAATGAAAGACATAAAGAAAGAAAGGAAGAAAGATACCAAAGATTGAATGAGAGAAGGTATGAAAGAAATAATGAAAGATATCAAGAAAGAAAGATAGAAAGAAAGAAAGAAAGAAACTTAAATAGAATGAGAGAATGTATGAAAGCTAGAATGAAAGACTTCAAGAAAGAAAGAAAGAATCTAAACAGAATGAGAGAAGGTATGAAAGGAAGAATGAAAGATATCAAGAAAGAAAAAAGAAAGAAACTAAAATAGAATAAGAAAAGGTATGAAAGCTAGAATGAAAGACATCAAGAAAGAAAGGAAGAAAGATACCAAAGATAGAATGGGAGAATTTATGAAAGCTAGAATGAAAGATATCAAGAATGAAAGAAAGAAAGAAATTAACTAACGATAGAATGAGAGAAGGTATGAAAGCTGGAATTAAAGATATCAAGAAAAAAAAGAATTTAACTGAAGATATATTGAGAGAAGGTATGAAAGGTAGAATGAAAGACATCAAGAAAGAAAGAAAGAAACTAAAGATAGAATGAGAGAAGGTATAAAAGCTAGAATGAAAGACATCAAGAAAGAAAGAAAGAAAGAAACTAAAGATAGAATGAGAGGTATGAAAGCTAGAATGAAAGACATCAAGAAAAAAAGAAAGAAAGAAACTAAAGACAGAATGAGAGAAGGTATGAAAGCTAGAATGAAAGAGATCAAGAAAGAAAAATACAAACTCAAGATAGAATGAGAGAAGGAATGAAACCTAGAATGAAAGATATCAAGAATGAAAGAAAGAAAGAAATTAACTAAAGATAGAATGAGAGAAGGTATGAAAGCTAGAATGAAAGACATCAAGAAAGAAAGGAAGAAAGATACTAAAGCTAGAATGAGAGAAGGTATGAAAGCTAGAAGGAAAGATATCAAGAATGAAAGAAATAAATAAATTAAGTAAAGATAGAATGAGAGAAGGTATGAAAACTAGAATGAAAGACATCAAGAAAGAAAGAAAGAAAATTCAGATAGAATGAGAGAAGGTATGAAAGCTAGAATTAAAGATATCAAGAATGAAAGAAAGAAAGAAATTAACTAAAGATAGAAAGAGAGAAGTTATGAAAGCTAGAATGAAATCTATCAAAAAAGAAAGAAAGAAACAAATAAAGAAACTAAATATATAATGAGAGAAGGTATAAAAGATAGAATGAAAGACATCAAGAAAGAAAAAAACAAACTAAAGAAAGAATGAGAGAAGGTATGAAACCTAGAATGAAAGATATCAAGAATGAAAGAAAGAAATTAACTAAAGATAGAATGAGAGAAGGTATGAAAGCTAGAATAAAAGACATCAACAAAGAAAGAAAGAAAGATACTAAAGCTAGAATGAGACAAGGTATGGAAGCTAGATTGAAAGATTTCAAGAATGAATGAAAGACAGAAATTAACTAAAGATAGAATGAGAGAAGGTATGAAAGCTAGAATGAAAGACATCAAGAAAGAAAGAAACAAAGAATGAAAGAAACTAAAGATAGAATGAGAGAAGATATGAAAGCTAGAATGAAAGACATCAAGAAAGAAAGGAAGAAAGATACCAAAGATAGAATGAGAGAAGGTATGAAAGCTAGAACGAAAGCTATCAAGAAAGAAAGAAAGAAAAAAATAAGCAAACTAAAGATAGAATACAGAAGGTATGAAAGGAATAATGAAAGATATCAAGAAAGAAAGAAAGAAAGAAAGAAAGAAAGAAAGAAAGAAAGAAACTTAAATAGAATGAGAGAATGTATGAAAGCTAGAATGAAAGACTTCAAGAAAGAAAGAAAGAATCTAAACAGAATGAGAGAAGGTATGAAAGGAAGAATGAAAGATATCAAGAAAGAAAAAAAGAAAGAAACTAAAATTGAATAAGAAAAGGTATGAAAGCTACAATGAAAGACATCAAGAAAGAAAGGAAGAAAGATACCAAAGATAGAATGAGAGAAGGTATGAAAGCTAGAACGAAAGCTATCAAGAAAGAAAGAAAGAAAAAAATAAGCAAACTAAAGATAGAATACAGAAGGTATGAAAGGAATAATGGAAGATATCAAGAAAGAAAGAAAGAAAGAAAGAAACTTAAATAGAATGAGAGAATGTATGAAAGCTAGAATGAAAGACTTCAAGAAAGAAAGAAAGAATCTAAACAGAATGAGAGAAGGTATGAAAGGAAGAATGAAAGTTATCAAGAAAGAAAAAAAGAAAGAAACTAAAATAGAATAAGAAAAGGTATGAAAGCTAGAATGAAAGATATCAAGAATGAAAGAAAGAAAGAAATTAACTAACGATAGAATGAGAAAAGGTATGAAAGCTGGAATTAAAGATATCAAGAAAAAAAAGTATTTAACTGAAGATATATTGAGAGAAGGTATGAAAGGAAGAATGAAAGACATCAAGAAAGAATGAAAGAAACTAAAGATAGAATGAGAGAAGGTATAAAAGCTAGAATGAAAGACATCAAGAAAGAAAGAAAGAAAGAAACTAAAGATAGAATGAGAGGTATGAAAGCTAGAATGAAAGACATCAAGAAAAAAAGAAAGAAAGAAACTGAAGATAGAATGAGAGACGGTATGAAAGCTAGAATGAAAGAGATCAAGAAAGAAAAATACAAACTCAAGATAGAATGAGAGAAGGTATGAAACCTAGAATGAAAGATATCAAGAATGAAAGAAAGAAAGAAATTAACTAAAGATAGAATGAGAGAAGGTATGAAAGCTAGAATGAAAGACATGAACAAAGAAAGAAATAAAGATACTAAAGCTAGAATGAGAGAAGGTATGAAAGCTAGAAGGAAAGATATCAAGAATGAAATAAATAAATAAATTAAGTAAAGATAGAATGAGAGAAGGTATGAAAACTAGAATGAAAGACATCAAGAAAGAAGGAAAGAAAATTCAGATAGAATGAGAGAAGGTATGAAAGCTTGAATTGAAGATATCAAGAATGAATGAAAGAAAGAAATTAACTAAAGATAGAAAGAGAGAAGTTATGAAAGCTAGAATGAAATTTATCAAAAAAGAAAGAAAGAAACAAATAAACAAACTAAAGATATAGTGAGAGAAGGTATAAAAGATAGAATGAAAGACATTAAGAAAGAAAAAAACAAACTAAAGATAGAATGAGAGAAGGTATAAAAGATAGAATGAAAGACATCAAGAAAGAAAGAAAGAAACTAAAAATAGAATGAGAGGTATGAAAGCTAGAATGAAAGACATCAAGAAAAAAGAAAGAAAGAAACTAAAGATAGAATGAGAGAAGGTATGAAAGCTAGAATGAAAGAGATCAAGAAAGAAAAATACAAACTCAAGATAGAATGAGAGAAGGTATGAAAACTAGAATGAAAGATATCAAGAATGAAAGAAAGAAAGAAATTAACTAAAGATAGAATGAGAGAAGGTATGAAAGCTAGAATGAAAGACATGAACAAAGAAAGAAACAAAGATACTAAAGCTAGAATGAGAGAAGGTATGAAAGCTAGAAGGAAAGATATCAAGGATGAAATAAATAAATAAATTAAGTAAAGATAGAATGAGAGAAGGTATGAAACCTAGAATGAAAGATATCAAGAATGAAAGAAAGAAATTAACTAAAGATAGAATGAGAGAAGGTATGAAAGCTAGAATAAAAGACATCAACAAAGAAAGAAAGAAAGATAATAAAGCTAGAATGAGACAAGGTATGGAAGCTAGATTGATAGATTTCAAGAATGAATGAAAGACAGAAATTAACTAAAGATACAATGAGAGAAGGTATGAAAGCTAGAATGAAAGACATCAAGAAAGAAAGAAACAAAGAATGAAAGAAACTAAAGATAGAATGAGAGAAGATATGAAAGCTAGAATGAAAGACATCAAGAAAGAAAGGAAGAAAGATACCAAAGATAGAATGAGAGAAGGTATGTGTCGCGATTTGACCCTTTTTGGATCCCGCACCTCTGGAACCTATGTGGCGTGGGACCCACTCGTGCCTTGGTCTGTCCACCTAGACTCAGACCTCAGAGCACACCAGGGCAAAACTGAACTCTTTCCTTTCTTTCCACTGCTGCCACCAGGAGATCCCTAGATCCCCTTAACTCCTTTAGAAAGAATCAGGTCCACTCTTTAATGAAATAGAAAGATCTTTTGTTTATTTGCTTATTTGTTTCAGTATTTTAATATTCAGTTCTATTCCTTCTCCCTTCCAGTCACTGGTCAATCACTTCTCAGATCTCCTACTATATTTTCATCAGTCTAATCACAATCACTTAAATCTCTGAACTCTCTAATCAAACTCCTTCCAAAACTCTGATCTCCCTTCTCCCCCTCAGGCTCTGCCTCTTATACTCTGCCTCTTGGCTCCGCCTCTCAGCAACATAAATATGCATGACTCACTCTAACAAAACCTGAGCCATGACCACATTTAAAGGAGAACGCTACAGACCTCCCCCCTTACTTAGGTTTGTTTGGGAGGGGAAACACATTTTTCCTCCTGAACAAACAGGTGCAATTGCTTAAACTTTTTTTTTTTCTCATAACATTTTAACTTTCACATTTTTACTAAATATCAACCAAATACCTTACCTTATCATTTAATAATCAATACCATACTTTACCTTTTCATCTACTAATCAATAATATACATTACTTTATCATTTAATAATCAATACAATACTTTACCTTATCATCTACTAATCAATAATATACCTTACCTTATCATTTTACAGAATTTACAACCATACAGAAATCACGATCCTGAACTTTTACATAAATAATTAACTGTGAATTATAGTCCATTTCAGTTTATAATAAAAGTCCTGGTATCATTCATCTAGCCTCCTGGAAAGCACATGTGCGACAACGTTGTGGGCTTTCGAGGCAAGAACTGAGTCTCTGTTGCAAAGGCAAAATTTGCAAAGTCCAAGTCTCTCACTTTCCCGTCGTAGTCTGGCGCACCATGGGCTGGTCCGGTTGTGGTCATCTCCTTCAGCTGGACACACCTCTGCTGGTACTCAGGAGTCCCTCTGTTGACCACTGGCTCCTTCCTCCGCACCCTTTTCCATCGACTGGCGGTCATCGGCCACTCGGTTGTCCACAGGATGTCATCTGCTGGTCGTTTTATAGTGACGTCATCTTTAAGTCTGGCTCGGGGCTTCACTTGCTTAGCTAGGGAAAGGGTAGGCAGTTCCCTCTTCTCCTCCCGAACATCTTTAGATGCATCCCTCTTTAAGGCATCAGGGCCTTCCTCCTTCTGCATCACATAATTGACATTGTTCAATTTTGTCACTACTTTATAGGGATCCTCCCAAGCTAATTGTAGCTTGTGACCTTTGACTGGCCTAAGCAAAAGAACTTCATCTTCAGGCCCAAAAGTTCTTTCACGGGCTTTCTCTAGAGACCTTTGCAGGGTGTTTTGCAACCTGTGCATATTTTCTACCACTGACTCTGGGTCACTTTCTTGATGGTCTTCCCAGTTCATGCGGAGCAAATCTAAAGGTCCGCGCGCCTTTCGTCCTATCAGTAACTCAAAAGGACTAAATCCCGTGCTCTCTTGAGGGATGCTCCTATAAGCATATAGTAAGGGTTGTATTTTGCAGTCCCACTCATTTGGGTTCTCTGTTACATACGCCTTAGTCATGCGCACTAAAGTGCCATTGAATTTCTCAACTAGCCCGTTGGTCTCTGGATGATATGGAGTAGAATTGATTTGGGTAATTCCACAAGCCTTCCATAACCTTTTGATCAGTTTGGATGTGAAACTCATTCCCAAATCGCTGACTATCTCGCTGGCAAATCCCAATCGGCTCATGTAATTGATTAGGGCATCTGCCACGGTGTCAGTTTCCATGTTGCGCAAAGGAATTGCCTCGGGATATCTAGTGGCAAAATCCATTATGGTCAAGATGTATTTATTTCCCCTACGGGTGGCATTAGGTAAGGGACCCACTAGATCGATTCCCAGCCTTTGGAACGGTGTAGAGATGACTGGCAGAGGACATAATTTGGCTTTGGTCCTGTCCTGCCCAGTCCCTCGTCTCTGACAGACATCACACGTTTTACAGAAACTAGTAATCTGTTTGCCCATACCTGGCCAAAAGAAGATCTGGCCAACCCGTCTTTTGGTTCTGGTGATCCCCATGTGAGCTCCAAATAAACTGCTGTGAGCTTGATTAATGATTTTCTCCCTGTATTTACTAGGGACCACTAATTGCTTTCGGGGTTCCCCTTTTCCTCGGTATGGAGTAGCTAACGTTTCCCTGTACAGCAGGTCTTTGGTTAAGCTAAAGCTCTCAGGGCACTCAGGAGACAGTACAGTGGGAGTCCTGGCAGCTTCAAAGCAAACTCCCAAGCTAATGTCCTCCTTCTGCTCCTGGGCAAAATTGTTATTTGTTTTGGGATTCTGTAGTAGCATGAGTTCTGCCTCAGCCCTATCAAGCTGGGTTGCCACGGTAACCGCTCCACCTAGGCCTTTCTCTGCTACAGTATCGGTTTGAGCTGCAGAGGGTGAGTTTTGACCCCCCTTTGAGCGGGTAAGCACTAACGCACTCTTGACATGCTCTATTAAATCCCAACCAAGGAGAAAAGCTGCTGGTATTTCATCTGACACAGCTACTTGCCACTTTCCAGACCAATTCTGGTATTCTACTGGTATCTCAGCCACTTTTAAAACCACGGTTTCCTTCCCAATTCCCTTTAAAGACATTTCTTTGCCAGGAATAATGTCATCCTGGGCTACTAAATCGGAATGGACAATGGAGATTTGAGATCCTGTATCTCTTATTGCAATGTACTTCTTTCCTTTCACAACTATCTCTTCACCTGCGTTTCTGAGAAGGGTCTGGTCATTGCTGATATAGAAACAATGGACTACTTGGGCTATAGGAATATCTTCCTCCTCATGGTCAGTAGAAGTGGTGGTGGTTATGGGATCAGGTCTCTGTCTACTATTTTCCTCCCCTGATTCCACTTGCTTGACACAATACACCTTTTTGGTTAGTGAATCATTTCTCTCCAAGTTGGGGTATGGTTGCCTACATTGGAATTGTAAGTGGCCTGGTTGCCCACAGTTAAAACATTTAAAATTCCTTTTGTCATTCTGAGGTACTTTGGCGAACCGTGCCTCAGGGTTTGATGTTTTTGGCGGGCTAGCCCTTGGCAACTTTGGGGAAGTCCCGCCCTGACCTTCTCTCTCAGGATTCCTGCTGAGGTAATTTTTATTAAAAGGCTTTTTATAGTTATTGTCCCAGTTTGGTTTATTTACTCTCAGCTCTGAAAATCTAGGGTTCCTGTAAGCATTAATCAAATCAGTTTGTTCTCCCGCTTCCCATAAATTTTTAGGATTCTTGTCCCTTACTAAATACCGTAGTTCTCCAGGTAATAGGGAGTAAAACTGTTCTAGCCCAATTAAATCCTTCAACTGTTCTAAAGAAGTGATCTCCTCTCTTTCAATCCACTTATCCAGAGTCAGCGCCAATCTAGCTCCCAACTGAGAGTACGATTTATCCTGCTTTTTAGAGAGAGAGCGAAATTTCCGCCTCAGGTGTTCAGAGTTCAGACAAAATCTTGAATAAACCATCTTTTTATATGCCTCAAAATCTCTTGCCTTCTCGGGATTCATCTGGGCATATATTTCTGCCAGATCTCCGCTAACCTGCGCTCTTAAAACCATCATTCTATCTTCATTTCTGATTTCAAAGTCATTGCAGGTGCGTTCAAAAGCAATGAGGAAGGATTCAGGACAGTCCCCTCTTTTGTACTGGGGAAACTTCTTCAAATCTATCTTTGACAGGATTCCACCTCCCCCACTGTTGTTATTATTAAGGTTATTATTTAGAGCAGAAATCTCTAATTGTCTCATCTGTAGTTGAAAATTCATTTCCTTTTCTCTTAATTCTAGTTGTTTAGCTTCTGACTCAGCCTTGATTTCCAGGTCCCTTCTTCTCTCTTCCTGCTCAAATTGTCTGGCCTCCTGCTCAAATTGTCTGGCCTCCTGCTCAGCTCTTTCTTTGCTTTCCTGTTCCCTCCTTCTCTCCTCCTGCTCAAATTGTCTGGCCTCCTGCTCAGCTCTGAGCTGTAGTTCCTTAAATTTAAATTCCCTTTCCAGTTTCCATCTCTCAAATTCTTGAGGGCTTAATTCCTTATGTCCCTCTGAGGTAACCTCAACGCCTATTTCCTTTTGGTCTCCCTCCAATTCCTGAGGCAACCCTTCAGACTCAGGACTCCCCCTTGTGGCGCGTTTGGGAGGCATCTTTTCCTTTTTGTTTATCTTTCTCTGAGGTGATTAGAGCAGCGTTCACAAATTTTCTTTTTAAAAGGACCTGTTTTTCTTATTTTACTTCCAGTTACTGATATAAATTTTTCAAGCCTTTTCTTTTAGTACTTTCCCTCAGATCTGCTATGACCTGGCTTCTGCCTTATCCACAGTGCTCTCCTATCTCAGAGCCTGGGATTTTACTTACAGTAAGCCCTCTGATCCTCAGATCCTGAGGTAAACTCAGAAATTCCCTCTCAGAGAATTCAAGCCTTTTCCTTAGGTTCTCTCCCTCAGATCTGCTATGACCTGGCTTCTGCCTTATCCACAGCGCTCTCCTATCTCAGAGCCTGGGATTTTACTTACAGTAAGCCCTCTGATCCTCAGATCCTGAGGTAAACTCAGAAATTCCCTCTCAGAGAATTCAAGCCTTTTCCTTAGGTTCTCTCCCACAGATCTGCTATGACCTGGCTTCTGCCTTATCCACAGCGCTCTCCTATCTCAGAGCCTGGGATTTCACAGCAAGCCCTCTGATCCTCAGATCCTGAGGTAAAACTCAGAAATTTCCTCACAGTGTCGTTCCCTATCTTAGACCCCCCTGATCTGGGTTCTGAGGCCCCGCTACTAAGCTTTTCCCAAAAGCTCTAGCAGGAACCAAACCTCATTGCCACAGATCCTGTCTAAAAGGTACCCTTGACTCAATAAACTCTTTTATAAAGGCTTCACTGGATTTTTTCAATAGGCTTCACTGGATTATTTTAGTAGGCTTCACTGGATTACTTCGTTTCCCGCCGCTCGACACCAATGTCACGATTTGACCCTTTTTGGATCCCGCACCTCTGGAACCTATGTGGCGTGGGACCCACTCGTGCCTTGGTCTGTCCACCTAGACTCAGAGCTCAGAGCACACCAGGGCAAAACTGAACTCTTTCCTTTCTTTCCACTGCTGCCACCAGGAGATCCCTAGATCCCCTTAACTCCTTTAGAAAGAATCAGGTCCACTCTTTAATGAAATAGAAAGATCTTTTGTTTATTTGCTTATTTGTTTCAGTATTTTAATATTCAGTTCTATTCCTTCTCCCTTCCAGTCACTGGTCAATCACTTCTCAGATCTCCTACTATATTTTCATCAGTCTAATCACAATCACTTAAATCTCTGAACTCTCTAATCAAACTCCTTCCAAAACTCTGATCTCCCTTCTCCCCCTCAGGCTCTGCCTCTTATACTCTGCCTCTTGGCTCCGCCTCTCAGCAACATAAATATGCATGACTCACTCTAACAAAACCTGAGCCATGACCACATTTAAAGGAGAACGCTACAGTATGAAAGCTAGAAGGAAAGATATCAAGAATGAAAGAAATAAATAAATTAAGTAAAGATAGAATGAGAGAAGGTATGAAAGCTGGAATTAAAGATATCAAGAAAAAAAGAATTTAACTAAAGATATATTGAGAGAAGGTATGAAAGGTAGAATGAAAGACATCAAGAAAGAAAGAAATTAACTAAAGATAGAATGAGAGAAGGTATAAAAGCTAGAATGAAAGACATCAAGAAAGAAAGAAAGAAACTAAAGATAGAATGAGAGGTATGAAAGCTAGAATGAAAGACATCAAGAAAAAAAGAAAGAAAGAAACTAAAGATAGAATGAGAGAAGATATGAAAGCTAGAATGAAAGACTTCAAGAAAGAAAGAAAGAATCTAAAGATAGAATGAGAGAAGGTATGAAAGCTAGAATGAAAGAGATCAAGAAAGAAAAATACAAACTCAAGATACAATGAGAGAAGGTATGAAACCCTGAATGAAAGATATCAAGAATGAAAGAAAGAAAGAAATTAACTAAAGATAGAATGAGAGAAGGTATGAAAGCTAGAATGAAAGACATGAACAAAGAAAGAAATAAAGACTAAAGCTAGAATTAGAGAAGGTATGAAATCTAGAATGAAAGATATCAAGAATGAAAGAA
Organism: Intellagama lesueurii; assembly: GCA_037013535.1. Taxonomy (NCBI): domain Eukaryota; kingdom Metazoa; phylum Chordata; class Lepidosauria; order Squamata; family Agamidae; genus Intellagama; species Intellagama lesueurii. The sequence goes on from JBAJHW010000013.1 coordinate 9,025,705, forward strand.
AGAAAGAAAAATAACTAAAGATAGAATGAGAGAAGGTGTGAAAGCTAGAATGAAAGACATCAAGAAAGAAAGAAAGAAACTTCAGATTGAATCAGAGAAGGTATGAAAGCTAGAATTATAGATATCACGAAAGAAAGAAACAAAGAATGAAAGAAACTAAAGATAGAATGAGACAAGGTATGAAAGCTAGAATGAAAGACATAAAGAAAGAAAGGAAGAAAGATACCAAAGATTGAATGAGAGAAGGTATGAAAGGAATAATGAAAGATATCAAGAAAGAAAGATAGAAAGAAAGAAAGAAAGAAACTTAAATAGAATGAGAGAATGTATGAAAGCTAGAATGAAAGACTTCAAGAAAGAAAGAAAGAATCTAAACAGAATGAGAGAAGGTATGAAAGGAAGAATGAAAGATATCAAGAAAGAAAAAAGAAAGAAACTAAAATAGAATAAGAAAAGGTATGAAAGCTAGAATGAAAGACATCAAGAAAGAAAGGAAGAAAGATACCAAAGATAGAATGGGAGAATTTATGAAAGCTAGAATGAAAGATATCAAGAATGAATGAAAGAAAGAAATTAACTAACGATAGAATGAGAGAAGGTATGAAAGCTGGAATTAAAGATATCAAGAAAAAAAAGAATTTAACTGAAGATATATTGAGAGAAGGTATGAAAGGTAGAATGAAAGACATCAAGAAAGAAAGAAAGAAACTAAAGATAGAATGAGAGAAGGTATAAAAGCTAGAATGAAAGACATCAAGAAAGAAAGAAAGAAAGAAACTAAAGATAGAATGAGAGGCATGAAAGCTAGAATGAAAGACATCAAGAAAAAAAGAAAGAAAGAAACTAAAGACAGAATGAGAGAAGGTATGAAAGCTAGAATGAAAGAGATCAAGAAAGAAAAATACAAACTCAAGATAGAATGAGAGAAGGAATGAAACCTAGAATGAAAGATATCAAGAATGAAAGAAAGAAAGAAATTAACTAAAGATAGAATGAGAGAAGGTATGAAAGCTAGAATGAAAGACATCAAGAAAGAAAGGAAGAAAGATACTAAAGCTAGAATGAGAGAAGGTATGAAAGCTAGAAGGAAAGATATCAAGAATGAAAGAAATAAATAAATTAAGTAAAGATAGAATGAGAGAAGGTATGAAAGATAGAATTAAAGATATCAAGAATGAAAGAAAGAAAGAAATTAACTAAAGATAGAAAGAGAGAAGTTATGAAAGCTAGAATGAAATCTATCAAAAAAGAAAGAAAGAAACAAATAAAGAAACTAAATATATAATGAGAGAAGGTATAAAAGATAGAATGAAAGACATGAAGAAAGAAAAAAACAAACTAAAGAAAGAATGAGAGAAGGTATGAAACCTAGAATGAAAGATATCAAGAATGAAAGAAAGAAATTAACTAAAGATAGAATGAGAGAAGGTATGAAAGCTAGAATAAAAGAAATCAACAAAGAAAGAAAGAAAGATACTAAAGCTAGAATGAGACAAGGTATGGAAGCTAGATTGAAAGATTTCAAGAATGAATGAAAGACAGAAATTAACTAAAGATAGAATGAGAGAAGGTATGAAAGCTAGAATGAAAGATATCAAGAAAGAAAGAAACAAAGAATGAAAGAAACGAAAGATAGAATGAGAGAAGATATGAAAGCTAGAATGAAAGACATCAAGAAAGAAAGGAAGAAAGATACCAAAGATAGAATGAGAGAAGGTATGAAAGCTAGAACGAAAGCTATCAAGAAAGAAAGAAAGAAAAAAATAAGCAAACTAAAGATAGAATACAGAAGGTATGAAAGGAATAATGAAAGATATCAAGAAAGAAAGAAAGAAAGAAAGAAAGAAAGAAACTTAAATAGAATGAGAGAATGTATGAAAGCTAGAATGAAAGACTTCAAGAAAGAAAGAAAGAATCTAAACAGAATGAGAGAAGGTATGAAAGGAAGAATGAAAGATATCAAGAAAGAAAAAAAGAAAGAAACTAAAATTGAATAAGAAAAGGTATGAAAGCTACAATGAAAGACATCAAGAAAGAAAGGAAGAAAGATACCAAAGATAGAATGAGAGAATGTATGAAAGCTGGAACGAAAGCTATCAAGAAAGAAAGAAAGAAAAAAATAAGCAAACTAAAGATAGAATACAGAAGGTATGAAAGGAATAATGGAAGATATCAAGAAAGAAAGAAAGAAAGAAAGAAACTTAAATAGAATGAGAGAATGTATGAAAGCTAGAATGAAAGACTTCAAGAAAGAAAGAAAGAATCTAAACAGAATGAGAGAAGGTATGAAAGGAAGAATGAAAGTTATCAAGAAAGAAAAAAAGAAAGAAACTAAAATAGAATAAGAAAAGGTATGAAAGCTAGAATGAAAGATATCAAGAATGAATGAAAGAAAGAAATTAACTAACGATAGAATGAGAAAAGGTATGAAAGCTGGAATTAAAGATATCAAGAAAAAAAAGTATTTAACTGAAGATATATTGAGAGAAGGTATGAAAGGAAGAATGAAAGACATCAAGAAAGAATGAAAGAAACTAAAGATAGAATGAGAGAAGGTATAAAAGCTAGAATGAAAGACATCAAGAAAGAAAGAAAGAAAGAAACTAAAGATAGAATGAGAGGTATGAAAGCTAGAATGAAAGACATCAAGAAAAAAAGAAAGAAAGAAACTGAAGATAGAATGAGAGACGGTATGAAAGCTAGAATGAAAGAGATCAAGAAAGAAAAATACAAACTCAAGATAGAATGAGAGAAGGTATGAAACCTAGAATGAAAGATATCAAGAATGAAAGAAAGAAAGAAATTAACTAAAGATAGAATGAGAGAAGGTATGAAAGCTAGAATGAAAGACATGAACAAAGAAAGAAATAAAGATACTAAAGTTAGAATGAGAGAAGGTATGAAAGCTAGAAGGAAAGATATCAAGAATGAAATAAATAAATAAATTAAGTAAAGATAGAATGAGAGAAGGTATGAAAACTAGAATGAAAGACATCAAGAAAGAAAGAAAGAAAATTCAGATAGAATGAGAGAAGGTATGAAAGCTAGAATGAAATGTATCAAAAAAGAAAGAAAGAAACAAATAAACAAACTAAAGATATAGTGAGAGAAGGTATAAAAGATAGAATGAAAGACATTAAGAAAGAAAAAAACAAACTAAAGATAGAATGAGAGAAGGTATAAAAGATAGAATGAAAGACATCAAGAAAGAAAGAAAGAAAGAAACTAAAAATAGAATGAGAGGTATGAAAGCTAGAATGAAAGACATCAAGAAAAAAAGAAAGAAAGAAACTAAAGACAGAATGAGAGAAGGTATGAAAGCTAGAATGAAAGAGATCAAGAAAGAAAAATACAAACTCAAGATAGAATGAGAGAAGGTATGAAAACTAGAATGAAAGATATCAAGAATGAAAGAAAGAAAGAAATTAACTAAAGATAGAATGAGAGAAGATATGAAAGCTAGAATGAAAGACATCAAGAAAGAAAGGAAGAAAGATACTAAAGCTAGAATGAGAGAAGGTATGAAAGCTAGAAGGAAAGATATCAAGAATGAAATAAATAAATAAATTAAGTAAAGATAGAATGAGAGAAGGTATGAAAGCTAGAATTAAAGATATCAAGAATGAAAGAAAGAAAGAAATTAACTAAAGATAGAAAGAGAGAAGTTATGAAAGCTAGAATGAAATCTATCAAAAAAGAAAGAAACAAATAAAGAAACTAAATATATAATGAGAGAAGGTATAAAAGATAGAATGAAAGACATGAAGAAAGAAAAAAACAAACTAAAGAAAGAATGAGAGAAGGTATGAAACCTAGAATGAAAGATATCAAGAATGAAAGAAAGAAATTAACTAAAGATAGAATGAGAGAAGGTATGAAAGCTAGAATAAAAGACATCAACAAAGAAAGAAAGAAAGATACTAAAGCTAGAATGAGACAAGGTATGGAAGCTAGATTGAAAGATTTCAAGAATGAATGAAAGACAGAAATTAACTAAAGATAGAATGAGAGAAGGTATGAAAGCTAGAATGAAAGACATCAAGAAAGAAAGAAACAAAGAATGAAAGAAACGAAAGATAGAATGAGAGAAGATATGAAAGCTAGAATGAAAGACATCAAGAAAGAAAGGAAGAAAGACACCAAAGATAGAATGAGAGAAGGTATGAAAGCTAGAACGAAAGCTATCAAGAAAGAAAGAAAGAAAAAAATAAGCAAACTAAAGATAGAATACAGAAGGTATGAAAGGAATAATGAAAGATATCAAGAAAGAAAGAAAGAAAGAAAGAAAGAAAGAAACTTAAATAGAATGAGAGAATGTATGAAAGCTAGAATGAAAGACTTCAAGAAAGAAAGAAAGAATCTAAACAGAATGAGAGAAGGTATGAAAGGAAGAATGAAAGATATCAAGAAAGAAAAAAAGAAAGAAACTAAAATTGAATAAGAAAAGTTATGAAAGCTACAATGAAAGACATCAAGAAAGAAAGGAAGAAAGATACCAAAGATAGAATGAGAGAATGTATGAAAGCTAGAACGAAAGCTATCAAGAAAGAAAGAAAGAAAAAAATAAGCAAACTAAAGATAGAATACAGAAGGTATGAAAGGAATAATGGAAGATATCAAGAAAGAAAGAAAGAAAGAAAGAAACTTAAATAGAATGAGAGAATGTATGAAAGCTAGAATGAAAGACTTCAAGAAAGAAAGAAAGAATCTAAACAGAATGAGAGAAGGTATGAAAGGAAGAATGAAAGTTATCAAGAAAGAAAAAAAGAAAGAAACTAAAATAGAATAAGAAAAGGTATGAAAGCTAGAATGAAAGATATCAAGAATGAATGAAAGAAAGAAATTAACTAACGATCGAATGAGAAAAGGTATGAAAGCTGGAATTAAAGATATCAAGAAAAAAAAGTATTTAACTGAAGATATATTGAGAGATGGTATGAAAGGAAGAATGAAAGACATCAAGAAAGAATGAAAGAAACTAAAGATAGAATGAGAGAAGGTATAAAAGCTAGAATGAAAGACATCAAGAAAGAAAGAAAGAAAGAAACTAAAGATAGAATGAGAGGTATGAAAGCTAGAATGAAAGACATCAAGAAAAAAAGAAAGAAAGAAACTGAAGATAGAATGAGAGACGGTATGAAAGCTAGAATGAAAGAGATCAAGAAAGAAAAATACAAACTCAAGATAGAATGAGAGAAGGTATGAAACCTAGAATGAAAGATATCAAGAATGAAAGAAAGAAAGAAATTAACTAAAGATAGAATGAGAGAAGGTATGAAAGCTAGAATGAAAGACATGAACAAAGAAAGAAATAAAGATACTAAAGCTAGAATGAGAGAAGGTATGAAAGCTAGAAGGAAAGATATCAAGAATGAAATAAATAAATAAATTAAGTAAAGATAGAATGAGAGAAGGTATGAAAACTAGAATGAAAGACATCAAGAAAGAAAGAAAGAAAATTCAGATAGAATGAGAGAAGGTATGAAAGCTAGAATGAAATTTATCAAAAAAGAAAGAAAGAAACAAATAAACAAACTAAAGATATAGTGAGAGAAGGTATAAAAGATAGAATGAAAGACATTAAGAAAGAAAAAAACAAACTAAAGATAGAATGAGAGAAGGTATAAAAGATAGAATGAAAGACATCAAGAAAGAAAGAAAGAAAGAAACTAAAAATAGAATGAGAGGTATGAAAGCTAGAATGAAAGACATCAAGAAAAAAAGAAAGAAAGAAACTAAAGATAGAATGAGAGAAGGTATGAAAGCTAGAATGAAAGAGATCAAGAAAGAAAAATACAAACTCAAGATAGAATGAGAGAAGGTATGAAAACTAGAATGAAAGATATCAAGAATGAAAGAAAGAAAGAAATTAACTAAAGATAGAATGAGAGAAGGTATGAAAGCTAGAATGAAAGACATGAACAAAGAAAGAAACAAAGATACTAAAGCTAGAATGAGAGAAGGTATGAAAGCTAGAAGGAAAGATATCAAGGATGAAATAAATAAATAAATTAAGTAAAGATAGAATGAGAGAAGGTATGAAACCTAGAATGAAAGATATCAAGAATGAAAGAAAGAAATTAACTAAAGATAGAATGAGAGAAGGTATGAAAGCTAGAATAAAAGACATCAACAAAGAAAGAAAGAAAGATACTAAAGCTAGAATGAGACAAGGTATGGAAGCTAGATTGAAAGATTTCAAGAATGAATGAAAGACAGAAATTAACTAAAGATAGAATGAGAGAAGGTATGAAAGCTAGAATGAAAGACATCAAGAAAGAAAGAAACAAAGAATGAAAGAAACGAAAGATAGAATGAGAGAAGATATGAAAGCTAGAATGAAAGACATCAAGAAAGAAAGGAAGAAAAATACCAAAGATAGAATGAGAGAAGGTATGAAAGCTAGAACGAAAGCTATCAAGAAAGAAAGAAAGAAAAAAATAAGCAAACTAAAGATAGAATACAGAAGGTATGAAAGGAATAATGAAAGATATCAAGAAAGAAAGAAAGAAAGAAAGAAAGAAAGAAACTTAAATAGAATGAGAGAATGTATGAAAGCTAGAATGAAAGACATCAAGAAAGAAAGAAAGAATCTAAACAGAATGAGAGAAGGTATGAAAGGAAGAATGAAAGATATCAAGAAAGAAAAAAAGAAAGAAACTAAAATTGAATAAGAAAAGGTATGAAAGCTACAATGAAAGACATCAAGAAAGAAAGGAAGAAAGATACCAAAGATAGAATGACAGAATGTATGAAAGCTAGAACGAAAGCTATCAAGAAAGAAAGAAAGAAAAAAATAAGCAAACTAAAGATAGAATACAGAAGGTATGAAAGGAATAATGGAAGATATCAAGAAAGAAAGAAAGAAAGAAAGAAACTTAAATAGAATGAGAGAATGTATGAAAGCTAGAATGAAAGACTTCAAGAAAGAAAGAAAGAATCTAAACAGAATGAGAGAAGGTATGAAAGGAAGAATGAAAGTTATCAAGAAAGAAAAAAAGAAAGAAACTAAAATAGAATAAGAAAAGGTATGAAAGCTAGAATGAAAGATATCAAGAATGAATGAAAGAAAGAAATTAACTAACGATAGAATGAGAAAAGGTATGAAAGCTGGAATTAAAGATATCAAGAAAAAAAAGTATTTAACTGAAGATATATTGAGAGAAGGTATGAAAGGAAGAATGAAAGACATCAAGAAAGAATGAAAGAAACTAAAGATAGAATGAGAGAAGGTATAAAAGCTAGAATGAAAGACATCAAGAAAGAAAGAAAGAAAGAAACTAAAGATAGAATGAGAGGTATGAAAGCTAGAATGAAAGACATCAAGAAAAAAAGAAAGAAAGAAACTGAAGATAGAATGAGAGACGGTATGAAAGCTAGAATGAAAGAGATCAAGAAAGAAAAATACAAACTCAAGATAGAATGAGAGAAGGTATGAAACCTAGAATGAAAGATATCAAGAATGAAAGAAAGAAATTAACTAAAGATAGAATGAGAGAAGGTATGAAAGCTAGAATGAAAGACATAAACAAAGAAAGAAATAAAGATACTAAAGTTAGAATGAGAGAAGGTATGAAAGCTAGAAGGAAAGATATCAAGAATGAAATAAATAAATAAATTAAGTAAAGATAGAATGAGAGAAGGTATGAAAACTAGAATGAAAGACATCAAGAAAGAAAGAAAGAAAATTCAGATAGAATGAGAGAAGGTATGAAAGCTAGAATGAAATTTATCAAAAAAGAAAGAAAGAAACAAATAAACAAACTAAAGATATAGTGAGAGAAGGTATAAAAGATAGAATGAAAGACATTAAGAAAGAAAAAAACAAACTAAAGATAGAATGAGAGAAGGTATAAAAGATAGAATGAAAGACATCAAGAAAGAAAGAAAGAAAGAAACTAAAAATAGAATGAGAGGTATGAAAGCTAGAATGAAAGACATCAAGAAAAAAAGAAAGAAAGAAACTAAAGACAGAATGAGAGAAGGTATGAAAGCTAGAATGAAAGAGATCAAGAAAGAAAAATACAAACTCAAGATAGAATGAGAGAAGGTATGAAAACTAGAATGAAAGATATCAAGAATGAAAGAAAGAAAGAAATTAACTAAAGATAGAATGAGAGAAGGTATGAAAGCTAGAATGAGACATCAAGAAAGAAAGGAAGAAAGATACTAAAGCTAGAATGAGAGAAGGTATGAAAGCTAGAAGGAAAGATATCAAGAATGAAAGAAATAAATAAATTAAGTAAAGATAGAATGAGAGAAGGTATGAAAGCTAGAATTAAAGATATCAAGAATGAAAGAAAGAAAGAAATTAACTAAAGATAGAAAGAGAGAAGTTATGAAAGCTAGAATGAAATCTATCAAAAAAGAAAGAATGAAACAAATAAAGAAACTAAATATATAATGAGAGAAGGTATAAAAGATAGAATGAAAGACATGAAGAAAGAAAAAAACAAACTAAAGAAAGAATGAGAGAAGGTATGAAACCTAGAATGAAAGATATCAAGAATGAAAGAAAGAAATTAACTAAAGATAGAATGAGAGAAGGTATGAAAGCTAGAATAAAAGACATCAACAAAGAAAGAAAGAAAGATACTAAAGCTAGAATGAGACAAGGTATGGAAGCTAGATTGAAAGATTTCAAGAATGAATGAAAGACAGAAATTAACTAAAGATAGAATGAGAGAAGGTATGAAAGCTAGAATGAAAGACATCAAGAAAGAAAGAAACAAAGAATGAAAGAAACGAAAGATAGAATGAGAGAAGATATGAAAGCTAGAATGAAAGACATCAAGAAAGAAAGGAAGAAAGATACCAAAGATAGAATGAGAGAAGGTATGAAAGCTAGAACGAAAGCTATCAAGAAAGAAAGAAAGAAAAAAATAAGCAAACTAAAGATAGAATACAGAAGGTATGAAAGGAATAATGAAAGATATCAAGAAAGAAAGAAAGAAAGAAAGAAAGAAAGAAACTTAAATAGAATGAGAGAATGTATGAAAGCTAGAATGAAAGACTTCAAGAAAGAAAGAAAGAATCTAAACAGAATGAGAGAAGGTATGAAAGGAAGAATGAAAGATATCAAGAAAGAAAAAAAGAAAGAAACTAAAATTGAATAAGAAAAGGTATGAAAGCTACAATGAAAGACATCAAGAAAGAAAGGAAGAAAGATACCAAAGATAGAATGAGAGAAGGTATGAAAGCTAGAACGAAAGCTATCAAGAAAGAAAGAAAGAAAAAAATAAGCAAACTAAAGATAGAATACAGAAGGTATGAAAGTAATAATGGAAGATATCAAGAAAGAAAGAAAGAAAGAAAGAAACTTAAATAGAATGAGAGAATGTATGAAAGCTAGAATGAAAGACTTCAAGAAAGAAAGAAAGAATCTAAACAGAATGAGAGAAGGTATGAAAGGAAGAATGAAAGTTATCAAGAAAGAAAAAAAGAAAGAAACTAAAATAGAATAAGAAAAGGTATGAAAGCTAGAATGAAAGATATCAAGAATGAATGAAAGAAAGAAATTAACTAACGATAGAATGAGAAAAGGTATGAAAGCTGGAATTAAAGATATCAAGAAAAAAAAGTATTTAACTGAAGATATATTGAGAGAAGGTATGAAAGGAAGAATGAAAGACATCAAGAAAGAATGAAAGAAACTAAAGATAGAATGAGAGAAGGTATAAAAGCTAGAATGAAAGACATCAAGAAAGAAAGAAAGAAAGAAACTAAAGATAGAATGAGAGGTATGAAAGCTAGAATGAAAGACATCAAGAAAAAAAGAAAGAAAGAAACTGAAGATAGAATGAGAGACGGTATGAAAGCTAGAATGAAAGAGATCAAGAAAGAAAAATACAAACTCAAGATAGAATGAGAGAAGGTATGAAACCTAGAATGAAAGATATCAAGAATGAAAGAAAGAAAGAAATAAACTAAAGATAGAATGAGAGAAGGTATGAAAGCTAGAATGAAAGACATGAACAAAGAAAGAAATAAAGATACTAAAGCTAGAATGAGAGAAGGTATGAAAGCTAGAAGGAAAGATATCAAGAATGAAATAAATAAATAAATTAAGTAAAGATAGAATGAGAGAAGGTATGAAAACTAGAATGAAAGACATCAAGAAAGAAAGGAAGAAAATTCAGATAGAATGAGAGAAGGTATGAAAGCTAGAATGAAATTTATCAAAAAAGAAAGAAAGAAACAAATAAACAAACTAAAGATATAGTGAGAGAAGGTATAAAAGATAGAATGAAAGACATTAAGAAAGAAAAAAACAAACTAAAGATAGAATGAGAGAAGGTATAAAAGATAGAATGAAAGACATCAAGAAAAAAAGAAAGAAAGAAACTAAAGATAGAATGAGAGAAGGTATGAAAGCTAGAATGAAAGAGATCAAGAAAGAAAAATACAAACTCAAGATAGAATGAGAGAAGGTATGAAAACTAGAATGAAAGATATCAAGAATGAAAGAAAGAAAGAAATTAACTAAAGATAGAATGAGAGAAGGTATGAAAGCTAGAATGAAAGACATGAACAAAGAAAGAAACAAAGATACTAAAGCTAGAATGAGAGAAGTTATGAAAGCTAGAAGGAAAGATATCAAGGATGAAATAAATAAATAAATTAAGTAAAGATAGAATGAGAGAAGGTATGAAACCTAGAATGAAAGATATCAAGAATGAAAGAAAGAAATTAACTAAAGATAGAATGAGAGAAGGTATGAAAGCTAGAATAAAAGACATCAACAAAGAAAGAAAGAAAGATACTAAAGCTAGAATGAGGCAAGGTATGGAAGCTACATTGAAAGATTTCAAGAATGAATGAAAGACAGAAATTAACTAAAGATACAATGAGAGAAGGTATGAAAGCTAGAATGAAAGACATCAAGAAAGAAGGAAACAAAGAATGAAACTAAAGATAGAATGAGAGAAGATATGAAAGCTAGAATGAAAGACATCAAGAAAGAAAGGAAGAAAGATACCAAAGATAGAATGAGAGAAGGTATGAAAGCTAGAATGAAAGCTATCAAGAAAGAAAGAAAGAAAAAAATAAACAAACTAAAGATAGAATACAGAAGGTATGAAAGGAATAATGAAAGATATCAAGAAAGAAAGAAAGAAAGAAAGATACTTAAATAGAATGAGAGAATGTATGAAAGCTAGAATGAAAGACTTCAAGAAAGAAAGAAAGAATCTAAACAGAATGAGAGAAGGTATGAAAGGAAGAATGAAAGCTATCAAGAAAGAAAGAAAGAAAGAAAGAAACAAACTAAAGATAGAATAGAGAAGGAATGAAAGGAATAATGAAAGTTATCAAGAAAGAAAGAAAGAAACTAAAATAGATTCAGAGAATGTATGAAAGCTAGAATGAAAGACATCAAGAAAGAAAGGAAGAAAGATACCAAAGATAGAATGAGAGAAGGTATGAAAGCTAGAATGAAAGCTATCAAGAAAGAAAGAAAGAAAGAAAGAAACAAACTAAAGATAGAATAGAGAAATTATGAAAGGAATAATGAAAGTTATCAAGAAAGAAAGAAAGAAACTAAAATAGATTCCGAGAATGTATGAAAGCTAGAATGAAAGACATCAAGAAGGAAAGGAAGAAAGATACTAAAGAGAGAATGAGAGAAGGTATGAAAGCTAAAATGAAAGATATCAAGAATGAAAGAAGGAAAGAAATTGACAAACGATAGAATGAGAGAAGGTATGAAAGGAATAATGAAAGATATCAAGAAAGAAAGAAAGAAACTAAAATAGAATGAGAGAAGGTATGAAAGCTAGAATGAAATATATCAAGAAAGAAAGAAATAAACTAAAGATAGAATGAGAGAAGGTATGAAAGCTAGAATGAAAGACATCAAGAAAGAAAGAAAGAAAGATACTAAAGCTAGAATGAGAGAAGGTATGAAAGCTAGAAGGAAAGATATCAAGAATGAAAGAAAGAATCTAAACAGAATGAGAGAAGGTATGAAAGGAAGAATGAAAGATATCAAGAAAGAAAAAAAGAAAGAAACTAAAATAGAATAAGAAAAGGTATGAAAGCTAGAATGAAAGACATCAAGAAAGAAAGGAAGAAAGATACCAAAGATAGAATGGGAGAAGGTATGAAAGCTAGAATGAAAGATATCAAGAATGAAAGAAAGAAAGAAACAAAGAAACTAAAGATAGAATAGAGAAGGTATGAAAGGAATAATGAAAGACATCAAGAATGAAAGGAAGAAAGATACCAAAGATAGAATGAGAGAAGGTATGAAAGCTAAAATGAAAGATATCAAGAATGAAAGAAAGAAAGAAATTAACAAACGATAGAATGAGAGAAGGTATGAAAGGAATAATGAAAGATATCAAGAAAGAAAGAAAGAAACTAAAATAGAATGAGAGAAGGTATGAAAGCTACAATGAAATATATCAAGAAAGAAAGAAAAAAACTAAAGATAGAATGAGAGAAGGTATGAAAGCTAGAATAAAAGACATCAAGAAAGAAAGGAAGAAAGATACTAAAGCTAGAATGAGAGAAGGTATGAAAGCTAGAATGAAAGACATCAAGAAAGAAAGAACGAAACTTCAGATTGAATGAGAGAAGGTATGAAAGCTAGAATTATAGATATCAAGAAAGAAAGAAACAAAGAATGAAAGAAACTAAAGATAGAATGAGAGGTATGAAAGCTAGAATGAAAGACATCAAGAAAGAAATAAATAAACTAAAGATAGAATGAGAGGTATGAAAGCTAGAATGAAAGACATCAAGAAAAAAAGAAAGAAACTAAAGATAGAATGAGATGGTATGAAAGCTAGAATGAAAGACTTCAAGAAAGAAAGAAAGAATCTAAACAGAATGAGAGAAGGTATGAATGGAAGAATGAAAGATATCAAGAAAGAAAAAAAGAAAGAAAGAAACTAAAATAGAATAAGAAAAGGTATGAAAGCTAGAATGAAAGACATCAAGAAAGAAAGGAAGAAAGATACCAAAGATAGAATGGGAGAAGGTATGAAAGCTAGAATGAAAGATATCAAGAATGAAAGAAAGAAAGAAACAAAGAAACTAAAGATAGAATAGAGAAGGTATGAAAGGAATAATGAAAGACATCAAGGAAGAAAGGAAGAAAGATACCAAAGATAGAATGAGAGAAGGTATGAAAGCTAAAATGAAAGATATCAAGAATGAAAGAAAGAAAGAAATTAACAAACGATAGAATGAGAGAAGGTATGAAAGGAATAATGAAAGATATCAAGAAAGAAAGAAAGAAACTAAAATAGATTCAGAGAATGTATGAAAGCTAGAATGAAAGACATCAAGAAAGAAAGGAAGAAAGATACCACAGATAGAATGAGAGAAGTTATGAAAGCTAGAATGAAAGCTATCAAGAAAGAAAGAAAGAAAGAAAGAAAGAAAGAAAGAAACAAACTAAAGATAGAATAGAGAAGGTATGAAAGGAATAATGAAAGTTATCAAGAAAGAAAGAAAGAAACTAAAATAGATTCAGAGAATGTATGAAAGCTAGAATGAAAGACATCAAGAAAGACAGGAAGAAAGATACCAAAGATAGAATGAGAGAAGGTATGAAAGCTAAAATGAAAGATATCAAGAATGAAAGAAGGAAAGAAATTAACAAACGATAGAATGAGAGAAGGTATGAAAGGAATAATGAAAGATATCAAGAAAGAAAGAAAGAAACTAAAATAGAATGAGAGAAGGTATGAAAGCTAGAATGAAATATATCAAGAAAGAAAGAAATAAACTAAAGATAGAATGAGAGAAGGTATGAAAGCTAGAATGAAAGACATCAAGAAAGAAAGAAAGAAAGATACTAAAGCTAGAATGAGAGAAGGTATGAAAGCTAGAAGGAAAGATATCAAGAATGAAAGAAAGAATCTAAACAGAATGAGAGAAGGTATGTGTGGCGGAATGCCCATGTCCCACCTGTCCGTCATGTATAGCTCTAGAGCTGGAGCCTATGAGAGGACAGGAGGGCGGGGTCAGAGAGAGAGTTGGAAACTGAGAGAACAAGAAATAAGAGGTTTTAGGAGAGTTTTTTAGGAGAGAGATTGGAAAGTTGGTGTGGTTTAGTTGGTGTATGAATTAAAGAATAGATAAAAGATAGAAGTGAAATAAATAGACAGTCATCTAATAGTATTCCAGTGATTCACAGTGATTTATATGAAAAGTACTACCAATAAAGAAGCGTGTCTAATGTCCAAGTAATGAGTACAACACAATACAACATCTATTAAAATACTTATGTGATTCTACAACTAAACAATAAATAATCAGTTATATTTGACAACACGTGTCCAGACAACATTATTGGTAAAGTGTGGATAAAGATCCACTGGTGGCAGTTGGTGTATGGAGACTTAAGGACGTCGTGCCCAAAGGTGGGACCTGGGTTTGAGGGAAACAAACTAGGGACACTGGGGGTGCGCGACATAAGTGGTGGCATCAGCGGTGGGATATGAAATAAATAAATTCCAGTGAGCCAAAGAAAAGAGAACAGAAATTCTCTGAGTCTGAGGGACCTGTTAGTCCAATGAGAAGGAGTGGGGAACCCTAAAAGCTCTGTGTGGATAGCTTGGAAGGGACTCCTGATCGTGGAAAGACTAAGGCAGGAAGAGACTCTGAGGAGAATTTAGTGTTTAAAATTTACCTCAAGCTTAGGGAAAGACCAAGAGGGCTAACTTTAGATCCCTAGCTCTGAAAGAGGAGCAGAAGGGGAAAAAATGGAAGCCAAGGTCCAAGGAAGCTGAGAGGACAAAATCTAAGTGGTGGCTGGAATAATATAAATATTAAAGGAAAAAGCTGGGTGTCTGGAGACTGGAAGAAACAGTGTTTCAGAACCAGAGAAGGCTAGGTGCCTAAAGAAAGAAATAAAGTAACCATCTGTCTGCTGCTGCAGCAGAAGGCTACTATATCTCACTCTCTCTCTCTAACACAGAAAAGGAAAAAGTGTTTTTAAATTGAGGCTTGTCTATTTGCCTCTAATAAACCAACCAACTTATCCAGAGGAAGACAAATAAACCATGCCTTCTAAGAGGGGGAAACGGTTAACAATGGAGGTATCTGATATACAAGGTTTACCTCACGCAGAGGAAAGCCCTGAATTAGCTGAGCAATATGATGATGCTCAGGAGGATAGTACCTCAAGGGGAGAAGCTGCTTTAACCTCCCAAGAGTTTCAAAAGTGGAAATTGGAACAGGAATTCCAGCTAAGACAAAATGAGTTAGATTTTGAGAGAGAAAGGATTAGGGCCGAGGAAAGACAAAAAGAGATGGAATACCAACTAGAAATGAGACGATTAGAATTATCAGCCCAGAATAATAATAATAATAATTCCAATACTGAGGAGGGGAATTTATCAAAAGCTGACTTAAAGAAATTCCCTCAATTCAGAAAGGGTGATTGCGCTGAGGCATTCCTCATTGCTTTTGAGAGGACATGCTGGGACTATAAAGTGAAAGCTGAGGAGAGAATGATTATTCTCAGGTCTCAAATAAGTGGAGAATTAAATGAGATTTATTCTCAAATGGCCCCAGATCAAGCAAGAGACTATGAAGCCTTCAGGAAGTTGGTTTACGCGAGGTATGTGATCAATGCTGAGCACCTCAGACAGAAATTTAGAACTTTGAAAAGAAAACCTGAGGAATCATATTATCAATTGGGAGCCAATCTGGTCAAATACTTGGAGAAGTGGCTAGAACACGCTAAAGTTGAGACTTTAGAAGAAATGAAAGATATTATAGGGCTAGAACAATTCTATTCAGTTCTACCAGGAGAACTAAGGTATTTGGTCAGGGATAAAAAGCCCAGAACGGTTCGACAGGCGAGTGAAGAAGCTGATTTTATCTCACAAATACGAAACCCAAAATATTCTGAGGTAAAACTTGGAGGTAACAGCTGGGAGGAAAGAAGAAAAGAACCCAGAGATTACCACAAGAACTATCAGAATACTGGAGGCCATTTTAGAAGCAAACCCTCAGAGCAGAATCAACAGATGAAACAAAGCTTTGAAGGGAAGGGAGAAAAGTCCCCTCTCTTTGAACAAAGGGGTCCAAAATTGTGCTATGGCTGTGGGAAACCAGGGCACTTCATTTCCCAATGCCAAACCTTAAAGAATAAAGAGGTTCCACAGAAAGGAGGTGGAAATGTACCCAGGAAAGTGTACTAGGTACAACAGCAGGGAAAGACAGTTGAGGCAATTGAAAGTGGCGCTGAAACAGAGGTGGCAGAGGGCCAGGAAAAACAGCTGCCATTAGCCAACATTGTCCAATGCTTTTATATTGAAAATAACCAAGAATTGTTTCGGTGTTCTGGGGAACCCATTTATATAAATAATACAAAATATCTAGCAGTAAGGGACTCCTGCTCACAGGTGACTTTGTGTCATCCTGATATTATCCCTCAGAAAAATATAGTAAGAAATGAATACATAACCATAAAAGGGATTGGGAAAGAATTAATTACTCTACCTATGGCTCAAATACCAATGAAATATCAAGGGTGGAATGGAGTGTGGAAGGTAGCCCTCACGAATCAAATTCCTGCTCCATGTTTGATTGGATTAGATCTATCTGAGCATGTAAAGAATGTTTTAATCACTACTCGCTCCCAGATAGAAAAAAGAGCAAAACCTGAAGAAAATTGTGAGATCCCTAATGAAATTATAGGAGGAGAGGAAGACAATATAACAGCTGAGGTGGTAGTAATAAGAAATCCTCAGGAAAATGCTTTTAAACAAGAGCAAAGACAGGATTCTACGCTACAACAATGCTTTGAGTCAGCCAGAGAAGGAACACTAACCCCGGAAAGCCCTGAAGAGTTCTGTGTGGCAAAAGACCTGTTATACAGAAAGGTCTTAATTAATCCTCAGAGGGGAGTGGAAAATGTTCAACAACAACTGGTGATCCCTTTGAAATACAGGGAAAGGATTATGGAGAAAAGACATAATGCTCATTTAGGAATCACACACACACAGCAGAGAATAGCTCAGAATTTCTACTGGCCAGGAATGGGGAAGCAAATACAATCATACTGTCTAAGCTGTGATGTATGGCAAAGGCAGGGTACGGGCAATGATAAAGCTAAAGCAAAATTGAGCCCTTTACCAATCATATCTACCCCATCTCAATGCATAGGCCTGGACATTGTGGGACCATTCCCTACAGTAACTAGCAGGGAGAAATTTAATGGAACCCTAATGCGAATGATCAGGGCATATACAGCAGCAAATCCCAATGATTGGGATCAGAGATTACAACCCTTATTATACGCGTATAGGTCTGTACCCCAGGAAAGCACTGGATTCAGTCCTTTTGAATTGTTATTTGGGAGAAAAGTGCAGGGACCCCTTGATCTACTAAGACTAAATTGGGAAGAGCAGAGGGAACAAGATCCTGAAACTGTGATCCAGTACCTAGATACCCTGATGAACTCCTTGCAGCAATCGCTGAAGTTAGCTTCAGAAAACTTGCTGAGGCAGCAAGGCAAACAGAAGCTATGGTATGACAAAAAGGCCAGAGAAAGATCATTCAGTCCTGGAGATGAAGTCCTGATGCTGAAACCTATTAAGGGGAACAAACTGCAGTTAAATTGGGCACGTCCTTTTAGAATAATCTCCAAGATGAGTGAGGTGAATTACATAATTCAGGAGGAAGGAGAGGAAGGTCGAAGAGTAGTACATGTAAACATGATTAAACTGTACCATAGAAAAGAAAATATTGTCCTATATGCCATAAAAGAAGCTGACAATGAGAAACATGAATTGCCATATTGGGAAGGGCGAGGCGAACCCCAATATAACCCAGAAGATGTAAAGATCTGTGACACACTAAACCCAGAGCGGAAAATGGAAGCAAGAGCCTTGCTAATAAAATACAAGCAGGTCTTCTCCAATAAGCCAGGTGTAGCAAAGGGAATGGTGCAAAAAATTGATACTGGAGATGCACCCCCTCAAGCTGTCACTCCATACAGAGTCACAGGGCCATATGTAACCAAGGTTCGCCAAGAACTGGATGAGATGTTGAAGGAAAAAAAAAATCAGATCTTTCTTAGGGTTAGTTGGCTATTATAGACGATTTATCCAAAATTTTAGTGAAATAGCCACCCCTTTATTGGACCTAACCCATAAAAGAAAAGCTGACGAGATCCTGTGGTCGAGCAACTGTGAAGAGACCTTCGAGAGGTTGGAGACTGCGCTGATGACCGGTCCTGCCCTGAGAGAACCAGATTTCCAGCGAGGGAGCACCGTCTACACAGAGGCATCCCACATCGGACTGCGAGCCGGGCTGAGCCAGGAGGATGACAACGGGGACCTTAATCCGGTGACGTTCCAGAGCAAGAAGCTGCAGGCTGGCGAGAGACACCTGTCCATCATATACCGTGAGTGTCTGGCGATTGTATGGTCTTTGCGGAAGCTCAGACCGTACATATGGGGAAGACATTTTGTTCCATGCACAGACCATTCCCCATGGCTGTGGTTGCGGACTGTCAGAACAATAAGAAGTTGATGAGGTGGGCCATACCCCTACAAGACTGTGACTTTGTGGATCCAGAGTCTAAGGGACTCAAACTGTGGTAGCCAAGGACGCCTTATCAAGAAGACCAGAAGAATGACTGATGGAAACAAAGAAAATGTAACTTGTAATGGTATTAAAATTGTTCTAAATAAATATTCTAAGAGTATATGTATATGAAATAAATAAAAATGCAATTTATAGATGAACTAATGATAAGTAAGAATAAAAGTGACTGAAGTGGTTTGTAAGTAATAAAAATGTTGATTAATGTTATTTGAATATAAAGTAATAAGAATAATATGCTTTCAACTAAGTAAAAGAGTAAGTATAGAGTAAGTATACATTGCAAATGTGTAAATGAGAATTGCATTGAAAAAAATTGTTAGAAATATTGTTAAGAAAAAGCCTACGTTGTTCATGAGGATAAACTACCATAAGTTTTACCCCATGAAACAAACTTTCCAAGGGGGGAGGTATGTGGCGGAATGCCCATGTCCCACCTGTCCGTCATGTATAGCTCTAGAGCTGGAGCCTATGAGAGGACAGGAGGGCGGGGTCAGAGAGAGAGTTGGAAACTGAGAGAGCAAGAGATAAGAGGTTTTAGGAGAGTTTTTTAGGAGAGAGATTGGAAAGTTGGTGTGGTATAGTTGGTGTATGAATTAAAGAATAGATAAAAGATAGAAGTGAAATAAATAGACAGTCATCTAATAGTATTCCAGTGATTCACAGTGATTTATATGAAAAGTACTACCAATAAAGAAGCGTGTCTAATGTCCAAGTAATGAGTACAACACAATACAACATCTATTAAAATACTTATGTGATTCTACAACTAAACAATAAATAATCAGTTATATTTGACAACACGTGTCCAGACAACATTATTGGTAAAGTGTGGATAAAGATCCACTGGTGGCAGTTGGTGTATGGAGAATTAAGAACGTCGTGCCCAAAGGTGGGACCTGGGTTTGAGGGAAACAAACTAGGGACACTGGGGGTGCGCGACAGTATGAAAGGAAGAATGAAAGATATCAAGAAAGAAAAAAAGAAAGAAACTAAAATAGAATAAGAAAAGGTATGAAAGCAAGAATGAAAGACATCAAGAAAGAAAGGAAGAAAGATATCAAAGATAGAATGGGAGAAGGTATGAAAGCTAGAATGAAAGATATCAAGAATGAAAGAAAGAAAGAAATTAACTAACGATAGAATGAGAGAAGGTATGAAAGCTGGAATTAAAGATATCAAGAAAAAAAAAGAATTTAACTGAAGATATATTGAGAGAAGGTATGAAAGGTAGAATGAAAGACATCAAGAAAGAAAGAAATTAACTAAAGATAGAATGAGAGAAGGTATAAAAGCTAGAATGAAAGACATCAAGAAAGAAAGAAACTAAAGATAGATTGAGAGGTATGAAAGCTAGAATGAAAGACATCAAGAAAAAAAGAAAGATAGAAACTAAAGATAGAATGAGAAGGTATGAAAGCTAGAATGAAAGACTTCAAGAAATAAAGAAAGAATCTAAACAGAATGAGAGAAGGTATGAAAGGAAGAATGAAAGATATCAAGAAAGAAAAAAAGAAATTAAAATAGAATAAGAAAAGGTATGAAAGCTAGAATGAAAGACATCAAGAAAGAAAGGAAGAAAGATACCAAAGATAGAATGGGAGAAGGTATGAAAGCTAGAATGAAAGATATCAAGAATGAAAGAAAGAAAGAAACAAACAAACTAAAGATAGAATAGAGAAGGTATGAAAGGAATAATGAAAGACATCAAGAAAGAAAGGAAGAAAGATACCAAAGATAGAATGAGAGAAGGTCTGAAAGCTAAAATGAAAGATATCAAGAATGAAAGAAAGAAAGAAATTAACAAACGATAGAACGAGAGAAGGTATGAAAGGAATAATGAAAGATATCAAGAAAGAAAGAAAGAAACTAAAATAGAATGAGAGAAGGTATGAAAGCTAGAATGAAATATATCAAGAAAGAAAGAAAAAATAAAGATAGAATGAGAAAAGGTATGAAAGCTAGAATAAAAGACATCAAGAAAGAAAGGAAGAAAGATACTGAAGCTAGAATGAGAGAAGGTATGAAAGCTAGAATGAAAGACATCAAGAAAGAAAGAAAGAAACTTCAGATTGAATGAGAGAAGGTATGAAAGCTAGAATTATAGATATCAAGAAAGAAAGAAACAAAGAATGAAAGAAACGAAAGATAGAATGAGAGAAGGTATGAAAGCTAGAATGAAAGACATCAAGAAAGAAAGGAAGAAAGATACCAAAGATAGAATGAGAGAAGGTATGAAAGCTAGAATGAAAGCTATCAAGAAAGAAAGAAAGAAAGAAAGAAACAAACTAAAGATAGAATAGAGAAGGTATGAAAGGAATAATGAAAGTTATCAAGAAAGAAAGAATGAAACCAATATAGATTCAGAGAATGTATGAAAGCTAGAATGAAAGACATCAAGAAAGAAAGGAAGAAAGATACCAAAGATAGAATGAGAGAAGGTATGAAAGCTAAAATGAAAGATATCAAGAATGAAAGAAAGAAAGAAATTAACAAACGATAGAATGAGAGAAGGTATGAAAGGAATAATGAAAGATATCAAGAAAGAAAGAAAGAAACTAAAATAGAATGAGAGAAGGTATGAAAGCTAGAATGAAATATATCAAGAAAGAAAGAAATAAACTAAAGATAGAATGAGAGAAGGTATGAAAGCTAGAATGAAAGACATCAAGAAAGAAAGGAAGAAAGATACTAAAGCTAGAATGAGAGAAGGTATAAAAGCTAGAAGGAAAGATATCAAGAATGAAAGAAATAAACAAATTAAGTAAAGATAGAATGAGAGAAGGTATGAAAGCTGGAATTAAAGATATCAAGAAAAAAAAAGAATTTAACTGAAGATATATTGAGAGAAGGTATGAATGGTAGAATGAAAGACATCAAGAAAGAAAGAAATTAACTAAAGATAGAATGAGAGAAGGTATAAAAGCTAGAATGAAAGACATCAAGAAAGAAAGAAATAAACTAAAGATAGAATGAGAGGTATGAAAGCTAGAATGAAAGACATCAAGAACAAAAGAAAGAAAGAAACTAAAGATAGAATGAGATGGTATGAAAGCTAGAATGAAAGACTTCAAGAAAGAAAGAAAGAATCTAAACAGAATGAGAGAAGGTATGAAAGGAAGAATGAAAGATATCAAGAAAGAAAAAAAGAAAGAAAGAAACTAAAATAGAATAAGAAAAGGTATGAAAGCTAGAATGAAAGACATCAAGAAAGAAAGGAAGAAAGATACCAAAGATAGAATGGGAGAAGGTATGAAAGCTAGAATGAAAGATATCAAGAATGAAAGAATGAAAGAAACAAAGAAACTAAAGATAGAATAGAGAAGGTATGAAAGGAATAATGAAAGACATCAAGGAAGAAAGGAAGAAAGATACCAAAGATAGAATGAGAGAAGGTATGAAAGCTAAAATGAAAGATATCAAGAATGAAAGAAAGAAAGAAATTAACAAACGATAGAATGAGAGAAGATATGAAAGGAATAATGAAAGATATCAAGAAAGAAAGAAATAAATTAAAATAGAATGAGAGAAGGTATGAAAGCTAGAATGAAATATATCAAGAAAGAAAAAAATAAACTAAAGATAGATTGAGAGAAGGTATGAGAGCTAGAATAAAAGACATCAAGAAAGAAAGGAAGAAAGATACTAAAGCTAGAATGAGAGAAGGTATGAAAGCTAGAAGGAAAGATATCAAGAATGAAAGAAATAAATAAATTAAGTAAAGATAGAATGAGAGAAGGTATGAAAGCTGGAATTAAAGCTATCAAGAAAAAATAGAATTTAACTAAAGATATATTGAGAGAAGGTTTGAAAGGTAGAATGAAAGATATCAAGAAAGAAAGAAAGAAAGAAAGAAAGAAAGAAAGAAAGAAAGAAAGAAAGAAAGAAAATAAAGATAGAATGAGGGAAGGTATGAAAGCTAGAATGAAAGACATCAAGAAAGAAAGGAAGAAAGATACCAAAGATAGAATGAGAGAAGTTATGAAAGCTAGAACGAAAGCTATCAAGAAAGAAAGAAAGAAAAAAATAAGCAAACTAAAGATAGAATACAGAAGGTATGAAAGGAATAATGAAAGATATCAAGAAAGAAAGAAAGAAAGAAAGAAAGAAACTTAAATATAATGAGAGAATGTATGAAAGCTGGAATGAAAGACTTCAAGAAAGAAAGAAAGAATCTAAACAGAATGAGAGAAGGTATGAAAGGAAGAATGAAAGATATCAAGAAAGAAAAAAAGAAAGAAACTAAAATAGAATAAGAAAAGGTATGAAAGCTAGAATGAAAGACATCAAGAAAGAAAGGAAGAAAGATACCAAAGATAGAATTAGAGAAGGTATGAAATCTAGAACGAAAGCTATGAAGAAAGAAAGAAAGAAAAAAATAAGCAAACTAAAGATAGAATACAGAAGGCATGAAAGGAATAATGAAAGATATCAAGAAAGAAAGAAAGAAAAAAGAAAGAAACTTAAATAGAATGAGAGAATGTATGAAAGCTGGAATGAAAGACTTCAAGAAAGAAAGAAAGAATCTAAACAGAATGAGAGAAGGTATGAAAGGAAGAATGAAAGATATCAAGAAAGAAAAAAAGAAAGAAACTAAAATAGAATAAGAAAAGGTATGAAAGCTAGAATGAAAGATATCAAGAATGAAAGAAAGAAAGAAATTAACTAAAGATAGAATGAGAAAAGGTATGAAAGCTGGAATTAAAGATATCAAGAAAAAAAAGACTTTAACTGAAGATATATTGAGAGAAGGTATGAAAGGAAGAATGAAAGACATCAAGAAAGAATGAAAGAAACTAAAGCTAGAATGAGAGAAGGTATAAAAGCTAGAATGAAAGACATCAAGAAAGAAAGAAAGAAAGAAACTAAAGATAGAATGAGAGGTATGAAAGCTAGAATGAAAGACATCAAGAAAGAAAGAAAGAAACTAAAGATAGAATGAGAGAAGGTATGAAAGCTAGAATGAAAGAGATCAAGAAAGGAAAATACAAACTCAAGATAGAGTGAGAGAAGGTATGAAACCTAGAATGAAAGATATCAAGAATGAAAGAAAGAAAGAAATTAACTAAAGATAGAATGAGAGAAGGTATGAAAGCTAGAATGAAAGACATGAACAAAGAAAGAAATAAAGATACTAAAGCTAGAATGAGAGAAGGTATGAAAGCTAGAAGGAAAGATATCAAGAATGAAATAAATAAATAAATTAAGTAAAGATAGAATGAGAGAAGGTATGAAAACTAGAATGAAAGACATCAAGAAAGAAAGAAAGAAAATTTAGATAGAATGAGAGAAGGTATGAAAGCTAGAATTAAAGATATCAAGAATGAAAGAAAGAAAGAAATTAACTAAAGACAGAAAGAGAGAAGTTATGAAAGCTAGAATGAAATCTATCAAAAAAGAAAGAAAGAAACAAATAAACAAACTAAAGATATAGTGAGAGAAGGTATAAAAGATAGAATGAAAGACATCAAGAAAGAAAGAAAGAAACTAAAGATAGAATGAGAGAAGGTTTAAAAGCTAGAATGAAAGACATCAAGAAAGAAAGAAAGAAAGAAACTAAAAATAGAATGAGAGGTATGAAAGCTAGAATGAAAGACATCAAGAAAAAAGAAAGAAAGAAACTAAAGATAGAATGAGAGAAGGTATGAAAGCTAGAATGAAAGAGATCAAGAAAGAAAAATACAAACTCAAGATAGAATGAGAGAAGGTATGAAACCTAGAAGGAAATATAACAAGAATGAAAGAAAGAAAGAAATTAACTAAAGATAGAATGAGAGAAGGTATGAAAGCTAGAATGAAAGACATGAACAAAGAAAGAAATAAAGATACTAAAGCTAGAATGAGACAAGGTATGAAAGCTAGAAGGAAAGATATAAAGAATGAAATAAATAAATAAATTAAGTAAAGATAGAATGAGAGAAGGTATGAAACCTAGAATGAAAGATATCAAGAATGAAAGAAAGAAATTAACTAAAGATAGAATGAGAGAAGGTATGAAAGCTAGAATAAAAGACATCAACAAAGAAAGAAAGAAAGATACTAAAGCTAGAATGAGACAAGGTATGAAAGCTAGATTGAAAGATTTCAAGAATGAATGAAAGACAGAAATTAACTAAAGATACAATGAGAGAAGGTATGAAAGCTAGAATGAAAGACATCAAGAAAGAAAGAAACAAAGAATGAAAGAAACTAAAGATAGAATGAGAGAAGATATGAAAGCTAGAATGAAAGACATCAAGAAAGAATGGAAGAAAGATACCAAAGATAGAATGAGAGAAGGTATGAAAGCTAGAATGAAAGCTATCAAGAAATAAATAAATAAATAAACAAACTAAAGATAGAATACAGAAGGTATGAAAGGAATAATGAAAGATATCAAGAAAGAAACAAAGAAAGAAAGAAACTTAAATAGAATGAGAGAATGTATGAAAGCTAGAATGAAAGACTTCAAGAAAGAAAGAAAGTATCTAAACAGAATGAGAGAAGGTATGAAAGGAAGAATGAAAGCTATCAAGAAAGAAAGAAAGAAAGAAAGAAACAAACTAAAGATAGAATAGAGAAGGTATGAAAGGAATAATGAAAGTTATCAAGAAAGAAAGAAAGAAACTAAAATAGATTCAGAGAATGTATGAAAGCTAGAATGAAAGACATCAAGAAAGAAAGGAAGAAAGATACCAAAGATAGAATGAGAGAAGGTATGAAAGCTAGAATGAAAGCTATCAAGAAAGAAAGAAAGAAAGAAAGAAACAAACTAAAGATAGAATAGAGAAGGTATGAAAGGAATAATGAAAGTTATCAAGAAAGAAGGAAAGAAACTAAAATAGATTCAGAGAATGTATGAAAGCTAGAATGAAAGACATCAAGAAAGAAAGGAAGAAAGATACCAAAGATAGAATGAGAGAAGGTAGGAAAGCTAAAATGAAAGATATCAAGAATGAAAGAAGGAAAGAAATTAACTAAAGATAGAAAGAGAGAAGTTATGAAAGCTAGAATGAAAGCTATCAAGAAAGAAAGAAAGAAAGAAAGAAACAAACTAAAGATAGAATGAGAGACGGTATGAAAGGAATAATGAAAGATATCAAGAAAGAAAGAAAGAAACTAAAATAGAATGAGAGAAGGTATGAAAGCTAGAATGAAATATATCAAGAAAGAAAAAAATAAACTAAAGATAGAATGAGAGAAGGTATGAAAGCTAGAATGAAAGACATCAAGAAAGAAAGAAAGAAAGATACTAAAGCTAGAATGAGAGAAGGTATGAAAGCTAGAAGGAAAGATATCAAGAATGAAAGAAAGAATCTAAACAGAATGAGAGAAGGTATGAAAGGAAGAATGAAAGATATCAAGAAAGAAAGAAATTAACTAAAGATAGAAAGAGAGAAGGTATAAAAGCTAGAATGAAAGACATCAAGAAAGAAAGAAAGAAACTAAAGATAGAATGAGAGGTATGAAAGCTAGAATGAAAGACATCAAGAAAAAAAGAAAGAAAGAAACTAAAGATAGAATGAGAGAAGGTATGAAAGCTAGAATGAAAGACTTCATGAAAGAAAGAAAGAATCTAAACAGAATGAGAGAAGGAATGAAAGGAAGAATGAAAGATATCAAGAAAGAAAAAAAGAAAGAAAGAAATTAAAATAGAATAAGAAAAGGTATGAAAGCTAGAATGAAAGACATCAAGAAAGAAAGGAAGAAAGATACAAAAGATAGAATGGGAGAAGGTATGAAAGCTAGAATGAAAGATATCAAGAATGAAAGAAAGAAAGAAATTAACTAACGATAGAATGAGAGAAGGTATGAAAGCTGGAAGTAAAGATATCAAGAAAAAAAAAGAATTTAACTGAAGATATATTGAGAGAAGGTATGAAAGGTAGAATGAAAAACATCAAGAAAGAAAGAAAGAAACTAAAGATAGAATGAGAGAAGGTATGAAAGCTAGAATGAAAGAGATCAAGAAAGAAAAATACAAACTCAAGATACAATGAGAGAAGGTATGAAACCCTGAATGAAAGATATCAAGAATGAAAGAAAGAAAGAAATTAACTAAAGATAGAATGTGAGAAGGTATGAAAGCTAGAATGAAAGACATGAACAAAGAAAGAAATAAAGAGACTAAAGCTAGAATGAGAGAAGGTATGAAATCTAGAATGAAAGATATCAAGAATGAAAGAAAGAAAGAAAAATAACTAAAGATAGAATGAGAGAAGGTGTGAAAGCTAGAATGAAAGACATCAAGAAAGAAAGAAAGAAACTTCAGATTGAATCAGAGAAGGTATGAAAGCTAGAATTATAGATATCACGAAAGAAAGAAACAAAGAATGAAAGAAACTAAAGATAGAATGAGAAAAGGTATGAAAGCTAGAATGAAAGAGATCAAGAAAGAAAGGAAGAAAGAAACCAAAGATAGAATGAGAGAAGGTATGAAAGCTAGAATGAAAGCTATCAAGAAAGAAAGAAAGAAAGAAACAAACTAAAGATAGAATAGAGAAGGTATGAAAGGAATAATGGAAGATATCAAGAAAGAAAGATAGAAAGAAAGAAAGAAAGAAACTTAAATAGAATGAGAGAATGTATGAAAGCTAGAATGAAAGACTTCAAGAAAGAAAGAAAGAATCTAAACAGAATGAGAGAAGGTATGAAAGGAAGAATGAAAGATATCAAGAAAGAAAAAAGAAAGAAACTAAAATAGAATAAGAAAAGGTATGAAAGCTAGAATGAAAGACATCAAGAAAGAAAGGAAGAAAGATACCTTAGATAGAATGGGAGAAGGTATGAAAGCTAGAATGAAAGATATCAAGTATGAAAGAAAGAAAGAAATTAACTAACGATAGAATGAGAGAAGGTATGAAAGCTGGAATTAAAGATATCAAGAAAAAAAAGAATTTAACTGAAGATATATTGAGAGAAGGTATGAAAGGTAGAATGAAAGACATCAAGAAAGATAGAAAGTAACTAAAGATAGAATGAGAGAAGGTATAAAAGCTAGAATGAAAGATATCAAGAAAGAAAGAAAGAAAGAAACTAAAGATAGAATGAGAGGTATGAAAGCTAGAATGAAAGACATCAAGAAAAAAAGAAAGAAAGAAACTAAAGTCAGAATGAGAGAAGGTATGAAAGCTAGAATGAAAGAGATCAAGAAAGAAAAATACAAACTCAAGATAGAATGAGAGAAGGTATGAAACCTAGGATGAAAGATATCAAGAATGAAAGAAAGAAAGAAAATAACAAAAGATAGAATGAGAGAAGGTATGAAAGCTAGAATGAAAGACATCAAGAAAGAAAGGAAGAAAGATACTAAAGCTAGAATGAGAGAAGGTATGAAAGCTATAAGGAAAGATATCAAGAATGAAAGAAATAAATAAATTAAGTAAAGATAGAATGAGAGATGGTATGAAAACTAGAATGAAAGACATCGAGAAAGAAAGAAAGAAAATTCAGATAGAATGAGTGAAGGTATGAAAGCTAGAATTAAAGATATGAAGAATGAAAGAAAGAAAGAAATTATCTAAAGATAGAAAGAGAGAAGTTATGAAAGGTAGAATGAAATCTATCAAAAAAGAAAGAAAGAAACAAATAAAGAATCTAAATATATAATGATAGAAGGTATAAAAGATAGAATGAGAGACATCAAGAAAGAAAAAAACAAACTAAAGATAGAATGAGAGAAGGTATAAAAGATAGAATGAAAGACATCAAGAAAGAAAGAAAGAAAGAAACTAAAAATAGAATGAGAGGTATGAAAGCTAGAATGAAAGACATCAAGAAAAAAAGAAAGAAAGAAACTAAAGATAGAATGAGAGAAGGTATGAAAGCTAGAATGAAAGAGATCAAGAAAGAAAAATACAAACTCAAGATAGAATGAGAGAAGGTATGAAAACTAGAATGAAAGATATCAAGAATGAAAGAAAGAAAGAAATTAACTAAAGATAGAATGAGAGAAGGTATGAAAGCTAGAATGAAAGACATGAACAAAGAAAGAAACAAAGATACTAAAGCTAGAATGAGAGAAGGTATGAAAGCTAGAAGGAAAGATATCAAGGATGAAATAAATAAATAAATTAAGTAAAGATAGAATGAGAGAAGGTATGAAACCTAGAATGAAAGATATCAAGAATGAAAGAAAGAAATTAACTAAAGATAGAATGAGAGAAGGTATGAAAGCTAGAATAAAAGACATCAACAAAGAAAGAAAGAAAGATACTAAAGCTAGAATGAGGCAAGGTATGGAAGCTACATTGAAAGATTTCAAGAATGAATGAAAGACAGAAATTAACTAAAGATACAATGAGAGAAGGTATGAAAGCTAGAATGAAAGACATCAAGAAAGAAAGAAACAAAGAATGAAACTAAAGATAGAATGAGAGAAGATATGAAAGCTAGAATGAAAGACATCAAGAAAGAAAGGAAGAAAGATACCAAAGATAGAATGAGAGAAGGTATGAAAGCTAGAATGAAAGCTATCAAGAAAGAAAGAAAGAAAAAAATAAACAAACTAAAGATAGAATACAGAAGGTATGAAAGGAATAATGAAAGATATCAAGAAAGAAAGAAAGAAAGAAAGATACTTAAATAGAATGAGAGAATGTATGAAAGCTAGAATGAAAGACTTCAAGAAAGAAAGAAAGAATCTAAACAGAATGAGAGAAGGTATGAAAGGAAGAATGAAAGCTATCAAGAAAGAAAGAAAGAAAGAAAGAAACAAACTAAAGATAGAATAGAGAAGGAATGAAAGGAATAATGAAAGTTATCAAGAAAGAAAGAAAGAAACTAAAATAGATTCAGAGAATGTATGAAAGCTAGAATGAAAGACATCAAGAAAGAAAGGAAGAAAGATACCAAAGATAGAATGAGAGAAGGTATGAAAGCTAGAATGAAAGCTATCAAGAAAGAAAGAAAGAAAGAAAGAAACAAACTAAAGAAAGAATAGAGAAATCATGAAAGGAATAATGAAAGTTATCAAGAAAGAAAGAAAGAAACTAAAATAGATTCCGAGAATGTATGAAAGCTAGAATGAAAGACATCAAGAAGGAAAGGAAGAAAGATACTAAAGAGAGAATGAGAGAAGGTATGAAAGCTAAAATGAAAGATATCAAGAATGAAAGAAGGAAAGAAATTGACAAACGATAGAATGAGAGAAGGTATGAAAGGAATAATGAAAGATATCAAGAAAGAAAGAAAGAAACTAAAATAGAATGAGAGAAGGTATGAAAGCTAGAATGAAATATATCAAGAAAGAAAGAAATAAACTAAAGATAGAATGAGAGAAGGTATGAAAGCTAGAATGAAAGACATCAAGAAAGAAAGAAAGAAAGATACTAAAGCTAGAATGAGAGAAGGTATGAAAGCTAGAAGGAAAGATATCAAGAATGAAAGAAAGAATCTAAACAGAATGAGAGAAGGTATGAAAGGAAGAATGAAAGATATCAAGAAAGAAAAAAAGAAAGAAACTAAAATAGAATAAGA
Organism: Intellagama lesueurii; assembly: GCA_037013535.1. Classification (NCBI taxonomy): domain Eukaryota; kingdom Metazoa; phylum Chordata; class Lepidosauria; order Squamata; family Agamidae; genus Intellagama; species Intellagama lesueurii. The sequence goes on from JBAJHW010000013.1 coordinate 9,055,732, forward strand.
AAAGGTATGAAAGCTAGAATGAAAGACATCAAGAAAGAAAGGAAGAAAGATACCAAAGATAGAATGGGAGAAGGTATGAAAGCTAAAATGAAAGATATCAAGAATGAAAGAAAGAAAGAAATTAACAAACGATAGAATGAGAGAAGGTATGAAAGGAATAATGAAAGATATCAAGAAAGAAAGAAAGAAACTAAAATAGAATGAGAGAAGGTATGAAAGCTACAATGAAATATATCAAGAAAGAAAGAAAAAAACTAAAGATAGAATGAGAGAAGGTATGAAAGCTAGAATAAAAGACATCAAGAAAGAAAGGAAGAAAGATACTAAAGCTAGAATGAGAGAAGGTATGAAAGCTAGAATGAAAGACATCAAGAAAGAAAGAACGAAACTTCAGATTGAATGAGAGAAGGTATGAAAGCTAGAATTATAGATATCAAGAAAGAAAGAAACAAAGAATGAAAGAAACTAAAGATAGAATGAGAGGTATGAAAGCTAGAATGAAAGACATCAAGAAAGAAAGAAATAAACTAAAGATAGAATGAGAGGTATGAAAGCTAGAATGAAAGACATCAAGAAAAAAAGAAAGAAACTAAAGATAGAATGAGATGGTATGAAAGCTAGAATGAAAGACTTCAAGAAAGAAAGAAAGAATCTAAACAGAATGAGAGAAGGTATGAATGGAAGAATGAAAGATATCAAGAAAGAAAAAAAGAAAGAAAGAAACTAAAATAGAATAAGAAAAGGTATGAAAGCTAGAATGAAAGACATCAAGAAAGAAAGGAAGAAAGATACCAAAGATAGAATGGGAGAAGGTATGAAAGCTAGAATGAAAGATATCAAGAATGAAAGAAAGAAAGAAACAAAGAAACTAAAGATAGAATAGAGAAGGTATGAAAGGAATAATGAAAGACATCAAGGAAGAAAGGAAGAAAGATACCAAAGATAGAATGAGAGAAGGTATGAAAGCTAAAATGAAAGATATCAAGAATGAAAGAAAGAAAGAAATTAACAAACGATAGAATGAGAGAAGGTATGAAAGGAATAATGAAAGATATCAAGAAAGAAAGAAAGAAACTAAAATAGATTCAGAGAATGTATGAAAGCTAGAATGAAAGACATCAAGAAAGAAAGGAAGAAAGATACCACAGATAGAATGAGAGAAGTTATGAAAGCTAGAATGAAAGCTATCAAGAAAGAAAGAAAGAAAGAAAGAAAGAAACAAACTAAAGATAGAATAGAGAAGGTATGAAAGGAATAATGAAAGTTATCAAGAAAGAAAGAAAGAAACTAAAATAGATTCAGAGAATGTATGAAAGCTAGAATGAAAGACATCAAGAAAGACAGGAAGAAAGATACCAAAGATAGAATGAGAGAAGGTATGAAAGCTAAAATGAAAGATATCAAGAATGAAAGAAGGAAAGAAATTAACAAACGATAGAATGAGAGAAGGTATGAAAGGAATAATGAAAGATATCAAGAAAGAAAGAAAGAAACTAAAATAGAATGAGAGAAGGTATGAAAGCTAGAATGAAATATATCAAGAAAGAAAGAAATAAACTAAAGATAGAATGAGAGAAGGTATGAAAGCTAGAATGAAAGACATCAAGAAAGAAAGAAAGAAAGATACTAAAGCTAGAATGAGAGAAGGTATGAAAGCTAGAAGGAAAGATATCAAGAATGAAAGAAAGAATCTAAACAGAATGAGAGAAGGTATGTGTGGCGGAATGCCCATGTCCCACCTGTCCGTCATGTATAGCTCTAGAGCTGGAGCCTATGAGAGGACAGGAGGGCGGGGTCAGAGAGAGAGTTGGAAACTGAGAGAACAAGAGATAAGAGGTTTTAGGAGAGTTTTTTAGGAGAGAGATTGGAAAGTTGGTGTGGTTTAGTTGGTGTATGAATTAAAGAATAGATAAAAGATAGAAGTGAAATAAATAGACAGTCATCTAATAGTATTCCAGTGATTCACAGTGATTTATATGAAAAGTACTACCAATAAAGAAGCGTGTCTAATGTCCAAGTAATGAGTACAACACAATACAACATCTATTAAAATACTTATGTGATTCTACAACTAAACAATAAATAATCAGTTATATTTGACAACACGTGTCCAGACAACATTATTGGTAAAGTGTGGATAAAGATCCACTGGTGGCAGTTGGTGTATGGAGACTTAAGGACGTCGTGCCCAAAGGTGGGACCTGGGTTTGAGGGAAACAAACTAGGGACACTGGGGGTGCGCGACATAAGTGGTGGCATCAGCGGTGGGATATGAAATAAATAAATTCCAGTGAGCCAAAGAAAAGAGAACAGAAATTCTCTGAGTCTGAGGGACCTGTTAGTCCAATGAGAAGGAGTGGGGAACCCTAAAAGCTCTGTGTGGATAGCTTGGAAGGGACTCCTGATCGTGGAAAGACTAAGGCAGGAAGAGACTCTGAGGAGAATTTAGTGTTTAAAATTTACCTCAAGCTTAGGGAAAGACCAAGAGGGCTAACTTTAGATCCCTAGCTCTGAAAGAGGAGCAGAAGGGGAAAAAATGGAAGCCAAGGTCCAAGGAAGCTGAGAGGACAAAATCTAAGTGGTGGCTGGAATAATATAAATATTAAAGGAAAAAGCTGGGTGTCTGGAGACTGGAAGAAACAGTGTTTCAGAACCAGAGAAGGCTAGGTGCCTAAAGAAAGAAATAAAGTAACCATCTGTCTGCTGCTGCAGCAGAAGGCTACTATATCTCACTCTCTCTCTCTAACACAGAAAAGGAAAAAGTGTTTTTAAATTGAGGCTTGTCTATTTGCCTCTAATAAACCAACCAACTTATCCAGAGGAAGACAAATAAACCATGCCTTCTAAGAGGGGGAAACGGTTAACAATGGAGGTATCTGATATACAAGGTTTACCTCACGCAGAGGAAAGCCCTGAATTAGCTGAGCAATATGATGATGCTCAGGAGGATAGTACCTCAAGGGGAGAAGCTGCTTTAACCTCCCAAGAGTTTCAAAAGTGGAAATTGGAACAGGAATTCCAGCTAAGACAAAATGAGTTAGATTTTGAGAGAGAAAGGATTAGGGCCGAGGAAAGACAAAAAGAGATGGAATACCAACTAGAAATGAGACGATTAGAATTATCAGCCCAGAATAATAATAATAATAATTCCAATACTGAGGAGGGGAATTTATCAAAAGCTGACTTAAAGAAATTCCCTCAATTCAGAAAGGGTGATTGCGCTGAGGCATTCCTCATTGCTTTTGAGAGGACATGCTGGGACTATAAAGTGAAAGCTGAGGAGAGAATGATTATTCTCAGGTCTCAAATAAGTGGAGAATTAAATGAGATTTATTCTCAAATGGCCCCAGATCAAGCAAGAGACTATGAAGCCTTCAGGAAGTTGGTTTACGCGAGGTATGTGATCAATGCTGAGCACCTCAGACAGAAATTTAGAACTTTGAAAAGAAAACCTGAGGAATCATATTATCAATTGGGAGCCAATCTGGTCAAATACTTGGAGAAGTGGCTAGAACACGCTAAAGTTGAGACTTTAGAAGAAATGAAAGATATTATAGGGCTAGAACAATTCTATTCAGTTCTACCAGGAGAACTAAGGTATTTGGTCAGGGATAAAAAGCCCAGAACGGTTCGACAGGCGAGTGAAGAAGCTGATTTTATCTCACAAATACGAAACCCAAAATATTCTGAGGTAAAACTTGGAGGTAACAGCTGGGAGGAAAGAAGAAAAGAACCCAGAGATTACCACAAGAACTATCAGAATACTGGAGGCCATTTTAGAAGCAAACCCTCAGAGCAGAATCAACAGATGAAACAAAGCTTTGAAGGGAAGGGAGAAAAGTCCCCTCTCTTTGAACAAAGGGGTCCAAAATTGTGCTATGGCTGTGGGAAACCAGGGCACTTCATTTCCCAATGCCAAACCTTAAAGAATAAAGAGGTTCCACAGAAAGGAGGTGGAAATGTACCCAGGAAAGTGTACTAGGTACAACAGCAGGGAAAGACAGTTGAGGCAATTGAAAGTGGCGCTGAAACAGAGGTGGCAGAGGGCCAGGAAAAACAGCTGCCATTAGCCAACATTGTCCAATGCTTTTATATTGAAAATAACCAAGAATTGTTTCGGTGTTCTGGGGAACCCATTTATATAAATAATACAAAATATCTAGCAGTAAGGGACTCCTGCTCACAGGTGACTTTGTGTCATCCTGATATTATCCCTCAGAAAAATATAGTAAGAAATGAATACATAACCATAAAAGGGATTGGGAAAGAATTAATTACTCTACCTATGGCTCAAATACCAATGAAATATCAAGGGTGGAATGGAGTGTGGAAGGTAGCCCTCACGAATCAAATTCCTGCTCCATGTTTGATTGGATTAGATCTATCTGAGCATGTAAAGAATGTTTTAATCACTACTCGCTCCCAGATAGAAAAAAGAGCAAAACCTGAAGAAAATTGTGAGATCCCTAATGAAATTATAGGAGGAGAGGAAGACAATATAACAGCTGAGGTGGTAGTAATAAGAAATCCTCAGGAAAATGCTTTTAAACAAGAGCAAAGACAGGATTCTACGCTACAACAATGCTTTGAGTCAGCCAGAGAAGGAACACTAACCCCGGAAAGCCCTGAAGAGTTCTGTGTGGCAAAAGACCTGTTATACAGAAAGGTCTTAATTAATCCTCAGAGGGGAGTGGAAAATGTTCAACAACAACTGGTGATCCCTTTGAAATACAGGGAAAGGATTATGGAGAAAAGACATAATGCTCATTTAGGAATCACACACACACAGCAGAGAATAGCTCAGAATTTCTACTGGCCAGGAATGGGGAAGCAAATACAATCATACTGTCTAAGCTGTGATGTATGGCAAAGGCAGGGTATGGGCAATGATAAAGCTAAAGCAAAATTGAGCCCTTTACCAATCATATCTACCCCATCTCAATGCATAGGCCTGGACATTGTGGGACCATTCCCTACAGTAACTAGCAGGGAGAAATTTAATGGAACCCTAATGCGAATGATCAGGGCATATACAGCAGCAAATCCCAATGATTGGGATCAGAGATTACAACCCTTATTATACGCGTATAGGTCTGTACCCCAGGAAAGCACTGGATTCAGTCCTTTTGAATTGTTATTTGGGAGAAAAGTGCAGGGACCCCTTGATCTACTAAGACTAAATTGGGAAGAGCAGAGGGAACAAGATCCTGAAACTGTGATCCAGTACCTAGATACCCTGATGAACTCCTTGCAGCAATCGCTGAAGTTAGCTTCAGAAAACTTGCTGAGGCAGCAAGGCAAACAGAAGCTATGGTATGACAAAAAGGCCAGAGAAAGATCATTCAGTCCTGGAGATGAAGTCCTGATGCTGAAACCTATTAAGGGGAACAAACTGCAGTTAAATTGGGCACGTCCTTTTAGAATAATCTCCAAGATGAGTGAGGTGAATTACATAATTCAGGAGGAAGGAGAGGAAGGTCGAAGAGTAGTACATGTAAACATGATTAAACTGTACCATAGAAAAGAAAATATTGTCCTATATGCCATAAAAGAAGCTGACAATGAGAAACATGAATTGCCATATTGGGAAGGGCGAGGCGAACCCCAATATAACCCAGAAGATGTAAAGATCTGTGACACACTAAACCCAGAGCGGAAAATGGAAGCAAGAGCCTTGCTAATAAAATACAAGCAGGTCTTCTCCAATAAGCCAGGTGTAGCAAAGGGAATGGTGCAAAAAATTGATACTGGAGATGCACCCCCTCAAGCTGTCACTCCATACAGAGTCACAGGGCCATATGTAACCAAGGTTCGCCAAGAACTGGATGAGATGTTGAAGGAAAAAAAAAATCAGATCTTTCTTAGGGTTAGTTGGCTATTATAGACGATTTATCCAAAATTTTAGTGAAATAGCCACCCCTTTATTGGACCTAACCCATAAAAGAAAAGCTGACGAGATCCTGTGGTCGAGCAACTGTGAAGAGACCTTCGAGAGGTTGGAGACTGCGCTGATGACCGGTCCTGCCCTGAGAGAACCAGATTTCCAGCGAGGGAGCACCGTCTACACAGAGGCATCCCACATCGGACTGCGAGCCGGGCTGAGCCAGGAGGATGACAACGGGGACCTTAATCCGGTGACGTTCCAGAGCAAGAAGCTGCAGGCTGGCGAGAGACACCTGTCCATCATATACCGTGAGTGTCTGGCGATTGTATGGTCTTTGCGGAAGCTCAGACCGTACATATGGGGAAGACATTTTGTTCCATGCACAGACCATTCCCCATGGCTGTGGTTGCGGACTGTCAGAACAATAAGAAGTTGATGAGGTGGGCCATACCCCTACAAGACTGTGACTTTGTGGATCCAGAGTCTAAGGGACTCAAACTGTGGTAGCCAAGGACGCCTTATCAAGAAGACCAGAAGAATGACTGATGGAAACAAAGAAAATGTAACTTGTAATGGTATTAAAATTGTTCTAAATAAATATTCTAAGAGTATATGTATATGAAATAAATAAAAATGCAATTTATAGATGAACTAATGATAAGTAAGAATAAAAGTGACTGAAGTGGTTTGTAAGTAATAAAAATGTTGATTAATGTTATTTGAATATAAAGTAATAAGAATAATATGCTTTCAACTAAGTAAAAGAGTAAGTATAGAGTAAGTATACATTGCAAATGTGTAAATGAGAATTGCATTGAAAAAAATTGTTAGAAATATTGTTAAGAAAAAGCCTACGTTGTTCATGAGGATAAACTACCATAAGTTTTACCCCATGAAACAAACTTTCCAAGGGGGGAGGTATGTGGCGGAATGCCCATGTCCCACCTGTCCGTCATGTATAGCTCTAGAGCTGGAGCCTATGAGAGGACAGGAGGGCGGGGTCAGAGAGAGAGTTGGAAACTGAGAGAGCAAGAGATAAGAGGTTTTAGGAGAGTTTTTTAGGAGAGAGATTGGAAAGTTGGTGTGGTATAGTTGGTGTATGAATTAAAGAATAGATAAAAGATAGAAGTGAAATAAATAGACAGTCATCTAATAGTATTCCAGTGATTCACAGTGATTTATATGAAAAGTACTACCAATAAAGAAGCGTGTCTAATGTCCAAGTAATGAGTACAACACAATACAACATCTATTAAAATACTTATGTGATTCTACAACTAAACAATAAATAATCAGTTATATTTGACAACACGTGTCCAGACAACATTATTGGTAAAGTGTGGATAAAGATCCACTGGTGGCAGTTGGTGTATGGAGAATTAAGAACGTCGTGCCCAAAGGTGGGACCTGGGTTTGAGGGAAACAAACTAGGGACACTGGGGGTGCGCGACAGTATGAAAGGAAGAATGAAAGATATCAAGAAAGAAAAAAAGAAAGAAACTAAAATAGAATAAGAAAAGGTATGAAAGCAAGAATGAAAGACATCAAGAAAGAAAGGAAGAAAGATACCAAAGATAGAATGGGAGAAGGTATGAAAGCTAGAATGAAAGATATCAAGAATGAAAGAAAGAAAGAAATTAACTAACGATAGAATGAGAGAAGGTATGAAAGCTGGAATTAAAGATATCAAGAAAAAAAAAGAATTTAACTGAAGATATATTGAGAGAAGGTATGAAAGGTAGAATGAAAGACATCAAGAAAGAAAGAAATTAACTAAAGATAGAATGAGAGAAGGTATAAAAGCTAGAATGAAAGACATCAAGAAAGAAAGAAACTAAAGATAGATTGAGAGGTATGAAAGCTAGAATGAAAGACATCAAGAAAAAAAGAAAGATAGAAACTAAAGATAGAATGAGAAGGTATGAAAGCTAGAATGAAAGACTTCAAGAAATAAAGAAAGAATCTAAACAGAATGAGAGAAGGTATGAAAGGAAGAATGAAAGATATCAAGAAAGAAAAAAAGAAAGAAAGAAACTAAAATAGAATAAGAAAAGGTATGAAAGCTAGAATGAAAGACATCAAGAAAGAAAGGAAGAAAGATACCAAAGATAGAATGGGAGAAGGTATGAAAGCTAGAATGAAAGATATCAAGAATGAAAGAAAGAAAGAAACAAACAAACTAAAGATAGAATAGAGAAGGTATGAAAGGAATAATGAAAGACATCAAGAAAGAAAGGAAGAAAGATACCAAAGATAGAATGAGAGAAGGTCTGAAAGCTAAAATGAAAGATATCAAGAATGAAAGAAAGAAAGAAATTAACAAACGATAGAACGAGAGAAGGTATGAAAGGAATAATGAAAGATATCAAGAAAGAAAGAAAGAAACTAAAATAGAATGAGAGAGGGTATGAAAGCTAGAATGAAATATATCAAGAAAGAAAGAAAAAATAAAGATAGAATGAGAAAAGGTATGAAAGCTAGAATAAAAGACATCAAGAAAGAAAGGAAGAAAGATACTGAAGCTAGAATGAGAGAAGGTATGAAAGCTAGAATGAAAGACATCAAGAAAGAAAGAAAGAAACTTCAGATTGAATGAGAGAAGGTATGAAAGCTAGAATTATAGATATCAAGAAAGAAAGAAACAAAGAATGAAAGAAACGAAAGATAGAATGAGAGAAGGTATGAAAGCTAGAATGAAAGACATCAAGAAAGAAAGGAAGAAAGATACCAAAGATAGAATGAGAGAAGGTATGAAAGCTAGAATGAAAGCTATCAAGAAAGAAAGAAAGAAAGAAAGAAACAAACTAAAGATAGAATAGAGAAGGTATGAAAGGAATAATGAAAGTTATCAAGAAAGAAAGAATGAAACCAATATAGATTCAGAGAATGTATGAAAGCTAGAATGAAAGACATCAAGAAAGAAAGGAAGAAAGATACCAAAGATAGAATGAGAGAAGGTATGAAAGCTAAAATGAAAGATATCAAGAATGAAAGAAAGAAAGAAATTAACAAACGATAGAATGAGAGAAGGTATGAAAGGAATAATGAAAGATATCAAGAAAGAAAGAAAGAAACTAAAATAGAATGAGAGAAGGTATGAAAGCTAGAATGAAATATATCAAGAAAGAAAGAAATAAACTAAAGATAGAATGAGAGAAGGTATGAAAGCTAGAATGAAAGACATCAAGAAAGAAAGGAAGAAAGATACTAAAGCTAGAATGAGAGAAGGTATAAAAGCTAGAAGGAAAGATATCAAGAATGAAAGAAATAAACAAATTAAGTAAAGATAGAATGAGAGAAGGTATGAAAGCTGGAATTAAAGATATCAAGAAAAAAAAAGAATTTAACTGAAGATATATTGAGAGAAGGTATGAATGGTAGAATGAAAGACATCAAGAAAGAAAGAAATTAACTAAAGATAGAATGAGAGAAGGTATAAAAGCTAGAATGAAAGACATCAAGAAAGAAAGAAATAAACTAAAGATAGAATGAGAGGTATGAAAGCTAGAATGAAAGACATCAAGAAAAAAAGAAAGAAAGAAACTAAAGATAGAATGAGATGGTATGAAAGCTAGAATGAAAGACTTCAAGAAAGAAAGAAAGAATCTAAACAGAATGAGAGAAGGTATGAAAGGAAGAATGAAAGATATCAAGAAAGAAAAAAAGAAAGAAAGAAACTAAAATAGAATAAGAAAAGGTATGAAAGCTAGAATGAAAGACATCAAGAAAGAAAGGAAGAAAGATACCAAAGATAGAATGGGAGAAGGTATGAAAGCTAGAATGAAAGATATCAAGAATGAAAGAAAGAAAGAAACAAAGAAACTAAAGATAGAATAGAGAAGGTATGAAAGGAATAATGAAAGACATCAAGGAAGAAAGGAAGAAAGATACCAAAGATAGAATGAGAGAAGGTATGAAAGCTAAAATGAAAGATATCAAGAATGAAAGAAAGAAAGAAATTAACAAACGATAGAATGAGAGAAGATATGAAAGGAATAATGAAAGATATCAAGAAAGAAAGAAATAAACTAAAATAGAATGAGAGAAGGTATGAAAGCTAGAATGAAATATATCAAGAAAGAAAAAAATAAACTAAAGATAGATTGAGAGAAGGTATGAGAGCTAGAATAAAAGACATCAAGAAAGAAAGGAAGAAAGATACTAAAGCTAGAATGAGAGAAGGTATGAAAGCTAGAAGGAAAGATATCAAGAATGAAAGAAATAAATAAATTAAGTAAAGATAGAATGAGAGAAGGTATGAAAGCTGGAATTAAAGCTATCAAGAAAAAATAGAATTTAACTAAAGATATATTGAGAGAAGGTTTGAAAGGTAGAATGAAAGATATCAAGAAAGAAAGAAAGAAAGAAAGAAAGAAAGAAAGAAAGAAAGAAAGAAAATAAAGATAGAATGAGGGAAGGTATGAAAGCTAGAATGAAAGACATCAAGAAAGAAAGGAAGAAAGATACCAAAGATAGAATGAGAGAAGTTATGAAAGCTAGAACGAAAGCTATCAAGAAAGAAAGAAAGAAAAAAATAAGCAAACTAAAGATAGAATACAGAAGGTATGAAAGGAATAATGAAAGATATCAAGAAAGAAAGAAAGAAAGAAAGAAACTTAAATATAATGAGAGAATGTATGAAAGCTGGAATGAAAGACTTCAAGAAAGAAAGAAAGAATCTAAACAGAATGAGAGAAGGTATGAAAGGAAGAATGAAAGATATCAAGAAAGAAAAAAAGAAAGAAACTAAAATAGAATAAGAAAAGGTATGAAAGCTAGAATGAAAGACATCAAGAAAGAAAGGAAGAAAGATACCAAAGATAGAATGAGAGAAGGTATGAAAGCTAGAACGAAAGCTATCAAGAAAGAAAGAAAGAAAAAAATAAGCAAACTAAAGTTAGAATACAGAAGGTATGAAAGGAATAATGAAAGATATCAAGAAAGAAAGAAAGAAAGAAAGAAAGAAACTTAAATAGAATGAGAGAATGTATGAAAGCTGGAATGAAAGACTTCAAGAAAGAAAGAAAGAATCTAAACAGAGTGAGAGAAGGTATGAAAGGAAGAATGAAAGATATCAAGAAAGAAAAAAAGAAAGAAACTAAAATAGAATAAGAAAAGGTATGAAAGCTAGAATGAAAGATATCAAGAATGAAAGAAAGAAAGAAATTAACTAAAGATAGAATGAGAAAAGGTATGAAAGCTGGAATTAAAGATATCAAGAAAAAAAGACTTTAACTGAAGATATATTGAGAGAAGGTATGAAAGGAAGAATGAAAGACATCAAGAAAGAATGAAAGAAACTAAAGATAGAATGAGAGAAGGTATAAAAGCTAGAATGAAAGACATCAAGAAAGAAAGAAAGAAAGAAACTAAAGATAGAATGAGAGGTATGAAAGCTAGAATGAAAGACATCAAGAAAGAAAGAAAGAAAGAAACTAAAGATAGAATGAGAGAAGGTATGAAAGCTAGAATGAAAGAGATCAAGAAAGGAAAATACAAACTCAAGATAGAGTGAGAGAAGGTATGAAACCTAGAATGAAATATAACAAGAATGAAAGAAAGAAAGAAATTAACTAAAGATAGAATGAGAGAAGGTATGAAAGCTAGAATGAAAGACATGAACAAAGAAAGAAATAAAGATACTAAAGCTAGAATGAGACAAGGTATGAAAGCTGGAAGGAAAGATATAAAGAATGAAAGAAATAAATAAATTAAGTAAAGATAGAATGAGAGAAGGTATGAAACCTAGAATGAAAGATATCAAGAATGAAAGAAAGAAATTAACTAAAGATAGAATGAGAGAAGGTATGAAAGCTAGAATAAAAGACATCAACAAAGAAAGAAAGAAAGATACTAAAGCTAGAATGAGACAAGGTATGAAAGCTAGATTGAAAGATTTCAAGAATGAATGAAAGACAGAAATTAACTAAAGATACAATGAGAGAAGGTATGAAAGCTAGAATGAAAGACATCAAGAAAGAAAGAAACAAAGAATGAAAGAAACTAAAGATAGAATGAGAGAAGATATGAAAGCTAGAATGAAAGACATCAAGAAAGAATGGAAGAAAGATACCAAAGATAGAATGAGAGAAGGTATGAAAGCTAGAATGAAAGCTATCAAGAAATAAATAAATAAATAAATAAACAAACTAAAGATAGAATACAGAAGGTATGAAAGGAATAATGAAAGATATCAAGAAAGAAACAAAGAAAGAAAGAAACTTAAATAGAATGAGAGAATGTATGAAAGCTAGAATGAAAGACTTCAAGAAAGAAAGAAAGAATCTAAACAGAATGAGAGAAGGTATGAAAGGAAGAATGAAAGCTATCAAGAAAGAAAGAAAGAAAGAAACAAACTAAAGATAGAATAGAGAAGGTATGAAAGGAATAATGAAAGTTATCAAGAAAGAAAGAAAGAAACTAAAATAGATTCAGAGAATGTATGAAAGCTAGAATGAAAGACATCAAGAAAGAAAGGAAGAAAGATACCAAAGATAGAATGAGAGAAGGTATGAAAGCTAGAATGAAAGCTATCAAGAAAGAAAGAAAGAAAGAAAGAAACAAACTAAAGATAGAATAGAGAAGGTATGAAAGGAATAATGAAAGTTATCAAGAAAGAAGGAAAGAAACTAAAATAGATTCAGAGAATGTATGAAAGCTAGAATGAAAGACATCAAGAAAGAAAGGAAGAAAGATACCAAAGATAGAATGAGAGAAGGTAGGAAAGCTAAAATGAAAGATATCAAGAATGAAAGAAGGAAAGAAATTAACTAAAGATAGAAAGAGAGAAGTTATGAAAGCTAGAATGAAAGCTATCAAGAAAGAAAGAAAGAAAGAAAGAAACAAACTAAAGATAGAATGAGAGAAGGTATGAAAGGAATAATGAAAGATATCAAGAAAGAAAGAAAGAAACTAAAATAGAATGAGAGAAGGTATGAAAGCTAGAATGAAATATATCAAGAAAGAAAGAAATAAACTAAAGATAGAATGAGAGAAGGTATGAAAGCTAGAATGAAAGACATCAAGAAAGAAAGAAAGAAAGATACTAAAGCTAGAATGAGAGAAGGTATGAAAGCTAGAAGGAAAGATATCAAGAATGAAAGAAAGAATCTAAACAGAATGAGAGAAGGTATGAAAGGAAGAATGAAAGATATCAAGAAAGAAAGAAATTAACTAAAGATAGAAAGAGAGAAGGTATAAAAGCTAGAATGAAAGACATCAAGAAAGAAAGAAAGAAACTAAAGACAGAATGAGAGGTATGAAAGCTAGAATGAAAGACATCAAGAAAAAAGAAAGAAAGAAACTAAAGATAGAATGAGAGAAGGTATGAAAGCTAGAATGAAAGACTTCATGAAAGAAAGAAAGAATCTAAACAGAATGAGAGAAGGAATGAAAGGAAGAATGAAAGATATCAAGAAAGAAAAAAAGAAAGAAAGAAATTAAAATAGAATAAGAAAAGGTATGAAAGCTACAATGAAAGACATCAAGAAAGAAAGGAAGAAAGATACAAAAGATAGAATGGGAGAAGGTATGAAAGCTAGAATGAAAGATATCAAGAATGAAAGAAAGAAAGAAATTAACTAACGATAGAATGAGAGAAGGTATGAAAGCTGGAATTAAAGATATCAAGAAAAAAAAAGAATTTAACTGAAGATATATTGAGAGAAGGTATGAAAGGTAGAATGAAAAACATCAAGAAAGAAAGAAAGAAACTAAAGATAGAATCAGAGAAGGTATGAAAGCTAGAATAAAAGATCAAGAAAGAAAAATACAAACTCAAGATACAATGAGAGAAGGTATGAAACCCTGAATGAAAGATATCAAGAATGTAAGAAAGAAAGAAATTAACTAAAGATAGAATGAGAGAAGGTATGAAAACTAGAATGAAAGACATGAACAAAGAAAGAAATAAAGAGACTAAAGCTAGAATGAGAGAAGGTATGAAATCTAGAATGAAAGATATCAAGAAAGAAAGAAAGAAAGAAAAATAACTAAAGATAGAATGAGAGAAGGTATGAAAGCTAGAATGAAAGACATGAACAAAGAAAGAAATAAAGAGACTAAAGCTAGAATGAGAGAAGGTATGAAAGCTAGAATAAAAGACATCAAGAAAGAAAGGAAGAAAGATACTAAAGCTAGAATGAGAGAAGGTATGAAAGCTAGAAGGAAAGATATCAAGAATGAAATAAATAAATAAATTAAGTAAAGATAGAATGAGAGAAGGTATGAAAGCTGGAATTAAAGATATCAAGAAAAAAAAGAATTTAACTAAAGATATATTGAGAGAAGGTATGAAAGGTAGAATGAAAGACATCAAGAAAGAAAGAAATTAACTAAAGATAGAATGAGAGAAGGTATAAAAGCTAGAATGAAAGACATCAAGAAAGAAAGAAACTAAAGATAGAATGAGAGGTATGAAAGCTAGAATGAAAGACATCAAGAAAAAAAGAAAGAAAGAAACTAAAGTCAGAATGAGAGAAGGTATGAAAGCTAGAATGAAAGAGATCAAGAAAGAAAAATACAAACTCAAGATAGAATGAGAGAAGGTATGAAACCTAGAATGAAAGATATCAAGAATGAAAGAAAGAAAGAAAATAACAAAAGATAGAATGAGAGAAGGTATGAAAGCTAGAATGAAAGACATCAAGAAAGAAAGGAAGAAAGATACTAAAGCTAGAATGAGAGAAGGTATGAAAGCTATAAGGAAAGATATCAAGAATGAAAGAAATAAATAAATTAAGTAAAGATAGAATGAGAGATGGTATGAAAACTAGAATGAAAGACATCGAGAAAGAAAGAAAGAAAATTCAGATAGAATGAGTGAAGGTATGAAAGCTAGAATTAAAGATATGAAGAATGAAAGAAAGAAAGAAATTAACTAAAGATAGAAAGAGAGAAGTTATGAAAGGTAGAATGAAATCTATCAAAAAAGAAAGAAAGAAACAAATAAAGAATCTAAATATATAATGATAGAAGGTATAAAAGATAGAATGAGAGACATCAAGAAAGAAAAAAACAAACTAAAGAAAGAATGAGAGAAGGTATGAAAACTAGAATGAAAGATATCAAGAATGAAAGAAAGAAATTAACTAAAGATAGAATGAGAGAAGGTATGAAAGCTAGAATAAAAGACATCAACAAGGAAAGAAAGAAAGATACTAAAGCTAGAATGAGACAAGGTATGGAAGCTAGATTGAAAGATTTCAAGAATGAATGAAAGACAGAAATTAACTAAAGATAGAATGAGAGAAGGTATGAAAGCTAGAATTAAAGACATCAAGAAAGAAAGAAACAAAGAATGAAAGAAACTAAAGATAGAATGAGAGAAGATATGAAAGCTAGAATGAAAGACATCAAGAAAGAAAGGAAGAAAGATACCAAAGATAGAATGAGAGAAGTTATGAAAGCTAGAACGAAAGCTATCAAGAAAGAAAGAAAGAAAAAAATAAGCAAACTAAAGATAGAATACAGAAGGTATGAAAGGAATAATGAAAGATATCAAGAAAGAAAGAAAGAAAGAAAGAAAGAAACTTAAATAGAATGAGAGAATGTATGAAAGCTGGAATGAAAGACTTCAAGAAAGAAAGAAAGAATCTAAACAGAATGAGAGAAGGTATGAAAGGAAGAATGAAAGATATCAAGAAAGAAAAAAAGAAAGAAACTAAAATAGAATAAGAAAAGGTATGAAAGCTAGAATGAAAGACATCAAGAAAGAAAGGAAGAAAGATACCAAAGATAGAATGAGAGAAGGTATGAAAGCTAGAACGAAAGCTATCAAGAAAGAAAGAAAGAAAAAAATAAGCAAACTAAAGTTAGAATACAGAAGGTATGAAATGAATAATGAAAGATATCAAGAAAGAAAGAAAGAAAGAAAGAAAGAAAGAAACTTAAATAGAATGAGAGAATGTATGAAAGCTGGAATGAAAGACTTCAAGAAAGAAAGAAAGAATCTAAACAGAATGAGAGAAGGTATGAAAGGAAGAATGAAAGATATCAAGAAAGAAAAAAAGAAAGAAACTAAAATAGAATAAGAAAAGGTATGAAAGCTAGAATGAAAGATATCAAGAATGAAAGAAAGAAAGAAATTAACTAAAGATAGAATGAGAAAAGGTATGAAAGCTGGAATTAAAGATATCAAGAAAAAAAGACTTTAACTGAAGATATATTGAGAGAAGGTATGAAAGGAAGAATGAAAGACATCAAGAAAGAATGAAAGAAACTAAAGATAGAATGAGAGAAGGTATAAAAGCTAGAATGAAAGACATCAAGAAAGAAAGAAAGAAAGAAACTAAAGATAGAATGAGAGGTATGAAAGCTAGAATGAAAGACATCAAGAAAGAAAGAAAGAAAGAAACTAAAGATAGAATGAGAGAAGGTATGAAAGCTAGAATGAAAGAGATCAAGAAAGGAAAATACAAACTCAAGATAGAGTGAGAGAAGGTATGAAACCTAGAATGAAAGATATCAAGAATGAAAGAAAGAAAGAAATTAACTAAAGATAGAATGAGAGAAGGTATGAAAGCTAGAATGAAAGACATGAACAATGAAAGAAATAAAGATACTAAAGCTAGAATGAGAGAAGGTATGAAAGCTAGAAGGAAAGATATCAAGAATGAAATAAATAAATAAATTAAGTAAAGATAGAATGAGAGAAGGTATGAAAACTAGAATGAAAGACATCAAGAAAGAAAGAAAGAAAATTTAGATAGAATGAGAGAAGGTATGAAAGCTAGAATTAAAGATATCAAGAATGAAAGAAAGAAAGAAATTAACTAAAGACAGAAAGAGAGAAGTTATGAAAGCTAGAATGAAATCTATCAAAAAAGAAAGAAAGAAACAAATAAACAAACTAAAGATATAGTGAGAGAAGGTATAAAAGATAGAATGAAAGACATCAAGAAAGAAAGAAAGAAACTAAAGATAGAATGAGAGAAGGTATAAAAGCTAGAATGAAAGACATCAAGAAAGAAAGAAAGAAAGAAACTAAAAATAGAATGAGAGGTATGAAAGCTAGAATGAAAGACATCAAGAAAAAAGAAAGAAAGAAACTAAAGATAGAATGAGAGAAGGTATGAAAGCTAGAATGAAAGAGATCAAGAAAGAAAAATACAAACTCAAGATAGAATGAGAGAAGGTATGAAACCTAGAATGAAAGATATCAAGAATGAAAGAAAGAAAGAAATTAACTAAAGATAGAATGAGAGAAGGTATGAAAGCTAGAATGAAAGACATGAACAAAGAAAGAAATAAAGATACTAAAGCTAGAATGAGAGAAGGTATGAAAGCTAGAAGGAAAGATATCAAGAATGAAATAAATAAATAAATTAAGTAAAGATAGAATGAGAGAAGGTATGAAACCTAGAATGAAAGATATCAAGAATGAAAGAAAGAAATTAACTAAAGATAGAATGAGAGAAGGTATGAAAGCTAGAATAAAAGACATCAACAAAGAAAAAAAGAAAGATACTAAAGCTAGAATGAGACAAGGTATGAAAGCTAGATTGAAAGATTTCAAGAATGAATGAAAGACAGAAATTAACTAAAGATACAATGAGAGAAGGTATGAAAGCTAGAATGAAAGACATCAAGAAAGAAAGAAACAAAGAATGAAAGAAACTAAAGATAGAATGAGAGAAGATATGAAAGCTAGAATGAAAGACATCAAGAAAGAATGGAAGAAAGATACCAAAGATAGAATGAGAGAAGGTATGAAAGCTAGAATGAAAGCTATCAAGAAAGAAAGAAAGAAATAAACAAACTAAAGATAGAATACAGAAGGTATGAAAGGAATAATGAAAGATATCAAGAAAGAAACAAAGAAAGAAAGAAACTTAAATAGAATGAGAGAATGTATGAAAGCTAGAATGAAAGACTTCAAGAAAGAAAGAAAGAATCTAAACAGAATGAGAGAAGGTATGAAAGGAAGAATGAAAGCTATCAAGAAAGAAAGAAAGAAAGAAAGAAACAAACTAAAGATAGAATAGAGAAGGTATGAAAGGAATAATGAAAGTTATCAAGAAAGAAAGAAAGAAACTAAAATAGATTCAGAGAATGTATGAAAGCTAGAATGAAAGACATCAAGAAAGAAAGGAAGAAAGATACCAAAGATAGAATGAGAGAAGGTATGAAAGCTAGAATGAAAGCTATCAAGAAAGAAAGAAAGAAAGAAAGAAACAAACTAAAGATAGAATAGAGAAGGTATGAAAGGAATAATGAAAGTTATCAAGAAAGAAGGAAAGAAACTAAAATAGATTCAGAGAATGTATGAAAGCTAGAATGAAAGACATCAAGAAAGAAAGGAAGAAACATACCAAAGATAGAATGAGAGAAGGTAGGAAAGCTAAAATGAAAGATATCAAGAATGAAAGAAGGAAAGAAATTAACTAAAGATAGAAAGAGAGAAGTTATGAAAGCTAGAATGAAAGCTATCAAGAAAGAAAGAAAGAAAGATACAAACTAAAGATAGAATGAGAGAAGGTATGAAAGGAATAATGAAAGATATCAAGAAAGAAAGAAAGAAACTAAAATAGAATGAGAGAAGGTATGAAAGCTAGAATGAAATATATCAAGAAAGAAAGAAATAAACTAAAGATAGAATGAGAGAAGGTATGAAAGCTAGAATGAAAGACATCAAGAAAGAAAGAAAGAAAGATACTAAAGCTAGAATGAGAGAAGGTATGAAAGCTAGAAGGAAAGATATCAAGAATGAAAGAAAGAATCTAAACAGAATGAGAGAAGGTATGAAAGGAAGAATGAAAGATATCAAGAAAGAAAGAAATTAACTAAAGATAGAAAGAGAGAAGGTATAAAAGCTGGAATGAAAGACATCAAGAAAGAAAGAAAGAAACTAAAGATAGAATGAGAGGTATGAAAGCTAGAATGAAAGACATCAAGAAAAAAAGAAAGAAAGAAACTAAAGATAGAATGAGAGAAGGTATGAAAGCTAGAATGAAAGACTTCATGAAAGAAAGAAAGAATCTAAACAGAATGAGAGAAGGAATGAAAGGAAGAATGAAAGATATCAAGAAAGAAAAAAAGAAAGAAAGAAATTAAAATAGAATAAGAAAAGGTATGAAAGCTAGAATGAAAGACATCAAGAAAGAAAGGAAGAAAGATACCAAAGATAGAATGGGAGAAGGTATGAAAGCTAGAATGAAAGATATCAAGAATGAAAGAAAGAAAGAAATTAACTAACGATAGAATGAGAGAAGGTATGAAAGCTGGAATTAAAGATATCAAGAAAAAAAAAGAATTTAACTGAAGATATATTGAGAGAAGGTATGAAAGGTAGAATGAAAAACATCAAGAAAGAAAGAAAGAAACTAAAGATAGAATCAGAGAAGGTATGAAAGCTAGAATAAAAGATCAAGAAAGAAAAATACAAACTCAAGATACAATGAGAGAAGGTATGAAACCCTGAATGAAAGATATCAAGAATGAAAGAAAGAAAGAAATTAACTAAAGATAGAATGAGAGAAGGTATGAAAGCTAGAATGAAAGACATGAACAAAGAAAGAAATATAGAGACTAAAGCTAGAATGAGAGAAGGTATGAAATCTAGAATGAAAGATATCAAGAAAGAAAGAAAGAAAGAAAAATAACTAAAGATAGAATGAGAGAAGGTATGAAAGCTAGAATGAAAGACATGAACAAAGAAAGAAATAAAGAGACTAAAGCTAGAATGAGAGAAGGTATGAAAGCTAGAATAAAAGACATCAAGAAAGAAAGGAAGAAAGATACTAAAGCTAGAATGAGAGAAGGTATGAAAGCTAGAAGGAAAGATATCAAGAATGAAAGAAAGAAATAAATTAAGTAAAGATAGAATGAGAGAAGGTATGAAAGCTGGAATTAAAGATATCAAGAAAAAAAGAATTTAAATAAAGATATATTGAGAGAAGGTATGAAAGGTAGAATGAAAGACATCAAGAAAGAAAGAAATTAACTAAAGATAGAATGAGAGAAGGTATAAAAGCTAGAATGAAAGTCATCAAGAAAGAAAGAAACTAAAGATAGAATGAGAGGTATGAAAGCTAGAATGAAAGACATCAAGAAAAAAAGAAAGAAAGAAACTAAAGATAGAATGAGAGAAGGTATGAAAGCTAGAATGAAAGACTTCAAGAAAGAAAGAAAGAATCTAAACAGAATGAGAGAAGGTATGAAAGGAAGAATGAAAGATATCAAGAAAGAAAAAAAGAAAGAAAGAAATTAAAATAGAATAAGAAAACTATGAAAGCTAGAATGAAAGACATCAAGAAAGAAAGGAAGAAAGATACCAAAGATAGAATGGGAGAAGGTATGAAAGCTAGAATGAAAGATATCAAGAATGAAAGAAAGAAAGAAATTAACTAACGATAGAATGAGAGAAGGTATGAAAGCTGGAATTAAAGATATCAAGAAAAAAAAAGAAATTAACTGAAGATATATTGAGAGAAGGTATGAAAGGTAGAATGAAAAACATCAAGAAAGAAAGAAAGAAACTAAAGATAGAATGAGAGAAGGTATGAAAGCTAGAATGAAAGAGATCAAGAAAGAAAAATACAAACTCAAGATACAATGAGAGAAGGTATGAAACCCTGAATGAAAGATATCAAGAATGAAAGAAAGAAATTAACTAAAGATAGAATGTGAGAAGGTATGAAAGCTAGAATGAAAGACATGAACAAAGAAAGAAATAAAGAGACTAAAGCTAGAATGAGAGAAGGTATGAAATCTAGAATGAAAGATATCAAGAAAGAAAGAAAGAAAGAAAGAAAAATAACTAAAGATAGAATGAGAGAAGGTATGAAAGCTAGAATGAAAGACATGAACAAAGAAAGAAATAAAGAGACTAAAACTAGAATGAGAGAAGGTATGAAAGCTAGAATAAAAGTCATCAAGAAAGAAAGGAAGAGAGATACTAAAGCTAGAATGAGAGAAGGTATGAAAGCTAGAAGGAAAGATATCAAGAATGAAAGAAATAAATAAATTAAGTAAAGATAGAATGAGAGAAGGTATGAAAGCTGGAATTAAAGATATCAAGAAAAAAAGAATTTAACTAAAGATATATTGAGAGAAGGTATGAAAGGTAGAATGAAAGACATCAAGAAAGAAAGAAATTAACTAAAGATAGAATGAGAGAAGGTATAAAAGCTAGAATGAAAGACATCAAGAAAGAAAGAAACTAAAGAGAGAATGAGAGGTATGAAAGCTAGAATGAAAGACATCAAGAAAAAAAGAAAGAAAGAAACTAAAGATAGAATGAGAGAAGGTATGAAAGCTAGAATGAAAGACTTCAAGAAAGAAAGAAAGAATCTAAACAGAATGAGAGAAGGTATGAAAGGAAGAATGAAAGATATCAAGAAAGAAAAAAAGAAAGAAAGAAATTAAAATAGAATAAGAAAAGGTATGAAAGCTAGAATGAAAGACATCAAGAAAGAAAGGAAGAAAGATACCAAAGATAGAATGGGAGAAGGTATGAAAGCTAGAATGAAAGATATCAAGAATGAAAGAAAGAAAGAAATTAACTAACGATAGAATGAGAGAAGGTATGAAAGCTGGAATTAAAGATATCAAGAAAAAAAAAGAATTTAACTGAAGATATATTGAGAGAAGGTATGAAAGGTAGAATGAAAAACATCAAGAAAGAAAGAAAGAAACTAAAGATAGAATGAGAGAAGGTATGAAAGCTAGAATGAAAGAGATCAAGAAAGAAAAATACAAACTCAAGATACAATGAGAGAAGGTATGAAACCCTGAATGAAAGATATCAAGAATGAAAGAAAGAAAGAAATTAACTAAAGATAGAATGTGAGAAGGTATGAAAGCTAGAATGAAAGACATGAACAAAGAAAGAAATAAAGAGACTAAAGCTAGAATGAGAGAAGGTATGAAATCTAGAATGAAAGATATCAAGAATGAAAGAAAGAAAGAAAAATAACTAAAGATAGAATGAGAGAAGGTGTGAAAGCTAGAATGAAAGATATCAAGAAAGACAGAAAGAAACTTCAGATTGAATCAGAGAAGGTATGAAAGCTAGAATTATAGATATCACGAAAGAAAGAAACAAAGAATGAAAGAAACTAAAGATAGAATGAGAAAAGGTATGAAAGCTAGAATGAAAGACATCAAGAAAGAAAGGAAGAAAGAAACCAAAGATAGAATGAGAGAAGGTATGAAAGCTAGAATGAACGCTATCAAGAAAGAAAGAAAGAAAGAAAGAAACAAACTAAAGATAGAATAGAGAAGGTATGAAAGGAATAATGGAAGATATCAAGAAAGAAAGATAGAAAGAAAGAAAGAAAGAAACTTAAATAGAATGAGAGAATGTATGAAAGCTAGAATGAAAGACTTCAAGAAAGAAAGAAAGAATCTAAACAGAATGAGAGAAGGTATGAAAGGAAGAATGAAAGATATCAAGAAAGAAAAAAGAAAGAAACTAAAATAGAATAAGAAAAGGTATGAAAGCTAGAATGAAAGACATCAAGAAAGAAAGGAAGAAAGATACCTTAGATAGAATGGGAGAAGGTATGAAAGCTAGAATGAAAGATATCAAGAATGAAAGAAAGAAAGAAATTAACTAACGATAGAATGAGAGAAGGTATGAAAGCTGGAATTAAAGACATCAAAAAAAAAAGAATTTAACTGAAGATATATTGAGAGAAGGTATGAAAGGTAGAATGAAAGACATCAAGAAAGAAAGAAAGTAACTAAAGATAGAATGAGAGAAGGTATAAAAGGTAGAATGAAAGACATCAAGAAAGAAAGAAAGAAAGAAACTAAAGATAGAATGAGAGGTATGAAAGCTAGAATGAAAGACATCAAGAAAAAAAGAAAGAAAGAAACTAAACACAGAATGAGAGAAGGTATGAAAGCTAGAATGAAAGAGATCAAGAAAGAAAAATACAAACTCAAGATAGAATGAGAGAAGGTATGAAACCTAGAATGAAAGATATCAAGAATGAAAGAAAGAAAGAAATTAACAAAAGATAGAATGAGAGAAGGTATGAAAGCTAGAATGAAAGACATCAAGAAAGAAAGGAAGAAAGATACTAAAGCTAGAATGAGAGAAGGTATGGAAGCTAGAAGGAAAGATATCAAGAATGAAAGAAATAAATAAATTAAGTAAAGATAGAATGAGAGAAGGTATGAAAACTAGAATGAAAGACATCGAGAAAGAAAGAAAGAAAATTCAGATAGAATGAGTGAAGGTATGAAAGCTAGAATTAAAGATATGAAGAATGAAAGAAAGAAAGAAATTAACTAAAGATAGAAAGAGAGAAGTTATGAAAGCTAGAATGAAATCTATCAAAAAAGAAAGAAAGAAACAAATAAAGAATCTAAATATATAATGATAGAAGGTATAAAAGATAGAATGAGAGACATCAAGAAAGAAAAAAACAAACTAAAGAAAGAATGAGAGAAGGTATGAAACCTAGAATGAAAGATATCAAGAATGAAAGAAAGAAATTAACTAAAGATAGAATGAGAGAAGGTATGAAAGCTAGAATAAAAGACATCAACAAGGAAAGAAAGAAAGATACTAAAGCTAGAATGAGACAAGGTATGGAAGCTAGATTGAAAGATTTCAAGAATGAATGAAAGACAGAAATTAACTAAAGATAGAATGAGAGAAGGTATGAAAGCTAGAATTAAAGACATCAAGAAAGAAAGAAACAAAGAATGAAAGAAACTAAAGATAGAATGAGAGAAGATATGAAAGCTAGAATGAAAGACATCAAGAAAGGAAGGAAGAAAGATACCAAAGATAGAATGAGAGAAGTTATGAAAGCTAGAACGAAAGCTATCAAGAAAGAAAGAAAGAAAAAAATAAGCAAACTAAAGATAGAATACAGAAGGTATGAAAGGAATAATGAAAGATATCAAGAAAGAAAGAAAGAAAGAAAGAAACTTAAATAGAATGAGAGAATGTATGAAAGCTGGAATGAAAGACTTCAAGAAAGAAAGAAAGAATCTAAACAGAATGAGAGAAGGTATGAAAGGAAGAATGAAAGATATCAAGAAAGAAAAAAAGAAAGAAACTATAATAGAATAAGAAAAGGTATGAAAGCTAGAATGAAAGACATCAAGAAAGAAAGGAAGAAAGATAGCAAAGATAGAATGAGAGAAGGTATGAAAGCTAGAACGAAAGCTATCAAGAAAGAAAGAAAGAAAAAAATAAGCAAACTAAAGATAGAATACAGAAGGTATGAAAGGAATAATGAAAGATATCAAGAAAGAAAGAAAGAAAGAAAGAAACTTAAATAGAATGAGAGAAGGTATGAAAGGAAGAATGAAAGATATCAAGAAAGAAAAAAAGAAAGAAACTAAAATAGAATAAGAAAAGGTATGAAAGCTAGAATGAAAGATATCAAGAATGAAAGAAAGAAAGAAATTAACTAAAGATAGAATGAGAAAAGGTATGAAAGATGGAATTAAAGATATCAAGAAAAAAAAGACTTTAACTGAAGATATATTGAGAGAAGGTATGAAAGGAAGAATGAAAGACATCAAGAAAGAATGAAAGAAACTAAAGATAGAAAGAGAAAAGGTATAAAAGCTAGAATGAAAGACATCAAGAAAGAAAGAAAGAAAGAAACTAAAGAGAATGAGAGGTATGAAAGCTAGAATGAAAGACATCAAGAAAGAAAGAAAGAAAGAAACTAAAGATAGAATGAGAGAAGGTATGAAAGCTAGAATGAAAGAGATCAAGAAAGGAAAATACAAACTCAAGATAGAGTGAGAGAAGGTATGAAACCTAGAATGAAAGATATCAAGAGTGAAAGAAAGAAAGAAATTAACTAAAGATAGAATGAGAGAAGGTATGAAAGCTAGAATGAAAGACATGAACAAAGAAAGAAATAAAGATACTAAAGCTAGAATGAGAGAAGGTACGAAAGCTAGAAGGAAAGATATCAAGAATGAAAGAAATAAATAAATTAAGTAAAGATAGAATGAGAGAAGGTATGAAACCTAGAATGAAAGATATCAAGAATGAAAGAAAGAAATTAACTAAAGATAGAATGAGAGAAGGTATGAAAGCTAGAATAAAAGACATCAACAAAGAAAGAAAGAAAGATACTAAAGCTAGAATGAGACAAGGTATGAAAGCTAGATTGAAAGATCTCAAGAATGAATGAAAGACAGAAATTAACTAAAGATACAATGAGAGAAGGTATGAAAGCTAGAATGAAAGACATCAAGAAAGAAAGAAACAAAGAATGAAAGAAACTATAGATAGAATGAGAGAAGATATGAAAGCTAGAATGAAAGACATCAAGAAAGAAAGGAAGAAAGATACCAAAGATAGAATGAGAGAAGGTATGAAAGCTAGAATGAAAGCTATCAAGAAAGAAAGAAAGAAAGAAATAAACAAACTAAAGATAGAATACAGAAGGTATGAAAGGAATAATGAAAGATATCAAGAAACAAACAAAGAAAGAAAGAAACTTAAATAGAATGAGAGAATGTATGAAAGCTAGAATGAAAGACTTCAAGAAAGAAAGAAAGAATCTAAACAGAATGAGAGAAGGTATGAAAGGAAGAATGAAAGCTATCAAGAAAGAAAGAAAGAAAGAAAGAAAGAAACAAACTAAAGATAGAATAGAGAAGGTATGAAAGGAATAATGAAAGTTATCAAGAAAGAAAGAAAGAAACTAAAATAGATTCAGAGAATGTATGAAAGCTAGAATGAAAGACATCAAGAAAGAAAGGAAGAAAGATACCAAAGATAGAATGAGAGAAGGTATGAAAGCTAGAATGAAAGCTATCAAGAAAGAAAGAAAGAAAGAAACAAACAAACTAAAGATAGAATAGAGAAGGTATGAAAGGAATAATGAAAGTTATCAAGAAAGAAAGAAAGAAACTAAAATAGATTCAGAGAATGTATGAAAGCTAGAATGAAAGACATCAAGAAAGAAAGGAAGAAAGATACCAAAGATAGAATGAGAGAAGGTATGAAAGCTAAAATGAAAGATATCAATAATGAAAGAAGGAAAGAAATTAACTAAAGATAGAAAGAGAGAAGTTATGAAAGCTAGAATGAAAGCTATCAAGAAAGAAAGAAAGAAAGAAAGAAACTAAAGATAGAATGAGAGAAGGTAGGAAAGGAATAATGAAAGATATCAAGAAAGAAAGAAAGAAACTAAAATAGAATGAGAGAAGGTATGAAAGCTAGAATGAAATATATCAAGAAAGAAAGAAATAAACTAAAGATAGAATGAGAGAAGGTATGAAAGCCAGAATGAAAGACATCAAGAAAGAAAGAAAGAAAGAAACAAAACCAAGAATGAGAGAAGGTAAGAAAGCTAGAAGGAAAGATATCAAGAATGAAAGAAAGAATCTAAACAGAATGAGAGAAGGTATGAAAGGAAGAATGAAAGATATCAAGGCAGAAAAAAAAAGAAACTAAAATAGAATAAGAAAAGGTATGAAAGCTAGAATGAAAGACATCAAGAAAGAAAGGAAGAAAGATACCAAAGATAGAATGGGAGAAGGTATGAAAGCTAGAATGAAAGATATCAAGAATGAAAGAAAGAAAGAAATTAACTAACGATAGAATGAGAGAATGTATGAAAGCTGGAATTAAAGATATCAAGAAAAAAAAGAATTTAACTGAAGATATATTGAGAGAAGGTATGAAAGGTAGAATGAAAGAAATCAAGAAAGAAAGAAAGAAAGAAAGAAACTTAAATAGAATGAGAGAAGGTATGAAAGGAAGAATGAAAGATATCAAGAAAGAAAAAAAGAAAGAAACTAAAATAGAATAAGAAAAGGTATGAAAGCTAGAATGAAAGATATCAAGAATGAAAGAAAGAAAGAAATTAACTAAAGATAGAATGAGAAAAGGTATGAAAGATGGAATTAAAGATATCAAGAAAAAAAAGACTTTAACTGAAGATATATTGAGAGAAGGTATGAAAGGAAGAATGAAAGACATCAAGAAAGAATGAAAGAAACTAAAGATAGAAAGAGAAAAGGTATAAAAGCTAGAATGAAAGACATCAAGAAAGAAAGAAAGAAAGAAACTAAAGAGAATGAGAGGTATGAAAGCTAGAATGAAAGACATCAAGAAAGAAAGAAAGAAAGAAACTAAAGATAGAATGAGAGAAGGTATGAAAGCTAGAATGAAAGAGATCAAGAAAGGAAAATACAAACTCAAGATAGAGTGAGAGAAGGTATGAAACCTAGAATGAAAGATATCAAGAGTGAAAGAAAGAAAGAAATTAACTAAAGATAGAATGAGAGAAGGTATGAAAGCTAGAATGAAAGACATGAACAAAGAAAGAAATAAAGATACTAAAGCTAGAATGAGAGAAGGTACGAAAGCTAGAAGGAAAGATATCAAGAATGAAAGAAATAAATAAATTAAGTAAAGATAGAATGAGAGAAGGTATGAAACCTAGAATGAAAGATATCAAGAATGAAAGAAAGAAATTAACTAAAGATAGAATGAGAGAAGGTATGAAAGCTAGAATAAAAGACATCAACAAAGAAAGAAAGAAAGATACTAAAGCTAGAATGAGACAAGGTATGAAAGCTAGATTGAAAGATCTCAAGAATGAATGAAAGACAGAAATTAACTAAAGATACAATGAGAGAAGGTATGAAAGCTAGAATGAAAGACATCAAGAAAGAAAGAAACAAAGAATGAAAGAAACTATAGATAGAATGAGAGAAGATATGAAAGCTAGAATGAAAGACATCAAGAAAGAAAGGAAGAAAGATACCAAAGATAGAATGAGAGAAGGTATGAAAGCTAGAATGAAAGCTATCAAGAAAGAAAGAAAGAAAGAAATAAACAAACTAAAGATAGAATACAGAAGGTATGAAAGGAATAATGAAAGATATCAAGAAACAAACAAAGAAAGAAAGAAACTTAAATAGAATGAGAGAATGTATGAAAGCTAGAATGAAAGACTTCAAGAAAGAAAGAAAGAATCTAAACAGAATGAGAGAAGGTATGAAAGGAAGAATGAAAGCTATCAAGAAAGAAAGAAAGAAAGAAAGAAAGAAACAAACTAAAGATAGAATAGAGAAGGTATGAAAGGAATAATGAAAGTTATCAAGAAAGAAAGAAAGAAACTAAAATAGATTCAGAGAATGTATGAAAGCTAGAATGAAAGACATCAAGAAAGAAAGGAAGAAAGATACCAAAGATAGAATGAGAGAAGGTATGAAAGCTAGAATGAAAGCTATCAAGAAAGAAAGAAAGAAAGAAACAAACAAACTAAAGATAGAATAGAGAAGGTATGAAAGGAATAATGAAAGTTATCAAGAAAGAAAGAAAGAAACTAAAATAGATTCAGAGAATGTATGAAAGCTAGAATGAAAGACATCAAGAAAGAAAGGAAGAAAGATACCAAAGATAGAATGAGAGAAGGTATGAAAGCTAAAATGAAAGATATCAATAATGAAAGAAGGAAAGAAATTAACTAAAGATAGAAAGAGAGAAGTTATGAAAGCTAGAATGAAAGCTATCAAGAAAGAAAGAAAGAAAGAAAGAAACTAAAGATAGAATGAGAGAAGGTAGGAAAGGAATAATGAAAGATATCAAGAAAGAAAGAAAGAAACTAAAATAGAATGAGAGAAGGTATGAAAGCTAGAATGAAATATATCAAGAAAGAAAGAAATAAACTAAAGATAGAATGAGAGAAGGTATGAAAGCCAGAATGAAAGACATCAAGAAAGAAAGAAAGAAAGAAACAAAACCAAGAATGAGAGAAGGTAAGAAAGCTAGAAGGAAAGATATCAAGAATGAAAGAAAGAATCTAAACAGAATGAGAGAAGGTATGAAAGGAAGAATGAAAGATATCAAGGCAGAAAAAAAAAGAAACTAAAATAGAATAAGAAAAGGTATGAAAGCTAGAATGAAAGACATCAAGAAAGAAAGGAAGAAAGATACCAAAGATAGAATGGGAGAAGGTATGAAAGCTAGAATGAAAGATATCAAGAATGAAAGAAAGAAAGAAATTAACTAACGATAGAATGAGAGAATGTATGAAAGCTGGAATTAAAGATATCAAGAAAAAAAAGAATTTAACTGAAGATATATTGAGAGAAGGTATGAAAGGTAGAATGAAAGAAATCAAGAAAGAAAGAAAGAAACTAAAGATAGAATGAGAGAAGGTATAAAAGCTAGAATGAAAGACATCAAGAAAGAAAGAAAGAAAGAAACTAAAGATAGAATGAGAGGTATGAAAGCTAGAATGAAAGACATCAAGAAAAAAAGAAAGAAAGAAACTAAAGATAGAATGAGAGAAGGTATGAAAGCTAGAATGAACGATATCAAAAAAGAAAGAAAGAAAGAAAGAAAGTAAGGATAGAATGAGAGAAGGTATGAAAACTTGAATGAATGACACCAAGAATGAAAGAAAGAAAGAAATTAACTAAAGATAGAATGAGAGAAGTTATGAAAGGTAGAATGAAAGATATCAAGAATGAAAGAAAGAAAGAAATTAACTAAAGATAGAATGAGAGAAGGTATGAAAGCTAGAATGAAAGCTAACAAGAAAGAAAGAGAGAAAGAAAAAAACAAACTGAAGATAGAATGAGAGAAGGTATGAAAGCTAGAATGAATGACATCAAGAAAGAAAGAAAGAAACTAAAGGTAGAATGAGAGAAGGTATGAAAGCTAGAATTAAAGATATCAAGAAAGAAAGATTTAAACAAACTAAAGATAGAATGAGAGAAGGAATAAAAGCTAGAATTAAAGACATGAAGAAAGAAAGAAAAAAATGTAGATAGAATGAGAGAAAGTGTGAAAGCTAGAATGAAAGATATCACGAAAGAAAGAAAGAAAGAAAGAAAGAAACTAAAGATAGAATGAGAGAAGGTATGAAAGCTGGAATTAAAGATATCAAGAAAGAAAGATTTAAACAAACTAAAGATAGAATGTGAGAAGGAATAAAAGCTAGAATGAAAGACATGAAGAAAGAAAGAAAAAAATGAAGATAGAATGAGAGAAGTCATGAAAGCTAGAATGAAAGCTAACAAGAAAGAAAGAAAGAAAGAAATAAACAAACTAAAGATAGAATGAGAGAAGGTATGAAAGGTAGAATGAAAGACATCAAGAAAGAAAGAAAGAAACTAAAGATAGAATGAGAGAAGGTATAAAAGCTAGAATGAAAGACATCAAGAAAGAAAGAAAGAAACTAAAGATAGAATGAGAGGTATGAAAGCTAGAATGAAAGACATCAAGAAAAAAAGAAAGAAACTAAAGATAGAATGAGAGAAGGTATGAAAGCTAGAATGAAAGACTTCAAGAAAGGAAGAAAGAATCTAAACAGAATGAGAGAAGGTATGAAAGGAAGAATGAAAGATATCAAGAAAGAAAAAAAGAAAGAAAGAAACTAAAATAGAATAAGAAAAGGTATCAAAGCTAGAATGAAAGACATCAAGAAAGAAAGGAAGATACCAAAGATGGAATGAGAGAAGGTATGAAAGCTAGAATGAAAGATATCAAGAATGAAAGAAAGAAAGAAATTAACTAACGATAGATTGAGAGAAGGTATGAAAGCTGGAATGAAAGATATCAAGAAAAAAAAGAATTTAACTGAAGATATATTGAGAGAAGGTATGAAAGGTAGAATGAAAGACATCAAGAAAGAAAGAAAGAAAACAAAGATAGAATGAGAGAAGGTATGAAAGGAATAATGAAAGTTATCAAGAAAGAAAGAAAGAAACTAAAAAAGATTCAGAGAATGTATGAAAGCTAGAATGAAAGACATCAAGAAAGAAAGGAAAAAAGATACCAAAGATAGAATGATAGAAGGTATGAAAGCTAAAATGAAAGATCTCAAGAATGAAAGAAAGAAAGAAATTAACAAACGATAGAATGAGAGAAGGTATGAAAGGAATAATGAAAGATATCAAGAAAGGAAGAAAGAAACTAAAATAGAATGAGAGAAGGTATGAGAGCTAGAATGAAATATATCAAGAAATAAAGAAATAAACTAAAGATAGAATGAGAGAAGGTATGAAAGCTAGAATGAAAGACATCAAGAAAGAAAGGAAGAAATATACTAAAGCTAGAATGAGAGAAGGTATGAAAGCTAGAAGGAAAGATATCAAGAATGAAAGAAAGAAATAAATTAAGTAAAGATAGAATGAGAGAAGGTATGAAAACTAGAATGAAAGACATCAAGAAAGAAAGAAACAAAGAAAGATAGAAACTAAAGATAGAATGAGAGAAGGTATGAAAGCTAGTTTGAAAGATATCAAGAATGAAAGAAAGAAAGAAATTAACTCAAGATAGAATGAGAGAAGGTATGAAACCTAGAACGAAAGATACCAAGAATGAAAGAAACAAAGAAATTAAATAAAGATAGAATGAGAGAAGATATGAAAGTTAGAATGAAAGCTATCAGAAAGATAGAAAGAAACAGATAAACAAACTGAAGATAGAATGAGAGAAGGTATGAAAGCTGGAATTAAAGATATCAAGAAAAAAAAAGAATTTAACTGAAGATATATTGAGAGAAGGTATGAAAGGTAGAATAAAAGACATCAAGAAAGAAAGAAAGAAACTAAAGATAGAATGAGAGAAGGTATAAAAACAAGAATGAAAGACATCAAGAAAAAAAGAAAGAAACTAAAGATAGAATGAGAGGTATGAAAGCTAGAATGAAAGACATCAAGAAAAAAAGAAAGAAAATAAAGATAGAATGAGAGAAGGTATGAAAGCTAGGATGAAAGACTTCAAGAAAGAAAGAAAGAATCTAAACAGAATGAGAGAAGGTATGAAAGGAAGAATGAAAGATATGAAAAAAGAAAAAAAGAAAGAAAGAAACTAAAAGAGAATAAGAAAAGGTATCAAAGCTAGAATGAAAGACATCAAGAAAGAAAGGAAGAAAGATACCAAAGATGGAATGAGAGAAGGTATGAAAGCTAGAATGAAAGACATCAAGAAAGAAAGAAAGAAACTAAAGATAGAATGAGAGGTATGAAAGCTAGAATGAAAGATATCAAGAAAAAAAGAAAGAAAGAAACTAAAGATAGAATGAGAGAAGGTATGAAAGCTAGAATGAAAGAGATCAAGAAAGAAAAATAGAAACTCAAGATAGAATGAAAGAAGGTATGAAACCTAGAATGAAAGATATCAAGAATGAATGAAAGAAAGAAATTAACTAAAGATAGAATGAGAGAAGGTATGAAAGCTAGAAGGAAAGACATGAACAAAGAAAGAAATAAAGAGACTAAAGCTAGAATGAGAGAAGGTATGAAAGCTGGAATGAAAGACATCAAGAAAGAAAGAAAGAAACTTCAGATTGAATCAGAGAGGTATGAAAGCTAGAATTATAGATATCAAGAAAGAAAGAAACAAAGAATGAAAGAAACTAAAGATAGAATGAGAGAAGGTATGAAAGCTAGAATGAAAGACATCAAGAAGCAAAGGAAGAAAGATAACAAAGATAGAATGAGAGAAGGTATGAAAGGAATAATGAAAGTTATCAAGAAAGAAAGATAGAAACTAAAATAGATTCAGAGAATGTATGAAAGCTAGAATGAAAGACATCAAGAAAGAAAGGAAAAAAGATA
Organism: Intellagama lesueurii; assembly: GCA_037013535.1. Taxonomy (NCBI): domain Eukaryota; kingdom Metazoa; phylum Chordata; class Lepidosauria; order Squamata; family Agamidae; genus Intellagama; species Intellagama lesueurii. The sequence continues at coordinate 9,088,130 of JBAJHW010000013.1, forward strand.
CCAAAGATAGAATGAGAGAAGGTATGAAAGCTAAAATGAAAGATCTCAAGAATGAAAGAAAGAAAGAAATTAACAAACGATAGAATGAGAGAAGGTATGAAAGGAATAATGAAAGATATCAAGAAAGGAAGAAAGAAACTAAAATAGAATGAGAGAAGGTATGAGAGCTAGAATGAAATATATCAAGAAAGAAAGAAATAAACTAAAGATAGAATGAGAGAAGGTATGAAAGCTAGAATGAAAGACATCAAGAAAGAAAGGAAGAAATATACTAAAGCTAGAATGAGAGAAGGTATGAAAGCTAGAAGGAAAGATATCAAGAATGAAAGAAAGAAATAAATTAAGTAAAGATAGAATGAGAGAAGGTATGAAAACTAGAATGAAAGACATCAAGAAAGAAAGAAACAAAGAAAGATAGAAACTAAAGATAGAATGAGAGAAGGTATGAAAGCTAGTTTGAAAGATATCAAGAATGAAAGAAAGAAAGAAATTAACTCAAGATAGAATGAGAGAAGGTATGAAACCTAGAACGAAAGATACCAAGAATGAAAGAAACAAAGAAATTAAATAAAGATAGAATGAGAGAAGATATGAAAGTTAGAATGAAAGATCTCAGAAAGAAAGAAAGAAACAGATAAACAAACTGAAGATAGAATGAGAGAAGGTATAAAAGCTAGAATGAAAGACATCGAGAAAGAAAGAAACAAAGAAAGATAGAAACTAAAGATAGAATGAGAGAAGGTATGAAAGCTAGAATGAAAGATATCAAGAAAGAAAGAAACAAATAAAGAAAGAAACTAAAGATAGAATGAGAGAAGGTATGAAACCTAGAATGAAAGATATCAAGAATGAAATAAAGAAAGAAATTAACTAAAGGTAAAATTAGAGAAGTTATGAAAGCTAGAATGAAAGCTAACAAGAAAGAAAGAAAGAAAGAAATAAACAAACTAAAGATAGAATGAGAGAAGGTATGAAAGCTAGAATGAAAGACATCAAGAAAGAAAAAAATAAACTAAAGATTGAATGAGAGAAGGTATGAAAGCTAGAATGAAAGACATCAAGAAAGAAAGAAAGAAAGAAACTTCATATATAATCAGAGAAGGTATGCAAGCTAGAATTAGAGATATCAAGAAAGAAAGAAACAAAGAATGAAAGAAACTAAAGATAGAATGAGAAGAGGTATGAAAGCTAGAATGAAAGACATCAAGAAAGAAAGGAAGAAAGATACGAAAGATAGAATGAGAGAAGATATGAAAGCTAGAATGAAAGCTATCAAGAAAGAAAGAAAGAAAGAAAGAAACCAACTTAAGATAGAATAGAGAAGGTTAGAAAGGAATAATGAAAGATATCAAGAAGAAAGAAGGAATCTAAAGAAAATGAGAGAAGGTATGAAAGGAATAATGAAACATATCAAGAAAGAAAGAAAGAAACTAAAATAGAATGAGAGAAGTTATGAAAGGTAGAATGAAAGATATCAAGAATGAAAGAAAGAAAGAAAGAAAGAAAGAAAGTAAAGATAGATTGAGAGAAGGTATGAAAACTAGAATGAAAGATACCAAGAATGAAAGAAAGAAAGAAATTAACTAAATATAGATTGAGAGAAGTCATGAAAGCTAGAATGAAAGCTAACAAGAAAGAAAGAAAGAAAGAAATAAACAAACTAAAGATAGAATGAGAGAAGGTATGAAAGCTAGAATGAATGACATCAAGAAAGAAAGAAAGAAACTAAAGGTAGAATGAGAGAAGGTATGAAAGCTAGAATTAAAGATATCAAGAAAGAAAGAATTAAACAAACTAAAGATAGAATGAGAGAAGGAATAAAAGCTAAAATGAAAGACATGAAGAAAGAAAGAAAAAAATGAAGATAGAATGAGAGAAAGTATGAAAGCTAGAATGAAAGATATCACGAAAGAAAGAAACAAAGAAAGAAAGAAACTAAAGATAGAATGAGAGAAGGTGTGAAAGCTGGAATTAAAGATATCAAGAAAAAAAAAGAATTTAACTGAAGATATATTGAGAGAAGGTATGAAAGGTAGAATAAAAGACATCAAGAAAGAAAGAAAGAAACTAAAGATAGAATGAGAGAAGGTATAAAAACTAGAATGAAAGACATCAAGAAAGAAAGAAAGAAACTAAAGATAGAATGAGAGGTATGAAAGCTAGAATGAAAGACATCAAGAAAAAAAGAAAGAAACTAAAGATAGAATGAGAGAAGGTATGAAAGCTAGGATGAAAGACTTCAAGAAAGAAAGAAAGAATCTAAACAGAATGAGAGAAGGTATGAAAGGAAGAATGAAGGATATCAAGAAAGAAAAAAAGAAAGAAAGAAACTAAAATAGAATAAGAAAAGGTAAAAAAGCTAGAATGAAAGACATCAAGAAAGAAAGGAAGAAAGATACCAAAGATGGAATGAGAGAAGGTATGAAAGCTAGAATGAAAGATATCAAGAATGAAAGAAAGAAAGAAATTAACTAACGATAGAATGAGAGAAGGTATGAAAACTGGAATTAAAGATATCAAGAAAAAAAAGAATTTAACTGAAGATATATTGAGAGAAGGTATGAAAGGTAGAATGAAAGACATCAAGAAAGAAAGAAAGAAACTAAAGATAGAATGAGAGAAGGTATAAAAGCTAGAATGAAAGACATCAAGAAAGAAAGAAAGAAACTAAAGATAGAATGAGAGGTATGAAAGCTAGAATGAAAGATATCAAGAAAAAAAGAAAGAAAGAAACTAAAGATAGAATGAGAGAAGGTATGAAAGCTAGAAGGAAAGACATGAAGAAAGAAAGAAATAAAGAGACTAAAGCTAGAATGAGAGAAGGTATGAAAGCTAGAATGAAAGACATCAAGAAAGAAAAAAGAAACTTCAGATTGAATCAGAGAGGTATGAAAGCTAGAATTATAGATATCAAGAAAGAAAGAAACAAAGAATGAAAGAAATTAACTAAAGAGAGAAAGAGATAAGTTATGAAAGCTAGAATGAAATCTATCAAAAAAGAAAGAAAGAAACAAATAAACAAACTAAAGATATAATGAGAGAAGGTATAAAAGATAGAATGAAAGACATCAAGAAAGAAAAAAACAAACTCAAGATACAATGTGAGACGGTATGAAACCTAGAATGAAAGATATCAAGAATGAAAGAAAGAAAGAAATTAACTAAAGATAGAATGAGAGAAGGTATGAAAGCTAGAATGGAAGACATGAACAAAGAAAGAAATAAAGATACTAAAGCTAGAATGAGAGAAGATATGAAATCTAGAATGAAAGATATCAAGAATGAAAGAAAGAAAGAAATTAACAACCGATAGAATGAGAGAAGGTATGAAAGCTAGAATGAAAGACATCAAAAAAGAAAGAAAGAAAGATACTAAAGCTAGAATGAGACAAGGTATGCAAGCTAGACTGAAAGATTTCAAGAATGAATGAAACACTGAAATTAACTAAAGATAGAGTGAGAGAAGGTATGAAACCTAGAATGAAAGATATCAAGAATGAAAGAAAGAAAGAAATTAACTAAAGATAGAATGAGAGAAGGTATGAAAGCTAGAATGAAAGACATGAACAAAGAAAGAAATAAAGATACTAAAGCTAGAATGAGAGAAGGTATGAAAGCTAGAAGGAAAGATATCAAGAATGAAAGAAATAAATAAATTAAGTAAAGATAGAATGAGAGAAGGTATGAAACCTAGAATGAAAGATATCAAGAATGAAAGAAAGAAATTAACTAAAGATAGAATGAGAGAAGGTATGAAAGCTAGAATAAAAGACATCAACAAAGAAAGAAAGAAAGATACTAAAGCTAGAATGAGACAAGGTATGAAAGCTAGATTGAAAGATCTCAAGAATGAATGAAAGACAGAAAGTAACTAAAGATACAATGCGAGAAGGTATGAAAGCTAGAATGAAAGACATCAAGAAAGAAAGAAACAAAGAATGAAAGAAACTAAAGATAGAATGAGAGAAGATATGAAAGCTAGAATGAAAGACATCAAGAAAGAAAGAAAGAATCTAAACAGAATGAGAGAAGGTATGAAAGGAAGAATGAAGGATATCAAGAAAGAAAAAAAGAAAGAAAGAAACTAAAATAGAATAAGAAAAGGTATCAAAGCTAGAATGAAAGACATCAAGAAAGAAAGGAAGAAAGATACCAAAGATAGAATGAGAGAAGGTATGAAAGCTAGGATGAAAGACTTCAAGAAAGAAAGAAAGAATCTAAACAGAATGAGAGAAGGTATGAAAGGAAGAATGAAGGATATCAAGAAAGAAAAAAAGAAAGAAAGAAACTAAAATAGAATAAGAAAAGGTATCAAAGCTAGAATGAAAGACATCAAGAAAGAAAGGAAGAAAGATACCAAAGATGGAATGAGAGAAGGTATGAAAGCTAGAATGAAAGATATCAAGAATGAAAGAAAGAAAGAAATTAACTAACGATAGAATGAGAGAAGGTATGAAAGCTGGAATTAAAGATATCAAGAAAAAAAAGAATTTAACTGAAGATATATTGAGAGAAGGTATGAAAGGTAGAATGAAAGACATCAAGAAAGAAAGAAAGAAACTAAAGATAGAATGAGAGGTATGAAAGCTAGAATGAAAGACATCAAGAAAAAAAGAATGAAAGAAACTAAAGATAGAATGAGAGAAGGTACGAAAGCTAGAATGAAAGACATCAAGAAAGAAAAAAACAAACTCAAGATAGAATGAGAGACGGTATGAAACCTAGAATGAAAGACATCAAGAAAGAAATTAACTAAAGATAGAATTGGAGAAGGTATGAAAGCTAGAATGAAAGACATGAACAAAGAAAGAAATAAAGATACTAAAGCTAGAATGAGAGAAGGTATGAAATCTAGAATGAAAGATATCAAGAATGAAAGAAAGAAAGAAAAATAACTAAAGATAGAATGAGAGAAGGAATGAAAGCTAGAATGAAAGACATCAAGAAAGAAAGGAAGAAAGATACCAAAGATAGAATGAGAGAAGGTATGAAAGCTAGAATGAAAGCTATCAATAAAGAAAGAAAGAAAGAAAGAAAAAACTAAAGATAGAATAGAGAAGGTATGAAAGGAATAATGAAAGTTATCAAGAAAGAAAGAAATAAACTAAAAAAGATTGAGTGAATGTTTGAAAGCAAGAATGATACACATCAAGAAAGAAAGGAAGAAAGATACCAAAGATAGAATGAGAGAAGGTATGAAAGCTAAAATGAAAGATATCAAGAATGAAAGAAAGAAAGAAATTAACAAACGATAGAATGAGAGAAGGTATGAAAGGAATAATGAAAGATATCAAGAAAGAAAGAAAGAAACGAAAATAGAATGAGAGAAGGTATGAAAGCTAGAATGAAAGATATCTAGAACGAAAGAAAGAAAGAAATTAACTAAAGATAGAATGAGAGAAGGTTTGAGAGGAAGAATGAAAGATATCAAGAAAGAAAAAAGGAAAGAAAGAAACTAAAATAGAATGAGAGAAGGTATGAAAGCTGAATTGAAAGATATCAAGAATGAAAGAAAGAAAGAAATTAACTAAAGATAGAATGAGAGAAGGTATAAAAGCTAGAATGAAAGACATCAAGAAAGAAAGAAAGAAACTATAGATAGAATGAGAGATGGTATGAAAGCTAGAATTAAAGATATCAGGAAACAAAGAAAGAAAGAAAGAAAGAATGAGAGAAGATATGAAACCTAGAATGAAAGATATCAAGAACGAAAGAAAGAACGAAATTACCTAAAAATAGAATGAGGGAAGGTATGAAAGCTAGAATGAAAGCTATCAGGAAATAAATAAATAAATAAATAAACAAACTAAAGATAGAATGAGAGAAGAAATAAAAGCTAAACGAAAGAAATCAAGAAAAAAAGAAAAAAATAAAGATATAATGAGAGAAGGTATGAAAGCTAGAATGAAAGAAATCAGGAATGAAAGAAAGAAATTAACTAAAGATAGAATGAGAGACGTTATGAAAGCTAGAATGAAAGACATCAAGAAAGAAAGAAAGAAACAATAGATAGAAGGAGAGAAGGTATGAAAGCTAGAATGAAAGATATCAAGAATGAAAGAAGAAAAAATTAACTAAAGATAGCATGAGAGAAGTTATGAAAGCTAGAATGAAAGCTATTAAGAAATAAATAAATAAATAAATAAACACACTAAAGATAGAATAAGAGAAGGTATAAAAGCTAGAATGAAAGACATCAAGAAAGAAAAAACAAACTAAAGATAGAATGAGAGAAGGTATGAAACCTAGAATGAAAGATATCAAGAATGAAAAAAAAATAGGAATTAACTAAAGATAGAATGAGAGAAGGTATGAAAACTAGAATGAAAGACATCAAGAAAGAAAGAAAGAAACTAAATAGAATGAGAGAAGGTATAAAAGCTAGAATGAAAGATATCAAGAATGAAACAAAGAAAGAAATTAACTAAAGATAGAATGAGAGAAGGTATGAAAGGAAGAATGAAAGATATCAAGAAAGAAAGAAAGAGAAACTAAAATAGAATAAGAAAAGGTCTAAAAGCTAGAATGAAAGACATCAAGAAATAATTAAATAAATTAAAGATAGAATGAGAGAAGGTATGAAAGCTAGAATGAAAGCTAACAAGAAAGAAAGAAACAAATAAACAAACTAAAGATAGGATGAGAGGAGGTATAAAAGCTAGAATGAAAGACATCAAGATAGAAAATACTAAAGATGGAATGAGAGAAGGTATGAAAGCTAGAATGACAGATATCAAGAATGATAGAAAGAAAGAAATTAACTAAAGATAGAATAGAGAAGGTATGAAAGGAATAATGAAAGATATTTAGAAAGAAAGAAAGAAAGAAACTAAAATAGAAGGATGGAAGGTATGAAAGCTAGAATGAAAGACATCAAGAAAGAAAGAAAGAATCTAAAGAGAATGAGAGAAGGTATGCAAGGAAAAATGAAAGATATAAAGAAAGAAAGAAAGAAAGAAACTAAAATAGAATAAGAAAAGGTATGAAAGCTAGAATGAAAAACGTCAAGAAAGAAAGAAACAAAGAAAGAAAGAAACTAAAGATAGAATGAGAGAAGTCATGAAAGCTAGAATGAAAGCTAACAAGAAAGAAAGAAAGAAACAAATAAACAAACTAAAGATAGGATGAGAGGAGGTATAAAAGCTAGAATGAAAGACATCAAGAAAGAAAGATACTAAAGATGGAATGAGAGAAAGTATGAAAGCTAGAATGACAGATATCAAGAATGATAGAAAGAAAGAAATTAACTAAAGATAGAATAGAGAAGGTATGAAAGGAATAATCAAAGATATTTAGAAAGAAAGAAAGAAAGAAACTAAAATAGAATGAGCGAAGGTATGAAAGCTAGAATGAAAGACATCAAGAAAGAAAGAAAGAATCTAAAGAGAATGAGAGAAGGTATGCAAGGAAAAATGAAAGATATAAAGAAAGAAAGAAAGAAAGAAACTAAGATAGAATAAGAAAAGGTTTGAAAGCTAGAATGAGAAACGTTAAGAAAGAAAGAAACAAAGAATGAAAGAAACTAAAGATAGAATGCGAGAAGGTATGAAAGCTAGAAGGAAAGATATCAAGAAAGAAAAAAAGAAACTAAAGATAGAATGAGAGAATTTACGAAAGCTAGAATGAAAGACATCAAGAAAGAAAGAAAGAAACTTCAGATAGAATGAGAGAATGTATGAAAGCAAGAATGAAAGACATCAAGAAAGAAAGAAAGAAAGAAACTAAAATAGAATAAGAAAAGGTATGAAAGCTAGAATGAAAGACATCAAGAAATAAATGAATAAATTAAAGATAGAATGAGAGAAGGTATGAAAGCTAGAATGAAAGCTATCAAGAAAGAAAGAAAGAAAGAAACAAACTAAGGATAGAATGAGAGAAGGAATAAAAGCTAGAATGAAAGATATCAAGAAAGAAACAAAGAAAGAAAGAAAGAAACTAAAGATAGAATGAGAGAAGGTATGAAAGCTAGAATGAAAGACATCAAGAAAGAAAGAAACTAAAGATAAAATGAGAGAAGGTATGAAAGCTAGAATGAAAGAAATGAAGAAAGAAACAAACAAAGAAAGAAACTAAAGATAGAATGAGAGTAGGTATGAAAGCTAGAGTGAAAGACATCAACAAAGAAAGAAATAAAAATACTGAAGCTAGAATGAGAGAAGGTATGAAATCTAGATTGAAAGATATCAAGAATGAAAGAAAGAAAGAAAATAACTAAAGATAGAATGAGAGAAGGTATGAAAGCTAGAATGAAAGACATCAAGAAAGAAAGAAAGAAACTTCAGATTGAATGAGAGAAGGTATGAAAGCTAGTATTATAGATATCAAGAAAGAAAGAAACAAAGAATGAAAGAAACTAAAGATAGAATGAGAGACGGTATGAAAGCTAGAATGAAAGACATCAAGAAAGAAAGGAAGAAAGATACCACAGATAGAATGAGAGAAGTTATGAAAGCTAGAATGAAAGATATCAAGAAAGAAAGAAACAAACAAAGAAAGAAAGAAACTAAAGATAGAATGAGAGAAGGTATGAAAGCTAGAATGAAAGACATCAAGAAAGAAAGAAAGAAAGAAAGAAATAAACTAAAGATAGAATGAGAGAAGGTATGAAAGCTAGAATGAAAGATATCAAGAAAGAGAGAAATAAACTAAAGATAGAATGAGAGAAGGTATGAAAGCTAGAACTATAGATATCAAGAAAGAAAGAAACAAAGAATGAAAGAAACTAAAATAGATTGAGAGATGGTATGAAAGCTAGAATGAAAGACATCAAGAAAAAAAGAAAGAAACTAAAATAGATTGAGAGAATGTATGAAAGCTAGAATGAAAGACACCAAGAAAGAAAGGAAGAAAGATACCAAAGATAGAATGAGAGAAGGTATGAAAGCTAAAATGAAATATATCAAGAATGGAAGAATGAAAGAAATTTACAAACGATAGAATGAGAGAAGGTATGAAAGGAATAATGAAAGATATCAAGAAAGAAAGAAAAAAAATAAAGATAGAATGAGAGAAGGTATGAAAGCTAGAATGAAAGACATCAAGAAAGAAAGAAAGAAAGAAAGAAACTAAAGGTAGAATGAGAGAAGGTATGAAAGCTAGAATGAATGAAAGAAAGAAAGAAAGAAACTAAAGATAGAATGAGAGAAGGTATGAAAGCTAGAATGAAAGACATCAAGAAAGAAAGAAACGAAAGATAGAATGAGAGAAGGTATGAAAGCTAGAATGAAAGATATGAAGAAAGAAACAAACAAACAAAGAAAGAAACTAAAGATAGAATGAGAGAAGGTATGAAAGCTAGAATGAAAAACATCAAGGAAGAAAGAAAGAAAGAAATTAACTAAAGATAGAATGAGAGAAGGTATGAAAAGTTGAATGAAAGATATCAAGAAAGAAAGAAACAAACTAAAGATAGAATGAGAGAAGTTATGAAAGCTAGAATGAAAGATATCAAGAAAAAAAGATATTAACTAAAGATAGAATGAGAGAAGGTAAGAAAGCTAGAAGGAAAGACATCAAGAAAGAAAGAAAGAAACTAGAGATAGAATGAGAGAAGGTATGAAAGCTAGAATGAAAGCTATCAAGAAAGAAAGAAAGAAACAAACAAACTAATGATAGAATGAGAGAAGGAATAAAAGCTAGAATGAAAGACATCAAGAACGAAAGAAAAAAATAAAGATAGAATGAGAAGGTATGAAACCTAGAATGAAAGACATCAAGGAAGAAAGAAAGAAAGAAGTTAACTAAAGATAGAATGAGAGAAGGTAAGAAAGCTAGAATGAAAGACATCAAGAAAGAAAGAAAGAAACTAGAGATAGAATGAGAGAAGGTATGAAAGCTAGAATGAAAGCTATCAAGAAAGAAAGAAAGAAACAAACAAACTAAGGATAGAATGAGAGAAGGATTAAAAGCTAGAATGAAAGATATCAAGAAAGAAACAAACAAAGAAAGAAAGAAACTAAAGATAGAATGAGAGAAGGTATGAAAGCTAGAATGAAAGACATCAAGAAAGAAAGAAACTAAAGATAAAATGAGAGAAGGTATGAAAGCTAGAATGAAAGATATGAAGAAAGAAACAAACAAAGAATGAAACTAAAGATAGAATGCGAGAAGGTAGGAAAGCTAGAGTGAAAGACATCAACAAAGAAAGAAATAAAAATACTGAAGCTAGAATGAGAGAAGGTATGAAATCTATATTGAAAGATATCAAGAATGAAAGAAAGAAAGAAAATAACTAAAGATAGAATGAGAGAAGGTATGAAAGCTAGAATGAAAGACATCAAGAAAGAAAGAAAGAAACTTCAGATTGAATGAGAGAAGGTATGAAAGCTAGTATTATAGATATCAAGAAAGAAAGAAACAAAGAATGAAAGAAACTAAAGATAGAATGAGAGACGGTATGAAAGCTAGAATGAAAGACATCAAGAAAGAAAGGAAGAAGGATACCACAGATTAAATGAGAGAAGTTATGAAAGCTAGAATGAAAGCTATCAAGAAAGAAAGAAATAAACTAAAATAGATTGAGAGAATATATGAAAGCTAGAATGAAAGACATCAAGAAAGAAAGGAAGAAAGATACCAAAGATAGAATGAGAGAAGGTACGAAAGCTAAAATGAAAGATATCAAGAATGAAAGAAAGAAAGAAATTAACAAACGATAGAATGAGAGAAGGTATGAAAGGAATAATGAAAGATATCAAGAAAGAAAGAAAGAAAGAAAGAGAGAAACTAAAGGTAGAATGAGAGAAGGTATGAAAGCTAGAATGAAAGAAAGAAAGAAAGTAAGAAATGAACTAAAGATAGAATGAGAGAAGGTATGAAAGCTAGAATGAAAGACATCAAGAAAGAAAGAAACGAAAGATAGAATGAGAGAAGGTATGAAAGCTAGAATGAAAGATATGAAGAAAGAAACAAACAAAGAAAGAAAGAAACAAAAGATAGAATGAGAGAAGGTATGAAAGCTAGAATGAAAGACATCAAGGAAGAAAGAAAAAAAGAAATTAACTAAAGATAGAATGAGAGAAGGTATGAACAGGAGAATGAAAGATATCAAGAAAGAAAGAAACAAACTAAAGATAGAATGAGAGAAGTTATGAAAGCTAGAATGAAAGATATCAAGAAAAAAGATATTAACTAAAGATAGAATGAGAGAAGGTAAGAAAGCTAGAATGAAAGACATCTAGAAAGAAAGAAAGAAACTAGAGATAGAATGAGAGAAGGTATGAAAGCTAGAATGAAAGCTATCAAGAAAGAAAGAAAGAAACAAACAAACTAAGGATAGAATGAGAGAAGGAATATAAGCGAGAATGAAAGACATCAAGAAAGAAAGAAAAAAATAGAGATAGAATGAGAGAAATTATGAAAGCTAGAATGAAAGATATCAAGAAAGAAACAAACAAAGATAGAAAGAAACTAAATATAGAATAAGAGAAGATATGAAAGCTAGAATGAAAGATATGAAGAAAGAAACAAACAAAGAAAGAAACTAAAGATAGAATGAGAGAAGGTATGAAAGCTAGAATGAAAGATATCATCAAAGAAAGAAATAAAAATACTAAAGCTAGAATGAGAGAAGGTATGAAATCTAGATTGAAAGATATCAAGAATGAAAGAAAGAAAGAAAAATAACTAAAGATAGAATGAGAGAAGGTATGAAAGCTAGAATGAAAGACATCAAGAAAGAAAGAAAGAAACTAAAATAGATTGAGAGAATATATGAAAGCTAGAATGAAAGACATCAAGAAAGAAAGGAAGAAAGATACCATAGATAGAATGAGAGAAGGTATGAAAGCTAAAATGAAAGATATCAAGAATGAAAGAAACAAAGAAATTAACAAACGATAGAATGAGAGAAGGTATGAAAGGAATAATGAAAGATATGAAGAAAGAAAGAAAAAAGATAAAGATAGAATGAGAGAAGGTATGAAAGCTAGAATGAAAGATATCAAGAAAAAAAGAAAGAAAGAAAGAAAGAAACTAAAGGTAGAATGAGAGAAGGTATGAAAGCTAGAATGAAAGAAAGAAAGAAAGAAAGAAAGAAATAAACTAAAGATAGAATGAGAGAAGGTATGAAAGCTAGAATGAAAGACATTAAGAAAGAAAGAAATGAAAGATAGAATGAGAGAAGGTATGAAAGCTAGAATGAAATATATCAAGAAAGAAAGAAATAAACTAAAGATAGAATGAGAGAAGGTATGAAAGCTAGAATTATAGATATCAAGATAGAAAGAAACAAATAATCAGAGAAACTAAAGATAGATTGAGAGAAGGTATGAAAGCTAGAATGAAAGACATCAAGAAAGAAAGAAAGAAAGAAATAACTAAAGATAGAATGAGAGAAGGTATGAAAAGTAGAATGAAAGATATCAAGAAAGAAAGAAACAAACTAAAGATAGAATGAGAGAAGTTATGAAAGCTAGAATGAAAGATATCAAGAAAAAAAGATATTAACTAAAGATAGAATGAGAGAAGGTAAGAAAGCTAGAATGAAAGACATCAAGAAAGAAAGAAAGAAACAAACAAACTAAGGATAGAATGAGAGAAGGAATAAAAGCTAGAATGAAAGACATCAATAACGAAAGAAAAAAATAAAGATAGATTGAGAAAGTATGAAAGCTAGAATGAAAGATATCACGAAAGAAAGAAACAAAGAAAGAAAGAAACTAAAGATAGAATGAGAGAAGGTATGAAACCTAGAATGAAAGATATCAAGAATGAAAGAAAGAAAGAAATTAACTAAAGATAGAATGAGAGAAGGTATGAAACCTAGAATGAAAGATATCAAGAATGAAAGAAAGAAAGAAATTAACTAAAGATAGAATGAGAGAAGGTATGAAATCTAGATTGAAAGACATCAAGAAAGAAAGAAAGAAACTTCAGATTGAATGAGAGAAGGTATGAAAGCTAGAATGAAAGACATCAAGAAAGAAAGGAAGTAAGATACCAAAGATAGAATGAGAGAAGGTATGAAAGCTAGATTGAAAGCTATCAAGAAAGAAAGAAAGAAAGAAATAAACAAACTAAAGATAGAATAAAGAAGGTATGAAAGGAATAATGAAAGATATCAAGAAAGAAAGAAAGAAACTAAAATAGATTGAGAGAATGTATGAAAGCTAGAATGAAAGACATCAAGAAAGAAAGGAAGAAAGATACCAAAGATAGAATGAGAGAAGGTATGAAAGCTAAAATGAAAGATATCAAGAATGAAAGAAAGAAAGAAATTAACAAATGATAGAAGGTATGAAAGGAATAATGAAAGATATCAAGAAAGAAACAAACAAAGAAAGAAAGAAACTAAAGATAGAATGAGAGAAGGTATGAAAGCTAGAATGAAAGACATCAACAAAGAAAGAAATAAAGATACTAAACGTAGAATGAGAGAAGGTATGAAAGCTGTAATGAAAGATATCAAGAATGAATGAAAGAAAGAAATTAACTAAAGACAGAATGAGAGAAGGTATGAAAGCTAGAATTACAGATATCAAGAAAGAAAGAAACAAAGAATGAAAGAAACTAAAGATAGAATGAGAGAAGGTATGAAAGCTAGAATGAAAGATATCAAGAAAGAGATTAAGAAAGATACCAAAGATAGAATGAGAGAAGGTATGAAAGCTAGAATTATAGATATCAAGAAAGAAAGAAACAAAGAATGAAAGAAACTAAAGATAGAATGAGAGAAGGTTTGAAAGCTAGAATGAAAGATATCAAGAAAGAAAGAAAGATACCAAAGATAGAATGAGAGAAGGTATGAAAGCTAGAATGAAAGACATCAAGAAAGAAAGAAACTAAAGATAGAATGAGAGAAGGTATGAAAAGTAGAATGAAAGATATCAAGAAAGAAAGAAAAAAAATAAAGATAGAATGAGAGAAGGTATGAAAGCTAGAATGAAAGATATGAAGAAAGGAACAAACAAAGAAAGAAAGAAACTAAAGATAGAATGAGAGAAGGTATGAAAGCTAGAATGAAAGACATCAAGAAAGAAAGAAACGAAAGATAGAATGAGAGAAGGTATGAAAGCTAGAATGAAAGATATGAAGAAAGAAACAAACAAAGAAAGAAAGAAACAAAAGATAGAATGAGAGAAGGTATCAAAGCTAGAATGAAAGACATCAAGGAAGAAAGAAAAAAAGAAATTAACTAAAGATAGAATGAGAGAAGGTATGAACAGTAGAATGAAAGATATCAAGAAAGAAAGAAACAAACTAAAGATAGAATGAGAGAAGTTATGAAAGCTAGAATGAAAGATATCAAGAAAAAAGATATTAACTAAAGATAGAATGAGAGAAGGTAAGAAAGCTAGAATGAAAGACATCTAGAAAGAAAGAAAGAAACTAGAGATAGAATGAGAGAAGGTATGAAAGCTAGAATGAAAGCTATCAAGAAAGAAAGAAAGAAACAAACGAACTAAGGATAGAATGAGAGAAGGAATATAAGCGAGAATGAAAGACATCAAGAAAGAAAGAAAAAAATAGAGATAGAATGAGAGAAATTATGAAAGCTAGAATGAAAGATATCAAGAAAGAAACAAACAAAGAAAGAAAGAAACTAAATATAGAATAAGAGAAGATATGAAAGCTAGAATGAAAGACATCAAGAAAGAAAGAAAGAAAAAAAGAAACTAAAGATAGAATGAGAGAAGGTTTGAAAGCTAGAATGAAAGACATCAAGAAAGAAAGAAACTAAAGATAAAATGAGAGAAGGTATGAAAGCTAGAATGAAAGATATCATCAAAGAAAGAAATAAAAATACTAAAGCTAGAATGAGAGAAGGTATGAAATCTAGATTGAAAGATATCAAGAATGAAAGAAAGAAAGAAAAATAACTAAAGATAGAATGAGAGAAGGTATGAAAGCTAGAATGAAAGACATCAAGAAAGAAAGAAAGAAACTAAAATAGATTGAGAGAATATATGAAAGCTAGAATGAAAGACATCAAGAAAGAAAGGAAGAAAGATACCATAGATAGAATGAGAGAAGGTATGAAAGCTAAAATGAAAGATATCAAGAATGAAAGAAACAAAGAAATTAACAAACGATAGAATGAGAGAAGGTATGAAAGGAATAATGAAAGATATGAAGAAAGAAAGAAAAAAGATAAAGATAGAATGAGAGAAGGTATGAAAGCTAGAATGAAAGATATCAAGAAAAAAAGAAAGAAAGAATGAAAGAAACTAAAGGTAGAATGAGAGAAGGTATGAAAGCTAGAATGAAAGAAAGAAAGAAAGAAAGAAAGAAATAAACTAAAGATAGAATGAGAGAAGGTATGAAAGCTAGAATGAAAGACATTAAGAAAGAAAGAAATGAAAGATAGAATGAGAGAAGGTATGAAAGCTAGAATGAAATATATCAAGAAAGAAAGAAATAAACTAAAGATAGAATGAGAGAAGGTATGAACGCTAGAATTATAGATATCAAGATAGAAAGAAACAAATAATCAGAGAAACTAAAGATAGATTGAGAGAAGGTATGAAAGCTAGAATGAAAGACATCAAGAAAGAAAGAAAGAAAGAAATAACTAAAGATAGAATGAGAGAAGGTATGAAAAGTAGAATGAAAGATATCAAGAAAGAAAGAAACAAACTAAAGATAGAATGAGAGAAGTTATGAAAGCTAGAATGAAAGATATCAAGAAAAAAAGATATTAACTAAAGATAGAATGAGAGAAGGTAAGAAAGCTAGAATGAAAGACATCAAGAAAGAAAGAAAGAAACTAGAGATAGAATGAGAGAAGGTATGAAAGCTAGAATGAAAGCTATCAAGAAAGAAAGAAAGAAACAAACAAACTAAGGATAGAATGAGAGAAGGAATAAAAGCTAGAATGAAAGACATCAATAACGAAAGAAAAAAATAAAGATAGATTGAGAAAGTATGAAAGCTAGAATGAAAGATATCACGAAAGAAAGAAACAAAGAAAGAAAGAAACTAAAGATAGAATGAGAGAAGGTATGAAACCTAGAATGAAAGATATCAAGAATGAAAGAAAGAAAGAAATTAACTAAAGATAGAATGAGAGAAGGTATGAAACCTAGAATGAAAGATATCAAGAATGAAAGAAAGAAAGAAATTAACTAAAGATAGAATGAGAGAAGGTATGAAATCTAGATTGAAAGACATCAAGAAAGAAAGAAAGAAACTTCAGATTGAATGAGAGAAGGTATGAAAGCTAGAATGAAAGACATCAAGAAAGAAAGGAAGTAAGATACCAAAGATAGAATGAGAGAAGGTATGAAAGCTAGATTGAAAGCTATCAAGAAAGAAAGAAAGAAATAAATAAACAAACTAAAGATAGAATAAAGAAGGTATGAAAGGAATAATGAAAGTTATCAAGAAAGAAAGAAAGAAACTAAAATAGATTGAGAGAATGTATGAAAGCTAGAATGAAAGACATCAAGAAAGAAAGGAAGAAAGATACCAAAGATAGAATGAGAGAAGGTATGAAAGCTAAAATGAAAGATATCAAGAATGAAAGAAAGAAAGAAATTAACAAATGATAGAAGGTATGAAAGGAATAATGAAAGATATCAAGAAAGAAACAAACAAAGAAAGAAAGAAACTAAAGATAGAATGAGAGAAGGTATGAAAGCTAGAATGAAAGACATCAACAAAGAAAGAAATAAAGATACTAAACGTAGAATGAGAGAAGGTATGAAAGCTGTAATGAAAGATATCAAGAATGAATGAAAGAAAGAAATTAACTAAAGACAGAATGAGAGAAGGTATGAAAGCTAGAATTACAGATATCAAGAAAGAAAGAAACAAAGAATGAAAGAAACTAAAGATAGAATGAGAGAAGGTATGAAAGCTAGAATGAAAGATATCAAGAAAGAGATTAAGAAAGATACCAAAGATAGAATGAGAGAAGGTATGAAAGCTAGAATTATAGATATCAAGAAAGAAAGAAACAAAGAATGAAAGAAACTAAAGATAGAATGAGAGAAGGTTTGAAAGCTAGAATGAAAGATATCAAGAAAGAAAGAAAGATACCAAAGATAGAATGAGAGAAGGTATGAAAGCTAGAATGAAAGACATCAAGAAAGAAAGAAACTAAAGATAGAATGAGAGAAGGTATGAAAAGTAGAATGAAAGATATCAAGAAAGAAAGAAAAAAAATAAAGATAGAATGAGAGAAGGTATGAAAGCTAGAATGAAAGATATGAAGAAAGAAACAAACAAAGAAAGAAAGAAACTAAAGATAGAATGAGAGAAGGTATGAAAGCTAGAATGAAAGACATCAAGAAAGAAAGGAAGAAAGATAACACAGATAGAATGAGAGAAGGTATAAAAGCTAGAATGAAAGCTTTCAAGAAAGAAAGAAATAAACTAAAATAGATTGAGAGAATATATGAAAGTTAGAATGAAAGACATCAAGAAAGAAAGGAAGAAAGATACCAAAGATAGAATGAGAGAAGGTATGAAAGCTAAAATGAAAGATTTCAAGAATGAAAGAAAGAAAGAAATTAACAAACGATAGAATGAGAGAAGGTATGAAAGGAATAATGAAAGATATCAAGAAAGAAAGAAAGAAACTAAAATAGAATGAGAGAAGGTATGAAAGCTAGAATGAAATATATCAAGAAAGAGAGAAATAAACTAAAGATAGAATGAGAGAAGGTATGAAAGCTAGAACTATAGATATCAAGAAAGAAAGAAACAAAGAATGAAAGAAACTAAAATAGATTGAGAGATGTTATGAAAGCTAGAATGAAAGACATCAAGAAAAAAAGAAAGAAACTAAAATAGATTGAGAGAATGTATGAAAGCTAGAATGAAAGACACCAAGAAAGAAAGGAAGAAAGATACCAAAGATAGAATGAGAGAAGGTATGAAAGCTAAAATGAAATATATCAAGAATGGAAGAAAGAAAGAAATTTACAAACGATAGAATGAGAGAAGGTATGAAAGGAATAATGAAAGATATCAAGAAAGAAAGAAAAAAAAATAAAGATAGAATGAGAGAAGGTATGAAAGCTAGAATGAAAGACATCAAGAAAGAAAGAAAGAAAGAAAGAAACTAAAGGTAGAATGAGAGAAGGTATGAAAGCTAGAATGAATGAAAGAAAGAAAGAAAGAAAGAAACTAAAGATAGAATGAGAGAAGGTATGAAAGCTAGAATGAAAGACATCAAGAAAGAAAGAAACGAAAGATAGAATGAGAGAAGGTATGAAAGCTAGAATGAAAGATATGAAGAAAGAAACAAACAAACAAAGAAAGAAACTAAAGATAGAATGAGAGAAGGTATGAAAGCTAGAATGAAAAACATCAAGGAAGAAAGAAAGAAAGAAATTAACTAAAGATAGAATGAGAGAAGGTATGAAAAGTTGAATGAAAGATATCAAGAAAGAAAGAAACAAACTAAACATAGAATGAGAGAAGTTATGAAAGCTAGAATGAAAGATATCAAGAAAAAAAGATATTAACTAAAGATAGAATGAGAGAAGGTAAGAAAGCTAGAAGGAAAGACATCAAGAAAGAAAGAAAGAAACTAGAGATAGAATGAGAGAAGTTATGAAAGCTAGAATGAAAGCTATCAAGAAAGAAAGAAAGAAACAAACAAACTAATGATAGAATGAGAGAAGGAATAAAAGCTAGAATGAAAGACATCAAGAACGAAAGAAAAAAATAAAGATAGAATGAGAAGGTGTGAAACCTAGAATGAAAGACATCAAGGAAGAAAGAAAGAAAGAAGTTAACTAAAGATAGAATGAGAGAAGGTATGAAAAGTAGAATGAAAGATATCAAGAAAGAAAGATATTAACTAAAGATAGAATGAGAGAAGGTAAGAAAGCTAGAATGAAAGACATCAAGAAAGAAAGAAAGAAACTAGAGATAGAATGAGAGAAGGTATGAAAGCTAGAATGAAAGCTATCAAGAAAGAAAGAAAGAAACAAACAAACTAAGGATAGAATGAGAGAAGGATTAAAAGCTAGAATGAAAGATATCAAGAAAGAAACAAACAAAGAAAGAAAGAAACTAAAGATAGAATGAGAGAAGGTATGAAAGCTAGAATGAAAGACATCAAGAAAGAAAGAAACTAAAGATAAAATGAGAGAAGGTATGAAAGCTAGAATGAAAGATATGAAGAAAGAAACAAACAAAGAATGAAACTAAAGATAGAATGCGAGAAGGTATGAAAGCTAGAGTGAAAGACATCAACAAAGAAAGAAATAAAAATACTGAAGCTAGAATGAGAGAAGGTATGAAATCTATATTGAAAGATATCAAGAATGAAAGAAAGAAAGAAAATAACTAAAGATAGAATGAGAGAAGGTATGAAAGCTAGAATGAAAGACATCAAGAAAGAAAGAAAGAAACTTCAGATTGAATGAGAGAAGGTATGAAAGCTAGTTTTATAGATATCAAGAAAGAAAGAAACAAAGAATGAAAGAAACTAAAGATAGAATGAGAGACGGTATGAAAGCTAGAATGAAAGACATCAAGAAAGAAAGGAAGAAGGATACCACAGATAAAATGAGAGAAGTTATGAAAGCTAGAATGAAAGCTATCAAGAAAGAAAGAAATAAACTAAAATAGATTGAGAGAATATATGAAAGCTAGAATGAAAGACATCAAGAAAGAAAGGAAGAAAGATACCAAAGATAGAATGAGAGAAGGTACGAAAGCTAAAATGAAAGATATCAAGAATGAAAGAAAGAAAGAAATTAACAAACGATAGAATGAGAGAAGGTATGAAAGGAATAATGAAAGATATCAAGAAAGAAAGAAAGAAAGAAAGAGAGAAACTAAAGGTAGAATGAGAGAAGGTATGAAAGCTAGAATGAAAGAAAGAAAGAAAGTAAGAAATGAACTAAAGATAGAATGAGAGAAGGTATGAAAGCTAGAATGAAAGACATCAAGAAAGAAAGAAACGAAAGATAGAATGAGAGAAGGTATGAAAGCTAGAATGAAAGATATGAAGAAAGAAACAAACAAAGAAAGAAAGAAACAAAAGATAGAATGAGAGAAGGTATGAAAGCTAGAATGAAAGACATCAAGGAAGAAAGAAAAAAAGAAATTAACTAAAGAGAGAATGAGAGAAGGTATGAACAGTAGAATGAAAGATATCAAGAAAGAAAGAAACAAACTAAAGATAGAATGAGAGAAGTTATGAAAGCTAGAATGAAAGATATCAAGAAAAAAGATATTAACTAAAGATAGAATGAGAGAAGGTAAGAAAGCTAGAATGAAAGACATCTAGAAAGAAAGAAAGAAACTAGAGATAGAATGAGAGAAGGTATGAAAGCTAGAATGAAAGCTATCAAGAAAGAAAGAAAGAAACAAACAAACTAAGGATAGAATGAGAGAAGGAATATAAGCGAGAATGAAAGACATCAAGAAAGAAAGAAAAAAATAGAGATAGAATGAGAGAAATTATGAAAGCTAGAATGAAAGATATCAAGAAAGAAACAAACAAAGAAAGAAAGAAACTAAATATAGAATAAGAGAAGATATGAAAGCTAGAATGAAAGACATCAAGAAAGAAAGAAAGAAAAAAAGAAACTAAAGATAGAATGAGAGAAGGTTTGAAAGCTAGAATGAAAGACATCAAGAAAGAAAGAAACTAAAGATAAAATGAGAGAAGGTATGAAAGCTAGAATGAAAGATATGAAGAAAGAAACAAACAAAGAAAGAAACTAAAGATAGAATGAGAGAAGGTATGAAAGCTAGAATGAAAGATATCATCAAAGAAAGAAATAAAAATACTAAAGCTAGAATGAGAGAAGGTATGAAATCTAGATTGAAAGATATCAAGAATGAAAGAAAGAAAGAAAAATAACTAAAGATAGAATGAGAGAAGGTATGAAAGCTAGAATGAAAGACATCAAGAAAGAAAGAAAGAAACTAAAATAGATTGAGAGAATATATGAAAGCTAGAATGAAAGACATCAAGAAAGAAAGGAAGAAAGATACCATAGATAGAATGAGAGAAGGTATGAAAGCTAAAATGAAAGATATCAAGAATGAAAGAAACAAAGAAATTAACAAACGATAGAATGAGAGAAGGTATGAAAGGAATAATGAAAGATATGAAGAAAGAAAGAAAAAAGATAAAGATAGAATGAGAGAAGGTATGAAAGCTAGAATGAAAGAAAGAAAGAAAGAAAGAAAGAAATAAACTAAAGATAGAATGAGAGAAGGTATGAAAGCTAGAATGAAAGACATTAAGAAAGAAAGAAATGAAAGATAGAATGAGAGAAGGTATGAAAGCTAGAATGAAATATATCAAGAAAGAAAGAAATAAACTAAAGATAGAATGAGAGAAGGTATGAAAGCTAGAATTATAGATATCAAGATAGAAAGAAACAAATAATCAGAGAAACTAAAGATAGATTGAGAGAAGGTATGAAAGCTAGAATGAAAGACATCAAGAAAGAAAGAAAGAAAGAAATAACTAAAGATAGAATGAGAGAAGGTATGAAAAGTAGAATGAAAGATATCAAGAAAGAAAGAAACAAACTAAAGATAGAATGAGAGAAGTTATGAAAGCTAGAATGAAAGATATCAAGAAAAAAAGATATTAACTAAAGATAGAATGAGAGAAGGTAAGAAAGCTAGAATGAAAGACATCAAGAAAGAAAGAAAGAAACTAGAGATAGAATGAGAGAAGTTATGAAAGCTAGAATGAAAGCTATCAAGAAAGAAAGAAAGAAACAAACAAACTAAGGATAGAATGAGAGAAGGAATAAAAGCTAGAATGAAAGACATCAATAACGAAAGAAAAAAATAAAGATAGATTGAGAAAGTATGAAAGCTAGAATGAAAGATATCACGAAAGAAAGAAACAAAGAAAGAAAGAAACTAAAGATAGAATGAGAGAAGGTATGAAACCTAGAATGAAAGATATCAAGAATGAAAGAAAGAAAGAAATTAACTAAAGATAGAATGAGAGAAGGTATGAAACCTAGAATGAAAGATATCAAGAATGAAAGAAAGAAAGAAATTAACTAAAGATAGAATGAGAGAAGGTATGAAATCTAGATTGAAAGACATCAAGAAAGAAAGAAAGAAACTTCAGATTGAATGAGAGAAGGTATGAAAGCTAGAATGAAAGACTTCAAGAAAGAAAGGAAGTAAGATACCAAAGATAGAATGAGAGAAGGTATGAAAGCTAGATTGAAAGCTATCAAGAAAGAAAGAAAGAAATAAATAAACAAACTAAAGATAGAATAAAGAAGGTATGAAAGGAATAATGAAAGATATCAAGAAAGAAAGAAAGAAACTAAAATAGATTGAGAGAATGTATGAAAGCTAGAATGAAAGACATCAAGAAAGAAAGGAAGAAAGATACCAAAGATAGAATGAGAGAAGGTATGAAAGCTAAAATGAAAGATATCAAGAATGAAAGAAAGAAAGAAATTAACAAATGATAGAAGGTATGAAAGGAATAATGAAAGATATCAAGAAAGAAACAAACAAAGAAAGAAAGAAACTAAAGATAGAATGAGAGAAGGTATGAAAGCTAGAATGAAAGACATCAACAAAGAAAGAAATAAAGATACTAAACCTAGAATGAGAGAAGGTATGAAAGCTGTAATGAAAGATATCAAGAATGAATGAAAGAAAGAAATTAACTAAAGACAGAATGAGAGAAGGTATGAAAGCTAGAATTACAGATATCAAGAAAGAAAGAAACAAAGAATGAAAGAAACTAAAGATAGAATGAGAGAAGGTATGAAAGCTAGAATGAAAGATATCAAGAAAGAGATTAAGAAAGATACCAAAGATAGAATGAGAGAAGGTATGAAAGCTAGAATTATAGATATCAAGAAAGAAAGAAACAAAGAATGAAAGAAACTAAAGATAGAATGAGAGAAGGTTTGAAAGCTAGAATGAAAGATATCAAGAAAGAAAGAAAGATACCAAAGATAGAATGAGAGAAGGTATGAAAGCTAGAATGAAAGACATCAAGAAAGAAAGAAACTAAAGATAGAATGAGAGAAGGTATGAAAAGTAGAATGAAAGATATCAAGAAAGAAAGAAAAAAAATAAAGATAAAATGAGAGAAGGTATGAAAGCTAGAATGAAAGATATGAAGAAAGAAACAAACAAAGAAAGAAAGAAACTAAAGATAGAATGAGAGAAGGTATGAAAGCTAGAATGAAAGACATCAAGAAAGAAAGGAAGAAAGATAACACAGATAGAATGAGAGAAGGTATAAAAGCTAGAATGAAAGCTTTCAAGAAAGAAAGAAATAAACTAAAATAGATTGAGAGAATATATGAAAGTTAGAATGAAAGACATCAAGAAAGAAAGGAAGAAAGATACCAAAGATAGAATGAGAGAAGGTATGAAAGCTAAAATGAAAGATTTCAAGAATGAAAGAAAGAAAGAAATTAACAAACGATAGAATGAGAGAAGGTATGAAAGGAATAATGAAAGATATCAAGAAAGAAAGAAAGAAACTAAAATAGAATGAGAGAAGGTATGAAAGCTAGAATGAAATATATCAAGAAAGAGAGAAATAAACTAAAGATAGAATGAGAGAAGGTATGAAAGCTAGAACTATAGATATCAAGAAAGAAAGAAACAAAGAATGAAAGAAACTAAAATAGATTGAGAGATGTTATGAAAGCTAGAATGAAAGACATCAAGAAAAAAAGAAAGAAACTAAAATAGATTGAGAGAATGTATGAAAGCTAGAATGAAAGACACCAAGAAAGAAAGGAAGAAAGATACCAAAGATAGAATGAGAGAAGGTATGAAAGCTAAAATGAAATATATCAAGAATGGAAGAAAGAAAGAAATTTACAAACGATAGAATGAGAGAAGGTATGAAAGGAATAATGAAAGATATCAAGAAAGAAAGAAAAAAAATAAAGATAGAATGAGAGAAGGTATGAAAGCTAGAATGAAAGACATCAAGAAAGAAAGAAAGAAAGAAAGAAACTAAAGGTAGAATGAGAGAAGGTATGAAAGCTAGAATGAATGAAAGAAAGAAAGAAAGAAAGAAACTAAAGATAGAATGAGAGAAGGTATGAAAACTAGAATGAAAGACATCAAGAAAGAAAGAAACGAAAGATAGAATGAGAGAAGGTATGAAAGCTAGAATGAAAGATATGAAGAAAGAAACAAACAAACAAAGAAAGAAACTAAAGATAGAATGAGAGAAGGTATGAAAGCTAGAATGAAAAACATCAAGGAAGAAAGAAAGAAAGAAATTAACTAAAGATAGAATGAGAGAAGGTATGAAAAGTAGAATGAAAGATATCAAGAAAGAAAGAAACAAACTAAAGATAGAATGAGAGAAGTTATGAAAGCTAGAATGAAAGATATCAAGAAAAAAAGATATTAACTAAAGATAGAATGAGAGAAGGTAAGAAAGCTAGAAGGAAAGACATCAAGAAAGAAAGAAAGAAACTAGAGATAGAATGAGAGAAGGTATGAAAGCTAGAATGAAAGCTATCAAGAAAGAAAGAAAGAAACAAACAAACTAATGATAGAATGAGAGAAGGAATAAAAGCTAGAATGAAAGACATCAAGAACGAAAGAAAAAAATAAAGATAGAATGAGAAGGTATGAAACCTAGAATGAAAGACATCAAGGAAGAAAGAAAGAAAGAAGTTAACTAAAGATAGAATGAGAGAAGGTATGAAAAGTAGAATGAAAGATATCAAGAAAGAAAGATATTAACTAAAGATAGAATGAGAGAAGGTAAGAAAGCTAGAATGAAAGACATCAAGAAAGAAAGAAAGAAACTAGAGATAGAATGAGAGAAGGTATGAAAGCTAGAATGAAAGCTATCAAGAAAGAAAGAAAGAAACAAACAAACTAAGGATAGAATGAGAGAAGGATTAAAAGCTAGAATGAAAGATATCAAGAAAGAAACAAACAAAGAAAGAAAGAAACTAAAGATAGAATGAGAGAAGGTATGAAAGCTAGAATGAAAGACATCAAGAAAGAAAGAAACTAAAGATAAAATGAGAGAAGGTATGAAAGCTAGAATGAAAGATATGAAGAAAGAAACAAACAAAGAATGAAACTAAAGATAGAATGCGAGAAGGTATGAAAGCTAGAGTTGAAAGACATCAACAAAGAAAGAAATAAAAATACTGAAGCTAGAATGAGAGAAGGTATGAAATCTATATTGAAAGATATCAAGAATGAAAGAAAGAAAGAAAATAACTAAAGATAGAATGAGAGAAGGTATGAAAGCTAGAATGAATGACATCAAGAAAGAAAGAAAGAAACTTCAGATTGAATGAGAGAAGGTATGAAAGCTAGTTTTATAGATATCAAGAAAGAAAGAAACAAAGAATGAAAGAAACTAAAGATAGAATGAGAGACGGTATGAAAGCTAGAATGAAAGACATCAAGAAAGAAAGGAAGAAGGATACCACAGATAAAATGAGAGAAGTTATGAAAGCTAGAATGAAAGCTATCAAGAAAGAAAGAAATAAACTAAAATAGATTGAGAGAATATATGAAAGCTAGAATGAAAGACATCAAGAAAGAAAGGAAGAAAGATACCAAAGATAGAATGAGAGAAGGTACGAAAGCTAAAATGAAAGATATCAAGAATGAAAGAAAGAAAGAAATTAACAAACGATAGAATGAGAGAAGGTATGAAAGGAATAATGAAAGATATCAAGAAAGAAAGAAAGAAAGAAAGAGAGAAACTAAAGGTAGAATGAGAGAAGGTATGAAAGCTAGAATGAAAGAAAGAAAGAAAGTAAGAAATGAACTAAAGATAGAATGAGAGAAGGTATGAAAGCTAGAATGAAAGACATCAAGAAAGAAAGAAACGAAAGATAGAATGAGAGAAGGTATGAAAGCTAGAATGAAAGATATGAAGAAAGAAACAAACAAAGAAAGAAAGAAACAAAAGATAGAATGAGAGAAGGTATGAAAGCTAGAATGAAAGACATCAAGGAAGAAAGAAAAAAAGAAATTAACTAAAGAGAGAATGAGAGAAGGTATGAACAGTAGAATGAAAGATATCAAGAAAGAAAGAAACAAACTAAAGATAGAATGAGAGAAGTTATGAAAGCTAGAATGAAAGATATCAAGAAAAAAGATATTAACTAAAGATAGAATGAGAGAAGGTAAGAAAGCTAGAATGAAAGACATCTAGAAAGAAAGAAAGAAACTAGAGATAGAATGAGAGAAGGTATGAAAGCTAGAATGAAAGCTATCAAGAAAGAAAGAAAGAAACAAACAAACTAAGGATAGAATGAGAGAAGGAATATAAGCGAGAATGAAAGACATCAAGAAAGAAAGAAAAAAATAGAGATAGAATGAGAGAAATTATGAAAGCTAGAATGAAAGATATCAAGAAAGAAACAAAGAAAGAAAGAAAGAAACTAAATGTAGAATAAGAGAAGATATGAAAGCTAGAATGAAAGACATCAAGAAAGAAAGAAAGAAAAAAGAAACTAAAGATAGAATGAGAGAAGGTTTGAAAGCTAGAATGAAAGACATCAAGAAAGAAAGAAACTAAAGATAAAATGAGAGAAGGTATGAAAGCTAGAATGAAAGATATGAAGAAAGAAACAAACAAAGAAAGAAACTAAAGATAGAATGAGAGAAGGTATGAAAGCTAGAATGAAAGATATCATCAAAGAAAGAAATAAAAATACTAAAGCTAGAATGAGAGAAGGTATGAAATCTAGATTGAAAGATATCAAGAATGAAAGAAAGAAAGAAAAATAACTAAAGATAGAATGAGAGAAGGTATGAAAGCTAGAATGAAAGACATCAAGAAAGAAAGAAAGAAACTAAAATAGATTGAGAGAATATATGAAAGCTAGAATGAAAGACATCAAGAAAGAAAGGAAGAAAGATACCATAGATAGAATGAGAGAAGGTATGAAAGCTAAAATGAAAGATATCAAGAATGAAAGAAACAAAGAAATTAACAAACGATAGAATGAGAGAAGGTATGAAAGGAATAATGAAAGATATGAAGAAAGAAAGAAAAAAGATAAAGATAGAATGAGAGAAGGTATGAAAGCTAGAATGAAAGATATCAAGAAAGAAAGAAAGAAAGAAAGAAAGAAACTAAAGGTAGAATGAGAGAAGGTATGAAAGCTAGAATGAAAGAAAGAAAGAAAGAAAGAAAGAAATTAACTAAAGATAGAATGAGAGAAGGTATGAAAGCTAGAATGAAAGACATTAAGAAAGAAAGAAATGAAAGATAGAATGAGAGAAGGTATGAAAGCTAGAATGAAATATATCAAGAAAGAAAGAAATAAACTAAAGATAGAATGAGAGAAGGTATGAAAGCTAGAATTATAGATATCAAGATAGAAAGAAACAAATAATCAGAGAAACTAAAGATAGATTGAGAGAAGGTATGAAAGCTAGAATGAAAGACATCAAGAAAGAAAGAAAGAAAGAAATAACTAAAGATAGAATGAGAGAAGGTATGAAAAGTAGAATGAAAGATATCAAGAAAGAAAGAAACAAACTAAAGATAGAATGAGAGAAGTTATGAAAGCTAGAATGAAAGATATCAAGAAAAAAAGATATTAACTAAAGATAGAATGAGAGAAGGTAAGAAAGCTAGAATGAAAGACATCAAGAAAGGAAGAAAGAAACTAGAGATAGAATGAGAGAAGGTATGAAAGCTAGAATGAAAGCTATCAAGAAAGAAAGAAAGAAACAAACAAACTAAGGATAGAATGAGAGAAGGAATAAAAGCTAGAATGAAAGACATCAAGAACGAAAGAAAAAAATAAAGATAGAATGAGAAAGTATGAAAGCTAGAATGAAAGATATCACGAAAGAAAGAAACAAAGAAAGAAAGAAACTAAAGATAGAATGAGAGAAGGTATGAAACCTAGAATGAAAGATATCAAGAATGAAAGAAAGAAAGAAATTAACTAAAGATAGAATGAGAGAATGTATGAAACCTAGAATGAAAGATATCAAGAATGAAAGAAAGAAAGAAATTAACTAAAGATAGAATGAGAGAAGGTATGAAATCTAGATTGAAAGACATCAAGAAAGAAAGAAAGAAACTTCAGATTGAATGAGAGAAGGTATGAAAGCTAGAATGAAAGACATCAAGAAAGAAAGGAAGTAAGATACCAAAGATAGAATGAGAGAAGGTATGAAAGCTAGATTGAAAGCTATCAAGAAAGAAAGAAAGAAATAAATAAACAAACTAAAGATAGAATAAAGAAGGTATGAAAGGAATAATGAAAGATATCAAGAAAGAAAGAAAGAAACTAAAATAGATTGAGAGAATGTATGAAAGCTAGAATGAAAGACATCAAGAAAGAAAGGAAGAAAGATACCAAAGATAGAATGAGAGAAGGTATGAAAGCTAAAATGAAAGATATCAAGAATGAAAGAAAGAAAGAAATTAACAAATGATAGAAGGTATGAAAGGAATAATGAAAGATATCAAGAAAGAAACAAAGAAAGAAAGAAACTAAAGATAGAATGAGAGAAGGTATGAAAGCTAGAATGAAAGACATCAACAAAGAAAGAAATAAAGATACTAAACCTAGAATGAGAGAAGGTATGAAAGGAATAATGAAAGATATCAAGAAAGAAACAAACAAAGAAAGAAAGAAACTAAAGATAGAATGAGAGAAGGTATGAAAGCTAGAATGAAAGACATCAACAAAGAAAGAAATAAAGATACTAAACGTAGAATGAGAGAAGGTATGAAAGCTGTAATGAAAGATATCAAGAATGAATGAAAGAAAGAAATTAACTAAAGACAGAATGAGAGAAGGTATGAAAGCTAGAATTACAGATATCAAGAAAGAAAGAAACAAAGAATGAAAGAAACTAAAGATAGAATGAGAGAAGGTATGAAAGCTAGAATGAAAGATATCAAGAAAGAGATTAAGAAAGATACCAAAGATAGAATGAGAGAAGGTATGAAAGCTAGAATTATAGATATCAAGAAAGAAAGAAACAAAGAATGAAAGAAACTAAAGATAGAATGAGACAAGGTTTGAAAGCTAGAATGAAAGATATCAAGAAAGAAAGAAAGATACCAAAGATAGAATGAGAGAAGGTATGAAAGCTAGAATGAAAGACATCAAGAAAGAAAGAAACTAAAGATAGAATGAGAGAAGGTATGAAAAGTAGAATGAAAGATATCAAGAAAGAAAGAAAAAAAATAAAGATAGAATGAGAGAAGGTATGAAAGCTAGAATGAAAGATATGAAGAAAGAAACAAACAAAGAAAGAAAGAAACTAAAGATAGAATGAGAGAAGGTATGAAAGCTAGAATGAAAGACATCAAGAAAGAAAGGAAGAAAGATAACACAGATAGAATGAGAGAAGGTATAAAAGCTAGAATGAAAGCTTTCAAGAAAGAAAGAAATAAACTAAAATAGATTGAGAGAATATATGAAAGTTAGAATGAAAGACATCAAGAAAGAAAGGAAGAAAGATACCAAAGATAGAATGAGAGAAGGTATGAAAGCTAAAATGAAAGATTTCAAGAATGAAAGAAAGAAAGAAATTAACAAACGATAGAATGAGAGAAGGTATGAAAGGAATA
Source organism: Intellagama lesueurii (assembly GCA_037013535.1). Classification (NCBI taxonomy): domain Eukaryota; kingdom Metazoa; phylum Chordata; class Lepidosauria; order Squamata; family Agamidae; genus Intellagama; species Intellagama lesueurii. The sequence goes on from JBAJHW010000013.1 coordinate 9,117,588, forward strand.
ATGAAAGATATCAAGAAAGAAAGAAAGAAACTAAAATAGAATGAGAGAAGGTATGAAAGCTAGAATGAAATATATCAAGAAAGAGAGAAATAAACTAAAGATAGAATGAGAGAAGGTATGAAAGCTAGAACTATAGATATCAAGAAAGAAAGAAACAAAGAATGAAAGAAACTAAAATAGATTGAGAGATGTTATGAAAGCTAGAATGAAAGACATCAAGAAAAAAAGAAAGAAACTAAAATAGATTGAGAGAATGTATGAAAGCTAGAATGAAAGACACCAAGAAAGAAAGGAAGAAAGATACCAAAGATAGAATGAGAGAAGGTATGAAAGCTAAAATGAAATATATCAAGAATGGAAGAAAGAAAGAAATTTACAAACGATAGCATGAGAGAAGGTATGAAATGAATAATGAAAGATATCAAGAAAGAAAGAAAAAAAAATAAAGATAGAATGAGAGAAGGTATGAAAGCTAGAATGAAAGACATCAAGAAAGAAAGAAAGAAAGAAAGAAACTAAAGGTAGAATGAGAGAAGGTATGAAAGCTAGAATGAATGAAAGAAAGAAAGAAAGAAAGAAACTAAAGATAGAATGAGAGAAGGTATGAAAGCTAGAATGAAAGACATCAAGAAAGAAAGAAACGAAAGATAGAATGAGAGAAGGTATGAAAGCTAGAATGAAAGATATGAAGAAAGAAACAAACAAACAAAGAAAGAAACTAAAGATAGAATGAGAGAAGGTATGAAAGCTAGAATGAAAAACATCAAGGAAGAAAGAAAGAAAGAAATTAACTAAAGATAGAATGAGAGAAGGTATGAAAAGTTGAATGAAAGATATCAAGAAAGAAAGAAACAAACTAAACATAGAATGAGAGAAGTTATGAAAGCTAGAATGAAAGATATCAAGAAAAAAAGATATTAACTAAAGATAGAATGAGAGAAGGTAAGAAAGCTAGAAGGAAAGACATCAAGAAAGAAAGAAAGAAACTAGAGATAGAATGAGAGAAGGTATGAAAGCTAGAATGAAAGCTATCAAGAAAGAAAGAAAGAAACAAACAAACTAATGATAGAATGAGAGAAGGAATAAAAGCTAGAATGAAAGACATCAAGAACGAAAGAAAAAAATAAAGATAGAATGAGAAGGTATGAAACCTAGAATGAAAGACATCAAGGAAGAAAGAAAGAAAGAAGTTAACTAAAGATAGAATGAGAGAAGGTATGAAAAGTAGAATGAAAGATATCAAGAAAGAAAGATATTAACTAAAGATAGAATGAGAGAAGGTAAGAAAGCTAGAATGAAAGACATCAAGAAAGAAAGAAAGAAACTAGAGATAGAATGAGAGAAGGTATGAAAGCTAGAATGAAAGCTATCAAGAAAGAAAGAAAGAAACAAACAAACTAAGGATAGAATGAGAGAAGGATTAAAAGCTAGAATGAAAGATATCAAGAAAGAAACAAACAAAGAAAGAAAGAAACTAAAGATAGAATGAGAGAAGGTATGAAAGCTAGAATGAAAGACATCAAGAAAGAAAGAAACTAAAGATAAAATGAGAGAAGGTATGAAAGCTAGAATGAAAGATATGAAGAAAGAAACAAACAAAGAATGAAACTAAAGATAGAATGCGAGAAGGTATGAAAGCTAGAGTGAAAGACATCAACAAAGAAAGAAATAAAAATACTGAAGCTAGAATGAGAGAAGGTATGAAATCTATATTGAAAGATATCAAGAATGAAAGAAAGAAAGAAAATAACTAAAGATAGAATGAGAGAAGGTATGAAAGCTAGAATGAAAGACATCAAGAAAGAAAGAAAGAAACTTCAGATTGAATGAGAGAAGGTATGAAAGCTAGTTTTATAGATATCAAGAAAGAAAGAAACAAAGAATGAAAGAAACTAAAGATAGAATGAGAGACGGTATGAAAGCTAGAATGAAAGACATCAAGAAAGAAAGGAAGAAGGATACCACAGATAAAATGAGAGAAGTTATGAAAGCTAGAATGAAAGCTATCAAGAAAGAAAGAAATAAACTAAAATAGATTGAGAGAATATATGAAAGCTAGAATGAAAGACATCAAGAAAGAAAGGAAGAAAGATACCAAAGATAGAATGAGAGAAGGTACGAAAGCTAAAATGAAAGATATCAAGAATGAAAGAAAGAAAGAAATTAACAAACGATAGAATGAGAGAAGGTATGAAAGGAATAATGAAAGATATCAAGAAAGAAAGAAAGAAAGAAAGAGAGAAACTAAAGGTAGAATGAGAGAAGGTATGAAAGCTAGAATGAAAGACATCAAGAAAGAAAGAAACGAAAGATAGAATGAGAGAAGGTATGAAAGCTAGAATGAAAGATATGAAGAAAGAAACAAACAAAGAAAGAAAGAAACAAAAGATAGAATGAGAGAAGGTATGAAAGCTAGAATGAAAGACATCAAGGAAGAAAGAAAAAAAGAAATTAACTAAAGAGAGAATGAGAGAAGGTATGAACAGTAGAATGAAAGATATCAAGAAAGAAAGAAACAAACTAAAGATAGAATGAGAGAAGTTATGAAAGCTAGAATGAAAGATATCAAGAAAAAAGATATTAACTAAAGATAGAATGAGAGAAGGTAAGAAAGCTAGAATGAAAGACATCTAGAAAGAAAGAAAGAAACTAGAGATAGAATGAGAGAAGGTATGAAAGCTAGAATGAAAGCTATCAAGAAAGAAAGAAAGAAACAAACAAACTAAGGATAGAATGAGAGAAGGAATATAAGCGAGAATGAAAGACATCAAGAAAGAAAGAAAAAAATAGAGATAGAATGAGAGAAATTATGAAAGCTAGAATGAAAGATATCAAGAAAGAAACAAACAAAGAAAGAAAGAAACTAAATATAGAATAAGAGAAGATATGAAAGCTAGAATGAAAGACATCAAGAAAGAAAGAAAGAAAAAAAGAAACTAAAGATAGAATGAGAGAAGGTTTGAAAGCTAGAATGAAAGACATCAAGAAAGAAAGAAACTAAAGATAAAATGAGAGAAGGTATGAAAGCTAGAATGAAAGATATGAAGAAAGAAACAAACAAAGAAAGAAACTAAAGATAGAATGAGAGAAGGTATGAAAGCTAGAATGAAAGATATCATCAAAGAAAGAAATAAAAATACTAAAGCTAGAATGAGAGAAGGTATGAAATCTAGATTGAAAGATATCAAGAATGAAAGAAAGAAAGAAAAATAACTAAAGATAGAATGAGAGAAGGTATGAAAGCTAGAATGAAAGACATCAAGAAAGAAAGAAAGAAACTAAAATAGATTGAGAGAATATATGAAAGCTAGAATGAAAGACATCAAGAAAGAAAGGAAGAAAGATACCATAGATAGAATGAGAGAAGGTATGAAAGCTAAAATGAAAGATATCAAGAATGAAAGAAACAAAGAAATTAACAAACGATAGAATGAGAGAAGGTATGAAAGGAATAATGAAAGATATGAAGAAAGAAAGAAAAAAGATAAAGATAGAATGAGAGAAGGTATGAAAGCTAGAATGAAAGAAAGAAAGAAAGAAAGAAAGAAATAAACTAAAGATAGAATGAGAGAAGGTATGAAAGCTAGAATGAAAGACATTAAGAAAGAAAGAAATGAAAGATAGAATGAGAGAAGGTATGAAAGCTAGAATGAAATATATCAAGAAAGAAAGAAATAAACTAAAGATAGAATGAGAGAAGGTATGAAAGCTAGAATTATAGATATCAAGATAGAAAGAAACAAATAATCAGAGAAACTAAAGATAGATTGAGAGAAGGTATGAAAGCTAGAATGAAAGACATCAAGAAAGAAAGAAAGAAAGAAATAACTAAAGATAGAATGAGAGAAGGTATGAAAAGTAGAATGAAAGATATCAAGAAAGAAAGAAACAAACTAAAGATAGAATGAGAGAAGTTATGAAAGCTAGAATGAAAGATATCAAGAAAAAAAGATATTAACTAAAGATAGAATGAGAGAAGGTAAGAAAGCTAGAATGAAAGACATCAAGAAAGAAAGAAAGAAACTAGAGATAGAATGAGAGAAGTTATGAAAGCTAGAATGAAAGCTATCAAGAAAGAAAGAAAGAAACAAACAAACTAAGGATAGAATGAGAGAAGGAATAAAAGCTAGAATGAAAGACATCAATAACGAAAGAAAAAAATAAAGATAGATTGAGAAAGTATGAAAGCTAGAATGAAAGATATCACGAAAGAAAGAAACAAAGAAAGAAAGAAACTAAAGATAGAATGAGAGAAGGTATGAAACCTAGAATGAAAGATATCAAGAATGAAAGAAAGAAAGAAATTAACTAAAGATAGAATGAGAGAAGGTATGAAACCTAGAATGAAAGATATCAAGAATGAAAGAAAGAAAGAAATTAACTAAAGATAGAATGAGAGAAGGTATGAAATCTAGATTGAAAGACATCAAGAAAGAAAGAAAGAAACTTCAGATTGAATGAGAGAAGGTATGAAAGCTAGAATGAAAGACTTCAAGAAAGAAAGGAAGTAAGATACCAAAGATAGAATGAGAGAAGGTATGAAAGCTAGATTGAAAGCTATCAAGAAAGAAAGAAATAAATAAATAAACAAACTAAAGATAGAATAAAGAAGGTATGAAAGGAATAATGAAAGATATCAAGAAAGAAAGAAAGAAACTAAAATAGATTGAGAGAATGTATGAAAGCTAGAATGAAAGACATCAAGAAAGAAAGGAAGAAAGATACCAAAGATAGAATGAGAGAAGGTATGAAAGCTAAAATGAAAGATATCAAGAATGAAAGAAAGAAAGAAATTAACAAATGATAGAAGGTATGAAAGGAATAATGAAAGATATCAAGAAAGAAACAAACAAAGAAAGAAAGAAACTAAAGATAGAATGAGAGAAGGTATGAAAGCTAGAATGAAATATATCAAGAAAGAGAGAAATAAACTAAAGATAGAATGAGAGAAGGTATGAAAGCTAGAACTATAGATATCAAGAAAGAAAGAAACAAAGAATGAAAGAAACTAAAATAGATTGAGAGATGTTATGAAAGCTAGAATGAAAGACATCAAGAAAAAAAGAAAGAAACTAAAATAGATTGAGAGAATGTATGAAAGCTAGAATGAAAGACACCAAGAAAGAAAGGAAGAAAGATACCAAAGATAGAATGAGAGAAGGTATGAAAGCTAAAATGAAATATATCAAGAATGGAAGAAAGAAAGAAATTTACAAACGATAGAATGAGAGAAGGTATGAAAGGAATAATGAAAGATATCAAGAAAGAAAGAAAAAAAATAAAGATAGAATGAGAGAAGGTATGAAAGCTAGAATGAAAGACATCAAGAAAGAAAGAAAGAAAGAAAGAAACTAAAGGTAGAATGAGAGAAGGTATGAAAGCTAGAATGAATGAAAGAAAGAAAGAAAGAAAGAAACTAAAGATAGAATGAGAGAAGGTATGAAAACTAGAATGAAAGACATCAAGAAAGAAAGAAACGAAAGATAGAATGAGAGAAGGTATGAAAGCTAGAATGAAAGATATGAAGAAAGAAACAAACAAACAAAGAAAGAAACTAAAGATAGAATGAGAGAAGGTATGAAAGCTAGAATGAAAAACATCAAGGAAGAAAGAAAGAAAGAAATTAACTAAAGATAGAATGAGAGAAGGTATGAAAAGTTGAATGAAAGATATCAAGAAAGAAAGAAACAAACTAAAGATAGAATGAGAGAAGTTATGAAAGCTAGAATGAAAGATATCAAGAAAAAAAGATATTAACTAAAGATAGAATGAGAGAAGGTAAGAAAGCTAGAAGGAAAGACATCAAGAAAGAAAGAAAGAAACTAGAGATAGAATGAGAGAAGGTATGAAAGCTAGAATGAAAGCTATCAAGAAAGAAAGAAAGAAACAAACAAACTAATGATAGAATGAGAGAAGGAATAAAAGCTAGAATGAAAGACATCAAGAACGAAAGAAAAAAATAAAGATAGAATGAGAAGGTATGAAACCTAGAATGAAAGACATCAAGGAAGAAAGAAAGAAAGAAGTTAACTAAAGATAGAATGAGAGAAGGTATGAAAAGTAGAATGAAAGATATCAAGAAAGAAAGATATTAACTAAAGATAGAATGAGAGAAGGTAAGAAAGCTAGAATGAAAGACATCAAGAAAGAAAGAAAGAAACTAGAGATAGAATGAGAGAAGGTATGAAAGCTAGAATGAAAGCTATCAAGAAAGAAAGAAAGAAACAAACAAACTAAGGATAGAATGAGAGAAGGATTAAAAGCTAGAATGAAAGATATCAAGAAAGAAACAAACAAAGAAAGAAAGAAACTAAAGATAGAATGAGAGAAGGTATGAAAGCTAGAATGAAAGACATCAAGAAAGAAAGAAACTAAAGATAAAATGAGAGAAGGTATGAAAGCTAGAATGAAAGATATGAAGAAAGAAACAAACAAAGAATGAAACTAAAGATAGAATGCGAGAAGGTATGAAAGCTAGAGTTGAAAGACATCAACAAAGAAAGAAATAAAAATACTGAAGCTAGAATGAGAGAAGGTATGAAATCTATATTGAAAGATATCAAGAATGAAAGAAAGAAAGAAAATAACTAAAGATAGAATGAGAGAAGGTATGAAAGCTAGAATGAATGACATCAAGAAAGAAAGAAAGAAACTTCAGATTGAATGAGAGAAGGTATGAAAGCTAGTTTTATAGATATCAAGAAAGAAAGAAACAAAGAATGAAAGAAACTAAAGATAGAATGAGAGACGGTATGAAAGCTAGAATGAAAGACATCAAGAAAGAAAGGAAGAAGGATACCACAGATAAAATGAGAGAAGTTATGAAAGCTAGAATGAAAGCTATCAAGAAAGAAAGAAATAAACTAAAATAGATTGAGAGAATATATGAAAGCTAGAATGAAAGACATCAAGAAAGAAAGGAAGAAAGATACCAAAGATAGAATGAGAGAAGGTACGAAAGCTAAAATGAAAGATATCAAGAATGAAAGAAAGAAAGAAATTAACAAACGATAGAATGAGAGAAGGTATGAAAGGAATAATGAAAGATATCAAGAAAGAAAGAAAGAAAGAAAGAGAGAAACTAAAGGTAGAATGAGAGAAGGTATGAAAGCTAGAATGAAAGAAAGAAAGAAAGTAAGAAATGAACTAAAGATAGAATGAGAGAAGGTATGAAAGCTAGAATGAAAGACATTAAGAAAGAAAGAAACGAAAGATAGAATGAGAGAAGGTATGAAAGCTAGAATGAAAGATATGAAGAAAGAAACAAACAAAGAAAGAAAGAAACAAAAGATAGAATGAGAGAAGGTATGAAAGCTAGAATGAAAGACATCAAGGAAGAAAGAAAAAAAGAAATTAACTAAAGAGAGAATGAGAGAAGGTATGAACAGTAGAATGAAAGATATCAAGAAAGAAAGAAACAAACTAAAGATAGAATGAGAGAAGTTATGAAAGCTAGAATGAAAGATATCAAGAAAAAAGATATTAACTAAAGATAGAATGAGAGAAGGTAAGAAAGCTAGAATGAAAGACATCTAGAAAGAAAGAAAGAAACTAGAGATAGAATGAGAGAAGGTATGAAAGCTAGAATGAAAGCTATCAAGAAAGAAAGAAAGAAACAAACAAACTAAGGATAGAATGAGAGAAGGAATATAAGCGAGAATGAAAGACATCAAGAAAGAAAGAAAAAAATAGAGATAGAATGAGAGAAATTATGAAAGCTAGAATGAAAGATATCAAGAAAGAAACAAAGAAAGAAAGAAAGAAACTAAATATAGAATAAGAGAAGATATGAAAGCTAGAATGAAAGACATCAAGAAAGAAAGAAAGAAAAAAGAAACTAAAGATAGAATGAGAGAAGGTTTGAAAGCTAGAATGAAAGACATCAAGAAAGAAAGAAACTAAAGATAAAATGAGAGAAGGTATGAAAGCTAGAATGAAAGATATGAAGAAAGAAACAAACAAAGAAAGAAACTAAAGATAGAATGAGAGAAGGTATGAAAGCTAGAATGAAAGATATCATCAAAGAAAGAAATAAAAATACTAAAGCTAGAATGAGAGAAGGTATGAAATCTAGATTGAAAGATATCAAGAATGAAAGAAAGAAAGAAAAATAACTAAAGATAGAATGAGAGAAGGTATGAAAGCTAGAATGAAAGACATCAAGAAAGAAAGAAAGAAACTAAAATAGATTGAGAGAATATATGAAAGCTAGAATGAAAGACATCAAGAAAGAAAGGAAGAAAGATACCATAGATAGAATGAGAGAAGGTATGAAAGCTAAAATGAAAGATATCAAGAATGAAAGAAACAAAGAAATTAACAAACGATAGAATGAGAGAAGGTATGAAAGGAATAATGAAAGATATGAAGAAAGAAAGAAAAAAGATAAAGATAGAATGAGAGAAGGTATGAAAGCTAGAATGAAAGATATCAAGAAAGAAAGAAAGAAAGAAAGAAAGAAACTAAAGGTAGAATGAGAGAAGGTATGAAAGCTAGAATGAAAGAAAGAAAGAAAGAAAGAAAGAAATTAACTAAAGATAGAATGAGAGAAGGTATGAAAGCTAGAATGAAAGACATTAAGAAAGAAAGAAATGAAAGATAGAATGAGAGAAGGTATGAAAGCTAGAATGAAATATATCAAGAAAGAAAGAAATAAACTAAAGATAGAATGAGAGAAGGTATGAAAGCTAGAATTATAGATATCAAGATAGAAAGAAACAAATAATCAGAGAAACTAAAGATAGATTGAGAGAAGGTATGAAAGCTAGAATGAAAGACATCAAGAAAGAAAGAAAGAAAGAAATAACTAAAGATAGAATGAGAGAAGGTATGAAAAGTAGAATGAAAGATATCAAGAAAGAAAGAAACAAACTAAAGATAGAATGAGAGAAGTTATGAAAGCTAGAATGAAAGATATCAAGAAAAAAAGATATTAACTAAAGATAGAATGAGAGAAGGTAAGAAAGCTAGAATGAAAGACATCAAGAAAGGAAGAAAGAAACTAGAGATAGAATGAGAGAAGGTATGAAAGCTAGAATGAAAGCTATCAAGAAAGAAAGAAAGAAACAAACAAACTAAGGATAGAATGAGAGAAGGAATAAAAGCTAGAATGAAAGACATCAAGAACGAAAGAAAAAAATAAAGATAGAATGAGAAAGTATGAAAGCTAGAATGAAAGATATCACGAAAGAAAGAAACAAAGAAAGAAAGAAACTAAAGATAGAATGAGAGAAGGTATGAAACCTAGAATGAAAGATATCAAGAATGAAAGAAAGAAAGAAATTAACTAAAGATAGAATGAGAGAATGTATGAAACCTAGAATGAAAGATATCAAGAATGAAAGAAAGAAAGAAATTAACTAAAGATAGAATGAGAGAAGGTATGAAATCTAGATTGAAAGACATCAAGAAAGAAAGAAAGAAACTTCAGATTGAATGAGAGAAGGTATGAAAGCTAGAATGAAAGACATCAAGAAAGAAAGGAAGTAAGATACCAAAGATAGAATGAGAGAAGGTATGAAAGCTAGATTGAAAGCTATCAAGAAAGAAAGAAAGAAATAAATAAACAAACTAAAGATAGAATAAAGAAGGTATGAAAGGAATAATGAAAGATATCAAGAAAGAAAGAAAGAAACTAAAATAGATTGAGAGAATGTATGAAAGCTAGAATGAAAGACATCAAGAAAGAAAGGAAGAAAGATACCAAAGATAGAATGAGAGAAGGTATGAAAGCTAAAATGAAAGATATCAAGAATGAAAGAAAGAAAGAAATTAACAAATGACAGAAGGTATGAAAGGAATAATGAAAGATATCAAGAAAGAAACAAAGAAAGAAAGAAACTAAAGATAGAATGAGAGAAGGTATGAAAGCTAGAATGAAAGACATCAACAAAGAAAGAAATAAAGATACTAAACCTAGAATGATAGAAGGTATGAAAGGAATAATGAAAGATATCAAGAAAGAAACAAACAAAGAAAGAAAGAAACTAAAGATAGAATGAGAGAAGGTATGAAAGCTAGAATGAAAGACATCAACAAAGAAAGAAATAAAGATACTAAACGTAGAATGAGAGAAGGTATGAAAGCTGTAATGAAAGATATCAAGAATGAATGAAAGAAAGAAATTAACTAAAGACAGAATGAGAGAAGGTATGAAAGCTAGAATTACAGATATCAAGAAAGAAAGAAACAAAGAATGAAAGAAACTAAAGATAGAATGAGAGAAGGTATGAAAGCTAGAATGAAAGATATCAAGAAAGAGATTAAGAAAGATACCAAAGATAGAATGAGAGAAGGTATGAAAGCTAGAATTATAGATATCAAGAAAGAAAGAAACAAAGAATGAAAGAAACTAAAGATAGAATGAGAGAAGGTTTGAAAGCTAGAATGAAAGATATCAAGAAAGAAAGAAAGATACCAAAGATAGAATGAGAGAAGGTATGAAAGCTAGAATGAAAGACATCAAGAAAGAAAGAAACTAAAGATAGAATGAGAGAAGGTATGAAAAGTAGAATGAAAGATATCAAGAAAGAAAGAAAAAAAATAAAGATAGAATGAGAGAAGGTATGAAAGCTAGAATGAAAGATATGAAGAAAGAAACAAACAAAGAAAGAAAGAAACTAAAGATAGAATGAGAGAAGGTATGAAAGCTAGAATGAAAGACATCAAGAAAGAAAGGAAGAAAGATAACACAGATAGAATGAGAGAAGGTATAAAAGCTAGAATGAAAGCTTTCAAGAAAGAAAGAAATAAACTAAAATAGATTGAGAGAATATATGAAAGTTAGAATGAAAGACATCAAGAAAGAAAGGAAGAAAGATACCAAAGATAGAATGAGAGAAGGTATGAAAGCTAAAATGAAAGATTTCAAGAATGAAAGAAAGAAAGAAATTAACAAACGATAGAATGAGAGAAGGTATGAAAGGAATAATGAAAGATATCAAGAAAGAAAGAAAGAAACTAAAATAGAATGAGAGAAGGTATGAAAGCTAGAATGAAATATATCAAGAAAGAGAGAAATAAACTAAAGATAGAATGAGAGAAGGTATGAAAGCTAGAACTATAGATATCAAGAAAGAAAGAAACAAAGAATGAAAGAAACTAAAATAGATTGAGAGATGTTATGAAAGCTAGAATGAAAGACATCAAGAAAAAAAGAAAGAAACTAAAATAGATTGAGAGAATGTATGAAAGCTAGAATGAAAGACACCAAGAAAGAAAGGAAGAAAGATACCAAAGATAGAATGAGAGAAGGTATGAAAGCTAAAATGAAATATATCAAGAATGGAAGAAAGAAAGAAATTTACAAACGATAGAATGAGAGAAGGTATGAAAGGAATAATGAAAGATATCAAGAAAGAAAGAAAAAAAAATAAAGATAGAATGAGAGAAGGTATGAAAGCTAGAATGAAAGACATCAAGAAAGAAAGAAAGAAAGAAAGAAACTAAAGGTAGAATGAGAGAAGGTATGAAAGCTAGAATGAATGAAAGAAAGAAAGAAAGAAAGAAACTAAAGATAGAATGAGAGAAGGTATGAAAGCTAGAATGAAAGACATCAAGAAAGAAAGAAACGAAAGATAGAATGAGAGAAGGTATGAAAGCTAGAATGAAAGATATGAAGAAAGAAACAAACAAACAAAGAAAGAAACTAAAGATAGGATGAGAGAAGGTATGAAAGCTAGAATGAAAAACATCAAGGAAGAAAGAAAGAAAGAAATTAACTAAAGATAGAATGAGAGAAGGTATGAAAAGTTGAATGAAAGATATCAAGAAAGAAAGAAACAAACTAAACATAGAATGAGAGAAGTTATGAAAGCTAGAATGAAAGATATCAAGAAAAAAAGATATTAACTAAAGATAGAATGAGAGAAGGTAAGAAAGCTAGAAGGAAAGACATCAAGAAAGAAAGAAAGAAACTAGAGATAGAATGAGAGAAGGTATGAAAGCTAGAATGAAAGCTATCAAGAAAGAAAGAAAGAAACAAACAAACTAATGATAGAATGAGAGAAGGAATAAAAGCTAGAATGAAAGACATCAAGAACGAAAGAAAAAAATAAAGATAGAATGAGAAGGTATGAAACCTAGAATGAAAGACATCAAGGAAGAAAGAAAGAAAGAAGTTAACTAAAGATAGAATGAGAGAAGGTATGAAAAGTAGAATGAAAGATATCAAGAAAGAAAGATATTAACTAAAGATAGAATGAGAGAAGGTAAGAAAGCTAGAATGAAAGACATCAAGAAAGAAAGAAAGAAACTAGAGATAGAATGAGAGAAGGTATGAAAGCTAGAATGAAAGCTATCAAGAAAGAAAGAAAGAAACAAACAAACTAAGGATAGAATGAGAGAAGGATTAAAAGCTAGAATGAAAGATATCAAGAAAGAAACAAACAAAGAAAGAAAGAAACTAAAGATAGAATGAGAGAAGGTATGAAAGCTAGAATGAAAGACATCAAGAAAGAAAGAAACTAAAGATAAAATGAGAAAAGGTATGAAAGCTAGAATGAAAGATATGAAGAAAGAAACAAACAAAGAATGAAACTAAAGATAGAATGCGAGAAGGTATGAAAGCTAGAGTGAAAGACATCAACAAAGAAAGAAATAAAAATACTGAAGCTAGAATGAGAGAAGGTATGAAATCTATATTGAAAGATATCAAGAATGAAAGAAAGAAAGAAAATAACTAAAGATAGAATGAGAGAAGGTATGAAAGCTAGAATGAAAGACATCAAGAAAGAAAGAAAGAAACTTCAGATTGAATGAGAGAAGGTATGAAAGCTAGTTTTATAGATATCAAGAAAGAAAGAAACAAAGAATGAAAGAAACTAAAGATAGAATGAGAGACGGTATGAAAGCTAGAATGAAAGACATCAAGAAAGAAAGGAAGAAGGATACCACAGATAAAATGAGAGAAGTTATGAAAGCTAGAATGAAAGCTATCAAGAAAGAAAGAAATAAACTAAAATAGATTGAGAGAATATATGAAAGCTAGAATGAAAGACATCAAGAAAGAAAGGAAGAAAGATACCAAAGATAGAATGAGAGAAGGTACGAAAGCTAAAATGAAAGATATCAAGAATGAAAGAAAGAAAGAAATTAACAAACGATAGAATGAGAGAAGGTATGAAAGGAATAATGAAAGATATCAAGAAAGAAAGAAAGAAAGAAAGAGAGAAACTAAAGGTAGAATGAGAGAAGGTATGAAAGCTAGAATGAAAGAAAGAAAGAAAGTAAGAAATGAACTAAAGATAGAATGAGAGAAGGTATGAAAGCTAGAATGAAAGACATCAAGAAAGAAAGAAACGAAAGATAGAATGAGAGAAGGTATGAAAGCTAGAATGAAAGATATGAAGAAAGAAACAAACAAAGAAAGAAAGAAACAAAAGATAGAATGAGAGAAGGTATGAAAGCTAGAATGAAAGACATCAAGGAAGAAAGAAAAAAAGAAATTAACTAAAGAGAGAATGAGAGAAGGTATGAACAGTAGAATGAAAGATATCAAGAAAGAAAGAAACAAACTAAAGATAGAATGAGAGAAGTTATGAAAGCTAGAATGAAAGATATCAAGAAAAAAGATATTAACTAAAGATAGAATGAGAGAAGGTAAGAAAGCTAGAATGAAAGACATCTAGAAAGAAAGAAAGAAACTAGAGATAGAATGAGAGAAGGTATGAAAGCTAGAATGAAAGCTATCAAGAAAGAAAGAAAGAAACAAACAAACTAAGGATAGAATGAGAGAAGGAATATAAGCGAGAATGAAAGACATCAAGAAAGAAAGAAAAAAATAGAGATAGAATGAGAGAAATTATGAAAGCTAGAATGAAAGATATCAAGAAAGAAACAAACAAAGAAAGAAAGAAACTAAATATAGAATAAGAGAAGATATGAAAGCTAGAATGAAAGACATCAAGAAAGAAAGAAAGAAAAAAAGAAACTAAAGATAGAATGAGAGAAGGTTTGAAAGCTAGAATGAAAGACATCAAGAAAGAAAGAAACTAAAGATAAAATGAGAGAAGGTATGAAAGCTAGAATGAAAGATATGAAGAAAGAAACAAACAAAGAAAGAAACTAAAGATAGAATGAGAGAAGGTATGAAAGCTAGAATGAAAGATATCATCAAAGAAAGAAATAAAAATACTAAAGCTAGAATGAGAGAAGGTATGAAATCTAGATTGAAAGATATCAAGAATGAAAGAAAGAAAGAAAAATAACTAAAGATAGAATGAGAGAAGGTATGAAAGCTAGAATGAAAGACATCAAGAAAGAAAGAAAGAAACTAAAATAGATTGAGAGAATATATCAAAGCTAGAATGAAAGACATCAAGAAAGAAAGGAAGAAAGATACCATAGATAGAATGAGAGAAGGTATGAAAGCTAAAATGAAAGATATCAAGAATGAAAGAAACAAAGAAATTAACAAACGATAGAATGAGAGAAGGTATGAAAGGAATAATGAAAGATATGAAGAAAGAAAGAAAAAAGATAAAGATAGAATGAGAGAAGGTATGAAAGCTAGAATGAAAGAAAGAAAGAAAGAAAGAAAGAAATAAACTAAAGATAGAATGAGAGAAGGTATGAAAGCTAGAATGAAAGACATTAAGAAAGAAAGAAATGAAAGATAGAATGAGAGAAGGTATGAAAGCTAGAATGAAATATATCAAGAAAGAAAGAAATAAACTAAAGATAGAATGAGAGAAGGTATGAAAGCTAGAATTATAGATATCAAGATAGAAAGAAACAAATAATCAGAGAAACTAAAGATAGATTGAGAGAAGGTATGAAAGCTAGAATGAAAGACATCAAGAAAGAAAGAAAGAAAGAAATAACTAAAGATAGAATGAGAGAAGGTATGAAAAGTAGAATGAAAGATATCAAGAAAGAAAGAAACAAACTAAAGATAGAATGAGAGAAGTTATGAAAGCTAGAATGAAAGATATCAAGAAAAAAAGATATTAACTAAAGATAGAATGAGAGAAGGTAAGAAAGCTAGAATGAAAGACATCAAGAAAGAAAGAAAGAAACTAGAGATAGAATGAGAGAAGTTATGAAAGCTAGAATGAAAGCTATCAAGAAAGAAAGAAAGAAACAAACAAACTAAGGATAGAATGAGAGAAGGAATAAAAGCTAGAATGAAAGACATCAATAACGAAAGAAAAAAATAAAGATAGATTGAGAAAGTATGAAAGCTAGAATGAAAGATATCACGAAAGAAAGAAACAAAGAAAGAAAGAAACTAAAGATAGAATGAGAGAAGGTATGAAACCTAGAATGAAAGATATCAAGAATGAAAGAAAGAAAGAAATTAACTAAAGATAGAATGAGAGAAGGTATGAAACCTAGAATGAAAGATATCAAGAATGAAAGAAAGAAAGAAATTAACTAAAGATAGAATGAGAGAAGGTATGAAATCTAGATTGAAAGACATCAAGAAAGAAAGAAAGAAACTTCAGATTGAATGAGAGAAGGTATGAAAGCTAGAATGAAAGACTTCAAGAAAGAAAGGAAGTAAGATACCAAAGATAGAATGAGAGAAGGTATGAAAGCTAGATTGAAAGCTATCAAGAAAGAAAGAAAGAAATAAATAAACAAACTAAAGATAGAATAAAGAAGGTATGAAAGGAATAATGAAAGATATCAAGAAAGAAAGAAAGAAACTAAAATAGATTGAGAGAATGTATGAAAGCTAGAATGAAAGACATCAAGAAAGAAAGGAAGAAAGATACCAAAGATAGAATGAGAGAAGGTATGAAAGCTAAAATGAAAGATATCAAGAATGAAAGAAAGAAAGAAATTAACAAATGATAGAAGGTATGAAAGGAATAATGAAAGATATCAAGAAAGAAACAAACAAAGAAAGAAAGAAACTAAAGATAGAATGAGAGAAGGTATGAAAGCTAGAATGAAAGACATCAACAAAGAAAGAAATAAAGATACTAAACCTAGAATGAGAGAAGGTATGAAAGCTGTAATGAAAGATATCAAGAATGAATGAAAGAAAGAAATTAACTAAAGACAGAATGAGAGAAGGTATGAAAGCTAGAATTACAGATATCAAGAAAGAAAGAAACAAAGAATGAAAGAAACTAAAGATAGAATGAGAGAAGGTATGAAAGCTAGAATGAAAGATATCAAGAAAGAGATTAAGAAAGATACCAAAGATAGAATGAGAGAAGGTATGAAAGCTAGAATTATAGATATCAAGAAAGAAAGAAACAAAGAATGAAAGAAACTAAAGATAGAATGAGAGAAGGTTTGAAAGCTAGAATGAAAGATATCAAGAAAGAAAGAAAGATACCAAAGATAGAATGAGAGAAGGTATGAAAGCTAGAATGAAAGACATCAAGAAAGAAAGAAACTAAAGATAGAATGAGAGAAGGTATGAAAAGTAGAATGAAAGATATCAAGAAAGAAAGAAAAAAAATAAAGATAAAATGAGAGAAGGTATGAAAGCTAGAATGAAAGATATGAAGAAAGAAACAAACAAAGAAAGAAAGAAACTAAAGATAGAATGAGAGAAGGTATGAAAGCTAGAATGAAAGACATCAAGAAAGAAAGGAAGAAAGATAACACAGATAGAATGAGAGAAGGTATAAAAGCTAGAATGAAAGCTTTCAAGAAAGAAAGAAATAAACTAAAATAGATTGAGAGAATATATGAAAGTTAGAATGAAAGACATCAAGAAAGAAAGGAAGAAAGATACCAAAGATAGAATGAGAGAAGGTATGAAAGCTAAAATGAAAGATTTCAAGAATGAAAGAAAGAAAGAAATTAACAAACGATAGAATGAGAGAAGGTATGAAAGGAATAATGAAAGATATCAAGAAAGAAAGAAAGAAACTAAAATAGAATGAGAGAAGGTATGAAAGCTAGAATGAAATATATCAAGAAAGAGAGAAATAAACTAAAGATAGAATGAGAGAAGGTATGAAAGCTAGAACTATAGATATCAAGAAAGAAAGAAACAAAGAATGAAAGAAACTAAAATAGATTGAGAGATGTTATGAAAGCTAGAATGAAAGACATCAAGAAAAAAAGAAAGAAACTAAAATAGATTGAGAGAATGTATGAAAGCTAGAATGAAAGACACCAAGAAAGAAAGGAAGAAAGATACCAAAGATAGAATGAGAGAAGGTATGAAAGCTAAAATGAAATATATCAAGAATGGAAGAAAGAAAGAAATTTACAAACGATAGAATGAGAGAAGGTATGAAAGGAATAATGAAAGATATCAAGAAAGAAAGAAAAAAAATAAAGATAGAATGAGAGAAGGTATGAAAGCTAGAATGAAAGACATCAAGAAAGAAAGAAAGAAAGAAAGAAACTAAAGGTAGAATGAGAGAAGGTATGAAAGCTAGAATGAATGAAAGAAAGAAAGAAAGAAAGAAACTAAAGATAGAATGAGAGAAGGTATGAAAACTAGAATGAAAGACATCAAGAAAGAAAGAAACGAAAGATAGAATGAGAGAAGGTATGAAAGCTAGAATGAAAGATATGAAGAAAGAAACAAACAAACAAAGAAAGAAACTAAAGATAGAATGAGAGAAGGTATGAAAGCTAGAATGAAAAACATCAAGGAAGAAAGAAAGAAAGAAATTAACTAAAGATAGAATGAGAGAAGGTATGAAAAGTTGAATGAAAGATATCAAGAAAGAAAGAAACAAACTAAAGATAGAATGAGAGAAGTTATGAAAGCTAGAATGAAAGATATCAAGAAAAAAAGATATTAACTAAAGATAGAATGAGAGAAGGTAAGAAAGCTAGAAGGAAAGACATCAAGAAAGAAAGAAAGAAACTAGAGATAGAATGAGAGAAGGTATGAAAGCTAGAATGAAAGCTATCAAGAAAGAAAGAAAGAAACAAACAAACTAATGATAGAATGAGAGAAGGAATAAAAGCTAGAATGAAAGACATCAAGAACGAAAGAAAAAAATAAAGATAGAATGAGAAGGTATGAAACCTAGAATGAAAGACATCAAGGAAGAAAGAAAGAAAGAAGTTAACTAAAGATAGAATGAGAGAAGGTATGAAAAGTAGAATGAAAGATATCAAGAAAGAAAGATATTAACTAAAGATAGAATGAGAGAAGGTAAGAAAGCTAGAATGAAAGACATCAAGAAAGAAAGAAAGAAACTAGAGATAGAATGAGAGAAGGTATGAAAGCTAGAATGAAAGCTATCAAGAAAGAAAGAAAGAAACAAACAAACTAAGGATAGAATGAGAGAAGGATTAAAAGCTAGAATGAAAGATATCAAGAAAGAAACAAACAAAGAAAGAAAGAAACTAAAGATAGAATGAGAGAAGGTATGAAAGCTAGAATGAAAGACATCAAGAAAGAAAGAAACTAAAGATAAAATGAGAGAAGGTATGAAAGCTAGAATGAAAGATATGAAGAAAGAAACAAACAAAGAATGAAACTAAAGATAGAATGCGAGAAGGTATGAAAGCTAGAGTTGAAAGACATCAACAAAGAAAGAAATAAAAATACTGAAGCTAGAATGAGAGAAGGTATGAAATCTATATTGAAAGATATCAAGAATGAAAGAAAGAAAGAAAATAACTAAGGATAGAATGAGAGAAGGTATGAAAGCTAGAATGAATGACATCAAGAAAGAAAGAAAGAAACTTCAGATTGAATGAGAGAAGGTATGAAAGCTAGTTTTATAGATATCAAGAAAGAAAGAAACAAAGAATGAAAGAAACTAAAGATAGAATGAGAGACGGTATGAAAGCTAGAATGAAAGACATCAAGAAAGAAAGGAAGAAGGATACCACAGATAAAATGAGAGAAGTTATGAAAGCTAGAATGAAAGCTATCAAGAAAGAAAGAAATAAACTAAAATAGATTGAGAGAATATATGAAAGCTAGAATGAAAGACATCAAGAAAGAAAGGAAGAAAGATACCAAAGATAGAATGAGAGAAGGTACGAAAGCTAAAATGAAAGATATCAAGAATGAAAGAAAGAAAGAAATTAACAAACGATAGAATGAGAGAAGGTATGAAAGGAATAATGAAAGATATCAAGAAAGAAAGAAAGAAAGAAAGAGAGAAACTAAAGGTAGAATGAGAGAAGGTATGAAAGCTAGAATGAAAGAAAGAAAGAAAGTAAGAAATGAACTAAAGATAGAATGAGAGAAGGTATGAAAGCTAGAATGAAAGACATCAAGAAAGAAAGAAACGAAAGATAGAATGAGAGAAGGTATGAAAGCTAGAATGAAAGATATGAAGAAAGAAACAAACAAAGAAAGAAAGAAACAAAAGATAGAATGAGAGAAGGTATGAAAGCTAGAATGAAAGACATCAAGGAAGAAAGAAAAAAAGAAATTAACTAAAGAGAGAATGAGAGAAGGTATGAACAGTAGAATGAAAGATATCAAGAAAGAAAGAAACAAACTAAAGATAGAATGAGAGAAGTTATGAAAGCTAGAATGAAAGATATCAAGAAAAAAGATATTAACTAAAGATAGAATGAGAGAAGGTAAGAAAGCTAGAATGAAAGACATCTAGAAAGAAAGAAAGAAACTAGAGATAGAATGAGAGAAGGTATGAAAGCTAGAATGAAAGCTATCAAGAAAGAAAGAAAGAAACAAACAAACTAAGGATAGAATGAGAGAAGGAATATAAGCGAGAATGAAAGACATCAAGAAAGAAAGAAAAAAATAGAGATAGAATGAGAGAAATTATGAAAGCTAGAATGAAAGATATCAAGAAAGAAACAAAGAAAGAAAGAAAGAAACTAAATATAGAATAAGAGAAGATATGAAAGCTAGAATGAAAGACATCAAGAAAGAAAGAAAGAAAAAAGAAACTAAAGATAGAATGAGAGAAGGTTTGAAAGCTAGAATGAAAGACATCAAGAAAGAAAGAAACTAAAGATAAAATGAGAGAAGGTATGAAAGCTAGAATGAAAGATATGAAGAAAGAAACAAACAAAGAAAGAAACTAAAGATAGAATGAGAGAAGGTATGAAAGCTAGAATGAAAGATATCATCAAAGAAAGAAATAAAAATACTAAAGCTAGAATGAGAGAAGGTATGAAATCTAGATTGAAAGATATCAAGAATGAAAGAAAGAAAGAAAAATAACTAAAGATAGAATGAGAGAAGGTATGAAAGCTAGAATGAAAGACATCAAGAAAGAAAGAAAGAAACTAAAATAGATTGAGAGAATATATGAAAGCTAGAATGAAAGACATCAAGAAAGAAAGGAAGAAAGATACCATAGATAGAATGAGAGAAGGTATGAAAGCTAAAATGAAAGATATCAAGAATGAAAGAAACAAAGAAATTAACAAACGATAGAATGAGAGAAGGTATGAAAGGAATAATGAAAGATATGAAGAAAGAAAGAAAAAAGATAAAGATAGAATGAGAGAAGGTATGAAAGCTAGAATGAAAGATATCAAGAAAGAAAGAAAGAAAGAAAGAAAGAAACTAAAGGTAGAATGAGAGAAGGTATGAAAGCTAGAATGAAAGAAAGAAAGAAAGAAAGAAAGAAATTAACTAAAGATAGAATGAGAGAAGGTATGAAAGCTAGAATGAAAGACATTAAGAAAGAAAGAAATGAAAGATAGAATGAGAGAAGGTATGAAAGCTAGAATGAAATATATCAAGAAAGAAAGAAATAAACTAAAGATAGAATGAGAGAAGGTATGAAAGCTAGAATTATAGATATCAAGATAGAAAGAAACAAATAATCAGAGAAACTAAAGATAGATTGAGAGAAGGTATGAAAGCTAGAATGAAAGACATCAAGAAAGAAAGAAAGAAAGAAATAACTAAAGATAGAATGAGAGAAGGTATGAAAAGTAGAATGAAAGATATCAAGAAAGAAAGAAACAAACTAAAGATAGAATGAGAGAAGTTATGAGAGCTAGAATGAAAGATATCAAGAAAAAAAGATATTAACTAAAGATAGAATGAGAGAAGGTAAGAAAGCTAGAATGAAAGACATCAAGAAAGGAAGAAAGAAACTAGAGATAGAATGAGAGAAGGTATGAAAGCTAGAATGAAAGCTATCAAGAAAGAAAGAAAGAAACAAACAAACTAAGGATAGAATGAGAGAAGGAATAAAAGCTAGAATGAAAGACATCAAGAACGAAAGAAAAAAATAAAGATAGAATGAGAAAGTATGAAAGCTAGAATGAAAGATATCACGAAAGAAAGAAACAAAGAAAGAAAGAAACTAAAGATAGAATGAGAGAAGGTATGAAACCTAGAATGAAAGATATCAAGAATGAAAGAAAGAAAGAAATTAACTAAAGATAGAATGAGAGAATGTATGAAACCTAGAATGAAAGATATCAAGAATGAAAGAAAGAAAGAAATTAACTAAAGATAGAATGAGAGAAGGTATGAAATCTAGATTGAAAGACATCAAGAAAGAAAGAAAGAAACTTCAGATTGAATGAGAGAAGGTATGAAAGCTAGAATGAAAGACATCAAGAAAGAAAGGAAGTAAGATACCAAAGATAGAATGAGAGAAGGTATGAAAGCTAGATTGAAAGCTATCAAGAAAGAAAGAAAGAAAGAAATAAACAAACTAAAGATAGAATAAAGAAGGTATGAAAGGAATAATGAAAGATATCAAGAAAGAAAGAAAGAAACTAAAATAGATTGAGAGAATGTATGAAAGCTAGAATGAAAGACATCAAGAAAGAAAGGAAGAAAGATACCAAAGATAGAATGAGAGAAGGTATGAAAGCTAAAATGAAAGATATCAAGAATGAAAGAAAGAAAGAAATTAACAAATGATAGAAGGTATGAAAGGAATAATGAAAGATATCAAGAAAGAAACAAAGAAAGAAAGAAACTAAAGATAGAATGAGAGAAGGTATGAAAGCTAGAATGAAAGACATCAACAAAGAAAGAAATAAAGATACTAAACCTAGAATGAGAGAAGGTATGAAAGCTGTAATGAAAGATATCAAGAATGAATGAAAGAAAGAAATTAACTAAAGACAGAATGAGAGAAGGTATGAAAGCTAGAATTACAGATATCAAGAAAGAAAGAAACAAAGAATGAAAGAAACTAAAGATAGAATGAGAGAAGGTATGAAAGCTAGAATGAAAGATATCAAGAAAGAGATTAAGAAAGATACCAAAGATAGAATGAGAGAAGGTATGAAAGCTAGAATTATAGATATCAAGAAAGAAAGAAACAAAGAATGAAAGAAACTAAAGATAGAATGAGAGAAGGTTTGAAAGCTAGAATGAAAGATATCAAGAAAGAAAGAAAGATACCAAAGATAGAATGAGAGAAGGTATGAAAGCAAGAATGAAAGATATCAAGAAAGAAAAACAAACAAAGAAAGAAAGAAACTAAAGATAGAATGAGAGAAGGTATGAAAGCTAGAATGAAAGACATCAAGAAAGAAAGAGAGAAAGAAATAAACTAAAGATAGAATGAGAGAAGGTATGAAAGCTAGAATGAAAGACATCAAGAAAGAAAGAAACTAAAGATAGAATGAGAAAAGGTATGAAAACTAGAATGAAAGACATCAAGAAAGAAAGAAAGAAACTTCAGATTGAATGAGAGAAGGTTTGAAAGCTAGTATTATAGATATCAAGAAAGAAAGATACAAAGAATGAAAGAAACTATAGAATGAGAGAAGGTATGAAAGCTAGAATGAAAGATATCATCAAAGAAAGAAATAAAAATACTAAAGCTAGAATGAGAGAAGTTATGAAATCTAGATTGAAAGATATTAAGAATGAAAGAAAGAAAGAAAGAAAAATAACTAAAGATAGAATGAGAGAAGGTATGAAAGCTAGAATGAAAGACATCAAGAAAGAAAGAAAGAAACTAAAATAGATTGAGAGAATATATGAAAGCGAGAATGAAAGACATCAAGAAAGAAAGGAAGAAAGATACCATAGATAGAATGAGAGAAGGTATGAAAGCTAAAATGAAAGATATCAAGAATGAAAGAAACAAACAAATTAACAAACGATAGAATGAGAGAAGGTATGAAAGGAATAATGAAAGATATCAAGAAAGAAAGAAAAAAGATAAAGATAGAATGAGAGAAGGTATGAAAGCTAGAATGAAAGATATCAAGAAAGAAAGAAAGAAAGAAAGAAAGAAACTGAAGGTAGAATGAGAGAAGGTATGAAAGCTAGAATGAAAGAAAGAAAGAAAGAAAGAAAGAAATAAACTAAAGATAGAATGAGAGAAGGTATGAAAGCTAGAATGAAAGACATTAAGAAAGAAAGAAACGAAAGATAGAATGAGAGAAGGTATGAAAGCTAGAATGAAATATATCAAGAAAGAAATAAATAAACTAAAGATAGAATGAGAGAAGGTATGAAAGCTAGAATTTTAGATATCAAGAAAGAAAGAATCAAAGAATGAGAGAAACTAAAGATAGATTGAGAGAAGGTATGAAAGCTAGAATGAAAGACATCAAGAAAGAAAGAAAGAAAGAAATTAACTAAAGATAGAATGAGAGAAGGTATGAAAAGTAGAATGAAAGATATCAAGAAAGAAAGAAACAAACTAAAGATAGAATGAGAGAAGTTATGAAAGCTAGAATGAAAGATATGAAGAAAAAAAGATATTAACTAAAGATAGAATGAGAGAAGGTAAGAAAGCTAGAATGAAAGACATCAAGAAAGAAAGAAAGAAACTGGAGATAGAATGAGAGAAGTTATGAAAGCTAGAATGAAAGCTATCAAGAAAGAAAGAAAGAAACAAACAAACTAAGGATAGAATGAGAGAAGGAATAAAAGCTAGAATGAAATACATCAAGAACGAAAGAAAAAAATAAAGATAGAATAAGAAAGTATGAAAGCTAGAATGAAAGATATCACGAAAGAAAGAAACAAAGAAAGAAAGAAACAAAAGATAGAATGAGAGAAGGTATGAAACCTAGAATGAAAGATATCAAGAATGAAAGAAAGAAAGAAATTAACTAAAGATAGAATGAGAGAAGGTATGAAACCTAGAATGAAAGATATCAAGACATCAAGAAAGAAAGAAAGATACTTCAGATTGAATGAGAGAAGGTATGAAAGCTAGAATGAAAGACATCAAGAAAGAAAGGAAGTAAGATACCAAAGATAGAATGAGAGAAGGTATGAAAGCTAGATTGAAAGCTATCAAGAAAGAAAGAAAGAAACAAATAAACAAACTAAAGATAGAATAAAGAAGATATGAAAGGAATAATGAAAGATATCAAGAAAGAAAGAAAGAAACTAAAATAGATTGAGAGAATGTATGAAAGCTAGAATGAAAGACATCAAGAAAGAAAGGAAGAAAGATACCAAAGATAGAATGAGAGAAGGTATGAAAGCTAAAATGAAAGATATCAAGAATGAAAGAAAGAAAGAAATTAACAAATGATAGAAGGTATGAAAGGAATAATGAAAGATGTCAAGAAAGAAACAAACAAAGAAAGAAAGAAACTAAAGATAGAATGAGAGAAGGTATGAAAGCTAGAATGAAAGACATCAACAAAGAAAGAAATAAAGATACTAAAAATAGAATGTGAGAAGGTATGAAAGCTGTAATGAAAGATATCAAGAATGAATGAAAGAAAGAAATTAACTAAAGACAGAATGAGAGAAGGTATGAAAGCTGGAATTACAGATATCAAGAAAGAAAGAAACAAAGAATGAAAGAAACTAAAGATAGAATGAGAGAAGGTATGAAAGCTAGAATGAAAGATATCAAGAAAGAGAGGAAGAAAGATACCAAAGAGAGAATGAGAGAAGGTATGAAAGCTAGAATTATAGATATCAAGAAAGAAAGAAACAAAGAATGAAAGAAACTAAAGATAGAATGAGAGAAGGTTTGAAAGCTAGAATGAAAGATATCAAGAAAGAAAGAAAGATACCAAAGATAGAATGAGAGAAGGTATGAAAGCAAGAATGAAAGATATCAAGAAAGAAAAACTAACAAAGAAAGAAAGAAACTAAAGATAGAATGAGAGAAGGTATGAAAGCTAGAATGAAAGACATCAAGAAAGAAAGAGAGAAAGAAATAAACTAAAGATAGAATGAGAGAAGGTATGAAAGCTAGAATGAAAGACATCAAGAAAGAAAGAAACTAAAGATAGAATGAGAAAAGGTATGAAAACTAGCAAGAAATACATCAAGAAAGAAAGAAAGAAACTTCAGAATGTATGAGAGAAGGTTTGAAAGCTAGTATTATAGATATCAAGAAAGAAAGATACAAAGAATGAAAGAAACTAAAGATAGAATGAGAGAAGGTATGAAAGCTAGAATGAAAGATATCATCAAAGAAAGAAATAAAAATACTAAAGCTAGAATGAGAGAAGGCATGAAATCTAGATTGAAAGATATCAAGAATGAAAGAAAGAAAGAAAAATAACTAAAGATAGAATGAGAGAAGGTATGAAAGCTAGAATGAAAGACATCACGAAAGAAAGAAAGAAACTAAAATAGATTGAGAGAATATATGAAAGCTAGAATGAAAGACATCAAGAAAGAAAGGAAGAAAGATACCATAGATAGAATGAGAGAAGGTATGAAAGCTAAAATGAAAGATATCAAGAATGAAAGAAACAAAGAAATTAACAAACGATAGAATGAGAGAAGGTATGAAAGGAATAATGAAAGATATGAAGAAAGAAAGAAAAAAGATAAAGATAGAATGAGAGAAGGTATGAAAGCTAGAATGAAAGATATCAAGAAAGAAAGAAAGAAAGAAAGAAAGAAACTAAAGGTAGAATGAGAGAAGGTATGAAAGCTAGAATGAAAGAAAGAAAGAAAGAAAGAAAGAAATAAACTAAAGATAGAATGAGAGAAGGTATGAAAGCTAGAATGAAAGACATTAAGAAAGAAAGAAACGAAAGATAGAATGAGAGAAGGTATGAAAGCTAGAATGAAATATATCAAGAAAGAAAGAAATAAACTAAAGATAGAATGAGAGAAGGTATGAAAGCTCGAATTATAGATATCAAGAAAGAAAGAAAGAAATAATCAGAGAAACTAAAGATAGATTGAGAGAAGGTATGAAAGCTAGAATGAAAGACATCAAGAAAGAAAGAAAGAAATTAACTAAAGATAGAATGAGAGAAGGTATGAAAAGTAGAATGAAAGATATCAAGAAAGAAAGAAACAAACTAAAGATAGAATGAGAGAAGTTATGAAAGCTAGAATGAAAGATATCAAGAAAAAAAGATATTAACTAAAGATAGAATGAGAGAAGGTAAGAAAGCTAGAATGAAAGACATCAAGAAAGAAAGAAAGAAACTAGAGATAGAATGAGAGAAGGTATGAAAGCTAGAATGAAAGCTATCAAGAAAGAAAGAAAGAAACAAACAAACTAAGGATAGAATGAGAGAAGGAATAAAAGCTAGAATGAAAGACATCAAGAACGAAAGAAAAAAATAAAGATAGAATGAGAAAGTATGAAAGCTAGAATGAAAGATATCACGAAAGAAAGAAACAAAGAAAGAAAGAAACTAAAGATAGAGTGAGAGAAGGTATGAAACCTAAAATGAAAGATATCAAGAATGAAAGAAAGAAAGAAATTAACTAAAGATAGAATGAGAGAAGGTATGAAACCTAGAATGAAAGATATCAAGAATGAAAGAAAGAAAGAAATTAACTAAAGATAGAATGAGAGAAGGTATGAAATCTAGATTGAAAGATATCAAGAATGAAAGAAAGAAAGAAAAATAACTAAAGATAGAATGAGAGAAGGTATGAAAGCTAGAATGAAAGACATCAAGAAAGAAAGAAAGAAACTAAAATAGATTGAGAGAATATATGAAAGCTAGAATGAAAGACATCAAGAAAGAAAGGAAGAAAGATACCATAGATAGAATGAGAGAAGGTATGAAAGCTAAAATGAAAGATATCAAGAATGAAAGAAACAAAGAAATTAACAAACGATAGAATGAGAGAAGGTATGAAAGGAATAATGAAAGATATGAAGAAAGAAAGAAAAAAGATAAAGATAGAATGAGAGAAGGTATGAAAGCTAGAATGAAAGATATCAAGAAAGAAAGAAAGAAAGAAAGAAAGAAACTAAAGGTAGAATGAGAGAAGGTATGAAAGCTAGAATGAAAGAAAGAAAGAAAGAAAGAAAGAAATTAACTAAAGATAGAATGAGAGAAGGTATGAAAGCTAGAATGAAAGACATTAAGAAAGAAAGAAATGAAAGATAGAATGAGAGAAGGTATGAAAGCTAGAATGAAATATATCAAGAAAGAAAGAAATAAACTAAAGATAGAATGAGAGAAGGTATGAAAGCTAGAATTATAGATATCAAGATAGAAAGAAACAAATAATCAGAGAAACTAAAGATAGATTGAGAGAAGGTATGAAAGCTAGAATGAAAGACATCAAGAAAGAAAGAAAGAAAGAAATAACTAAAGATAGAATGAGAGAAGGTATGAAAAGTAGAATGAAAGATATCAAGAAAGAAAGAAACAAACTAAAGATAGAATGAGAGAAGTTATGAGAGCTAGAATGAAAGATATCAAGAAAAAAAGATATTAACTAAAGATAGAATGAGAGAAGGTAAGAAAGCTAGAATGAAAGACATCAAGAAAGGAAGAAAGAAACTAGAGATAGAATGAGAGAAGGTATGAAAGCTAGAATGAAAGCTATCAAGAAAGAAAGAAAGAAACAAACAAACTAAGGATAGAATGAGAGAAGGAATAAAAGCTAGAATGAAAGACATCAAGAACGAAAGAAAAAAATAAAGATAGAATGAGAAAGTATGAAAGCTAGAATGAAAGATATCACGAAAGAAAGAAACAAAGAAAGAAAGAAACTAAAGATAGAATGAGAGAAGGTATGAAACCTAGAATGAAAGATATCAAGAATGAAAGAAAGAAAGAAATTAACTAAAGATAGAATGAGAGAATGTATGAAACCTAGAATGAAAGATATCAAGAATGAAAGAAAGAAAGAAATTAACTAAAGATAGAATGAGAGAAGGTATGAAATCTAGATTGAAAGACATCAAGAAAGAAAGAAAGAAACTTCAGATTGAATGAGAGAAGGTATGAAAGCTAGAATGAAAGACATCAAGAAAGAAAGGAAGTAAGATACCAAAGATAGAATGAGAGAAGGTATGAAAGCTAGATTGAAAGCTATCAAGAAAGAAAGAAAGAAAGAAATAAACAAACTAAAGATAGAATAAAGAAGGTATGAAAGGAATAATGAAAGATATCAAGAAAGAAAGAAAGAAACTAAAATAGATTGAGAGAATGTATGAAAGCTAGAATGAAAGACATCAAGAAAGAAAGGAAGAAAGATACCAAAGATAGAATGAGAGAAGGTATGAAAGCTAAAATGAAAGATATCAAGAATGAAAGAAAGAAAGAAATTAACAAATGATAGAAGGTATGAAAGGAATAATGAAAGATATCAAGAAAGAAACAAAGAAAGAAAGAAACTAAAGATAGAATGAGAGAAGGTATGAAAGCTAGAATGAAAGACATCAACAAAGAAAGAAATAAAGATACTAAACCTAGAATGAGAGAAGGTATGAAAGCTGTAATGAAAGATATCAAGAATGAATGAAAGAAAGAAATTAACTAAAGACAGAATGAGAGAAGGTATGAAAGCTAGAATTACAGATATCAAGAAAGAAAGAAACAAAGAATGAAAGAAACTAAAGATAGAATGAGAGAAGGTATGAAAGCTAGAATGAAAGATATCAAGAAAGAGATTAAGAAAGATACCAAAGATAGAATGAGAGAAGGTATGAAAGCTAGAATTATAGATATCAAGAAAGAAAGAAACAAAGAATGAAAGAAACTAAAGATAGAATGAGAGAAGGTTTGAAAGCTAGAATGAAAGATATCAAGAAAGAAAGAAAGATACCAAAGATAGAATGAGAGAAGGTATGAAAGCAAGAATGAAAGATATCAAGAAAGAAAAACAAACAAAGAAAGAAAGAAACTAAAGATAGAATGAGAGAAGGTATGAAAGCTAGAATGAAAGACATCAAGAAAGAAAGAGAGAAAGAAATAAACTAAAGATAGAATGAGAGAAGGTATGAAAGCTAGAATGAAAGACATCAAGAAAGAAAGAAACTAAAGATAGAATGAGAAAAGGTATGAAAACTAGAATGAAAGACATCAAGAAAGAAAGAAAGAAACTTCAGATTGAATGAGAGAAGGTTTGAAAGCTAGTATTATAGATATCAAGAAAGAAAGATACAAAGAATGAAAGAAACTATAGAATGAGAGAAGGTATGAAAGCTAGAATGAAAGATATCATCAAAGAAAGAAATAAAAATACTAAAGCTAGAATGAGAGAAGTTATGAAATCTAGATTGAAAGATATTAAGAATGAAAGAAAGAAAGAAAGAAAAATAACTAAAGATAGAATGAGAGAAGGTATGAAAGCTAGAATGAAAGACATCAAGAAAGAAAGAAAGAAACTAAAATAGATTGAGAGAATATATGAAAGCGAGAATGAAAGACATCAAGAAAGAAAGGAAGAAAGATACCATAGATAGAATGAGAGAAGGTATGAAAGCTAAAATGAAAGATATCAAGAATGAAAGAAACAAACAAATTAACAAACGATAGAATGAGAGAAGGTATGAAAGGAATAATGAAAGATATCAAGAAAGAAAGAAAAAAGATAAAGATAGAATGAGAGAAGGTATGAAAGCTAGAATGAAAGATATCAAGAAAGAAAGAAAGAAAGAAAGAAAGAAACTGAAGGTAGAATGAGAGAAGGTATGAAAGCTAGAATGAAAGAAAGAAAGAAAGAAAGAAAGAAATAAACTAAAGATAGAATGAGAGAAGGTATGAAAGCTAGAATGAAAGACATTAAGAAAGAAAGAAACGAAAGATAGAATGAGAGAAGGTATGAAAGCTAGAATGAAATATATCAAGAAAGAAATAAATAAACTAAAGATAGAATGAGAGAAGGTATGAAAGCTAGAATTTTAGATATCAAGAAAGAAAGAATCAAAGAATGAGAGAAACTAAAGATAGATTGAGAGAAGGTATGAAAGCTAGAATGAAAGACATCAAGAAAGAAAGAAAGAAAGAAATTAACTAAAGATAGAATGAGAGAAGGTATGAAAAGTAGAATGAAAGATATCAAGAAAGAAAGAAACAAACTAAAGATAGAATGAGAGAAGTTATGAAAGCTAGAATGAAAGATATGAAGAAAAAAAGATATTAACTAAAGATAGAATGAGAGAAGGTAAGAAAGCTAGAATGAAAGACATCAAGAAAGAAAGAAAGAAACTGGAGATAGAATGAGAGAAGTTATGAAAGCTAGAATGAAAGCTATCAAGAAAGAAAGAAAGAAACAAACAAACTAAGGATAGAATGAGAGAAGGAATAAAAGCTAGAATGAAATACATCAAGAACGAAAGAAAAAAATAAAGATAGAATAAGAAAGTATGAAAGCTAGAATGAAAGATATCACGAAAGAAAGAAACAAAGAAAGAAAGAAACAAAAGATAGAATGAGAGAAGGTATGAAACCTAGAATGAAAGATATCAAGAATGAAAGAAAGAAAGAAATTAACTAAAGATAGAATGAGAGAAGGTATGAAACCTAGAATGAAAGATATCAAGACATCAAGAAAGAAAGAAAGATACTTCAGATTGAATGAGAGAAGGTATGAAAGCTAGAATGAAAGACATCAAGAAAGAAAGGAAGTAAGATACCAAAGATAGAATGAGAGAAGGTATGAAAGCTAGATTGAAAGCTATCAAGAAAGAAAGAAAGAAACAAATAAACAAACTAAAGATAGAATAAAGAAGATATGAAAGGAATAATGAAAGATATCAAGAAAGAAAGAAAGAAACTAAAATAGATTGAGAGAATGTATGAAAGCTAGAATGAAAGACATCAAGAAAGAAAGGAAGAAAGATACCAAAGATAGAATGAGAGAAGGTATGAAAGCTAAAATGAAAGATATCAAGAATGAAAGAAAGAAAGAAATTAACAAATGATAGAAGGTATGAAAGGAATAATGAAAGATGTCAAGAAAGAAACAAACAAAGAAAGAAAGAAACTAAAGATAGAATGAGAGAAGGTATGAAAGCTAGAATGAAAGACATCAACAAAGAAAGAAATAAAGATACTAAAAATAGAATGTGAGAAGGTATGAAAGCTGTAATGAAAGATATCAAGAATGAATGAAAGAAAGAAATTAACTAAAGACAGAATGAGAGAAGGTATGAAAGCTGGAATTACAGATATCAAGAAAGAAAGAAACAAAGAATGAAAGAAACTAAAGATAGAATGAGAGAAGGTATGAAAGCTAGAATGAAAGATATCAAGAAAGAGAGGAAGAAAGATACCAAAGAGAGAATGAGAGAAGGTATGAAAGCTAGAATTATAGATATCAAGAAAGAAAGAAACAAAGAATGAAAGAAACTAAAGATAGAATGAGAGAAGGTTTGAAAGCTAGAATGAAAGATATCAAGAAAGAAAGAAAGATACCAAAGATAGAATGAGAGAAGGTATGAAAGCAAGAATGAAAGATATCAAGAAAGAAAAACTAACAAAGAAAGAAAGAAACTAAAGATAGAATGAGAGAAGGTATGAAAGCTAGAATGAAAGACATCAAGAAAGAAAGAGAGAAAGAAATAAACTAAAGATAGAATGAGAGAAGGTATGAAAGCTAGAATGAAAGACATCAAGAAAGAAAGAAACTAAAGATAGAATGAGAAAAGGTATGAAAACTAGCAAGAAATACATCAAGAAAGAAAGAAAGAAACTTCAGAATGTATGAGAGAAGGTTTGAAAGCTAGTATTATAGATATCAAGAAAGAAAGATACAAAGAATGAAAGAAACTAAAGATAGAATGAGAGAAGGTATGAAAGCTAGAATGAAAGATATCATCAAAGAAAGAAATAAAAATACTAAAGCTAGAATGAGAGAAGGCATGAAATCTAGATTGAAAGATATCAAGAATGAAAGAAAGAAAGAAAAATAACTAAAGATAGAATGAGAGAAGGTATGAAAGCTAGAATGAAAGACATCACGAAAGAAAGAAAGAAACTAAAATAGATTGAGAGAATATATGAAAGCTAGAATGAAAGACATCAAGAAAGAAAGGAAGAAAGATACCATAGATAGAATGAGAGAAGGTATGAAAGCTAAAATGAAAGATATCAAGAATGAAAGAAACAAAGAAATTAACAAACGATAGAATGAGAGAAGGTATGAAAGGAATAATGAAAGATATGAAGAAAGAAAGAAAAAAGATAAAGATAGAATGAGAGAAGGTATGAAAGCTAGAATGAAAGATATCAAGAAAGAAAGAAAGAAACTAAAGGTAGAATGAGAGAAGGTATGAAAGCTAGAATGAAAGAAAGAAAGAAAGAAAGAAAGAAATAAACTAAAGATAGAATGAGAGAAGGTATGAAAGCTAGAATGAAAGACATTAAGAAAGAAAGAAACGAAAGATAGAATGAGAGAAGGTATGAAAGCTAGAATGAAATATATCAAGAAAGAAAGAAATAAACTAAAGATAGAATGAGAGAAGGTATGAAAGCTCGAATTATAGATATCAAGAAAGAAAGAAAGAAATAATCAGAGAAACTAAAGATAGATTGAGAGAAGGTATGAAAGCTAGAATGAAAGACATCAAGAAAGAAAGAAAGAAATTAACTAAAGATAGAATGAGAGAAGGTATGAAAAGTAGAATGAAAGATATCAAGAAAGAAAGAAACAAACTAAAGATAGAATGAGAGAAGTTATGAAAGCTAGAATGAAAGATATCAAGAAAAAAAGATATTAACTAAAGATAGAATGAGAGAAGGTAAGAAAGCTAGAATGAAAGACATCAAGAAAGAAAGAAAGAAACTAGAGATAGAATGAGAGAAGGTATGAAAGCTAGAATGAAAGCTATCAAGAAAGAAAGAAAGAAACAAACAAACTAAGGATAGAATGAGAGAAGGAATAAAAGCTAGAATGAAAGACATCAAGAACGAAAGAAAAAAATAAAGATAGAATGAGAAAGTATGAAAGCTAGAATGAAAGATATCACGAAAGAAAGAAACAAAGAAAGAAAGAAACTAAAGATAGAGTGAGAGAAGGTATGAAACCTAAAATGAAAGATATCAAGAATGAAAGAAAGAAAGAAATTAACTAAAGATAGAATGAGAGAAGGTATGAAACCTAGAATGAAAGATATCAAGAATGAAAGAAAGAAAGAAATTAACTAAAGATAGAATGAGAGAAGGTATGAAATCTAGATTGAAAGACATCAAGAAAGAAAGAAAGAAACTTCAGATTGAATGAGAGAAGGTATGAAAGCTAGAATGAAAGACATCAAGAAAGAAAGGAAGTAAGATACCAAAGATAGAATGAGAGAAGGTATGAAAGCTAGATTGAAAGCTATCAAGAAAGAAAGAAAGAAACAAATAAACAAACTAAAGATAGAATAAAGAAGGTATGAAAGGAATAATGAAAGTTATCAAGAAAGAAAGAAAGAAACTAAAATAGATTGAGAGAATGTATGAAAGCTAGAATGAAAGACATCAAGAAAGAAAGGAAGAAAGATACCAAAGATAGAATGAGAGAAGGTATGAAAGCTAAAATGAAAGATATCAAGAATGAAAGAAAGAAAGAAATTAACAAATGATAGAAGGTATGAAAGGAATAATGAAAGATATCAAGAAAGAAACAAACAAAGAAAGAAAGAAACTAAAGATAGAATGAGAGAAGGTATGAAAGCTAGAATGAAAGACATCAACAAAGAAAGAAATAAAGATACTATACCTAGAATGAGAGAAGGTATGAAAGCTGTAATGAAAGATATCAAGAATGAATGAAAGAAAGAAATTAACTAAAGACAGAATGAGAGAAGGTATGAAAGCTAGAATTACAGATATCAAGAAAGAAAGAAACAAAGAATGAAAGAAACTAAAGATAGAATGAGAGAAGGTATGAAAGCTAGAATGAAAGATATCAAGAAAGAGAGGAAGAAAGATACCAAAGATAGAATGAGAGAAGGTATGAAAGCTAGAATTATAGATATCAAGAAAGAAAGAAACAAAGAATGAAAGAAAATAAAGATAGAATGAGAGAGTTTTGAAAGCTAGAATGAAAGATATCAAGAAAGAAAGAAAGATACCAAAGATAGAATGAGAGAAGGTATGAAAGCAAGAATGAAAGATATCAAGAAAGAAAAACAAACAAAGAAAGAAAGAAACTAAAGATAGAATGAGAGAAGGTATGAAAGCTAGAATGAAAGACATCAAGAAAGAAAGAGAGAAAGAAATAAACTAAAGATAGAATGAGAGAAGGTATGAAAGCTAGAATGAAAGACATCAAGAAAGAAAGAAACTAAAGATAGAATGAGAAAAGGTATGAAAACTAGAATGAAAGACATCAAGAAAGAAAGAAAGAAACTTCAGATTGAATGAGAGAAGGTTTGAAAGCTAGTATTATAGATATCAAGAAAGAAAGATACAAAGAATGAAAGAAACTATAGAATGAGAGAAGGTATGAAAGCTAGAATGAAAGATATCATCAAAGAAAGAAATAAAAATACTAAAGCTAGAATGAGAGAAGGTATGAAATCTAGATTGAAAGATATCAAGAATGAAAGAAAGAAAGAAAAATAACTAAAGATAGAATGAGAGAAGGTATGAAAGCTAGAATGAAAGACATCAAGAAAGAAAGAAAGAAACTAAAATAGATTGAGAGAATATATGAAAGCTAGAATGAAAGACATCAAGAAAGAAAGGAAGAAAGATACCATAGATAGAATGAGAGAAGGTATGAAAGCTAAAATGAAAGATATCAAGAATGAAAGAAACAAACAAATTAACAAACGATAGAATGAGAGAAGGTATGAAAGGAATAATGAAAGATATCAAGAAAGAAAGAAAAAAGATAAAGATAGAATGAGAGAAGGTATGAAAGCTAGAATGAAAGATATCAAGAAAGAAAGAAAGAAAGAAAGAAAGAAACTAAAGGTAGAATGAGAGAAGGTATGAAAGCTAGAATGAAAGAAAGAAAGAAAGAAAGAAAGAAAGAAATAAACTAAAGATAGAATGAGAGAAGGTATGAAAGCTAGAATGAAAGACATTAAGAAAGAAAGAAACGAAAGATAGAATGAGAGAAGGTATGAAAGCTAGAATGAAATATATCAAGAAAGAAAGAAATAAACTAAAGATAGAATGAGAGAAGGTATGAAAGCTAGAATTATAGATATCAAGAAAGAAAGAAACAAAGAATGAGAGAAACTAAAGATAGATTGAGAGAAGGTATGAAAGCTAGAATGAAAGACCTCAAGTAAGAAAGAAAGAAAGAAATTAACTAAAGATAGAATGAGAGTGAGTATGAAAAGAAGAATGAAAGATATCAAGAAAGAAAGAAACAAACTAAAGATAGAATGAGAGAAGTTATGAAAGATAGAATGAAAGATATCAAGAAAAAAGATATTAACTAAAGATAGAATGAGAGAAGGTAAGAAAGCTAGAATGAAAGACATCAAGAAAGAAAGAAAGAAACTAGAGATAGAATGAGAGAAGGTATGAAAGCTAGAATGAAAGCTATCAAGAAAGAAAGAAAGAAACAAACAAACTAAGGATAGAATGAGAGAAGGAATAAAAGCTAGAATGAAAGACATCAAGAAAGAAAGAAACAAAGAAAGAAAGAAACTAAAGATAGAATGAGAGAAGGTATGAAACCTAGAATGAAAGATATCAAGAATGAAAGAAAGAAAGAAATTAACTAAAGATAGAATGAGAGAAGGTATGAAACCTAGAATGAAAGATATCAAGAATGAAAGAAAGAAAGAAATTAACTAAAGATAGAATGAGAGAAGGTATGAAATCTAGATTGAAAGACATCAAGAAAGAAAGAAAGAAACTTCAGATTGAATGAGAGAAGGTATGAAAGCTAGAATGAAAGACATCAAGAAAGAAAGGACGTAAGATACCAAAGATAGAATGAGAGAAGTTATGAAAGCTAGATTGAAAGCTATCAAGAAAGAAAGAAAGAAACAAATAAACAAACTAAAGATAGAATAAAGAAGGTATGAAAGGAATAATGAAAGATATCAAGAAAGAAAGAAAGAAACTAAAATAGATTGAGAGAATGTATGAAAGCTAGAATGAAAGACATCAAGAAAGAAAGGAAGAAAGATACCAAAGATAGAATGAGAGAAGGTATGAAAGCTAAAATGAAAGATATCAAGAATGAAAGAAAGAAAGAAATTAACAAATGATAGAAGGTATGAAAGGAATAATGAAAGACTTCAAGAAAGAAAGGAAGAAAGATACCACAGATAGAATGAGAGAAGGTATGAAAGCTAGAATGAAAGCTATCAAGAAAGAAAGAAATAAACTAAAATAGATTGAGAGAATATATGAAAGCTAGAATGAAAGACATCAAGAAAGAAAGGAAGAAAGAAACCAAAGATAGAATGAGAGAAGGTATGAAAGCTAAAATGAAAGATATCAAGAATGAAAGAAAGAAAGAAATTAACAAACGATAGAATGAGAGAAGGTATGAAAGGAAAAATGAAAGATATCAAGGAAGAAAGAAAGAAACTAAAATAGAATGAGAGAAGGTATGAAAGCTAGAATGAAATATATCAAGAAAGAAAGAAATAAACTAAAGATAGAATGAGAGAAGGTATGAAAACTAGAATTATAGATATCAAGAAAGAAAGAAACAAAGAATGAAAGAAACTAAAATAGATTGAGAGAAGGTATGAAAGCTAGAATGAAAGACATCAAGAAAGAAAGAAAGAAACTAAAATAGATTGAGAGAATGTATGAAAGCTAGAATGAAAGACACCAAGAAAGAAAGGAAGAAAGATACCAAAGATAGAATGAGAGAAGCCTTGAAAGCTAAAATGAAAGATATCAAGAATGGAAGAAAGAAAGAAATTAACAAACGATAGAATGAGAGAAGGTATGAAAAGAATAATGAAAGATATCAAGAAAGAAAGAAAGAAAATAAAGATAGAATGAGAGAAGGTATGAAAGCTAGAATGAAAGATATCAAGAAAGAAAGAAAGAATGAAACTAAAGGTAGAATGAGAGAAGGTATGAAAGCTAGAATGAATGAAAGAAAGAAAGAAAGAAAGAAAGAAAGAAAGAAAGAAACTCAAGATAGAATGAGAGAAGGTATGAAAGCTAGAATGAAAGACATCAAGAAAGAAAGAAACGAAAGATAGAATGATAGAAGGTATGAAAGCTAGAATGAAAGACATGAAGGAAGAAAGAAAGAAAGAAATTAACTAAAGATAGAATGAGAGAAGGTATGAAAAGTAGAATGAAAGATATCAAGAAAGAAAGAAACAAACTAAAGATAGAATGAGAGAAGTTATGAAAGCTAGAATGAAAGATATCAAGAAAAGAAGATATTAACTAAAGATAGATTGAGAGAAGGTAAGAAAGCTAGAATGAAAGACATCAAGAAAGAAAGGAAGAAACTAGAGATAGAATGAGAGAAGGTATGAAAGCTAGAATGAAAGATATCAAGAAAGAAAGAAAGAAAGAAACAAACAAAGGATAGAATGAGAGAAGGAATAAAAGCTAGAATGAAAGATATCAAGAAAGAAACAAACAAAGAAAGAAAGAAACTAAAGATAGAATGAGAGAAGGTATGAAAGCTAGAATGAAAGACATCAAGAAAGAAAGAAAGAAAGAAAGAAACTAAAGATAGAATGAGAGAAGGTATGAAAGCTAGAATGAAAGACATCAAGAAAGAAAGATACTAAAGATGAAATGAGAGAAGGTATGAAAGCTACTATGAAAGATATGAAGAAAGAAACAAACAAAGAAAGAAACTAAATATAGAATGAGAGAAGGTATGAAAGCTAGAGTGAAAGACATCAACAAAGAAAGAAATAAAAATACTGAAGCTAGAATGAGAGAAGGTATGAAATCTAGATTGAAAGATATCAAGAATGAAAGAAAGAAAGAAAATAACTAAAGATAGAATGAGAGAAGGTATGAAAGCTAGAATGAAAGACATCAAGAAAGAAAGAAACTAAAGATGAAATGAGAGAAGGTATGAAAGCTACAATGAAAGATATGAAGAAAGAAACAAACAAAGAAAGAAACTAAAGATAGAATGAGAGAAGGTATGAAAGCTAGAGTGAAAGACATCAACAAAGAAAGAAATAAAAATACTGAAGCTAGAATGAGAGAAGGTATGAAATGTAGATTGAAAGATATCAAGAATGAAAGAAAGAAAGAAAGAAACTAGAGATAGAATGAGAGAAGGTATGAAAGCTAGAATGAAAGACATCAAGAAAGAAAGGAAGAAAGATACCACAGATAGAATGAGAGAAGTTATGAAAGCTAGAATGAAAGCTATCAAGAAAGAAAGAAATAAACTAAAATAGATTGAGAGAATATATGAAAGCTAGAATGAAAGACATCAAGAAAGAAAGGAAGAAAGAGACCAAAGATAGAATGAGAGAAGGTACGAAAGCTAAAATGAAAGATATCAAGAATGAAAGAAAGAAAGAAATTAACAAACGATAGAATGAGAGAAGGTATGAAAGGAATAATGAAAGATATCAAGAAAGAAAGAAAGAAAGAAAGAAAGAAAGAAACTAAAGGTAGAATGAGAGAAGGTATGAAAGCTAGAATGAAAGAAAGAAAGAAAGAAAGAAATAAACTAAAGATAGAATGAGAGAAGGTATGAAAGCTACAATGAAAGACATCAAGAAAGAAAGAAATGAAAGATAGAATGAGAGAAGGTATGAAAGCTAGAATGAAAGATATGAAGAAAGAAACAAAGAAAGAAAGAAACTAAAGATAGAATGAGAGAAGGTATGAAAGCTAGAATGAAAGACATCAAGGAAGAAAGAAAAAAAGAAATTAACTAAAGATCGAATGAGAGAAGTTATGAACAGTAGAATGAAAGATATCAAGAAAGAAAGAAACAAACTAAAGATAGAATGAGAGAAGTTATGACAGCTAGAATGAAAGATATCAAGAAAAAAGATATTAACTAAAGATAGAATGAGAGAAGGTAAGAAAGCTAGAATGAAAGACATCTAGAAAGAAAGAAAGAAACTAGAGATAGAATGAGAGAAGGTATGAAAGCTAGAATGAAAGCTATCAAGAAAGAAAGAAAGAAACAAACAAACTAAGGATAGAATGAGAGAAGGAATATAAGCTAGAATGAAAGACATCAAGAAAGAAAGAAAAAAATAGAGATAGAATGAGAGAAATTATGAAAGCTAGAATGAAAGATATCAAGAAAGAAACAAACAAACAAAGAAAGAAACTAAAGATAGAATAAGAGAAGGTATGAAAGCTAGAATGAAAGACATCAAGAAAGAAAGAAAGAAATTAACAAACGATAGAATGAGAGAAGGTATGAAAGGAATAATGAAAGATATCAAGAAAGAAAGAAAGAAAGAAAGAAACTAAAGATAGAATGAGAGAAGGTATGAAAGCTAGAGTGAAAGACATCAACAAAGAAAGAAATAAAAATACTGAAGCTAGAATGAGAGAAGGTATGAAATCTAGATTGAAAGATATCAAGAATGAAAGAAAGAAAGAAAATAACTAAAGATAGAATGAGAGAATGTATGAAAGCTAGAAAGAAAGACATCAAGAAAGAAAGAAAGAAACTTCAGATTGAATGAGAGAAGGTATGAAAGCTAGTATTATAGATATCAAGAAAGAAAGAAACAAAGAATGAAAGAAACTAAAGATAGAATGAGAGACGGTATGAAAGCTAGAATGAAAGACATCAAGAAAGAAAGGAAGAAACTAGAGATAGAATGAGAGAAGGTATGAAAGCTAGAATGAAAGCTATCAAGAAAGAAAGAAAGAAGCAAACAAACTAAGGATAGAATGAGAGAAGGTATGAAAGGTAGAATGAAAGATATCAAGAATGAATGAAAGAAAGAAATTAACTAAAGATAGAATGAGAGAAGGTATGAAAGGTAGAATGAAAGATATCAAGAATGAAAGAAAGAAAGAAATTAACTAAAGATAGAATGAGAGAAGGTATGAAATCTAGATTGAAAGACATCAAGAAAGAAAGAAAGAAACTTCAGATTGAATGAGAGAAGGTATGAAAGCTAGAATGAAAGAGATCAAGAAAGAAAGGAAGTAAGATACCAAAGATAGAATGAGAGAAGGTATGAAAGCTAGATTGAAAGCTATCAAGAAAGAAAGAAACAAATAAACAAACTAAAGATAGAATAAAGAAGGTATGAAAGGAATAATGAAAGATATCAAGAAAGAAAGAAAGAAACTAAAATAGATTGAGAGAATGTATGAAAGCAAGAATCAAAGACATCAAGAAAGAAAGGAAGAAAGATACCAAAGATAGAATGAGAGAAGGTATGAAAGCTAAAATGAAAGATATCAAGAATGAAAGAAAGAAAGAAATTAACAAATGATAGAAGGTATGAAAGGAATAATGAAAGATATCAAGAAAGAAACAAACAAAGAAAGAAACTAAAGATAGAATGAGAGAAGGTATGAAAGCTAGAATGAAAGACATCAACAAAGAAAGAAATAAAGATACGAAACCTAGAATGAGAGAAGGTATGAAAGCTGTAATGAAAGATATCAAGAATGAATGAAAGAAAGAAATGAACTAAAGACAGAATGAGAGAAGGTATGAAAGCTAGAATTACAGATATCAAGAAAGAAAGAAACAAAGAATGAAAGAAACTAAAGATAGAAGGAGAGAAGGTATGAAAGCTAGAATGAAAGATATCAAGAAAGAGAGGAAGAAAGATACCACAGATAGAATGAGAGAAGGTATGAAAGCTAGAATTATAGATATCAAGAAAGAAAGAAACAAAGAATGAAAGAAACTAAAGATAGAATGAGAGAAGGTATGAAAGCTAGAATGAAAGATATCAAGATAGAAAGAAAGATACCAAAGATAGAATGAGAGAAGGTATGAAAGCAAGAATGAAAGATATCAAGAAAGAAAAACAAACAAAGAAAGAAAGAAACTAAAGATAGAATGAGAGAAGGTATGAAAGCTAGAATGAAAGACATCAAGAAAGAAAGAGAGAAAGAAATAAACTAAAGATAGAATGAGAGAAAGTAAGAAAGCTAGAATGAAAGACATCAAGAAAGAAAGAAACTAAAGATAGAATGAGAAAAGGTATGAAAACTAGAATGAAAGACATCAAGAAAGAAAGAAAGAAACTTCAGATTGAATGAGAGAAGGTTTGAAAGCTAGTATTATAGATAAAAAGAAAGAAAGATACAAAGAATGAAAGAAACTATAGAATGAGAGAAGGTATGAAAGCTAGAATGAAAGATATCATCAAAGAAAGAAATAAAAATACTAAAGCTAGAATGAGAGAAGGTATGAAATCTAGATTGAAAGATATCAAGAATGAATGAAAGAAAGAAAAATAACTAAAGATAGAATGAGAGAAGGTATGAAAGCAAGAATGAAAGACTTCAAGAAAGAAAGGAAGAAAGATCCCACAGATAGAATGAGAGAAGGTATGAAAGCTAGAATGAAAGCTATCAAGAAAGAAAGAAATAAACTAAAATAGATTGAGAGAATATATGAAAGCTAGAATGAAAGACATCAAGAAAGAAAGGAAGAAAGAAACCAAAGATAGAATGAGAGAAGGTATGAAAGCTAAAATGAAAGATATCAAGAATGAAAGAAAGAAAGAAATTAACAAACGATAGAATGAGAGAAGGTATGAGAGGAAAAATGAAAGATATCAAGAAAGAAAGAAAGAAACTAAAATAGAATGAGAGAAGGTATGAAAGCTAGAATGAAATACATCAAGAAAGAAAGAAAGAAACTAAAGATAGAATGAGAGAAGGTATGAAAGCTAGAATTATAGATATCAAGAAAGAAAGAAACAAAGAATGAAAGAAACTAAAATAGATTGAGAGAAGGTATGAAAGCTAGAATGAAAGACATCAAGAAAGAAAGAAAGAAACTAAAATAGATTGAGAGAATGTATGAAAGCTAGAATGAAAGACACCAAGAAAGAAAGGAAGAAAGATACCAAAGATAGAATGAGAGAAGGTATGAAAGCTAAAATGAAAGATATCAAGAACGGAAGAAAGAAAGAAATTAACAAACGATAGAATGAGAGAAGGTATGAAAGGAATAATGAAAGATATCAAGAAAGAAAGAAAAAAATAAAGATAGAATGAGAGAAGGTATGAAAGCTAGAATGAAAGATATCAAGAAAGAAAGAAAGAAAGAAAGAAAGAAAGAAACTAAAGGTAGAATGAGAGAACGTATGAAAGCTAGAATGAATGAAAGAAAGAAAGAAAGAAAGAAAGAAATAAACTAAAGATAGAATGAGAGAAGGTATGAAAGCTAGAATGAAAGACATCAAGAAAGAAAGAAACGAAAGATAGAATGAGAGAAGGTATGAAAGCTAGAATGAAAGACATGAAGGAAGAAAGAAAGAAAGAAATTAACTAAAGATAGAATGAGATAAGGTATGAAAAGTAGAATGAAAGATATCAAGAAAGAAAGAAACAAACTAAAGATAGAATGAGAGAAGTTATGAAAGCTAGAATGAAAGATATCAAGAAAAAAAGATATTAACTAAAGATAGATTGAGAGAAGGTAAGAAAGCTAGAATGAAAGACATCAAGAAAGAAAGGAAGAAACTAGAGATAGAATGAGAGAAGGTATGAAAGCTAGAATGAAAGCTATCAAGAAAGAAAGAAAGAAAGAAAGAAACAAACAAAGGATAGAATGAGAGAAGGAATAAAAGCTAGAATGAAAGATATCAAGAAAGAAACAAACAAAGAAAGAAAGAAACTAAAGATAGAATGAGAGAAGGTATGAAAGCTAGAATGAAAGACATCAAGAAAGAAAGAAACTAAAGATGAAATGAGAGGTATGAAAGCTACTATGAAAGATATGAAGAAAGAAACAAACAAAGAAAGAAACTAAAGATAGAATGAGAGAAGGTATGAAAGCTAGAATGAAAGACATCAAGAAAGAAAGAAAGAAAGAAATAAACTAAAGATAGAATGAGAGAAGGTATGAAAGCTAGAATGAAAGACATCAAGAAAGAAAGAAACTAAAGATGAAATGAGAGAAGGTATGAAAGCTACTATGAAAGATATGAAGAAAGAAACAAACAAAGAAAGGAACTAAAGATAGAATGAGAGAAGGTATGAAAGCTAGAGTGAAAGACATCAACAAAGAAAGAAATAAAAATACTGAATCTAGAATGAGAGAACGTATGAAATCTAGATTGAAAGATATCAAGAATGAAAGAAAGAA
This sequence comes from Intellagama lesueurii, assembly GCA_037013535.1. NCBI lineage: Eukaryota > Metazoa > Chordata > Lepidosauria > Squamata > Agamidae > Intellagama > Intellagama lesueurii. The sequence goes on from JBAJHW010000013.1 coordinate 9,160,723, forward strand.
AGAAAATAACTAAAGATAGAATGAGAGAAGGTATGAAAGCTAGAGTGAAAGACATCAACAAAGAAAGAAATAAAAATACTGAAGCTAGAATGAGAGAAGGTATGAAATGTAGATTGAAAGATATCAAGAATGAAAGAAAGAAAGAAAGAAACTAGAGATAGAATGAGAGAAGGTATGAAAGCTAGAATGAAAGACATCAAGAAAGAAAGGAAGAAAGATACCACAGATAGAATGAGAGAAGTTATGAAAGCTAGAATGAAAGCTATCAAGAAAGAAAGAAATAAACTAAAATAGATTGAGAGAATATATGAAAGCTAGAATGAAAGACATCAAGAAAGAAAGGAAGAAAGAGACCAAAGATAGAATGAGAGAAGGTACGAAAGCTAAAATGAAAGATATCAAGAATGAAAGAAAGAAAGAAATTAACAAACGATAGAATGGGAGAAGGTATGAAAGGAATAATGAAAGATATCAAGAAAGAAAGAAAGAAAGAAAGAAAGAAAGAAAGAAACTAAAGGTAGAATGAGAGAAGGTATGAAAGCTAGAATGAAAGAAAGAAAGAAAGAAAGAAATAAACTAAAGATAGAATGAGAGAAGGTATGAAAGCTACAATGAAAGACATCAAGAAAGAAAGAAACGAAAGATAGAATGAGAGAAGGTATGAAAGCTAGAATGAAAGATATGAAGAAAGAAACAAAGAAAGAAAGAAACTAAAGATAGAATGAGAGAAGGTATGAAAGCTAGAATGAAAGACATCAAGGAAGAAAGAAAAAAAGAAATTAACTAAAGATCGAATGAGAGAAGGTATGAACAGTAGAATGAAAGATATCAAGAAAGAAAGAAACAAACTAAAGATAGAATGAGAGAAGTTATGAAAGCTAGAATGAAAGATATCAAGAAAAAAGATATTAACTAAATATAGAATGAGAGAAGGTAAGAAGGCTAGAATGAAAGACATCTAGAAAGAAAGAAAGAAACTAGAGATAGAATGAGAGAAGGTATGAAAGCTAAAATGAAAGCTATCAAGATAGAAAGAAACAAACAAACAAACTAAGGATAGAATGAGAGAAGGAATATAAGCTAGAATGAAAGACATCAAGAAAGAAAGAAAAAAATATAGATAGAATGAGAGAAATTATGAAAGCTAGAATGAAAGATATCGAGAAAGAAACAAACAATGAAAGAAAGAAACTAAAGATAGAATAAGAGAAGGTATGAAAGCTAGAATGAAAGACATCAAGAAAGAAAGAAATTAACAAACGATAGAATGAGAGAAGGTATGAAAGGAATAATGAAAGATATCAAGAAAGAAAGAAAGAAAGAAAGAAACTAAAGATAGAATGAGAGAAGGTATGAAAGCTAGAGTGAAAGACATCAACAAAGAAAGAAATAAAAATACTGAAGCTAGAATGAGAGAAGGTATGAAATCTAGATTGAAAGATATCAAGAATGAAAGAAAGAAAGAAAATAACTAAAGATAGAATGAGAGAAGGTATGAAAGCTAGAATGAAAGACATCAAGAAAGAAAGAAAGAAACCAGATTGAACGAGAGAAGGTATGAAAGCTAGTATTATAGATATCAAGAAAGAAAGAAAGAAAGAAAGAAAGAAACTAATGGTAGAATGAGAGAAGGTATGAAATCTAGAATGAAAGAAAGAAAGAAAGAAAGAAATAAACTAAAGATAGAATGAGAGAAGGTATGAAAGCTACAATGAAAGACATCAAGAAAGAAAGAAACGAAAGATAGAATGAGAGAAGGTATGAAAGCTAGAATGAAAGATATCAAGAAAGAAAGAAAGAAAGAAACTAAAGATAGAATGAGAGAAGGTATGAAAGCTAGAGTGAAAGACATCAACAAAAAAAGAAATAAAAATACTGAAGCTAGAATGAGAGAAGGTATGAAATCTAGATTGAAAGATATCAAGAATGAAAGAAAGAAAGAAAATAATTAAAGATAGAATGAGAGAAGGTATAAAAGCTAGAATGAAAGACATCAAGAAAGAAAGAAAGAAACTTCAGATTGAATGAGAGAAGGTATGAAAGCTAGTATTATAGATATCAAGAAAGAAAGAAACAAAGAATGAAAGAAACTAAAGATAGAATGAGAGACGGTATGAAAGCTAGAATGAAAGACATCAAGAAAGAAAGGAAGAAACTAGAGATAGAATGAGAGAAGGTATGAAAGCTAGAATGAAAGCTATCAAGAAAGAAAGAAAGAAGCAAACAAACTAAGGATAGAATGAGAGAAGGTATGAAAGGTAGAATGAAAGATATCAAGAATAAAAGAAAGAAAGAAATAAACTAAAGATAGAATGAGAGAAGGTATGAAATCTAGATTGAAAGACATCAAGAAAGAAAGAAACTTCAGATTGAATGAGAGAAGGTATGAAAGCTAGAATGAAAGACATCAAGAAAGAAAGGAAGTAAGATACCAAAGATAGAATGAGAGAAGGTATGAAAGCTAGATTGAAAGCTATCAAGAAAGAAAGAAACAAATAAACAAACTAAAGATAGAATAAAGAAGGTATGAAAGGAATAATGAAAGATATCAAGAAAGAAAGAAAGAAACTAAAATAGATTGAGAGAATGTATGAAAGCAAGAATGAAAGACATCAAGAAAGAAAGGAAGAAAGATACCAAAGATAGAATGAGAGAAGGTATGAAAGCTAAAATGAAAGATATCAAGAATGAAAGAAAGAAAGAAATTAACAAATGATAGAAGGTATGAAAGGAATAATGAAAGATATCAAGAAAGAAACAAACAAAGAAAGAAAGAAACTAAAGATAGAATGAGAGAAGGTATGAAAGCTAGAATGAAAGACATCAACAAAGAAAGAAATAAAGATACGAAACCTAGAATGAGAGAAGGTATGAAAGCTGTAATGAAAGATATCAAGAATGAATGAAAGAAAGAAATTAACTAAAGACAGAATGAGAGAAGGTATGAAAGCTAGAATTACAGATATCAAGAAAGAAAGAAACAAAGAATGAAAGAAACTAAAGATAGAAGGAGAGAAGGTATGAAAGCTAGAATGAAAGATATCAAGAAAGAGAGGAAGAAAGATACCAAAGATAGAATGAGAGAAGGTATGATAGCTAGAATTATAGATATCAAGAAAGAAAGAAACAAAGAATGAAAGAAACTAAAGATAGAATGAGAGAAGGTATGAAAGCTAGAATGAAAGATATCAAGATAGAAAGAAAGATACCAAAGATAGAATGAGAGAAGGTATGAAAGCAAGAATGAAAGATATCAAGAAAGAAAGAAACAAACAAAGAAAGAAAGAAACTAAAGATAGAATGAGAGAAGGTATGAAAGCTAGAATGAAAGACATCAAGAAAGAAAGAGAGAAAGAAATAAACTAAAGATAGAATGAGAGAAGGTATGAAAGCTAGAATGAAAGACATCAAGAAAGAAAGAAACTAAAGATAGAATGAGAAAAGGTATGAAAACTAGAATGAAAGACATCAAGAAAGAAAGAAAGAAACTTCAGATTGAATGAGAGAAGGTTTGAAAGCTAGTATTATAGATATCAAGAGAGAAAGATACAAAGAATGAGAGAAACTAAAGATAGAATGAGAGAAGGTATGAAAGCAAGAATGAAAGACTTCAAGAAAGAAAGGAAGAAAGATACCACAGATAGAATGAGAGAAGGTATGAAAGCTAGAATGAAAGCTATCAAGAAAGAAAGAAATAAACTAAAATAGATTGAGAGAATATATGAAAGCTAGAATGAAAGATATCAAGAATGAAAGAAAGAAAGAAATTAACAAACGATAGAATGAGAGAAGGTATGAAAGGAATAATGAAAGATATCAAGAAAGAAAGAAAGAAACTAAAATAGAATGAGAGAAGGTGTGAAAGCTAGAATGAAATATATCAAGAAAGAAAGAAATAAACTAAAGATAGAATGAGAGAAGGTATGAAAGCTAGAATTATAGATATCAAAAAAGAAAGAAACAAAGAATGAAAGAAACTAAAATAGATTGAGAGAAGGTATGAAAGCAAGAATGAAAGACATCAAGAAAGAAAGAAAGAAACTAAAATAGGTTGAGAGAATGTATGAAAGCTAGAATGAAAGACACCAAGAAAGAAAGGAAGAAAGATACCAAAGATAGAATGAGAGAATGTATGAAAGCTAAAATGAAAGATATCAAGAAAAAAAGATATTAACTAAAGATAGAATGAGAGAAGGTAAGAAAGCTAGAAGGAAAGACATCAAGAAAGAAAGAAAGAAACTAGAGATAGAATGAGAGAAGGTATGAAAGCTAGAATGAAAGCTATCAAGAAAGAAAGAAAGAAACAAACAAACTAATGATAGAATGAGAGAAGGAATAAAAGCTAGAATGAAAGACATCAAGAACGAAAGAAAAAAATAAAGATAGAATGAGAAGGTATGAAACCTAGAATGAAAGATATCAAGAATGAAAGAAAGAAAGAAATTAACTAAAGATAGAATGAGAGAAGGTATGAAATCTAGATTGAAAGACATCAAGAAAGAAAGAAAGAAACTTCAGATTGAATGAGAGAAGGTATGAAAGCTAGAATGAAAGACATCAAGAAAGAAAGGAAGTAAGATACCAAAGATAGAATGAGAGAAGGTATGAAAGCTAGATTGAAAGCTATCAAGAAAGAAACAAAGAAACAAATAAACAAACTAAAGATAGAATAAAGAAGGTATGAAAGGAATAATGAAAGATATCAAGAAAGAAAGAAAGAAACTAAAATAGATTGAGAGAATGTATGAAAGCTAGAATGAAAGACATCAAGAAAGAAATTAAGAAAGACACCAAAGATAGAATGAGAGAAGGTATGAAAGCTAAAATGAAAGATATCAAGAATGAAAGAAAGAAAGAAATTAACAAATGATAGAAGGTATGAAAGGAATAATGAAAGATATCAAGAAAGAAACAAAGAAAGAAAGAAAGAAACTAAAGATAGAAGGAGAGAAGGTATGAAAGCTAGAATGAAAGACATCAACAAAGAAAGAAACAAAGAATGAAAGAAACTACAGATAGAATGAGAGAAGGTTTGAAAGCTAGAATGAAAGAAATCAAGAAAGAAAGAAATAAACTAAAATAGATTGAGAGAATATATGAAAGCTAGAATGAAAGACATCAAGAAAGAAAGGAAGAAAGTAACCAAAGATAGAATTAGAGAAGTTATGAAAGTTAAAATGAAAGATATCAAGAATGAAAGAAAGAAAGAAATTAACAAACGATAGAATGAGAGAAGGTATGAAAGGAATAATGAAAGATATCAAGAAAGAAAGAAAGAAAATAAAATAGAATGAGAGAAGGTATGAAAGCTAGAATGAAATATATCAAGAAAGAAAGAAATAAACTAAAGATAGAATGAGAGAAGGTATGAAAGCTAGAATTATAGATATCAAGAAAGAAAGAAACAAAGAATGAAAGAAACTAAAATAGATTGAGAAAAGGTATGAAAGCTAGAATGAAAGACATCAAGAAAGAAAGGAAGAAAGATACCACAGATAAAATGAGAGAAGTTATGAAAGCTAGAATGAAAGCTATCAAGAAAGAAAGAAATAAACTAAAATAGATTGAGAGAATATATGAAAGCTAGAATGAAAGACATCAAGAAAGAAAGGAAGAAAGATACCAAAGATAGAATGAGAGAAGGTACGAAAGCTAAAATGAAAGATATCAAGAATGAAAGAAGGAAAGAAATTAACAAACGATAGAATGAGAGAAGGTATGAAAGGAATAATGAAAGATATCAAGAAAGAAAGAAAGAAAGAAAGAAAGAGAGAAACTAAAGGTAGAATGAGAGAAGGTATGAAAGCTAGAATGAAAGAAAGAAAGAAAGAAAGAAATGAACTAAAGATAGAATGAGAGAAGGTATGAAAGCTAGAATGAAAGACATCAAGAAAGAAAGAAACGAAAGATAGAATGAGAGAAGGTATGAAAGCTAGAATGAAAGATATGAAGAAAGAAACAAACAAAGAAAGAAAGAAACGAAAGATAGAATGAGAGAAGGTATGAAAGCTAGAATGAAAGACATCAAGGAAGAAAGAAAAAAAGAAATTAACTAAAGATAGAATGAGAGAAGGTATGAACAGTAGAATGAAAGATATCAAGAAAGAAAGAAACAAACTAAAGATAGAATGAGAGAAGTTATGAAAGCTAGAATGAAAGATATCAAGAAAAAAGATATTAACTAAAGATAGAATGAGAGAAGGTAAGAAAGCTAGAATGAAAGACATCTAGAAAGAAAGAAAGAAACTAGAGATAGAATGAGAGAAGGTATGAAAGCTAGAATGAAAGCTATCAAGAAAGAAAGAAAGAAACAAACAAACTAAGGATAGAATGAGAGAAGGAATATAAGCTAGAATGAAAGACATCAAGAAAGAAAGAAAAAAATAGAGATAGAATGAGAGAAATTATGAAAGCTAGAATGACAGATATCAAGAAAGAAACAAACAAAGAAAGAAAGAAACTAAATATAGAATAAGAGAAGGTATGAAAGCTAGAATGACAGATATCAAGAAAGAAACAAACAAAGAAAGAAACTAAAGATAGAATGAGAGAAGGTATGAAAGCTAGAATGAAAGATATCATCAAAGAAAGAAATAAAAATACTAAAGCTGGAATGAGAGAAGGTATGAAATCTAGATTGAAAGATATCATGAATGAAAGAAAGAAAGAAAAATAACTAAAGATAGAATGAGAGAAGGTATGAAAGCTAGAATGAAAGACATCAAGAAAGAAAGAAAGAAACTAAAATAGATTGAGAGAATGTATGAAAGCTAGAATGAAAGACATCAAGAAAGAAAGGAAGAAAGATACCATAGATAGAATGAGAGAAGGTATGAAAGCTAAAATGAAAGATATCAAGAATGAAAGAAACAAAGAAATTAACGAACGATAGAATGAGAGAAGGTATGAAAGGAATAATGAAAGATATGAAGAAAGAAAAAAAAAGATAAAGATAGAATGAGAGAAGGTATGAAAGCTAGAATGAAAGATATCAAGAAAGAAAGAAAGAAAGAAAGAAAGAAACTAAAGGTAGAATGAGAGAAGGTATGAAAGCTAGAATGAAAGAAAGAAAGAAAGAAAGAAATAAATAAACTAAAGATAGAATGAGAGAAGGTATGAAAGCTAGAATGAAAGACATTAAGAAAGAAAGAAACGAAAGATAGAATGAGAGAAGGTATGAAAGCTAGAATGAAATATATCAAGAAAGAAAGAAATAAACTAAAGATAGAATGAGAGAAGGTATGAAAGCTAGAATTATAGATATCAAGAAAGAAAGAAACAAATAATCAGAGAAACTAAAGATAGATTGAGAGAAGGTATGAAAGCTAGAATGAAAGACATCAAGAAAGAAAGAAAGAAAGAAATTAACTAAAGATAGAATGAGAGAAGGTATGAAAAGTAGAATGAAAGATATCAAGAAAGAAAGAAACAAACTAAAGATAGAATGAGAGAAGTTATGAAAGCTAGAATGAAAGATATCAAGAAAAAAAGATATTAACTAAAGATAGAATGAGAGAAGGTAAGAAAGCTAGAATGAAAGACATCAAGAAAGAAAGAAAGAAACTAGAGATAGAATGAGAGAAGGTATGAAAGCGAGAATGAAAGCTATCAAGAAAGAAAGAAAGAAACAAACAAACTAAGGATAGAATGAGAGAAGGAATAAAAGCTAGAATGAAAGACATCAAGAACGAAAGAAAAAAATAAAGATAGAATGAGAAAGTATGAAAGCTAGAATGAAAGATATCACGAAAGAAAGAAACAAAGAAAGAAAGAAACTAAAGATAGAATGAGAGAAGGTATGAAACCTAGAATGAAAGATATCAAGAATGAAAGAAAGAAAGAAATTAACTAAAGATAGAATGAGAGAAGGTATGAAACCTAGAATGAAAGATATCAAGAATGAAAGAAAGAAAGAAATTAACTAAAGATAGAATGAGAGAAGGTATGAAATCTAGATTGAAAGACATCAAGAAAGAAAGAAAGAAACTTCAGATTGAATGAGAGAAGGTATGAAAGCTAGAATGAAAGACATCAAGAAAGAAAGGAAGTAAGATACCAAAGATAGAATGAGAGAAGGTATGAAAGCTAGATTGAAAGCTATCAAGAAAGAAAGAAAGAAACAAATAAACAAACTAAAGGTAGAATAAAGAAGGTATGAAAGGAATAATGAAAGATATCAAGAAAGAAAGAAAGAAACTAAAATAGATTGAGAGAATGTATGAAAGCTAGAATGAAAGACATCAAGAAAGAAAGGAAGAAAGATACCAAAGATAGAATGAGAGAAGGTATGAAAGCTAAAATGAAAGATATCAAGAATGAAAGAAAGAAAGAAAGAAAGAAACTAAAGGTAGAATGAGAGAAGGTATGAAAGCTAGAATGAAAGAAAGAAAGAAAGAAAGAAAGAAATAAACTAAAGATAGAATGAGAGAAGGTATGAAAGCTAGAATGAAAGACATTAAGAAAGAAAGAAACGAAAGATAGAATGAGAGAAGGTATGAAAGCTAGAATGAAATATATCAAGAAAGAAAGAAATAAACTAAAGATAGAATGAGAGAAGGTATGAAAGCTAGAATTATAGATATCAAGAAAGAAAGAAACAAATAATCAGAGAAACTAAAGATAGATTGAGAGAAGGTATGAAAGCTAGAATGAAAGACATCAAGAAAGAAAGAAAGAAAGAAATTAACTAAAGATAGAATGAGAGAAGGTATGAAAAGTAGAATGAAAGATATCAAGAAAGAAAGAAACAAACTAAAGATAGAATGAGAGAAGTTATAAAAGCTAGAATGAAAGATATCAAGAAAAAAAGATATTAACTAAAGATAGAATGAGAGAAGGTAAGAAAGCTAGAATGAAAGACATCAAGAAAGAAAGAAAGAAACTAGAGATAGAATGAGAGAAGGTATGAAAGCGAGAATGAAAGCTATCAAGAAAGAAAGAAAGAAACAAACAAACTAAGGATAGAATGAGAGAAGGAATAAAAGCTAGAATGAAAGACATCAAGAACGAAAGAAAAAAATAAAGATAGAATGAGAAAGTATGAAAGCTAGAATGAAAGATATCACGAAAGAAAGAAACAAAGAAAGAAAGAAACTAAAGATAGAATGAGAGAAGGTATGAAACCTAGAATGAAAGATATCAAGAATGAAAGAAAGAAAGAAATTAACTAAAGATAGAATGAGAGAAGGTATGAAACCTAGAATGAAAGATATCAAGAATGAAAGAAAGAAAGAAATTAACTAAAGATAGAATGAGAGAAGGTATGAAATCTAGATTGAAAGACATCAAGAAAGAAAGAAAGAAACTTCAGATTGAATGAGAGAAGGTATGAAAGCTAGAATGAAAGACATCAAGAAAGAAAGGAAGTAAGATACCAAAGATAGAATGAGAGAAGGTATGAAAGCTAAAATGAAAGATATCAAGAATGAAAGAAACAAACAAATTAACAAACGATAGAATGAGAGAAGGTATGAAAGGAATAATGAAAGATATCAAGAAAGAAAGAAAAAAGATAAAGATAGAATGAGAGAAGGTATGAAAGCTAGAATGAAAGATATCAAGAAGGAAAGAAAGAAAGAAAGAAAGAAACTAAAGGTAGAATGAGAGAAGGTATGAAAGCTAGAATGAAAGAAAGAAAGAAAGAAAGAAATAAACTAAAGATAGAATGAGAGAAGGTATGAAAGCTACAATGAAATATATCAAGAAAGAAAGAAATAAACTAAAGATAGAATGAGAGAAGGTATGAAAGCTAGAATTATAGATATCAAGAAAGAAAGAAATAAAGAATGAGAGAAACTAAAGATAGAATGAGAGAAGGTATGAAAGCTAGAATGAAAGACATCAAGAAAGAAAGAAAGAAAGAAATTAACTAAAGATAGAATGAGAGAAGGTATGAAAAGTAGAATGAAAGATATCAAGAAAGAAAGAAACAAACTAAAGATAGAATGAGAGAAGTTATGAAAGCTAGAATGAAAGATATCAAGAAAAAAAGATATTAACTAAAGATAGAATGAGAGAAGGTAAGAAAGCTAGAATGAAAGACATCAAGAAAGAAAGAAAGAAACTAGAGATAGAATGAGAGAAGGTATGAAAGCTAGAATGAAAGCTATCAAGAAAGAAAGAAAGAAACAAACAAACAAACTATGGATAGAATGAGAGAAGGAATAAAAGCTAGAATGAAAGACATCAAGAACGAAAGAAAAAAATAAAGATAGAATGAGAAAGTATGAAAGCTAGAATGAAAGATATCACGAAAGAAAGAAACAAAGAAAGAAAGAAACTAAAGATAGAATGAGAGAAGGTATGAAACCTAGAATGAAAGATATCAAGAATGAAAGAAAGAAAGAAATTAACTGAAGATAGAATGAGAGAAGGTATGAAACCTAGAATGAAAGATATCAAGAATGAAAGAAAGAAAGAAATTAACTAAAGATAGAATGAGAGAAGGTATGAAATCTAGATTGAAAGACATCAAGAAAGAAAGAAAGAAACTTCAGATTGAATGAGAGAAGGTATGAAAGCTAGAATGAAAGACATCAAGAAAGAAAGGAAGTAAGATACCAAAGATAGAATGAGAGAAGGTATGAAAGCTAGATTGAAAGCTATCAAGAAAGAAAGAAAGAAACAAATAAACAAACTAAAGATAGAATAAAGAAGGTATGAAAGGAATAATGAAAGATATCAAGAAAGAAAGAAAGAAACTAAAATAGATTGAGAGAATGTATGAAAGCTAGAATGAAAGACATCAAGAAAGAAAGGAAGAAAGATACCAAAGATAGAATGAGAGAAGGTATGAAAGCTAGAATGAAAGACATCAAGAAAGAAAGAAACAAAAGATAGAATGAGAGAAGGTATGAAAGCTAGAATGAAAGATATGAAGAAAGAAACAAACAAAGAAAGAAAGAAACTAAAGATAGAATGAGAGAAGGTATGAAAGCTAGAATGAAAGACATCAAGGAAGAAAGAAAAAAAGAAATAAACTAAAGATAGAATGAGAGAAGGTATGAACAGTAGAATGAAAGATGTCAAGAAAGAAAGAAACAAACTAAAGATAGAATGAGAGAAGTTATGAAAGCTAGAATGAAAGATATCAAGAAAAAAGATATTAACTAAAGATAGAATGAGAGAAGGTAAGAAAGCTAGAATGAAAGACATCTAGAAAGAAAGAAAGAAACTAGAGATAGAATGAGAGAAGGTATGAAAGCTAGAATGAAAGCTATCAAGAAAGAAAGAAAGAAACAAACAAACTAAGGATAGAATGAGAGAAGGAATATAAGCTAGAATGAAAGACATCAAGAAAGAAAGAAAAAAATAGAGATAGAATGAGAGAAATTATGAAAGCTAGAATGAAAGATATCAAGAAAGAAACAAACAAAGAAAGAAAGAAACAAAAGATAGAATAAGAGAATGTATGAAAGCTAGAATGAAAGACATCAAGAAAGAAAGAAAGAAAGAAATTAACAAACGATAGAATGAGAGAAGGTATGAAACGAATAATGAAAGATATCAAGAAAGAAAGAAAGAAAGAAAGAAAGAAACTAAAGGTAGAATGAGAGAAGGTATGAAAGCTAGAATGAAAGAAAGAAAGAAAGAAAGAAATAAACTAAAGATAGAATGAGAGAAGGTATGAAAGCTAGAATGAAAGACATCAAGAAAGAAAGAAACGAAAGATAGAATGAGAGAAGGTATGAAAGCTAGAATGAAAGACATCAAGGAAGAAAGAAAAAAAGAAATTAACTAAAGATAGAATGAGAGAAGGTATGAACAGTAGAATGAAAGATATCAAGAAAGAAAGAAACAAACTAAAGATAGAATGAGAGAAGTTATGAAAGCTAGAATGAAAGATATCAAGAAAAAAGATATTAACTAAAGATAGAATGAGAGAAGGTAAGAAAGCTAGAATGAAAGACATCTAGAAAGAAAGAAAGAAACTAGAGATAGAATGAGAGAAGGTATGAAAGCTAGAATGAAAGCTATCAAGAAAGAAAGAAAGAAACAAACAAACTAAGGATAGAATGAGAGAAGGAATAAAAGCTAGAATGAAAGACATCAAGAACGAAAGAAAAAAATAAAGATAGAATGAGAAAGTATGAAAGCTAGAATGAAAGATATCACGAAAGAAAGAAACAAAGAAAGAAAGAAACTAAAGATAGAATGCGAGAAGGAATGAAACCTAGAATGAAAGATATCAAGAATGAAAGAAAGAAAGAAATTAACTAAAGATAGAATGAGAGAAGGTATGAAACCTAGAATGAAAGATATCAAGAATGAAAGAAAGAAAGAAATTAACTAAAGATAGAATGAGAGAAGGTATGAAATCTAGATTGAAAGACATCAAGAAAGAAAGAAAGAAACTTCAGATTGAATGAGAGAAGGTATGAAAGCTAGAATGAAAGACATCAAGAAAGAAAGGAAGTAAGATACCAAAGATAGAATGAGAGAAGGTATGAAAGCTAGATTGAAAGCTATCAAGAAAGAAAGAAAGAAACAAATAAACAAACTAAAGATAGAATAAAGAAGGTATGAAAGGAATAATGAAAGATATCAAGAAAGAAAGAAAGAAACTAAAATAGATTGAGAGAATGTATGAAAGCTAGAATGAAAGACATCAAGAAAGAAAGGAAGAAAGATACCAAAGATAGAATGAGAGAAGGTATGAAAGCTAGAATGAAAGACATCAAGAAAGAAAGAAACGAAAGATAGAATGAGGGAAGGTATGAAAGCTAGAATGAAAGATATGAAGAAAGAAACAAACAAAGAAAGAAAGAAACTAAAGATAGAATGAGAGAAGGTATGAAAGCTAGAATGAAAGACATCAAGGAAGATAGAAAAAAAGAAATTAACTAAAGATACAATGAGAGAAGGTATGAACAGTAGAATGAAAGATATCAAGAAAGAAAGAAACAAACTAAAGATAGAATGAGAGAAGTTATGAAAGCTAGAATGAAAGATATCAAGAAAAAAGATATTAACTAAAGATAGAATGAGAGAAGGTAAGAAAGCTAGAATGAAAGACATCTAGAAAGAAAGAAAGAAACTTGAGATAGAATGAGAGAAGGTATGAAAGCTAGAATGAAAGCTATCAAGAAAGAAAGAAAGAAACAAACAAACTAAGGATAGAATGAGAGAAGGAATATAAGCTAGAATGAAAGACATCAAGAAAGAAAGAAAAAAATAGAGATAGAATGAGAGAAATTATGAAAGCTAGAATGAAAGATATCAAGAAAGAAACAAACAAAGAAAGAAAGAAACTAAAGATAGAATAAGAGAAGGTATGAAAGCTAGAATGAAAGACATCAAGAAAGAAAGAAAGAAAGAAATTAACAAACGATAGAATGAGAGAAGGTATGAAAGGAATAATGAAAGATATCAAGAAAGAAAGAAAGAAAGAAAGAAACTAAAGGTAGAATGAGAGAAGGTATGAAAGTAGAATGAAAGTAAGAAAGAAAGAAAGAAATAAACTAAAGATAGAATGAGAGAAGGTATGAAAGCTAGAATGAAAGACATCAAGAAAGAAAGAAACAAACTAAAGATAGAATGAGAGAAGTTATGAAAGCTAGAATGAAAGATATCAAGAAAAAAGATATTAACTAAAGATAGAATGAGAGAAGGTAAGAAAGCTAGAATGAAAGACATCTAGAAAGAAAAAAAGAAACTTGAGATAGAATGAGAGAAGGTATGAAAGCTAGAATGAAAGCTATCAAGAAAGAAAGAAAGAAACAAACAAACTAAGGATAGAATGAGAGAAGGAATATAAGCTAGAATGAAAGACATCAAGAAAGAAAGAAAAAAATAGAGATAGAATGAGAGAAATTATGAAAGCTAGAATGAAAGATATCAAGAAAGAAACAAACAAAGAAAGAAAGAAACTAAAGATAGAATAAGAGAAGGTATGAAAGCTAGAATGAAAGACATCAAGAAAGAAAGAAAGAAAGAAATTAACAAACGATAGAATGAGAGAAGGTATGAAAGGAATAATGAAAGATATCAAGAAAGAAAGAAAGAAAGAAAGAAACTAAAGGTAGAATGAGAGAAGGTATGAAAGTAGAATGAAAGTAAGAAAGAAAGAAAGAAATAAACTAAAGATAGAATGAGAGAAGGTATGAAAGCTAGAATGAAAGACATCAAGAAAGATAGAAACGAAAGATAGAATGAGAGAAGGTATGAAAGCTAGAATGAAAGATATGAAGAAAGAAACAAACAAAGAAAGAAAGAAACTAAAGATAGAATCAGAGAAGGTATGAAAGCTAGAATGAAAGACATCAAGGAAGGAAGAAAAAAAGAAATTAACTAAAGATAGAATGAGAGAAGGTTTGAACAGTAGAATGAAAGATATCAAGAAAGAAAGAAACAAACTAAAGATAGAATGAGAGAAGTTATGAAAGCTAGAATGAAAGATATCAAGAAAAAAGATATTAACTAAAGATAGAATGAGAGAAGGTAAGAAAGCTAGAATGAAAGACATCTAGAAAGAAAGAAAGAAACTTGAGATAGAATGAGAGAAGGTATGAAAGCTAGAATGAAAGATATCAAGAATGAAAGAAAGAAAGAAATTAACTAAAGATAGAATGAGAGAAGGTATGAAACCTAGAATGAAAGATATCAAGAATGAAAGTAAGAAAGAAATTAACTAAAGATAGAATGAGAGAAGGTATGAAATCTAGATTGAAAGACATCAAGAAAGAAAGAAAGAAACTTCAGATTGAATGAGAGAAGGTATGAAAGCTAGAATGAAAGACATCAAGAAAGAAAGGAAGTAAGATACCAAAGATAGAATGAGAGAAGGTATGAAAGCTAGATTGAAAGCTATCAAGAAAGAAAGAAAGAAACAAATAAACAAACTAAAGATAGAATAAAGAAGGTATGAAAGGAATAATGAAAGATATCAAGAAAGAAAGAAAGAAACTAAAATAGATTGAGAGAATGTATGAAAGCTAGAATGAAAGACATCAAGAAAGAAAGGAAGAAAGATACCAAAGATAGAATGAGAGAAGGTATGAAAGCTAGAATGAAAGACATCAAGAAAGAAAGAAACGAAAGATAGAATGAGAGAAGGTATGAAAGCTAGAATGAAAGATATGAAGAAAGAAACAAACAAAGAAAGAAAGAAACTAAAGATAGAATGAGAGAAGGTATGAAAGCTAGAATGAAAGACATCAAGGAAGATAGAAAAAAAGAAATTAACTAAAGATAGAATGAGAGAAGGTATGAACAGTAGAATGAAAGATATCAAGAAAGAAAGAAACAAACTAAAGATAGAATGAGAGAAGTTATGAAAGCTAGAATGAAAGATATCAAGAAAAAAGATATTAACTAAAGATAGAATGAGAGAAGGTAAGAAAGCTAGAATGAAAGACATCTAGAAAGAAAGAAAGAAACTTGAGATAGAATGAGAGAAGGTATGAAAGCTAGAATGAAAGCTATCAAGAAAGAAAGAATGAAACAAACAAACTAAGGATAGAATGAGAGAAGGAATATAAGCTAGAATGAAAGACATCAAGAAAGAAAGAAAAAAATAGAGATAGAATGAGAGAAATTATGAAAGCTAGAATGAAAGATATCAAGAAAGAAACAAACAAAGAAAGAAAGAAACTAAAGATAGAATAAGAGAAGGTATGAAAGCTAGAATGAAAGACATCAAGAAAGAAAGAAAGAAAGAAATTAACAAACGATAGAATGAGAGAAGGTATGAAAGGAATAATGAAAGATATCAAGAAAGAAAGAAAGAAAGAAAGAAACTAAAGGTAGAATGAGAGAAGGTATGAAAGTAGAATGAAAGTAAGAAAGAAAGAAAGAAATAAACTAAAGATAGAATGAGAGAAGGTATGAAAGCTAGAATGAAAGACATCAAGAAAGATAGAAACGAAAGATAGAATGAGAGAAGGTATGAAAGCTAGAATGAAAGATATGAAGAAAGAAACAAACAAAGAAAGAAAGAAACTAAAGATAGAATCAGAGAAGGTATGAAAGCTAGAATGAAAGACATCAAGGAAGGAAGAAAAAAAGAAATTAACTAAAGATAGAATGAGAGAAGGTTTGAACAGTAGAATGAAAGATATCAAGAAAGAAAGAAACAAACTAAAGATAGAATGAGAGAAGTTATGAAAGCTAGAATGAAAGATATCAAGAAAAAAGATATTAACTAAAGATAGAATGAGAGAAGGTAAGAAAGCTAGAATGAAAGACATCTAGAAAGAAAGAAAGAAACTTGAGATAGAATGAGAGAAGGTATGAAAGCTAGAATGAAAGCTATCAAGAAAGAAAGAAAGAAACAAACAAACTAAGGATAGAATGAGAGAAGGAATATAAGCTAGAATGAAAGACATCAAGAAAGAAAGAAAAAAATAGAGATAGAATGAGAGAAATTATGAAAGCTAGAATGAAAGATATCAAGAAAGAAACAAACAAAGAAAGAAAGAAACTAAAGATAGAATAAGAGAAGGTATGAAAGCTAGAATGAAAGACATCAAGAAAGAAAGAAAGAAAGAAATTAACAAACGATAGAATGAGAGAAGGTATGAAAGGAATAATGAAAGATATCAAGAAAGAAAGAAAGAAAGAAAGAAACTAAAGGTAGAATGAGAGAAGGTATGAAAGCTAGAATGAAAGTAAGAAAGAAAGAAAGAAATAAACTAAAGATAGAATGAGAGAAGGTATGAAAGCTAGAATGAAAGACATCAAGAAAGATAGAAACGAAAGATAGAATGAGAGAAGGTATGAAAGCTAGAATGAAAGATATGAAGAAAGAAACAAACAAAGAAAGAAAGAAACTAAAGATAGAATGAGAGAAGGTATGAAAGCTAGAATGAAAGACATCAAGGAAGGAAGAAAAAAAGAAATTAACTAAAGATAGAATGAGAGAAGGTATGAACAGTAGAATGAAAGATATCAAGAAAGAAAGAAACAAACTAAAGATAGAATGAGAGAAGTTATGAAAACTAGAATGAAAGATATCAAGAAAAAAGATATTAACTAAAGATAGAATGAGAGAAGGTAAGAAAGCTAGAATGAAAGACATCTAGAAAGAAAGAAAGAAACTAGAGATAGAATGAGAGAAGGTATGAAAGCTAGAATGAAAGCTATCAAGAAAGAAAGAAAGAAACAAACGAACTAAGGATAGAATGAGAGAAGGAATATAAGCTAGAATGAAAGACATCAAGAAAGAAAGAAAAAAATAGAGATAGAATGAGAGAAATTATGAAAGCTAGAATGAAAGATATCAAGAAAGAAACAAACAAAGAAAGAAAGAAACTAAAGATAGAATAAGAGAAGGTATGAAAGCTAGAATGAAAGACATCAAGAAAGAAAGAAAGAAAGAAAGAAACTAAAGATAGAATGAGAGAAGGTATGAAAGCTAGAATGAAAGATATCATCAAGGAAAGAAATAAAAATACTAAAGCTAGAATGAGAGAAGGTATGAAATCTAGATTGAAAGATATCAAGAATGAAAGAAAGAAAGAAAGAAAATAACTAAAGATAGAATGAGAGAAGGTATGAAAGCTAGAATGAAAGACATCAAGAAAGAAAGAAAGAAACTAAAATAGATTGAGAGAATATATGAAAGCTAGAATGAAAGACATGAAGAAAGAAAGGAAGAAAGATACCATAGATAGAATGAGAGAAGGTATGAAAGCTAAAATGAAAGATATCAAGAATGAAAGAAACAAAGAAATTAACAAACGATAGAATGAGAGAAGGTATGAAAGGAATAATGAAAGATATCAAGAAAGAAAGAAAAAAGATAAAGATAGAATGAGAGAAGGTATGAAAGCTAGAATGAAAGACATCAAGAAAGAAAGAAAGAAAGAAATTAACAAACGATAGAATGAGAGAAGGTATGAAAGGTAGAATGAAAGACATTAAGAAAGAAAGAAACGAAAGATAGAATGAGAGAAGGTATGAAAGCTAGAATGAAATATATCAAGAAAGAAAGAAATAAACTAAAGATAGAATGAGAGAAGGTATGAAAGCTAGAATTATAGATATCAAGAAAGAAAGAAACAAAGAATGAGAGAAACTAAAGATAGAATGAGAGAAGGTATGAAAGCTAGAATGAAAGACATCAAGAAAGAAAGAAACGAAAGATAGAATGAGAGAAGGTATGAAAGCTAGAATGAAATATATCAAGAAAGAAAGAAATAAACTAAAGATAGAATGAGAGAAGGTATGAAAAGTAGAATGAAAGATATCAAGAAAGAAAGAAACAAACTAAAGATAGAATGAGAGAAGTTATGAAAGCTAGAATGAAAGATATCAAGAAAAAAAGATATTGACTAAAGATAGAATGAGAGAAGGTAAGAAAGCTAGAATGAAAGACATCAAGAAAGAAAGAAAGAAACTAGAGATAGAATGAGAGAAGGTATGAAAGCTAGAATGAAAGCTATCAAGAAAGAAAGAAAGAAACAAACAAACTAAGGATAGAATGAGAGAAGGAATAAAAGCTAGAATGAAAGACATCAAGAACGAAAGAAAAAAATAAAGATAGAATGAGGAAGTATGAAAGCTAGAATGAAAGATATCACGAAAGAAAGAAACAAAGAAAGAAAGAAACTAAAGATAGAATGAGAGAAGGTATGAAACCTAGAATGAAAGATATCAAGAATGAAAGAAAGAAAGAAATTAACTAAAGATAGAATGAGAGAAGTTATGAAACCTAGAATGAAAGACATCAAGAATGAAAGAAAGAAAGAAATTAACTAAAGATAGAATGAGAGAAGGTATGAAATCTAGATTGAAAGACATCAAGAAAGAAAGAAAGAAACTTCAGATTGAATGAGAGAAGGTATGAAAGCTAGAATGAAAGACATCAAGAAAGAAAGGAAGTAAGATACCAAAGATAGAATGAGAGAAGGTAT
Organism: Intellagama lesueurii; assembly: GCA_037013535.1. NCBI lineage: Eukaryota > Metazoa > Chordata > Lepidosauria > Squamata > Agamidae > Intellagama > Intellagama lesueurii. The sequence continues at coordinate 9,179,577 of JBAJHW010000013.1, forward strand.
GAAAGCTAGATTGAAAGCTATCAAGAAAGAAAGAAAGAAACAAATAAACAAACTAAAGATAGAATAAAGAAGGTATGAAAGGAATAATGAAAGATATCAAGAAAGAAAGAAAGAAACTAAAATAGATTGAGAGAATGTATGAAAGCTAGAATGAAGGACATCAAGAAAGAAAGGAAGAAAGATACCAAAGATAGAATGAGAGAAGGTATGAAAGCTAAAATGAAAGATATCAAGAATGAAAGAAAGAAAGAAATTAACAAATGATAGAAGGTATGAAAGGAATAATGAAAGATATCAAGAAAGAAACAAACAAAGAAAGAAAGAAACTAAAGATAGAATGAGAGAAGGTATGAAAAGTAGAATGAAAGACATCAACAAAGAAAGAAATAAAGATACTAAACCTAGAATGAGAGAAGGTATGAAAGCTGTAATGAAAGATGTCAAGAATGAATGAAAGAAAGAAATTAACTAAGGACAGAATGAGAGAACGTATGAAAGCTAGAATTACAGATATCAAGAAAGAAAGAAACAAAGAATGAAAGAAACTAAAGATAGAATGAGAGAAGGTATGAAAGCTAGAATGAAAGATATCAAGAAAGAAGGGAAGAAAGATACCAAAGATAGAATGAGAGAAGGTATGAAAGCTAGAATTATAGATATCAAGAAAGAAAGAAACAAAGAATGAAAGGAACTAAAGATAGAATGAGTGAAGGTATGAAAGCTAGAATGAAAGACATCAAGAAAGAAAGAGAGAAAGAAATAAACTAAAGGTAGAATGAGAGAAGGTATGAAAGCTAGAATGAAAGACATCAAGAAAGAAAGAAAAAAATAGAGATAGAATGAGAGAAATTATGAAAGCTAGAATGAAAGATATCAAGAAAGAAACAAAGAAAGAAACTAAAGATAGAATAAGAGAAGGTATGAAAGCGAGAATGAAAGACATCAAGAAAGAAAGAAAGAAAGAAAGAAAGAAACTAAAGATAGAATGCGAGAAGGTATGAAAGCTAGAATGAAAGACATCAAGAAAGAAAGAAACTAAAGATAAAATGAGAGAAGGTATGAAACCTAGAATGAAAGATATGAAGAAAGAAACAAACAAAGAAAGAAACAAAAGATAGAGTGAGAGAAGGTATGAAAGCTAGAATGAAAGATATCATCAAAGAAAGAAATAAGATACTAAAGCTAGAATGAGAGAAGGTATGAAATCTAGATTGAAAGATATCAAGAATGAAAGAAAGAAAGAAAAATAACTAAAGATAGAATGAGAGAAGGTATGAAAGCTAGAATGAAAGACATCAAGAAAGAAAGAAAGAAACTAAAATAGATTGAGAGAATATATGAAAGCTAGAATGAAAGACATCAAGAAAGAAAGGAAGAAAGATACCATAGAGAGAATGAGAGAAGGTATGAAAGCTAAAATGAAAGATATCAAGAATGAAAGAAACAAAGAAATTAACAAACGATAGAATGAGAGAAGGTATGAAAGGAATAATGAAAGATATCAAGAAAGAAAGAAAAAAGATAAAGATATAATGAGAGAAGGTATGAAAGCTAGAATGAAAGAAAGAAAGAAAGAAAGAAAGAAATAAACTAAAGATAGAATGAGAGAAGGTATGAAAGCTAGAATGAAAGACATCAAGAAAGAAAGGAAGAAAGATACCAAAGATAGAATGAGAGAAGGTATGAAAGCTAAAATGAAAGATATCAAGAATGAAAGAAAGAAAGAAATTAACAAATGATAGAAGGTATGAAAGGAATAATGAAAGATATCAAGAAAGAAACAAACAAACAAAGAAAGAAACTAAAGATAGAATGAGAGAAGGTATGAAAGCTAGAATGAAAGACATCAACAAAGAAAGAAATAAAGATACTAAACCTAGAATGAGAGAAGGTCTGAAAGCTGTAATGAAAGATATCAAGAATGAATGAAAGAAAGAAATTAACTAAAGACAGAATGAGAGAAGGTATGAAAGCTAGAATTACAGATATCAAGAAAGAAAGAAACAAAGAATGAAAGAAACTAAAGATAGAATGAGAGAAGGTATGAAAGCTAGAATGAAAGATATCAAGAAAGAGATTAAGAAAGATACCAAAGATAGAATGAGAGAAGGTATGAAAGCTAGAATTATAGATATAAAGAAAGAAAGAAACAAAGAATGAAAGAAACTAAAGATAGAATGAGAGAAGGTTTGAAAGCTAGAATGAAAGATATCAAGAAAGAAAGAAAGATACCAAAGATAGAATGAGAGAAGGTATGAAAGCAAGAATGAAAGATATCAAGAAAGAAAAACAAACAAAGAAAGAAAGAAACTAAAGATAGAATGAGAGAAGGTATGAAAGCTAGAATGAAAGACATCAAGAAAGAAAGAGAGAAAGAAATAAACTAAAGATAGAATGAGAGAAGGTATGAAAGCTAGAATGAAAGACATCAAGAAAGAAAGAAACTAAAGATAGAATGAGAAAAGGTATGAAAACTAGAATGAAAGACATCAAGAAAGAAAGAAAGAAACTTCAGATTGAATGAGAGAAGGTTTGAAAGCTAGTATTAGAGATATCAAGAAAGAAAGATACAAAGAATGAAAGAAACTATAGAATGAGAGAAGGTATGAAAGCTAGAATGAAAGATATCATCAAAGAAAGAAATAAAAATACTAAAGCTATTATGAGAGAAGGTATGAAATCTAGATTGAAAGATATCAAGAATGAAAGAAAGAAAGAAAGAAAAATAACTAAAGATAGAATGAGAGAAGGTATGAAAGCTAGAATGAAAGACATCAAGAAAGAAAGAAAGAAACTAAAATAGATTGAGAGAATATATGAAAGCTAGAATGAAAGACATCAAGAAAGAAAGGAAGAAAGATACCATAGATAGAATGAGAGAAGGTATGAAAGCTAAAATGAAAGATATCAAGAATGAAAGAAACAAAGAAATTAACAAACGATAGAATGAGAGAAGGTATGAAAGGAATAATGAAAGATATCAAGAAAGAAAGAAAAAAGATAAAGATAGAATGAGAGAAGGTATGAAAGCTAGAATGAAAGATATCAAGAAAGAAAGAAAGAAAGAAAGAAAGAAACTAAAGGTAGAATGAGAGAAGGTATGAAAGCTAGAATGAAAGAAAGAAAGAAAGAAAGAAAGAAATAAACTAAAGATAGAATGAGAGAAGGTATGAAAGCTAGAATGAAAGACATTAAGAAAGAAAGAAACGAAAGATAGAATGAGAGAAGGTATGAAAGCTAGAATGAAATATATCAAGAAAGAAAGAAATAAACTAAAGATAGAATGAGAGAAGGTATGAAAGCTGGAATTATAGATATCAAGAAAGAAAGAAACAAAGAATGAGAGAAACTAAAGATAGATTGAGAGAAGGTATGAAAGCTAGAATGAAAGACATCAAGAAAGAAAGAAAGAAAGAAATTAACTAAAGATAGAATGAGAGAAGGTAGGAAAAGTAGAATGAAAGATATCAAGAAAAAAGATATTAACTAAAGATAGAATGAGAGAAGGTTAGAAAGCTAGAATGAAAGACATCTGGAAAGAAAGAAAGAAACTAGAGATAGAATGAGAGAAGGTATGAAAGCTAGAATGAAAGCTATCAAGAAAGAAAGAAAGAAACAAACAAACTAAGGATAGAATGAGAGAAGGAATATAAGCTAGAATGAAAGACATCAAGAAAGAAAGAAAAAAATAGAGATAGAATGAGAGAAATTATGAAAGCTAGAATGAAAGATATCAAGAAAGAAACAAACAAAGAAAGAAAGAAACTAAATATAGAATAAGAGAAGGTATGAAAGCTAGAATGAAAGACATCAAGAAAGAAAGAAAGAAAGAAAGAAACTAAAGATAGAATGAGAGAAGGTTTGAAAGCTAGAATGAAAGACATCAAGAAAGAAAGAAACTAAAGATAAAATGAGAGAAGGTATGAAAGCTAGAATGAAAGATATGAAGAAAGAAACAAACAAAGAAAGAAACTAAAGATAGAATGAGAGAAGGTATGAAAGCTAGAATGAAAGATATCATCAAAGAAAGAAATAAAAATACTAAAGCTAGAATGAGAGAAGGTATGAAATCTAGATTGAAAGATATCAAGAATGAAAGAAAGAAAGAAAAATAACTAAAGATAGAATGAGAGAAGGTATGAAAGCTAGAATGAAAGACATCAAGAAAGAAAGAAAGAAACTAAAATAGATTGAGAGAATATATGAAAGCTAGAATGAAAGACATCAAGAAAGAAAGGAAGAAAGATACCATAGATAGAATGAGAGAAGGTATGAAAGCTAAAATGAAAGATATCAAGAATGAAAGAAACAAAGAAATTAACAAACGATAGAATGAGAGAAGGTATGAAAGGAATAATGAAAGATATGAAGAAAGAAAGAAAAAAGATAAAGATAGAATGGGGGAAGGTATGAAAGCTAGAATGAAAGATATCAAGAAAGAAAGAAAGAAAGAAAGAAAGAAACTAAAGGTAGAATGAGAGAAGGTATGAAAGCTAGAATGAAAGAAAGAAAGAAAGAAAGAAAGAAATAAACTAAAGATAGAATGAGAGAAGGTATGAAAGCTAGAATGAAAGACATTAAGAAAGAAAGAAACGAAAGATAGAATGAGAGAAGGTATGAAAGCTAGAATGAAATATATCAAGAAAGAAAGAAATAAACTAAAGATAGAATGAGAGAAGGCATGAAAGCTAGAATTATAGATATCAAGAAAGAAAGAAACAAATAATCAGAAAAACTAAAGATAGATAGAGAAAAGGTATGAAAGCTAGAATGAAAGACATCAAGAAAGAAAGAAAGAAAGAAATTAACTAAAGATAGAATGAGAGAAGGTATGAAAAGTAGAATGAAAGATATCAAGAAAGAAAGAAACAAACTAAAGATAGAATGAGAGAAGTTATGAAAGCTAGAATGAAAGATATCAAGAAAAAAAGATATTAACTAAAGATAGAATGAGAGAAGGTAAGAAAGCTAGAATGAAAGACATCAAGAAAGAAAGAAAGAAACTAGAGATAGAATGAGAGAAGGTATGAAAGCGAGAATGAAAGCTATCAAGAAAGAAAGAAAGAAACAAACAAACTAAGGATAGAATGAGAGAAGGAATAAAAGCTAGAATGAAAGACATCAAGAACGAAAGAAAAAAATAAAGATAGAATGAGAAAGTATGAAAGCTAGAATGAAAGATATCACGAAAGAAAGAAACAAAGAAAGAAAGAAACTAAAGATAGAATGAGAGAAGGTATGAAAGCTAGAATGAAAGATATCAAGAATGAAAGAAAGAAAGAAATTAACTAAAGATAGAATGAGAGAAGGTATGAAACCTAGAATGAAAGATATCAAGAATGAAAGAAAGAAAGAAATTAACTAAAGATAGAATGAGAGAAGGTATGAAATCTAGATTGAAAGACATCAAGAAAGAAAGAAAGAAACTTCAGATTGAATGAGAGAAGGTATGAAAGCTAGAATGAAAGACATCAAGAAAGAAAGGAAGTAAGATACCAAAGATAGAATGAGAGAAGGTATGAAAGCTAGATTGAAAGCTATCAAGAAAGAAAGAAAGAAACAAATAAACAAACTAAAGATAGAATAAAGAAGGTATGAAAGGAATAATGAAAGATATCAAGAAAGAAAGAAAGAAAGAAACTAAAATAGATTGAGAGAATGTATGAAAGCTAGAATGAAAGACATCAAGAAAGAAAGGAAGAAAGATACCAAAGATAGAATGAGAGAAGGTATGAAAGCTAAAATGAAAGATATCAAGAATGAAAGAAAGAAAGAAATTAACAAATGATAGAAGGTATGAAAGGAATAATGAAAGATATCAAGAAAGAAACAAACAAAGAAAGAAAGAAACTAAAGATAGAATGAGAGAAGGTATGAAAGCTAGAATGAAAAACATCAACAAAGAAAGAAATAAAGATACTAAACCTAGAATGAGAGAAGGTATGAATGCTGTAATGAAAGATATCAAGAATGAATGAAGGAAAGAAATTAACTAAAGACAGAATGAGAGAAGGTATGAAAGCTAGAATTACAGATATCAAGAAAGAAAGAAACAAAGAATGAAAGAAACTAAAGATAGAATGAGAGAAGGTATGAAAGCTAGACTGAAAGATATCAAGAAAGAGATTAAGAAAGATACCAAAGATAGAATGAGAGAAGGTATGAAAGCTAGAATTATAGATATAAAGAAAGAAAGAAACAAAGAATGAAAGAAACTAAAGATAGAATGAGAGAAGGTTTGAAAGCTAGAATGAAAGATATCAAGAAAGAAAGAAAGATACCAAAGATAGAATGAGAGAAGGTATGAAAGCAAGAATGAAAGATGTCAAGAAAGAAAAACAAACAAAGAAAGAAAGAAACTAAAGATAGAATGAGAGAAGGTATGAAAGCTAGAATGAAAGACATCAAGAAAGAAAGAGAGAAAGAAATAAACTAAAGATAGAATGAGAGAAGGTATGAAAGCTAGAATGAAAGACATCAAGAAAGAAAGAAACTAAAGATAGAATAAAAAAAGGTATGAAAACTAGAATGAAAGACATCAAGAAAGAAAGAAAGAAACTTCAGATTGAATGAGAGAAGGTTTGAAAGCTAGTATTATAGATATCAAGAAAGAAAGATACAAAGAATGAAAGAAACTATAGAATGAGAGAAGGTATGAAAGCTAGAAAGAAAGATATCATCAAAGAAAGAAATAAAAATACTAAAGCTATTATGAGAGAAGGTATGAAATCTAGATTGAAAGATATCAAGAATGAAAGAAAGAAAGAAAGAAAAATAACTAAAGATAGAATGAGAGAAGGTATGAAAGCTAGAATGAAAGACATCAAGAAAGAAAGAAAGAAACTAAAATAGATTGAGAGAATATGTGAAAGCTAGAATGAAAGACATCAAGAAAGAAAGGAAGAAAGATACCATAGATAGAATGAGAGAAGGTATGAAAGCTAAAATGAAAGATATCAAGAATGAAAGAAACAAACAAATTAACAAACGATAGAATGAGAGAAGGTATGAAAGGAATAATGAAAGATATCAAGAAAGAAAGAAAAAAGATAAAGATAGAATGAGAGAAGGTATGAAAGCTAGAATGAAAGATATCAAGAAAGAAAGAAAGAAAGAAAGAAGGAAACTAAAGGTAGAATGAGAGAAGGTATGAAAGCTAGAATTAAAGAAAGAAAGAAAGAAAGAAAGAAATAAACTAAAGATAGAATGAGAGAAGGTATGAAAGCTAGAATGAAAGACATTAAGAAAGAAAGAAACGAAAGATAGAATGAGAGAAGGTATGAAAGCTAGAATGAAATATATCAAGAAAGAAAGAAATAAACTAAAGATAGAATGAGAGAAGGTATGAAAGCTAGAATTATAGATATCAAGAAAGAAAGAAACAAAGAATGAGAGAAACTAAAGATAAAATGAGAGAAGGTAAGAAAGCTAGAATGAAAGACATCAAGAAAGAAAGAAAGAAACTAGAGATAGAATGAGAGAAGGTATGAAAGCTAGAATGAAAGCTATCAAGAAAGAAAGAAAGAAACAAACAAACTAAGGATAGAATGAGAGAAGGAATAAAAGCTAGAATGAAAGACATCAAGAACGAAAGAAAAAAATAAAGATAGAATAAGAAAGTATGAAAGCTAGAATGAAAGATATCACGAAAGAAAGAAACAAAGAAAGAAAGAAACTAAAGATAGAATGAGAGAAGGTATGAAACCTAGAATGAAAGACATCAAGAAAGAAAGAGAGAAAGAAATAAACTAAAGATAGAATGAGAGAAGGTATGAAAGCAAGAATGAAAGATATCAAGAAAGAAAAACAAACAAAGAAAGAAAGAAACTAAAGATAGAATGAGAGAAGGTATGAAAGCTAGAATGAAAGACATCAAGAAAGAAAGAGAGAAAGAAATAAACTAGATAGAATGAGAGAAGGTATGAAAGCTAGAATGAAAGACATCAAGAAAGAAAGAAACTAAAGATAGAATGAGAAAAGGTATGAAAACTAGAATGAAAGACATCAAGAAAGAAAGAAAGAAACTTCAGATTGAATGAGAGAAGGTTTGAAAGCTAGTATTATAGATATCAAGAAAGAAAGATACAAAGAATGAAAGAAACTATAGAATGAGAGAAGGTATGAAAGCTAGAATGAAAGATATCATCAAAGAAAGAAATAAAAATACTAAAGCTATTATGAGAGAAGGTATGAAATCTAGATTGAAAGATATCAAGAATGAAAGAAAGAAAGAAAGAAAAATAACTAAAGATAGAATGAGAGAAGGTATGAAAGCTAAAATGAAAGATATCAAGAATGAAAGAAACAAACAAATTAACAAACGATAGAATGAGAGAAGGTATGAAAGGAATAATGAAAGATATCAAGAAAGAAAGAAAAAAGATAAAGATAGAATGAGAGAAGGTATGAAAGCTAGAATGAAAGATATCAAGAAAGAAAGAAAGAAAGAAAGAAAGAAACTAAAGGTAGAATGAGAGAAGGTATGAAAGCTAGAATGAAAGAAAGAAAGAAAGAAAGAAAGAAAGAAAGAAAGAAACTAAAGATAGAATGAGAGAAGGTATGAAAGCTAGAATGAAAGACATTAAGAAAGAAAGAAACGAAAGATAGAATGAGAGAAGGTATGAAAGCTAGAATGAAATATATCAAGAAAGAAAGAAATAAACTAAAGATAGAATGAGAGAAGTTATGAAAGCTAGAATTATAGATATCAAGAAAGAAAGAAACAAAGAATGAGAGAAACTAAAGATAGAATGAGAGAAGGTAAGAAAGCTAGAATGAAAGACATCAAGAAAGAAAGAAAGAAACTAGAGATAGAATGAGAGAAGGTATGAAAGCTAGAATGAAAGCTATCAAGAAAGAAAGAAAGAAACAAACAAACTAAGGATAGAATGAGAGAAGGAATAAAAGCTAGAATGAAAGACATCAAGAACGAAAGAAAAAAATAAAGATAGAATAAGAAAGTATGAAAGCTAGAATGAAAGATATCACGAAAGAAAGAAACAAAGAAAGAAAGAAACTAAAGATAGAATGAGAGAAGGTATGAAACCTAGAATGAAAGATATCAAGAATGAAAGAAAGAAAGAAATTAACTAAAGATAGAATGAGAGAAGGTATGAAACCTAGAATGAAAGATATCAAGAATGAAAGAAAGAAAGAAATTAACTAAAGATAGAATGAGAGAAGGTATAAAATCTAGATTGAAAGACATCAAGAAAGAAAGAAAGAAACTTCAGATTGAATGAGAGAAGGTATGAAAGCTAGAATGAAAGACATCAAGAAAGAAAGGAAGTAAGATACCAAAGATAGAATGAGAGAAGGTATGAAAGCTAGATTGAAAGCATCAAGAAAGAAAGAAAGAAAGAAATAAACAAACTAAAGATAGGATAAAGAAGGTATGAAAGGAATAATGAAAGATATCAAGAAAGAAAGAAAGAAACTAAAATAGATTGAGAGAATGTATGAAAGCTAGAATGAAAGACATCAAGAAAGAAAGGAAGAAAGATACCAAAGATAGAATGAGAGAAGGTATGAAAGCTAAAATGAAAGATATCAAGAATGAAAGAAAGGAAGAAATTAACAAATGATAGAAGGTATGAAAGGAATAATGAAAGATATCAAGAAAGAAACAAACAGAGAAAGAAAGAAACTAAAGATAGAATGAGAGAAGGTATGAAAGCGAGAATGAAAGACATCAACAAAGAAAGAAATAAAGATACTAAACCTAGAATGTGAGAAGGTATGAAAGCTGTAATGAAAGATATCAAGAATGAATGAAAGAAAGAAATTAACTAAAGACAGAATGAGAGAAGGTATGAAAGCTGGAATTACAGATATCAAGAAAGAAAGAAACAAAGAATGAAAGAAACTAAAGATAGAATGAGAGAAGGTATGAAAGCTAGAATGAAAGATATCAAGAAAGACAGGAAGAAAGATACGAAAGATAGAATGAGAGAAGGTATGAAAGCTAGAATTATAGATATCAAGAAAGAAAGAAACAAAGAATGAAAGAAACTACAGATAGAATGAGAGAAGGTTTGAAAGCTAGAATGAAAGATATCAAGAAAGAAAGAAAGATACCAAAGATAGAATGAGAGAAGGTATGAAAGCAAGAATGAAAGATATGAAGAAAGAAAAACTAACAAAGAAAGAAAGAAACTAAAGATAGAATGAGAGAAGGTATGAAAGCTAGAATGAAAGACATCAAGAAAGAAAGAGAGAAAGAAATAAACTAAAGATAGAATGAGAGAAGGTATGAAAGCTAGAATGAAAGACATCAAGAAAGAAAGAAACTAAAGATAGAATGAGAAAAGGTATGAAAACTAGAATGAAAGACATCAAGAAAGAAAGAAAGAAACTTCAGAATGAATGAGAGAAGGTTTGAAAGCTAGTATTATAGATATCAAGAAAGAAAGATACAAAGAATGAAAGAAACTAAAGATAGAATGAGAGAAGGTATGAAAGCTAGAATGAAAGATATCATCAAAGAAAGAAATAAAAATACTAAAGCTAGAATGAGAGAAGGTATGAAATCTAGATTGAAAGATATCAAGAATGAAAGAAAGAAAGAAAAATAACTAAAGATAGAATGAGAGAAGGTATGAAAGCTAGAATGAAAGACATCAAGAAAGAAAGAAAGAAACTAAAATAGATTGAGAGAATATATGAAAGCTAGAATGAAAGACATCAAGAAAGAAAGGAAGAAAGATACCATAGATAGAATGAGAGAAGGTATGAAAGCTAAAATGAAAGATATCAAGAATGAAAGAAACAAAGAAATTAACAAACGATAGAATGAGAGAAGGTAAGAAAGGAATAATGAAAGATATGAAGAAAGAAAGAAAAAAGATAAAGATAGAATGAGAGAAGGTATGAAAGCTAGAATGAAAGATATCAAGAAAGAAAGAAAGAAAGAAAGAAAGAAACTAAAGGTAGAATGAGAGAAGGTATGAAAGCTAGAATGAAAGAAAGAAAGAAAGAAAGAAATAAACTAAAGATAGAATGAGAGAAGGTATGAAAGCTAGAATGAAAGACATTAAGAAAGAAAGAAACGAAAGATAGAATGAGAGAAGGTATGAAAGCTAGAATGAAATATATCAAGAAAGAAAGAAATAAACTAAAGATAGAATGAGAGAAGGTATGAAAGCTCGAATTATAGATATCAAGAAAGAAAGAAACAAATAATCAGAGAAACTAAAGATAGATTGAGAGAAGGTATGAAAGCTAGAATGAAAGACATCAAGAAAGAAAGAAAGAAAGAAATTAACTAAAGATAGAATGAGAGAAGGTATGAAAAGTAGAATGAAAGATATCAAGAAAGAAAGAAACAAACTAAAGATAGAATGAGAGAAGTTATGAAAGCTAGAATGAAAGATATCAAGAAAAAAGATATTAACTAAATATAGAATGAGAGAAGGTAAGAAAGCTAGAATGAAAGACATCAAGAAAGAAAGAAAGAAACTAGAGATAGAATGAGAGAAGGTATGAAAGCTAGAATGAAAGCTATCAAGAAAGAAAGAAAGAAAGAAAGAAAGAAACTAAGGATAGAATGAGAGAAGGAGTAAAAGCTAGAATGAAAGACATCAAGAACGAAAGAAAAAAATAAAGATAGAATGAGAAAGTATGAAAGCTAGAATGAAAGATATCACGAAAGAAAGAAACAAAGAAAGAAACTAAAGATAGAATGAGAGAAGGTATGAAACCTAGAATGAAAGATATCAAGAATGAAAGAAAGAAAGAAATTAACTAAAGATAGAATGAGAGAAGGTATGAAACCTAGAATGAAAGATATCAAGAATGAAAGAAAGAAAGAAATTAACTAAAGATAGAATGAGAGAAGATATGAAATCTAGATTGAAAGACATCAAGAAAGAAAGGAAGTAAGATACCAAAGATAGAATGAGAGAAGGTATGAAAGCTAGATTGAAAGCTATCAAGAAAGAAAGAAAGAAACAAATAAACAAACTAAAGATAGAATAAAGAAGGTATGAAAGGAATAATGAAAGATATCAAGAAAGAAAGAAAGAAACTAAAATAGATTGAGAGAATGTATGAAAGCTAGAATGAAAGACATCAAGAAAGAAAGGAAGAAAGATACCAAAGATAGAATGAGAGAAGGTATGAAAGCTAAAATGAAAGATATCAAGAATGAAAGAAAGAAAGAAATTAACAAATGATAGAAGGTATGAAAGGAATAATGAAAGATATCAAGAAAGAAACAAACAAAGAAAGAAAGAAACTAAAGATAGAATGAGAGAAGGTATGAAAGCTAGAATGAAAGACATCAACAAAGAAAGAAATAAAGATACTAAACCTAGAATGAGAGAAGGTATGAAAGCTGTAATGAAAGATATCAAGAATGAATGAAAGAAAGAAATTAACTAAAGACAGAATGAGAGAAGGTATGAAAGCTAGAATTACAGATATCAAGAAAGAAGGAAACAAAGAATGAAAGAAACTAAAGATAGAATGAGAGAAGGTATGAAAGCTAGAATGAAAGATATCAAGAAAGAGAGGAAGAAAGATACCAAAGATAGAATGAGAGAAGGTATGAAAGCTAGAATTATAGATATCAAGAAAGAAAGAAACAAAGAATGAAAGAAACTAAAGATAGAATGAGAGAAGGTTTGAAAGCTAGAATGAAAGATATCAAGAAAGAAAGAAAGATACCAAAGATAGAATGAGAGAAGGTATGAAAGCAAGAATGAAAGATATCAAGAAAGAAAAACAAACAAAGAAAGAAAGAAACTAAAGATAGAATGAGAGAAGGTATGAAAGCTAGAATGAAAGACATCAAGAAAGAAAGAGAGAAAGAAATAAACTAAAGATAGAATGAGAGAAGGTATGAAAGCTAGAATGAAAGACATCAAGAAAGAAAGAAACTAAAGATAGAATGAGAAAAGGTATGAAAACTAGAATGAAAGACATCAAGAAAGAAAGAAAGAAACTTCAGATTGAATGAGAGAAGGTTTGAAAGCTAGTATTATAGATATCAAGAAAGAAAGATACAAAGAATGAAAGAAACTATAGAATGAGAGAAGGTATGAAAGCTAGAATGAAAGATATCATCAAAGAAAGAAATAAAAATACTAAAGCTAGAATGAGAGAAGGTATGAAATCTAGATTGAAAGATATCAAGAATGAAAGAAAGAAAGAAAGAAAAATAACTAAAGATAGAATGAGAGAAGGTTTGAAAGCTAGAATGAAAGACATCAAGAAAGAAAGAAAGAAACTAAAATAGATTGAGAGAATATATGAAAGCTAGAATGAAAGACATCAAGAAAGAAAGGAAGAAAGATACCATAGATAGAATGAGAGAAGGTATGAAAGCTAAAATGAAAGATATCAAGAATGAAAGAAACAAACAAATTAACAAACGATAGAATGAGAGAAGGTATGAAAGGAATAATGAAAGATATCAAGAAAGAAAGGAAAAAGATAAAGATAGAATGAGAGAAGGTATGAAAGCTAGAATGAAAGATATCAAGAAAGAAAGAAAGAAAGAAAGAAAGAAACTAAAGGTAGAATGAGAGAAGGTATGAAAGCTAGAATTATAGATATCAAGAAAGAAAGAAACAAAGAATGAGAGAAACTAAAGATAGATTGAGAGAAGGTATGAAAGCTAGAATGAAAGACCTCAAGAAAGAAAGAAAGAAAGAAATTAACTAAAGATAGAATGAGAGAAGGTATGAAAAGAAGAATGAAAGATATCAAGAAAGAAAGAAACAAACTAAAGATAGAATGAGAGAAGTTATGAAAGCTAGAATGAAAGATATCAAGAAAAAAAGATATTAACTAAAGATAGAATGAGAGAATGTAAGAAAGCTAGAATGAAAGACATCAAGAAAGAAAGGAAAAAGATAAAGATAGAATGAGAGAAGGTATGAAAGCTAGAATGAAAGATATCAAGAAAGAAAGAAAGAAAGAAAGAAAGAAACTAAAGGTAGAATGAGAGAAGGTATGAAAGCTAGAATGAAAGAAAGAAAGAAAGAAAGAAAGAAAGAAAGAAACTAAAGATAGAATGAGAGAAGGTATGAAAGCTAGAATGAAAGACATTAAGAAAGAAAGAAACGAAAGATAGAATGAGAGAAGGTATGAAAGCTAGAATGAAATATATCAAGAAAGAAAGAAATAAACTAAAGATAGAATGAGAGAAGGTATGAAAGCTAGAATTATAGATATCAAGAAAGAAAGAAACAAAGAATGAGAGAAACTAAAGATAGATTGAGAGAAGGTATGAAAGCTAGAATGAAAGACCTCAAGAAAGAAAGAAAGAAATTAACTAAAGATAGAATGAGAGAAGGTATGAAAAGAAGAATGAAAGATATCAAGAAAGAAAGAAACAAACTAAAGATAGAATGAGAGAAGTTATGAAAGCTAGAATGAAAGATATCAAGAAAAAAAGATATTAACTAAAGATAGAATGAGAGAAGGGAAGAAAGCTAGAATGAAAGACATCAAGAAAGAAAGAAAGAAACTAGAGATAGAATGAGAGAAGGTATGAAAGCTAGAATGAAAGCTATCAAGAAAGAAAGAAAGAAAGAAACAAACTAAGGATAGAATGAGAGAAGGAATAAAAGCTAGAATGAAAGACATCAAGAACGAAAGAAAAAAATAAAGATAGAATAAGAAAGTATGAAAGCTAGAATGAAAGATATCACGAAAAAAAGAAACAAAGAAAGAAAGAAACTAAAAATAGAATGAGAGAAGGTATGAAACCTAGAATGAAAGATATCAAGAATGAAAGAAAGAAAGAAATTAACTAAAGATAGAATGAGAGAAGGTATGAAACCTAGAATGAAAAATATCAAGAATGAAAGAAAGAAAGAAATTAACTAAAGATAGAATGAGAGAAGGTATGAAATCTAGATTGAAAGACATCAAGAAAGAAAGAAAGAAACTTCAGATTGAATGAGAGAAGGTATGAAAGCTAGAATGAAAGACATCAAGAAAGAAAGGACGTAAGATACCAAAGATAGAATGAGAGAAGGTATGAAAGCTAGATTGAAAGCTATCAAGAAAGAAAGAAAGAAACAAATAAACAAACTAAAGATAGAATAAAGAAGGTATGAAAGGAATAATGAAAGATATCAAGAAAGAAAGAAAGAAACTAAAATAGATTGAGAGAATGTATGAAAGCTAGAATGAAAGACATCAAGAAAGAAAGGAAGAAAGATACCAAAGATAGAATGAGAGAAGGTATGAAAGCTAAAATGAAAGATATCAAGAATGAAAGAAAGAAAGAAATTAACAAATGATAGAAGGTATGAAAGGAATAATGAAAGATATCAAGAAAGAAACAAACAAAGAAAGAAAGAAACTAAAGATAGAATGAGAGAAGGTATGAAAGCTAGAATGAAAGACATCAACAAAGAAAGAAATAAAGATACTAAACCTAGAATGAGAGAAGGTATGAAAGCTGTAATGAAAGATATCAAGAATGAATGAAAGAAAGAAATTAACTAAAGACAGAATGAGAGAAGGTATGAAAGCTAGAATTACAGATATCAAGAAAGAAGGAAACAAAGAATGAAAGAAACTAAAGATAGAATGAGAGAAGGTATGAAAGCTAGAATGAAAGATATCAAGAAAGAGAGGAAGAAAGATACCAAAGATAGAATGAGAGAAGGTATGAAAGCTAGAATTATAGATATCAAGAAAGAAAGAAACAAAGAATGAAAGAAACTAAAGATAGAATGAGAGAAGGTTTGAAAGCTAGAATGAAAGATATCAAGAAAGAAAGAAAGATACCAAAGATAGAATGAGAGAAGGTATGAAAGCAAGAATGAAAGATATCAAGAAAGAAAAACAAACAAAGAAAGAAAGAAACTAAAGATAGAATGAGAGAAGGTATGAAAGCTAGAATGAAAGACATCAAGAAAGAAAGAGAGAAAGAAATAAACTAAAGATAGAATAAGAGAAGGTATGAAAGCTAGAATGAAAGACATCAAGAAAGAAAGAAACTAAAGATAGAATGAGAAAAGGTATGAAAACTAGAATGAAAGACATCAAGAAAGAAAGAAAGAAACTTCAGATTGAATGAGAGAAGGTTTGAAAGCTAGTATTATAGATATCAAGAAAGAAAGATACAAAGAATGAAAGAAACTATAGAATGAGAGAAGGTATGAAAGCTAGAATGAAAGATATCATCAAAGAAAGAAATAAAAATACTAAAGCTAGAATGAGAGAAGGTATGAAAGCTAGAATGAAAGCTATCAAGAAAGAAAGAAATAAACTAAAATAGATTGAGAGAATATATGAAAGCTAGAATGAAAGACATCAAGAAAGAAAGGAAGAAAGAAACCAAAGATAGAATGAGAGAAGGTATGAAAGCTAAAATGAAAGATATCAAGAATGAAAGAAAGAAAGAAATTAACAAACGATAGAATGAGAGAAGGTATGAAAGGAAAAATGAAAGATATCAAGAAAGAAAGAAAGAAACTAAAATAGAATGAGAGAAGGTATGAAAGCTAGAATGAAATATATCAAGAAAGAAAGAAATAAACTAAAGACAGAATGAGAGAAGGTATGAAAGCTAGAATTATAGATATCAAGAAAGAAAGAAACAAAGAATGAAAGAAACTAAAATAGATTGAGAGAAGGTATGAAAGCTAGAATGAAAGGCATCAAGAAAGAAAGAAAGAAACTAAAATAGATTGAGAGAATGTATGAAAGCTAGAATGAAAGACACCAAGACAGAAAGGAAGAAAGATACCAAAGATAGAATGAGAGAAGGTATGAAAGCTAAAATGAAAGATATCAAGAATGGAAGAAAGAAAGAAATTAACAAACGATAGAATGAGAGAAGGTATGAAAGGAATAATGAAAGATATCAAGAAAGAAAGAAAAAAAATAAAGATAGAATGAGAGAAGGTATGAAAGCTAGAATGAAAGATATCAAGAAAGAAAGAAAGAAAGAAAGAAAGAAACTAAAGGTAGAATGAGAGAAGGTATGAAAGCTAGAATGAATGAAAGAAAGAAAGAAAGAAAGAAAGAAAGAAATAAACTAAAGATAGAATGAGAGAAGGTATGAAAGCTAGAATGAAAGACATCAAGAAAGAAAGAAACGAAAGATAGAATGAGAGAAGGTATGAAAGCTAGAATGAAAGACATGAAGGAAGAAAGAAAGAAAGAAATTAACTAAAGATAGAATGAGAGAAGGTATGAAAAGTAGAATGAAAGATATCAAGAAAGAAAGAAACAAACTAAAGATAGAATGAGAGAAGTTATGAAAGCTAGAATGAAAGATGTCAAGAAAAAAAGATATTAACTAAAGATAGATTGAGAGAAGGTAAGAAAGCTAGAATGAAAGACATCAAGAAAGAAAGGAAGAAACTAGAGATAGAATGAGAGAAGGTATGAAAGCTAGAATGAAAGCTATCAAGAAAGAAAGAAAGAAAGAAAGAAACAAACAAAGGATAGAATGAGAGAAGGAATAAAAGCTAGAATGAAAGATATCAAGAAAGAAACAAACAAAGAAAGAAAGAAACTAAAGATAGAATGAGAGAAGGTATGAAAGCTAGAATGAAAGACATCAAGAAAGAAAGAAAGAAAGAAATAAACTAAAGATAGAATGAGAGAAGGTATGAAAGCTAGAATGAATGACATCAAGAAAGAAACTAAAGATGAAATGAGAGAAGGTATGAAAGCTACAATGAAAGATATGAAGAAAGAAACAAACAAAGAAAGAAACTAAAGATAGAATGAGAGAAGGTATGAAAGCTAGAGTGAAAGAAATCAACAAAGAAAGAAATAAAAATACTGAAGCTAGAATGAGAGAAGGTATGAAATCTAGAATGAAAGATATCAAGAATGAAAGAAAGAAAGAAAGAAACTAGAGATAGAATGAGAGAAGGTATGAAAGCTAGAATGAAAGACATCAAGAAAGAAAGGAAGAAAGAGACCAAAGATAGAATGAGAGAAGGTACGAAAGCTAAAATGAAAGATATCAAGAATGAAAGAAAGAAAGAAATTAACAAACGATAGAATGAGAGAAGGTATGAAAGGAATAATGAAAGATATCAAGAAAGAAAGAAAGAAAGAAAGAAAGAAACTAAAGGTAGAATGAGAGAAGGTATGAAAGCTAGAATGAAAGAAAGAAAGAAAGAAATAAACTAAAGATAGAATGAGAGAAGGTATGAAAGCTACAATGAAAGACATCAAGAAAGAAAGAAACGAAAGATAGAATGAGAGAAGGTATGAAAGCTAGAATGAAAGATATGAAGAAAGAAACAAAGAAAGAAAGAAACTAAAGATAGAATGAGAGAAGGTATGAAAGCTAGAATGAAAGACATCAAGGAAGAAAGAAAAAAAGAAATTAACTAAAGATCGAATGAGAGAAGGTATGAACAGTAGAATGAAAGATATCAAGAAAGAAAGAAACAAACTAAAGATAGAATGAGAGAAGTTATGAAAGCTAGAATGAAAGATATCAAGAAAAAAGATATTAACTAAAGATAGAATGAGAGAAGGTAAGAAAGCTAGAATGAAAGACATCTAGAAAGAAAGAAAGAAACTAGAGATAGAATGAGAGAAGGTATGAAAGCTAGAATGAAAGCTATCAAGAAAGAAAGAAAGAAACAAACAAACTAAGGATAGAATGAGAGAAGGAATATAAGCTAGAATGAAAGACATCAAGAAAGAAAGAAAAAAATAGAGATAGAATGAGAGAAATTATGAAAGCTAGAATGAAAGATATCAAGAAAGAAACAAACAAAGAAAGAAAGAAACTAAAGATAGAATAAGAGAAGGTATGAAAGCTAGAGTGAAAGACATCAACAAAGAAAGAAATAAAAATACTGAAGCTAGAATGAGAGAAGGTATGAAATCTAGATTGAAAGATATCAAGAATGAATGAAAGAAAGAAAATAACTAAAGATAGAATGAGAGAAGGTATGAAAGCTAGTGTAGCGTTCTCCTTTAAATGTGGTCATGGCTCAGGTTTAGTTAGAGTGAGTCATGCATATTTATGTTGCTGAGAGGCGGAGCCAAGAGGCAGAGAATAAGAGGCGGAGCCTGAGGGGGAGAGAGGGGATCAGAGTTTTGGAAGGAGTTTGATTAGCAGAGTTCAAAGAGTTATGTGATTGTGATTAGACTGATGAAAATATAGTAGGAGATTTGAGAAGTGATTGACCAGTGACTGGAAGGGAGAAGGAATAGAACTGAATGTTGAAGTGCTGAAACAAATAAGCAAATAAACTAAAGATCTTTCTATTTCATTAAAGAGTGGACCTGATTCTTTCTAAAGGAGTTATGGGGATCTAGGGATCTCCTGGTGGCAGCAGTGGAAGAAAGGAAAGAGTTCAGTTTTGCCCTGGTGTGCTCTGAGGTCTGAGTCTAGGTGGACAGACCAAGGCACGAGTGGGTCCAACGCCACATAGGTTCCAGAGGTGTGGGATCCAAAAAGGGTCAAATCGCGACATTGGTGTCCAGCGGCGGGATACGAAGTAATCCAGTGAAGCCTATTGAAATAATCCAGTGAAGCCTATTGAAGTAATCCAGTGAAACCTGATTATAAAAAGAATTTATTGAGTCAAGGGTACCTTTTATACAGGATCTGTGGCAATGAGGTTTGGTTCCTGCTAGAGCTTTTGGGAAAAGCTTAGTAGCGGGGCCCCAGAACCCAGATCAGGGGGGTCTAAGATAGGGAACGACTCTGTGAGGAAATTTCTGAGTTTTACCTCAGGATCTGAGGATCACAGGGCTTGCTGTGAAATCCCAGGCTCTGAGATAGGAGAGCGCTGTGGATAAGGCAGAAGCCAGGTCATAGCAGATCTGAGGGAGAGACCCTAAGGAAAAGGCTTGAATTCTCTGAGAGGGAATTTCTGAGTTTACCTCAGGATCTGAGGATCAGAGGGCTTGCTGTGAAATCCCAGGCTCTGAGATAGGAGAGCGCTGTGGATAAGGCAGAAGCCAGGTCATAGCAGATCTGAGGGAAAGTACTAAAAGAAAAGGCTTGAAATAAATTTATATCAGTAACTGGAAGTAAAATAAGAAAAACAGGTCCTTTTAAAAATTTGTGAACGCTGCTCTAATCACCTCAGAGAAAGAAAAAACAAAAAGGAAAAGATGCCTCCCAAACACGCCACAAGGGGGAGTCCTGAGTCTGAAGAGTTACCTCAGGAATTGGAGGGAAATAAGGAATTAAGCCCTCAAGAATTTGAGAGATGGAAACTGGAACGGGAATTTAAATTTAAGGAACTACAGCTCAGAGCTGAGCAGGAGGCCAGACAATTTGAGCAGGAGGAGAGAAGGAGGGAACAGGAAAGCAAAGAAAGAGCTGAGCAGGAGGCCAGACAATTTGAGCAGGAGGAGAGAAGGAGGGAACAGGAAAGCAAAGAAAGAGCTGAGCAGGAGGCCAGACAATTTGAGCAGGAAGAGAGAAGAAGGGACCTGGAAATCAAGGCTGAGTCAGAAGCTAAACAACTAGAATTAAGAGAAAAGGAAATGAATTTTCAACTACAGATGAGACAATTAGAGATTTCTGCTCTAAATAATAACCTTAATAATAACAACAGTGGGGGAGGTGGAATCCTGTCAAAGATAGATTTGAAGAAGTTTCCCCAGTACAAAAGAGGGGACTGTCCTGAATCCTTCCTCATTGCTTTTGAACGCACCTGCAATGACTTTGAAATCAGAAATGAGGATAGAATGATGGTTTTAAGAGTGCAGGTTAGCGGAGATCTGGCAGAAATATATGCCCAGATGAATCCCGAGAAGGCAAGAGATTTTGAGGCATATAAAAAGATGGTTTATTCAAGATTTTGTCTGAACTCTGAACACCTGAGGCGGAAATTTCGCTCTCTCTCTAAAAAGCAGGATGAATCGTACTCTCAGTTGGGAGCTAGATTGGCGCTGACTCTGGATAAGTGGATTGAAAGAGAGGAGATCACTTCTTTAGAACAGTTGAAGGATTTAATTGGGCTAGAACAGTTTTACTCCCTATTACCTGGAGAACTACGGTATTTAGTAAGGGACAAGAATCCTAAAAATTTATGGGAAGCGGGAGAACAAACTGATTTGATTAATGCTTACAGGAACCCTAGATTTTCAGAGCTGAGAGTAAATAAACCAAACTGGGACAATAACTATAAAAAGCCTTTTAATAAAAATTACCTCAGCAGGAATCCTGAGAGAGAAGGTCAGGGCGGGACTTCCCCAAAGTTGCCAAGGGCTAGCCCGCCAAAAACATCAAACCCTGAGGCACGGTTTGCCAAAGTACCTCAGAATGACAAAAGGAATTTTAAATGTTTTAACTGTGGGCAACCAGGCCACTTACAATTCCAATGTAGGCAACCATACCCCAACTTGCAGAGAAATGATTCTCTAACCAAAAAGGTGTATTGTGTCAAGCAAGTGGAATCAGGGGAGGAAAATAGTAGACAGAGACCTGATCCCATAACCACCACCACTTCTACTGACCATGAGGAGGAAGATATTCCTATAGCCCAAGTAGTCCATTGTTTCTATATCAGCAATGACCAGACCCTTCTCAGAAACGCAGGTGAAGAGATAGTTGTGAAAGGAAAGAAGTACATTGCAATAAGAGATACAGGATCTCAAATCTCCATTGTCCATTACGATTTAGTAGCCCAGGAGGACATTATTCCTGGCAAAGAAATGTCTTTAAAGGGAATTGGGAAGGAAACCGTGGTTTTAAAAGTGGCTGAGATACCAGTAGAATACCAGAATTGGTCTGGAAAGTGGCAAGTAGCTGTGTCAGATGAAATACCAGCAGCTTTTCTCCTTGGTTGGGATTTAATAGAGCATGTCAAGAGTGTGTTAGTGCTTACCCGCTCAAAGGGGGGTCAAAACTCACCCTCTGCAGCTCAAACCGATACTGTAGCAGAGAGAGGCCTAGGAGCGGTTACCGTGGCAACCCAGCTTGATGATAGGGCTGAGACAGAACTCATGCTACTACAGAATCCCAAAACAAATAACAATTTTGCCCAGGAGCAGAAGGAGGACATTAGCTTGGGAGTTTGCTTTGAAGCTGCCAGGACTCCCACTGTACTATCTCCTGAGTGCCCTGAGAGCTTTAGCTTAACCAAAGACCTTCTGTACAGGGAAACGTTAGCTACTCCATACCAAGGAAAAGGGGAACCCCGAAAGCAATTAGTGGTCCCTAGTAAATACAGGGAGAAAATCATTAATCAAGCTCACAGCAGTTTATTTGGAGCTCACATGGGGATCACCAGAACCAAAAGACGGGTTGGCCAGAACTTCTTTTGGCCAGGTATGGGCAAACAGATTACTTGTTTCTGTAAAACGTGTGATGTCTGTCAGAGACGAGGGACTGGGCAGGACAGGACCAAAGCCAAATTATGTCCTCTGCCAGTCATCTCTACACTGTTCCAAAGGCTGGGAATCGATCTAGTGGGTCCTTTACCTAATGCCACCCGTAGGGGAAATAAATACATCTTGACCATAATGGATTTTGCCACTAGATATCCCGAGGCAATTCCTTTGCGCAACATGGAAACTGACACCGTGGCAGATGCCCTAATCAATTACATGAGCCGATTGGGATTTGCCAGTGAGTTAGTCAGCGATTTGGGAATGAGTTTCACATCCAAACTGATCAAAAGGTTATGGAAGGCTTGTGGAATTACCCAAACCAATTCGACTCCATATCATCCAGAGACCAACGGGCTAGTTGAGAAATTCAATGGCACTTTAGTGCGCATGATTAAGGCGTATGTAGCAGAGAACCCAAATGACTGGGACTGCAAAATACAACCCTTACTATATGCTTATAGGAGCATCCCTCAAGAGAGCACGGGATTTAGTCCTTTTGAGTTACTGCTAGGACAAGAGGCACGCAGACCCTTAGATTTGCTCCGCATGAACTGGGAAGACCATAGAGAAAGTGACCCAGAGTCAGTGGTAGAATATATGCACAGGTTGCAAAACACCCTGCAAAGGTCTCTAGAGATAGCCGGAAAGAACTTAAGGGCTGCCCAGACTAAGCAGAAGACCTGGTATGACAAGAAAGCCCGTGAAAGAACTTTTGGGCTGGAGGAGGAAGTTCTCTTGCTTAGGCCAATCAGAGGACACAAGCTACAATTAGCTTGGGAGGATCCCTATAAAGTAGTGACAAAATTGAACAATGTCAATTATGTGATACAGAAGGAGGAAGGCCCTGATGCCTTAAAGAGGGATGCATCTAAAGATGTTCGGGAGGAGAAGAGGGAACTGCCTACCCTTTCCCTAGCTAAGCAAGTGAAGCCCCGAGCCAGACTTAAAGATGACGTCACACTAAAACGACCAGCAGATGACATCCTGTGGACAACCGAGTGGCCGATGACCGCCAGTCGATGGAAAAGGGTGCGGAGGAAGGAGCCAGTGGTCAACAGAGGGACTCCTGAGTACCAGCAGAGGTGTGTCCAGCTGAAGGAGATGACCACAACCGGACCAGTCCATGGTGCGCCAGACTACGACGGGAAAGTGAGAGACTTGGACTTTGCAAATTTTGCCTTTGCAACAGAGACTCAGTTCTTGCCTCGAAAGCCCACAACGTTGTCGCAGATGTGCTTTCCAGGAGGCTAGATGAATGATACCAGGACTTTTATTATAAACTGAAATGGACTATAATTCACAGTTAATTATTTATGTAAAAGTTCATGATCGTGATTTCTGTATGGTTGTAAATTCTGTAAAATGATAAGGTAATGTATATTATTGATTAGTAGATGAAAAGGTAAACTATTGTATTGATTATTAAATGATAAGGTAAGGTATTTGATATTTAGTAAAAATGTGAAAGTTAAAATGTTATGGAAAAAAAAAAGTTTAAGCTATTGCAGCTGTTTGTTCAGGAGGAAAAATGTGTTTCCCCTCCCAAACAAACCTAAGTAAGGGGGGAGGTCTGTAGCGTTCTCCTTTAAATGTGGTCATGGCTCAGGTTTAGTTAGAGTGAGTCATGCATATTTATGTTGCTGAGAGGCGCAGCCAAGAGGCAGAGAATAAGAGGCGGAGCCTGAGGGGGAGAGAGGGGATCAGAGTTTTGGAAGGAGTTTGATTAGCAGAGTTCAAAGAGTTATGTGATTGTGATTAGACTGATGAAAATATAGTAGGAGATCTGAGAAGTGATTGACCAGTGACTGGAAGGGAGAAGGAATAGAACTGAATGTTGAAGTGCTGAAACAAATAAGCAAATAAACTAAAGATCTTTCTATTTCATTAAAGAGTGGACCTGATTCTTTCTAAAGGAGTTATGGGGATCTAGGGATCTCCTGGTGGCAGCAGTGGAAGAAAGGAAAGAGTTCAGTTTTGCCCTGGTGTGCTCTGAGGTCTGAGTCTAGGTGGACAGACCAAGGCACGAGTGGGTCCAACGCCACATAGGTTCCAGAGGTGTGGGATCCAAAAAGGGTCAAATCGCGACAGCTAGTATTATAGATATCAAGAAAGAAAGAAACAAAGAATGAAAGAAACTAAAGATAGAATGAGAGACGGTATGAAAGCTAGAATGAAAGACATCAAGAAAGAAAGGAAGAAACATACCACAGATAGAATGAGAGAAGTTATGAAAGCTAGAATGAAAGCTATCAAGAAAGAAAGAAATAAACTAAAATAGATTGAGAGAATATATGAAAGCTAGAATGAAAGACATCAAGAAAGAAAGGAAGAAAGAGACCAAAGATAGAATGAGAGAAGGTACGAAAGCTAAAATGAAAGATATCAAGAATGAAAGAAAGAAAGAAATTAACAAACGATAGAATGAGAGAAGGTATGAAAGGAATAATGAAAGATATCAAGAAAGAAAGAAAGAAAGAAAGAAACTAAAGGTAGAATGAGAGAAGGTATGAAAGCTAGTATTATAGATATCAAGAAAGAAAGAAACAAAGAATGAAAGAAACTAAAGATAGAATGAGAGACGGTATGAAAGCTAGAATGAAAGACATCAAGAAAGAAAGGAAGAAACATACCACAGATAGAATGAGAGAAGTTATGAAAGCTAGAATGAAAGCTATCAAGAAAGAAAGAAATAAACTAAAATAGATTGAGAGAATATATGAAAGCTAGAATGAAAGACATCAAGAAAGAAAGAAAGAAAGAAATTAACAAACGATAGAATGAGAGAAGGTATGAAAGGAATAATGAAAGATATCAAGATAGAAAGAAAGAAAGAAAGAAAGAAACTAAAGGTAGAATGAGAGAAGCTATGAAAGCTAGAATGAAAGAAAGAAAGAAAGAAAGAAATAAACTAAAGATAGAATGAGAGAAGGTATGAAAGCTAGAATGAAAGACATCAAGAAAGAAAGAAACGAAAGATAGAATGAGAGAAGGTATGAAAGCTAGAATGAAAGATATGAAGAAAGAAACAAACAAAGAAAGAAAGAAACTAAAGATAGAATGAGAGAAGGTATGAAAGCTAGAATGAAAGACATCAAGGAAGAAAGAAAAAAAGAAATTAACTAAAGATAGAATGAGAGAAGGTATGAACAGTAGAATGAAAGATATCAAGAAAGAAAGAAACAAACTAAAGATAGAATGAGGGAAGTTATGAAAGCTAGAATGAAAGATATCAAGAAAGAAAGAAAGAAACTAAAATAGATTGAGAGAATATATGAAAGCTAGAATGAAAGACATCAAGAAAGAAAGGAAGAAAGATACCATAGATAGAATGAGAGAAGGTATGAAAGCTAGAATGAAAGACATCTAGAAAGAAAGAAAGAAACTAGAGATAGAATGAGAGAAGGTATGAAAGGATTAATGAAAGATATTAAGAAAGAAAGAAAAAAGATAAAGATAGAATGAGAGAAGGTATGAAAGCTAGAAAGAAAGATATCAAGAAAGAAAGAAAGAAAGAAAGAAACTAAAGGTAGAATGAGAGAAGGTATGAAAGCTAGAATGAAAGAAAGAAAGAAAGAAAGAAATAAACTAAAGATAGAATGAGAGAAGGTATGAAAGCTAGAATGAAAGACATTAAGAAAGAAAGAAACGAAAGATAGAATGAGAGAAGGTATGAAAGCTAGAATGAAATATATCAAGAAAGAAAGAAATAAACTAAAGATAGAATGAGAGAAGGTATGAAAGCTAGAATTATAGATATCAAGAAAGAAAGAAACAAAGAATGAGAGAAACTAAAGATAGAATGAGAGAAGGTATGAAAGCTAGAATGAAAGACATCAAGAAAGAAAGAAAGAAAGAAATTAACTAAAGATAGAATGAGAGAAGGTATGAACAGTAGAATGAAAGATATCAAGAAAGAAAGAAACAAACTAAAGATAGAATGAGAGAAGTTATGAAAGCTAGAATGAAAGATATCAAGAAAAAAGATATTAACTAAAGATAGAATGAGAGAAGGTAAGAAAGGTAGAATGAAAGACATCTAGAAAGAAAGAAAGAAACTAGAGATAGAATGAGAGAAGGTATGAAAGCTAGAATGAAAGCTATCAAGAAAGAAAGAAAGAAACAAACAAACTAAGGATAGAATGAGAGAAGGAATATAAGCTAGAATGAAAGACATCCAGAAAGAAAGAAAAAAATAGAGATAGAATGAGAGAAATTATGAAAGCTAGAATGAAAGATATCAAGAAAGAAAGAAACTAAAGATAAAATGAGAGAAGTTATGAAAGCTAGAATGAAAGATATGAAGAAAGAAACAAACAAAAAAGAAACTAAAGATAGAATGAGAGAAGCTATGAAAGCTGGAATGAAAGATATCATCAAAGAAAGAAATAAAAATACTAAAGCTAGAATGAGAGAAGGTATGAAATCTAGATTGAAAGATATCAAGAATGAAAGAAAGAAAGAAAGAAAAATAACTAAAGATAGAATGAGAGAAGGTATGAAAGCTAGAATGAAAGACATCAAGAAAGAAAGAAAGAAACTAAAATAGAGAGAATATATGAAAGCTAGAATGAAAGACATCAAGAAAGAAAGGAAGAAAGATACCATAGATAGAATGAGAGAAGGTATGAAAGCTAAAATGAAAGATATCAAGAATGAAAGAAACAAAGAAATTAACAAACGATAGAATGAGAGAAGGTATGAAAGGAATAATGAAAGATATCAAGAAAGAAAGAAAAAAGATAAAGATAGAATGAGAGAAGGTATGAAAGCTAGAATGAAAGATATCAAGAAGGAAAGAAAGAAAGAAAGAAAGAAACTAAAGGTAGAATGAGAGAAGGTATGAAAGCTAGAATGAAAGAAAGAAAGAAAGAAAGAAATAAACTAAAGATAGAATGAGAGAAGGTATGAAAGCTACAATGAAATATATCAAGAAAGAAAGAAATAAACTAAAGATAGAATGAGAGAAGGTATGAAAGCTAGAATTATAGATATCAAGAAAGAAAGAAATAAAGAATGAGAGAAACTAAAGATAGAATGAGAGAAGGTATGAAAGCTAGAATGAAAGACATCAAGAAAGAAAGAAAGAAAGAAATTAACTAAAGATAGAATGAGAGAAGGTATGAAAAGTAGAATGAAAGATATCAAGAAAGAAAGAAACAAACTAAAGATAGAATGAGAGAAGTTATGAAAGCTAGAATGAAAGATATCAAGAAAAAAAGATATTAACTAAAGATAGAATGAGAGAAGGTAAGAAAGCTAGAATGAAAGACATCAAGAAAGAAAGAAAGAAACTAGAGATAGAATGAGAGAAGGTATGAAAGCTAGAATGAAAGCTATCAAGAAAGAAAGAAAGAAACAAACAAACTATGGATAGAATGAGAGAAGGAATAAAAGCTAGAATGAAAGACATCAAGAACGAAAGAAAAAAATAAAGATAGAATGAGAAAGTATGAAAGCTAGAATGAAAGATATCACGAAAGAAAGAAACAAAGAAAGAAAGAAACTAAAGATAGAATGAGAGAAGGTATGAAACCTAGAATGAAAGATATCAAGAATGAAAGAAAGAAAGAAATTAACTGAAGATAGAATGAGAGAAGGTATGAAACCTAGAATGAAAGATATCAAGAATGAAAGAAAGAAAGAAATTAACTAAAGATAGAATGAGAGAAGGTATGAAATCTAGATTGAAAGACATCAAGAAAGAAAGAAAGAAACTTCAGATTGAATGAGAGAAGGTATGAAAGCTAGAATGAAAGACATCAAGAAAGAAAGGAAGTAAGATACCAAAGATAGAATGAGAGAAGGTATGAAAGCTAGATTGAAAGCTATCAAGAAAGAAAGAAAGAAACAAATAAACAAACTAAAGATAGAATAAAGAAGGTATGAAAGGAATAATGAAAGATATCAAGAAAGAAAGAAAGAAACTAAAATAGATTGAGAGAATGTATGAAAGCTAGAATGAAAGACATCAAGAAAGAAAGGAAGAAAGATACCAAAGATAGAATGAGAGAAGGTATGAAAGCTAGAATGAAAGACATCAAGAAAGAAAGAAACGAAAGATAGAATGAGAGAAGGTATGAAAGCTAGAATGAAAGATATGAAGAAAGAAACAAACAAAGAAAGAAAGAAACTAAAGATAGAATGAGAGAAGGTATGAAAGCTAGAATGAAAGACATCAAGGAAGAAAGAAAAAAAGAAATAAACTAAAGATAGAATGAGAGAAGGTATGAACAGTAGAATGAAAGATGTCAAGAAAGAAAGAAACAAACTAAAGATAGAATGAGAGAAGTTATGAAAGCTAGAATGAAAGATATCAAGAAAAAAGATATTAACTAAAGATAGAATGAGAGAAGGTAAGAAAGCTAGAATGAAAGACATCTAGAAAGAAAGAAAGAAACTAGAGATAGAATGAGAGAAGGTATGAAAGCTAGAATGAAAGCTATCAAGAAAGAAAGAAAGAAACAAACAAACTAAGGATAGAATGAGAGAAGGAATATAAGCTAGAATGAAAGACATCAAGAAAGAAAGAAAAAAATAGAGATAGAATGAGAGAAATTATGAAAGCTAGAATGAAAGATATCAAGAAAGAAACAAACAAAGAAAGAAAGAAACAAAAGATATAATAAGAGAATGTATGAAAGCTAGAATGAAAGACATCAAGAAAGAAAGAAAGAAAGAAATTAACAAACGATAGAATGAGAGAAGGTATGAAACGAATAATGAAAGATATCAAGAAAGAAAGAAAGAAAGAAAGAAAGAAACTAAAGGTAGAATGAGAGAAGGTATGAAAGCTAGAATGAAAGAAAGAAAGAAAGAAAGAAATAAACTAAAGATAGAATGAGAGAAGGTATGAAAGCTAGAATGAAAGACATCAAGAAAGAAAGAAACGAAAGATAGAATGAGAGAAGGTATGAAAGCTAGAATGAAAGACATCAAGGAAGAAAGAAAAAAAGAAATTAACTAAAGATAGAATGAGAGAAGGTATGAACAGTAGAATGAAAGATATCAAGAAAGAAAGAAGCAAACTAAAGATAGAATGAGAGAAGTTATGAAAGCTAGAATGAAAGATATCAAGAAAAAAGATATTAACTAAAGATAGAATGAGAGAAGGTAAGAAAGCTAGAATGAAAGACATCTAGAAAGAAAGAAAGAAACTAGAGATAGAATGAGAGAAGGTATGAAAGCTAGAATGAAAGCTATCAAGAAAGAAAGAAAGAAACAAACAAACTAAGGATAGAATGAGAGAAGGAATAAAAGCTAGAATGAAAGACATCAAGAACGAAAGAAAAAAATAAAGATAGAATGAGAAAGTATGAAAGCTAGAATGAAAGATATCACGAAAGAAAGAAACAAAGAAAGAAAGAAACTAAAGATAGAATGAGAGAAGGAATGAAACCTAGAATGAAAGATATCAAGAATGAAAGAAAGAAAGAAATTAACTAAAGATAGAATGAGAGAAGGTATGAAACCTAGAATGAAAGATATCAAGAATGAAAGAAAGAAAGAAATTAACTAAAGATAGAATGAGAGAAGGTATGAAATCTAGATTGAAAGACATCAAGAAAGAAAGAAAGAAACTTCAGATTGAATGAGAGAAGGTATGAAAGCTAGAATGAAAGACATCAAGAAAGAAAGGAATTAAGATACCAAAGATAGAATGAGAGAAGGTATGAAAGCTAGATTGAAAGCTATCAAGAAAGAAAGAAAGAAACAAATAAACAAACTAAAGATAGAATAAAGAAGGTATGAAAGGAATAATGAAAGATATCAAGAAAGAAAGAAAGAAACTAAAATAGATTGAGAGAATGTATGAAAGCTAGAATGAAAGACATCAAGAAAGAAAGGAAGAAAGATACCAAAGATAGAATGAGAGAAGGTATGAAAGCTAGAATGAAAGACATCAAGAAAGAAAGAAACGAAAGATAGAATGAGAGAAGGTATGAAAGCTAGAATGAAAGATATGAAGAAAGAAACAAACAAAGAAAGAAAGAAACTAAAGATAGAATGAGAGAAGGTATGAAAGCTAGAATGAAAGACATCAAGGAAGATAGAAAAAAAGAAATTAACTAAAGATAGAATGAGAGAAGGTATGAACAGTAGAATGAAAGATATCAAGAAAGAAAGAAACAAACTAAAGATAGAATGAGAGAAGTTATGAAAGCTAGAATGAAAGATATCAAGAAAAAAGATATTAACTAAAGATAGAATGAGAGAAGGTAAGAAAGCTAGAATGAAAGACATCTAGAAAGAAAGAAAGAAACTTGAGATAGAATGAGAGAAGGTATGAAAGCTAGAATGAAAGCTATCAAGAAAGAAAGAAAGAAACAAACAAACTAAGGATAGAATGAGAGAAGGAATATAAGCTAGAATGAAAGACATCAAGAAAGAAAGAAAAAAATAGAGATAGAATGAGAGAAATTATGAAAGCTAGAATGAAAGATATCAAGAAAGAAACAAACAAAGAAAGAAAGAAACTAAAGATAGAATAAGAGAAGGTATGAAAGCTAGAATGAAAGACATCAAGAAAGAAAGAAAGAAAGAAATTAACAAACGATAGAATGAGAGAAGGTATGAAAGGAATAATGAAAGATATCAAGAAAGAAAGAAAGAAAGAAAGAAACTAAAGGTAGAATGAGAGAAGGTATGAAAGTAGAATGAAAGTAAGAAAGAAAGAAAGAAATAAACTAAAGATAGAATGAGAGAAGGTATGAAAGCTAGAATGAAAGACATCAAGAAAGAAAGAAACAAACTAAAGATAGAATGAGAGAAGTTATGAAAGCTAGAATGAAAGATATCAAGAAAAAAGATATTAACTAAAGATAGAATGAGAGAAGGTAAGAAAGCTAGAATGAAAGACATCTAGAAAGAAAAAAAGAAACTTGAGATAGAATGAGAGAAGGTATGAAAGCTAGAATGAAAGCTATCAAGAAAGAAAGAAAGAAACAAACAAACTAAGGATAGAATGAGAGAAGGAATATAAGCTAGAATGAAAGACATCAAGAAAGAAAGAAAAAAATAGAGATAGAATGAG
The DNA here is from genome assembly GCA_037013535.1 of Intellagama lesueurii. Classification (NCBI taxonomy): domain Eukaryota; kingdom Metazoa; phylum Chordata; class Lepidosauria; order Squamata; family Agamidae; genus Intellagama; species Intellagama lesueurii. The sequence goes on from JBAJHW010000013.1 coordinate 9,210,901, forward strand.
AGAAATTATGAAAGCTAGAATGAAAGATATCAAGAAAGAAACAAACAAAGAAAGAAAGAAACTAAAGATAGAATAAGAGAAGGTATGAAAGCTAGAATGAAAGACATCAAGAAAGAAAGAAAGAAAGAAATTAACAAACGATAGAATGAGAGAAGGTATGAAAGGAATAATGAAAGATATCAAGAAAGAAAGAAAGAAAGAAAGAAACTAAAGGTAGAATGAGAGAAGGTATGAAAGTAGAATGAAAGTAAGAAAGAAAGAAAGAAATAAACTAAAGATAGAATGAGAGAAGGTATGAAAGCTAGAATGAAAGACATCAAGAAAGATAGAAACGAAAGATAGAATGAGAGAAGGTATGAAAGCTAGAATGAAAGATATGAAGAAAGAAACAAACAAAGAAAGAAAGAAACTAAAGATAGAATCAGAGAAGGTATGAAAGCTAGAATGAAAGACATCAAGGAAGGAAGAAAAAAAGAAATTAACTAAAGATAGAATGAGAGAAGGTTTGAACAGTAGAATGAAAGATATCAAGAAAGAAAGAAACAAACTAAAGATAGAATGAGAGAAGTTATGAAAGCTAGAATGAAAGATATCAAGAAAAAAGATATTAACTAAAGATAGAATGAGAGAAGGTAAGAAAGCTAGAATGAAAGACATCTAGAAAGAAAGAAAGAAACTTGAGATAGAATGAGAGAAGGTATGAAAGCTAGAATGAAAGATATCAAGAATGAAAGAAAGAAAGAAATTAACTAAAGATAGAATGAGAGAAGGTATGAAACCTAGAATGAAAGATATCAAGAATGAAAGAAAGAAAGAAATTAACTAAAGATAGAATGAGAGAAGGTATGAAATCTAGATTGAAAGACATCAAGAAAGAAAGAAAGAAACTTCAGATTGAATGAGAGAAGGTATGAAAGCTAGAATGAAAGACATCAAGAAAGAAAGGAAGTAAGATACCAAAGATAGAATGAGAGAAGGTATGAAAGCTAGATTGAAAGCTATCAAGAAAGAAAGAAAGAAACAAATAAACAAACTAAAGATAGAATAAAGAAGGTATGAAAGGAATAATGAAAGATATCAAGAAAGAAAGAAAGAAACTAAAATAGATTGAGAGAATGTATGAAAGCTAGAATGAAAGACATCAAGAAAGAAAGGAAGAAAGATACCAAAGATAGAATGAGAGAAGGTATGAAAGCTAGAATGAAAGACATCAAGAAAGAAAGAAACGAAAGATAGAATGAGAGAAGGTATGAAAGCTAGAATGAAAGATATGAAGAAAGAAACAAACAAAGAAAGAAAGAAACTAAAGATAGAATGAGAGAAGGTATGAAAGCTAGAATGAAAGACATCAAGGAAGATAGAAAAAAAGAAATTAACTAAAGATAGAATGAGAGAAGGTATGAACAGTAGAATGAAAGATATCAAGAAAGAAAGAAACAAACTAAAGATAGAATGAGAGAAGTTATGAAAGCTAGAATGAAAGATATCAAGAAAAAAGATATTAACTAAAGATAGAATGAGAGAAGGTAAGAAAGCTAGAATGAAAGACATCTAGAAAGAAAGAAAGAAACTTGAGATAGAATGAGAGAAGGTATGAAAGCTAGAATGAAAGCTATCAAGAAAGAAAGAAAGAAACAAACAAACTAAGGATAGAATGAGAGAAGGAATATAAGCTAGAATGAAAGACATCAAGAAAGAAAGAAAAAAATAGAGATAGAATGAGAGAAATTATGAAAGCTAGAATGAAAGATATCAAGAAAGAAACAAACAAAGAAAGAAAGAAACTAAAGATAGAATAAGAGAAGGTATGAAAGCTAGAATGAAAGACATCAAGAAAGAAAGAAAGAAAGAAATTAACAAACGATAGAATGAGAGAAGGTATGAAAGGAATAATGAAAGATATCAAGAAAGAAAGAAAGAAAGAAAGAAATTAAAGGTAGAATGAGAGAAGGTATGAAAGTAGAATGAAAGTAAGAAAGAAAGAAAGAAATAAACTAAAGATAGAATGAGAGAAGGTATGAAAGCTAGAATGAAAGACATCAAGAAAGATAGAAACGAAAGATAGAATGAGAGAAGGTATGAAAGCTAGAATGAAAGATATGAAGAAAGAAACAAACAAAGAAAGAAAGAAACTAAAGATAGAATCAGAGAAGGTATGAAAGCTAGAATGAAAGACATCAAGGAAGGAAGAAAAAAAGAAATTAACTAAAGATAGAATGAGAGAAGGTTTGAACAGTAGAATGAAAGATATCAAGAAAGAAAGAAACAAACTAAAGATAGAATGAGAGAAGTTATGAAAGCTAGAATGAAAGATATCAAGAAAAAAGATATTAACTAAAGATAGAATGAGAGAAGGTAAGAAAGCTAGAATGAAAGACATCTAGAAAGAAAGAAAGAAACTTGAGATAGAATGAGAGAAGGTATGAAAGCTAGAATGAAAGCTATCAAGAAAGAAAGAAAGAAACAAACAAACTAAGGATAGAATGAGAGAAGGAATATAAGCTAGAATGAAAGACATCAAGAAAGAAAGAAAAAAATAGAGATAGAATGAGAGAAATTATGAAAGCTAGAATGAAAGATATCAAGAAAGAAACAAACAAAGAAAGAAAGAAACTAAAGATAGAATAAGAGAAGGTATGAAAGCTAGAATGAAAGACATCAAGAAAGAAAGAAAGAAAGAAATTAACAAACGATAGAATGAGAGAAGGTATGAAAGGAATAATGAAAGATATCAAGAAAGAAAGAAAGAAAGAAAGAAACTAAAGGTAGAATGAGAGAAGGTATGAAAGCTAGAATGAAAGTAAGAAAGAAAGAAAGAAATAAACTAAAGATAGAATGAGAGAAGGTATGAAAGCTAGAATGAAAGACATCAAGAAAGATAGAAACGAAAGATAGAATGAGAGAAGGTATGAAAGCTAGAATGAAAGATATGAAGAAAGAAACAAACAAAGAAAGAAAGAAACTAAAGATAGAATGAGAGAAGGTATGAAAGCTAGAATGAAAGACATCAAGGAAGGAAGAAAAAAAGAAATTAACTAAAGATAGAATGAGAGAAGGTATGAACAGTAGAATGAAAGATATCAAGAAAGAAAGAAACAAACTAAAGATAGAATGAGAGAAGTTATGAAAACTAGAATGAAAGATATCAAGAAAAAAGATATTAACTAAAGATAGAATGAGAGAAGGTAAGAAAGCTAGAATGAAAGACATCTAGAAAGAAAGAAAGAAACTTGAGATAGAATGAGAGAAGGTATGAAAGCTAGAATGAAAGCTATCAAGAAAGAAAGAAAGAAACAAACAAACTAAGGATAGAATGAGAGAAGGAATATAAGCTAGAATGAAAGACATCAAGAAAGAAAGAAAAAAATAGAGATAGAATGAGAGAAATTATGAAAGCTAGAATGAAAGATATCAAGAAAGAAACAAACAAAGAAAGAAAGAAACTAAAGATAGAATAAGAGAAGGTATGAAAGCTAGAATGAAAGACATCAAGAAAGAAAGAAAGAAAGAAATTAACAAACGATAGAATGAGAGAAGGTATGAAAGGAATAATGAAAGATATCAAGAAAGAAAGAAAGAAAGAAAGAAACTAAAGGTAGAATGAGAGAAGGTATGAAAGCTAGAATGAAAGTAAGAAAGAAAGAAAGAAAGAAACTAAAGATAGAATGAGAGAAGGTATGAAAGCTAGAATGAAAGACATCAAGAAAGATAGAAACGAAAGATAGAATGAGAGAAGGTATGAAAGCTAGAATGAAAGATATGAAGAAAGAAACAAACAAAGAAAGAAAGAAACTAAAGATAGAATGAGAGAAGGTATGAAAGCTAGAATGAAAGACATCAAGGAAGGAAGAAAAAAAGAAATTAACTAAAGATAGAATGAGAGAAGGTATGAACAGTAGAATGAAAGATATCAAGAAAGAAAGAAACAAACTAAAGATAGAATGAGAGAAGTTATGAAAACTAGAATGAAAGATATCAAGAAAAAAGATATTAACTAAAGATAGAATGAGAGAAGGTAAGAAAGCTAGAATGAAAGACATCTAGAAAGAAAGAAAGAAACTAGAGATAGAATGAGAGAAGGTATGAAAGCTAGAATGAAAGCTATCAAGAAAGAAAGAAAGAAACAAACGAACTAAGGATAGAATGAGAGAAGGAATATAAGCTAGAATGAAAGACATCAAGAAAGAAAGAAAAAAATAGAGATAGAATGAGAGAAATTATGAAAGCTAGAATGAAAGATATCAAGAAAGAAACAAACAAAGAAAGAAAGAAACTAAAGATAGAATAAGAGAAGGTATGAAAGCTAGAATGAAAGACATCAAGAAAGAAAGAAAGAAAGAAAGAAACTAAAGATAGAATGAGAGAAGGTATGAAAGCTAGAATGAAAGATATCATCAAAGAAAGAAATAAAAATACTAAAGCTAGAATGAGAGAAGGTATGAAATCTAGATTGAAAGATATCAAGAATGAAAGAAAGAAAGAAAGAAAATAACTAAAGATAGAATGAGAGAAGGTATGAAAGCTAGAATGAAAGACATCAAGAAAGAAAGAAAGAAACTAAAATACATTGAGAGAATATATGAAAGCTAGAATGAAAGACATGAAGAAAGAAAGGAAGAAAGATACCATAGATAGAATGAGAGAAGGTATGAAAGCTAAAATGAAAGATATCAAGAATGAAAGAAACAAAGAAATTAACAAACGATAGAATGAGAGAAGGTATGAAAGGAATAATGAAAGATATCAAGAAAGAAAGAAAAAAGATAAAGATAGAATGAGAGAAGGTATGAAAGCTAGAATGAAAGACATCAAGAAAGAAAGAAAGAAAGAAATTAACAAACGATAGAATGAGAGAAGGTATGAAAGGTAGAATGAAAGACATTAAGAAAGAAAGAAACGAAAGATAGAATGAGAGAAGGTATGAAAGCTAGAATGAAATATATCAAGAAAGAAAGAAATAAACTAAAGATAGAATGAGAGAAGGTATGAAAGCTAGAATTATAGATATCAAGAAAGAAAGAAACAAAGAATGAGAGAAACTAAAGATAGAATGAGAGAAGGTATGAAAGCTAGAATGAAAGACATCAAGAAAGAAAGAAACGAAAGATAGAATGAGAGAAGGTATGAAAGCTAGAATGAAATATATCAAGAAAGAAAGAAATAAACTAAAGATAGAATGAGAGAAGGTATGAAAAGTAGAATGAAAGATATCAAGAAAGAAAGAAACAAACTAAAGATAGAATGAGAGAAGTTATGAAAGCTAGAATGAAAGATATCAAGAAAAAAAGATATTGACTAAAGATAGAATGAGAGAAGGTAAGAAAGCTAGAATGAAAGACATCAAGAAAGAAAGAAAGAAACTAGAGATAGAATGAGAGAAGGTATGAAAGCTAGAATGAAAGCTATCAAGAAAGAAAGAAAGAAACAAACAAACTAAGGATAGAATGAGAGAAGGAATAAAAGCTAGAATGAAAGACATCAAGAACGAAAGAAAAAAATAAAGATAGAATGAGGAAGTATGAAAGCTAGAATGAAAGATATCACGAAAGAAAGAAACAAAGAAAGAAAGAAACTAAAGATAGAATGAGAGAAGGTATGAAACCTAGAATGAAAGATATCAAGAATGAAAGAAAGAAAGAAATTAACTAAAGATAGAATGAGAGAAGTTATGAAACCTAGAATGAAAGATATCAAGAATGAAAGAAAGAAAGAAATTAACTAAAGATAGAATGAGAGAAGGTATGAAATCTAGATTGAAAGACATCAAGAAAGAAAGAAAGAAACTTCAGATTGAATGAGAGAAGGTATGAAAGCTAGAATGAAAGACATCAAGAAAGAAAGGAAGTAAGATACCAAAGATAGAATGAGAGAAGGTATGAAAGCTAGATTGAAAGCTATCAAGAAAGAAAGAAAGAAACAAATAAACAAACTAAAGATAGAATAAAGAAGGTATGAAAGGAATAATGAAAGATATCAAGAAAGAAAGAAAGAAACTAAAATAGATTGAGAGAATGTATGAAAGCTAGAATGAAGGACATCAAGAAAGAAAGGAAGAAAGATACCAAAGATAGAATGAGAGAAGGTATGAAAGCTAAAATGAAAGATATCAAGAATGAAAGAAAGAAAGAAATTAACAAATGATAGAAGGTATGAAAGGAATAATGAAAGATATCAAGAAAGAAACAAACAAAGAAAGAAAGAAACTAAAGATAGAATGAGAGAAGGTATGAAAAGTAGAATGAAAGACATCAACAAAGAAAGAAATAAAGATACTAAACCTAGAATGAGAGAAGGTATGAAAGCTGTAATGAAAGATGTCAAGAATGAATGAAAGAAAGAAATTAACTAAGGACAGAATGAGAGAAGGTATGAAAGCTAGAATTACAGATATCAAGAAAGAAAGAAACAAAGAATGAAAGAAACTAAAGATAGAATGAGAGAAGGTATGAAAGCTAGAATGAAAGATATCAAGAAAGAAGGGAAGAAAGATACCAAAGATAGAATGAGAGAAGGTATGAAAGCTAGAATTATAGATATCAAGAAAGAAAGAAACAAAGAATGAAAGGAACTAAAGATAGAATGAGTGAAGGTATGAAAGCTAGAATGAAAGACATCAAGAAAGAAAGAGAGAAAGAAATAAACTAAAGGTAGAATGAGAGAAGGTATGAAAGCTAGAATGAAAGACATCAAGAAAGAAAGAAAAAAATAGAGATAGAATGAGAGAAATTATGAAAGCTAGAATGAAAGATATCAAGAAAGAAACAAACAAAGAAAGAAACTAAAGATAGAATAAGAGAAGGTATGAAAGCGAGAATGAAAGACATCAAGAAAGAAAGAAAGAAAGAAAGAAAGAAACTAAAGATAGAATGCGAGAAGGTATGAAAGCTAGAATGAAAGACATCAAGAAAGAAAGAAACTAAAGATAAAATGAGAGAAGGTATGAAACCTAGAATGAAAGATATGAAGAAAGAAACAAACAAAGAAAGAAACAAAAGATAGAGTGAGAGAAGGTATGAAAGCTAGAATGAAAGATATCATCAAAGAAAGAAATAAGATACTAAAGCTAGAATGAGAGAAGGTATGAAATCTAGATTGAAAGATATCAAGAATGAAAGAAAGAAAGAAAGAAAAATAACTAAAGATAGAATGAGAGAAGGTATGAAAGCTAGAATGAAAGACATCAAGAAAGAAAGAAAGAAACTAAAATAGATTGAGAGAATATATGAAAGCTAGAATGAAAGACATCAAGAAAGAAAGGAAGAAAGATACCATAGAGAGAATGAGAGAAGGTATGAAAGCTAAAATGAAAGATATCAAGAATGAAAGAAACAAAGAAATTAACAAACGATAGAATGAGAGAAGGTATGAAAGGAATAATGAAAGATATCAAGAAAGAAAGAAAAAAGATAAAGATATAATGAGAGAAGGTATGAAAGCTAGAATGAAAGAAAGAAAGAAAGAAAGAAAGAAATAAACTAAAGATAGAATGAGAGAAGGTATGAAAGCAAGAATGAAAGACATTAAGAAAGAAAGAAACGAAAGATAGAATGAGAGAAGGTATGAAAGCTAGAATGAAATATATCAAGAAAGAAAGAAATAAACTAAAGAAAGAATGAGAGAAGGTATGAAAGCTAGAATTATAGATATCAAGAAAGAAAGAAACAAAGAATGAGAGAAACTAAAGATAGAATGAGAGAAGGTATGAAAGCTAGAATGAAAGACATCAAGAAAGAAAGAAAGAAAGAAATTAACTAAAGATAGAATGAGAGAAGGTATGAAAAGTAGAATGAAAGACATCAACAAAGAAAGAAATAAAGATACTAAACCTAGAATGAGAGAAGGTATGAAAGCTGTAATGAAAGATATCAAGAATGAATGAAAGAAAGAAATTAACTAAAGACAGAATGAGAGAAGGTATGAAAGCTAGAATTACAGATATCAAGAAAGAAAGAAACAAAGAATGAAAGAAACTAAAGATAGAATGAGAGAAGGTATGAAAGCTAGAATGAAAGATATCAAGAAAAAGGGGAAGAAAGATACCAAAGATAGAATGAGAGAAGGTATGAAAGCTAGAATTATAGATATCAAGAAAGAAAGAAACAAAGAATGAAAGGAACTAAAGATAGAATGAGTGAAGGTATGAAAGCTAGAATGAAAGACATCAAGAAAGAAAGAAACTAAAAATAGAATGAGAAAAGGTATGAAAACTAGAATGAAAGACATCAAGAAAGAAAGAAAGAAACTTCAGATTGAATGAGAGAATTTTTGAAAGCTAGTATTATAGATATCAAGACAGAAAGATACAAAGAATGAAAGAAACTAAAGATAGAATGAGAGAAGGTATGAAAGCTAGAATGAAAGCTATCAAGAAAGAAAGAAATAAACTAAAATAGATTGAGAGAATATATGAAAGCTAGAATGAAAGACATCAAGAAAGAAAGGAAGAAAGAAACCACAGATAGAATGAGAGATGGTATGAAAGCTAAAATGAAAGATATCAAGAATGAAAGAAAGAAAGAAATTAACTAACGATAGAATGAGAGAAGGTATGAAAGGAATAATGAAAGATATCAAGAAAGAAAGAAAGAAACTAAAATAGAATGAGAGAAGGTATTCAAGCTAGAATGAAATATATCAAGAAAGAAAGAAATAAACTAAAGATAGAATGAGAGAAGGTATGAAAGCTAGAATTATAGATATCAAGAAAGAAAGAAACAAAGAATGAAAGAAACTAAAATAGATTGAGAGAAGGTATGAAAGCTAGAATGAAAGACATCAAGAAAGAAAGAAAGAAACTAAAATAGATTGAGAGAATGTATGAAAGCTAGAATGAAAGACACCAAGAAAGAAAGGAAGAAAGATACCAAAGATAGAATGAGAGAAGGTATGAAAGCTAAAATGAAAGATATCAAGAATGGAAGAAAGAAAGAAATTAACAAACGATAGAATGAGAGAAGGTATGAAAGGAATAATGAAAGATATCAAGAAAGAAAGAAAAAAAAATAAAGAGAGAAAGAGAGAAGGTATGAAAGCTAGAATGAAAGATATCAAGAAAGAAAGAAAGAAAGAAAGAAACTAAAGGTAGAATGAGAGAAGGTATGAAAGCTAGAATGAATGAAAGAAAGAAAGAAAGAAATAAACTAAAGATAGAATGAGAGAAGGTATGAAAGCTAGAATGAGAGCTATCAAGAAAGAAAGAAAGAAACAAACAAACTAAGGATAGAATGAGAGAAGGAATATAAGCTAGAATGAAAGACATCAAGAAAGAAAGAAAAAAATAGAGATAGAATGAGAGAAATTATGAAAGCTAGAATGAAAGATATCAAGAAAGAAACAAACAAAGAAAGAAAGAAACTAAAGATAGAATAAGAGAAGGTATGAAAGCTAGAATGAAAGACATCAAGAAAGAAAGAAAGAAAGAAATTAACAAACGATAGAATGAGAGAAGGTATGAAAGGAATAATGAAAGATATCAAGAAAGAAAGAAAGAAAGAAAGAAACTAAAGGTAGAATGAGAGAAGGTATGAAAGCTAGAATGAAAGTAAGAAAGAAAGAAAGAAATAAACTAAAGATAGAATGAGAGAAGGTATGAAAGCTAGAATGAAAGACATCAAGAAAGATAGAAACGAAAGATAGAATGAGAGAAGGTATGAAAGCTAGAATGAAAGATATGAAGAAAGAAACAAACAAAGAAAGAAAGAAACTAAAGATAGAATGAGAGAAGGTATGAAAGCTAGAATGAAAGACATCAAGGAAGGAAGAAAAAAAGAAATTAACTAAAGATAGAATGAGAGAAGGTTTGAACAGTAGAATGAAAGATATCAAGAAAGAAAGAAACAAACTAAAGATAGAATGAGAGAAGTTATGAAAGCTAGAATGAAAGATATCAAGAAAAAAGATATTAACTAAAGATAGAATGAGAGAAGGTAAGAAAGCTAGAATGAAAGACATCTAGAAAGAAAGAAAGAAACTTGAGATAGAATGAGAGAAGGTATGAAAGCTAGAATGAAAGCTATCAAGAAAGAAAGAAAGAAACAAACAAACTAAGGATAGAATGAGAGAAGGAATATAAGCTAGAATGAAAGACATCAAGAAAGAAAGAAAAAAATAGAGATAGAATGAGAGAAATTATGAAAGCTAGAATGAAAGATATCAAGAAAGAAACAAACAAAGAAAGAAAGAAACTAAAGATAGAATAAGAGAAGGTATGAAAGCTAGAATGAAAGACATCAAGAAAGAAAGAAAGAAAGAAAGAAATTAACAAACGATAGAATGAGAGAAGGTATGAAAGGAATAATGAAAGATATCAAGAAAGAAAGAAAGAAAGAAAGAAACTAAAGGTAGAATGAGAGAAGGTATGAAAGCTAGAATGAAAGTAAGAAAGAAAGAAAGAAATAAACTAAAGATAGAATGAGAGAAGGTATGAAAGCTAGAATGAAAGACATCAAGAAAGATAGAAACGAAAGATAGAATGAGAGAAGGTATGAAAGCTAGAATGAAAGATATGAAGAAAGAAACAAACAAAGAAAGAAAGAAACTAAAGATAGAATGAGAGAAGGTATGAAAGCTAGAATGAAAGACATCAAGGAAGGAAGAAAAAAAGAAATTAACTAAAGATAGAATGAGAGAAGGTATGAACAGTAGAATGAAAGATATCAAGAAAGAAAGAAACAAACTAAAGATAGAATGAGAGAAGTTATGAAAACTAGAATGAAAGATATCAAGAAAAAAGATATTAACTAAAGATAGAATGAGAGAAGGTAAGAAAGCTAGAATGAAAGACATCTAGAAAGAAAGAAAGAAACTAGAGATAGAATGAGAGAAGGTATGAAAGCTAGAATGAAAGCTATCAAGAAAGAAAGAAAGAAACAAACGAACTAAGGATAGAATGAGAGAAGGAATATAAGCTAGAATGAAAGACATCAAGAAAGAAAGAAAAAAATAGAGATAGAATGAGAGAAATTATGAAAGCTAGAATGAAAGATATCAAGAAAGAAACAAACAAAGAAAGAAAGAAACTAAAGATAGAATAAGAGAAGGTATGAAAGCTAGAATGAAAGACATCAAGAAAGAAAGAAAGAAAGAAAGAAACTAAAGATAGAATGAGAGAAGGTATGAAAGCTAGAATGAAAGACATCAAGAAAGAAAGAAACTAAAGATAAAATGAGAGAAGGTATGAAAGCTAGAATGAAAGATATGAAGAAACAAACAAACAAAGAAAGAAACTAAAGATAGAATGAGAGAAGGTATGAAAGCTAGAATGAAAGATATCATCAAAGAAAGAAATAAAAATACTAAAGCTAGAATGAGAGAAGGTATGAAATCTAGATTGAAAGATATCAAGAATGAAAGAAAGAAAGAAAGAAAATAACTAAAGATAGAATGAGAGAAGGTATGAAAGCTAGAATGAAAGACATCAAGAAAGAAAGAAAGAAACTAAAATAGATTGAGAGAATATATGAAAGCTAGAATGAAAGACATGAAGAAAGAAAGGAAGAAAGATACCATAGATAGAATGAGAGAAGGTATGAAAGCTAAAATGAAAGATATCAAGAATGAAAGAAACAAAGAAATTAACAAACGATAGAATGAGAGAAGGTATGAAAGGAATAATGAAAGATATCAAGAAAGAAAGAAAAAAGATAAAGATAGAATGAGAGATGGTATGAAAGCTAGAATGAAAGACATCAAGAAAGAAAGAAAGAAAGAAATTAACAAACGATAGAATGAGAGAAGGTATGAAAGGTAGAATGAAAGACATTAAGAAAGAAAGAAACGAAAGATAGAATGAGAGAAGGTATGAAAGCTAGAATGAAATATATCAAGAAAGAAAGAAATAAACTAAAGATAGAATGAGAGAAGGTATGAAAGCTAGAATTATAGATATCAAGAAAGAAAGAAACAAAGAATGAGAGAAACTAAAGATAGAATGAGAGAAGGTATGAAAGCTAGAATGAAAGACATCAAGAAAGAAAGAAACGAAAGATAGAATGAGAGAAGGTATGAAAGCTAGAATGAAATATATCAAGAAAGAAAGAAATAAACTAAAGATAGAATGAGAGAAGGTATGAAAAGTAGAATGAAAGATATCAAGAAAGAAAGAAACAAACTAAAGATAGAATGAGAGAAGTTATGAAAGCTAGAATGAAAGATATCAAGAAAAAAAGATATTGACTAAAGATAGAATGAGAGAAGGTAAGAAAGCTAGAATGAAAGACATCTAGAAAGAAAGAAAGAAACTAGAGATAGAATGAGAGAAGGTATGAAAGCTAGAATGAAAGCTATCAAGAAAGAAAGAAAGAAACAAACGAACTAAGGATAGAATGAGAGAAGGAATATAAGCTAGAATGAAAGACATCAAGAAAGAAAGAAAAAAATAGAGATAGAATGAGAGAAATTATGAAAGCTAGAATGAAAGATATCAAGAAAGAAACAAACAAAGAAAGAAAGAAACTAAAGATAGAATAAGAGAAGGTATGAAAGCTAGAATGAAAGACATCAAGAAAGAAAGAAAGAAAGAAAGAAACTAAAGATAGAATGAGAGAAGGTATGAAAGCTAGAATGAAAGACATCAAGAAAGAAAGAAACTAAAGATAAAATGAGAGAAGGTATGAAAGCTAGAATGAAAGATATGAAGAAACAAACAAACAAAGAAAGAAACTAAAGATAGAATGAGAGAAGGTATGAAAGCTAGAATGAAAGATATCATCAAAGAAAGAAATAAAAATACTAAAGCTAGAATGAGAGAAGGTATGAAATCTAGATTGAAAGATATCAAGAATGAAAGAAAGAAAGAAAGAAAATAACTAAAGATAGAATGAGAGAAGGTATGAAAGCTAGAATGAAAGACATCAAGAAAGAAAGAAAGAAACTAAAATAGATTGAGAGAATATATGAAAGCTAGAATGAAAGACATGAAGAAAGAAAGGAAGAAAGATACCATAGATAGAATGAGAGAAGGTATGAAAGCTAAAATGAAAGATATCAAGAATGAAAGAAACAAAGAAATTAACAAACGATAGAATGAGAGAAGGTATGAAAGGAATAATGAAAGATATCAAGAAAGAAAGAAAAAAGATAAAGATAGAATGAGAGATGGTATGAAAGCTAGAATGAAAGACATCAAGAAAGAAAGAAAGAAAGAAATTAACAAACGATAGAATGAGAGAAGGTATGAAAGGAATAATGAAAGATATCAAGAAAGAAAGAAAGAAACTAAAATAGATTGAGAGAATGTATGAAAGCTAGAATGAAGGACATCAAGAAAGAAAGGAAGAAAGATACCAAAGATAGAATGAGAGAAGGTATGAAAGCTAAAATGAAAGATATCAAGAATGAAAGAAAGAAAGAAATTAACAAATGATAGAAGGTATGAAAGGAATAATGAAAGATATCAAGAAAGAAACAAACAAAGAAAGAAAGAAACTAAAGATAGAATGAGAGAAGGTATGAAAAGTAGAATGAAAGACATCAACAAAGAAAGAAATAAAGATACTAAACCTAGAATGAGAGAAGGTATGAAAGCTGTAATGAAAGATGTCAAGAATGAATGAAAGAAAGAAATTAACTAAGGACAGAATGAGAGAAGGTATGAAAGCTAGAATTACAGATATCAAGAAAGAAAGAAACAAAGAATGAAAGAAACTAAAGATAGAATGAGAGAAGGTATGAAAGCTAGAATGAAAGATATCAAGAAAGAAGGGAAGAAAGATACCAAAGATAGAATGAGAGAAGGTATGAAACCTAGAATGAAAGATATGAAGAAAGAAACAAACAAAGAAAGAAACAAAAGATAGAGTGAGAGAAGGTATGAAAGCTAGAATGAAAGATATCATCAAAGAAAGAAATAAAAATACTAAAGCTAGAATGAGAGAAGGTATGAAATCTAGATTGAAAGATATCAAGAATGAAAGAAAGAAAGAAAGAAAAATAACTAAAGATAGAATGAGAGAAGGTATGAAAGCTAGAATGAAAGACATCAAGAAAGAAAGAAAGAAACTAAAATAGATTGAGAGAATATATGAAAGCTAGAATGAAAGACATCAAGAAAGAAAGGAAGAAAGATACCATAGAGAGAATGAGAGAAGGTATGAAAGCTAAAATGAAAGATATCAAGAATGAAAGAAACAAAGAAATTAACAAACGATAGAATGAGAGAAGGTATGAAAGGAATAATGAAAGATATCAAGAAAGAAAGAAAAAAGATAAAGATATAATGAGAGAAGGTATGAAAGCTAGAATGAAAGAAAGAAAGAAAGAAAGAAAGAAAGAAACTAAAGATAGAATGAGAGAAGGTATGAAAGCAAGAATGAAAGACATTAAGAAAGAAAGAAACGAAAGATAGAATGAGAGAAGGTATGAAAGCTAGAATGAAATATATCAAGAAAGAAAGAAATAAACTAAAGAAAGAATGAGAGAAGGTATGAAAAGTAGAATGAAAGACATCAACAAAGAAAGAAATAAAGATACTAAACCTAGAATGAGAGAAGGTATGAAAGCTGTAATGAAAGATATCAAGAATGAATGAAAGAAAGAAATTAACTAAAGACAGAATGAGAGAAGGTATGAAAGCTAGAATTACAGATATCAAGAAAGAAAGAAACAAAGAATGAAAGAAACTAAAGATAGAATGAGAGAAGGTATGAAAGCTAGAATGAAAGATATCAAGAAAGAGGGGAAGAAAGATACCAAAGATAGAATGAGAGAAGGTATGAAAGATAGAATTATAGATATCAAGAAAGAAAGAAACAAAGAATGAAAGGAACTAAAGATAGAATGAGTGAAGGTATGAAAGCTAGAATGAAAGACATCAAGAAAGAAAGAAACTAAAAATAGAATGAGAAAAGGTATGAAAACTAGAATGAAAGACATCAAGAAAGAAAGAAAGAAACTTCAGATTGAATGAGAGAATTTTTGAAAGCTAGTATTATAGATATCAAGACAGAAAGATACAAAGAATGAAAGAAACTAAAGATAGAATGAGAGAAGGTATGAAAGCTAGAATGAAAGCTATCAAGAAAGAAAGAAATAAACTAAAATAGATTGAGAGAATATATGAAAGCTAGAATGAAAGACATCAAGAAAGAAAGGAAGAAAGAAACCACAGATAGAATGAGAGATGGTATGAAAGCTAAAATGAAAGATATCAAGAATGAAAGAAAGAAATTAACTAACGATAGAATGAGAGAAGGTATGAAAGGAATAATGAAAGATATCAAGAAAGAAAGAAAGTAACTAAAATAGAATGAGAGAAGGTATTCAAGCTAGAATGAAATATATCAAGAAAGAAAGAAATAAACTAAAGATAGAATGAGAGAAGGTATGAAAGCTAGAATTATAGATATCAAGAAAGAAAGAAACAAAGAATGAAAGAAACTAAAATAGATTGAGAGAAGGTATGAAAGCTAGAATGAAAGACATCAAGAAAGAAAGAAAGAAACTAAAATAGATTGAGAGAATGTATGAAAGCTAGAATGAAAGACACCAAGAAAGAAAGGAAGAAAGATACCAAAGATAGAATGAGAGAAGGTATGAAAGCTAAAATGAAAGATATCAAGAATGGAAGAAAGAAAGAAATTAACAAACGATAGAATGAGAGAAGGTATGAAAGGAATAATGAAAGATATCAAGAAAGAAAGAAAAAAAAATAAAGAGAGAAAGAGAGAAGTTATGAAAGCTAGAATGAAAGATATCAAGAAAGAAAGAAAGAAAGAAAGAAACTAAAGGTAGAATGAGAGAAGGTATGAAAGCTAGAATGAATGAAAGAAAGAAAGAAAGAAATAAACTAAAGATAGAATGAGAGAAGGTATGAAAGCTAGAATGAAAGCTATCAAGAAAGAAAGAAAGAAACAAACAAACTAAGGATAGAATGAGAGAAGGAATATAAGCTAGAATGAAAGACATCAAGAAAGAAAGAAAAAAATAGAGATAGAATGAGAGAAATTATGAAAGCTAGAATGAAAGATATCAAGAAAGAAACAAACAAAGAAATAAAGAAACTAAAGATAGAATAAGAGAAGGTATGAAAGCTAGAATGAAAGACATCAAGAAAGAAAGAAAGAAAGAAATTAACAAACGATAGAATGAGAGAAGGTATGAAAGGAATAATGAAAGATATCAAGAAAGAAAGAAAGAAAGAAAGAAACTAAAGGTAGAATGAGAGAAGGTATGAAAGCTAGAATGAAAGTAAGAAAGAAAGAAAGAAATAAACTAAAGATAGAATGAGAGAAGGTATGAAAGCTAGAATGAAAGACATCAAGAAAGATAGAAACGAAAGATAGAATGAGAGAAGGTATGAAAGCTAGAATGAAAGATATGAAGAAAGAAACAAACAAAGAAAGAAAGAAACTAAAGATAGAATGAGAGAAGGTATGAAAGCTAGAATGAAAGACATCAAGGAAGGAAGAAAAAAAGAAATTAACTAAAGATAGTATGAGAGAAGGTTTGAACAGTAGAATGAAAGATATCAAGAAAGAAAGAAACAAACTAAAGATAGAATGAGAGAAGTTATGAAAGCTAGAATGAAAGATATCAAGAAAAAAGATATTAACTAAAGATAGAATGAGAGAAGGTAAGAAAGCTAGAATGAAAGACATCTAGAAAGAAAGAAAGAAACTTGAGATAGAATGAGAGAAGGTATGAAAGCTAGAATGAAAGCTATCAAGAAAGAAAGAAAGAAACAAACAAACTAAGGATAGAATGAGAGAAGGAATATAAGCTAGAATGAAAGACATCAAGAAAGAAAGAAAAAAATAGAGATAGAATGAGAGAAATTATGAAAGCTAGAATGAAAGATATCAAGAAAGAAACAAACAAAGAAAGAAAGAAACTAAAGATAGAATAAGAGAAGGTATGAAAGCTAGAATGAAAGACATCAAGAAAGAAAGAAAGAAAGAAATTAACAAACGATAGAATGAGAGAAGGTATGAAAGGAATAATGAAAGATATCAAGAAAGAAAGAAAGAAAGAAAGAAACTAAAGGTAGAATGAGAGAAGGTATGAAAGCTAGAATGAAAGTAAGAAAGAAAGAAAGAAATAAACTAAAGATAGAATGAGAGAAGGTATGAAAGCTAGAATGAAAGACATCAAGAAAGATAGAAACGAAAGATAGAATGAGAGAAGGTATGAAAGCTAGAATGAAAGATATGAAGAAAGAAACAAACAAAGAAAGAAAGAAACTAAAGATAGAATGAGAGAAGGTATGAAAGCTAGAATGAAAGACATCAAGGAAGGAAGAAAAAAAGAAATTAACTAAAGATAGAATGAGAGAAGGTATGAACAGTAGAATGAAAGATATCAAGAAAGAAAGAAACAAACTAAAGATAGAATGAGAGAAGTTATGAAAACTAGAATGAAAGATATCAAGAAAAAAGATATTAACTAAAGATAGAATGAGAGAAGGTAAGAAAGCTAGAATGAAAGACATCTAGAAAGAAAGAAAGAAACTAGAGATAGAATGAGAGAAGGTATGAAAGCTAGAATGAAAGCTATCAAGAAAGAAAGAAAGAAACAAACGAACTAAGGATAGAATGAGAGAAGGAATATAAGCTAGAATGAAAGACATCAAGAAAGAAAGAAAAAAATAGAGATAGAATGAGAGAAATTATGAAAGCTAGAATGAAAGATATCAAGAAAGAAACAAACAAAGAAAGAAAGAAACTAAAGATAGAATAAGAGAAGGTATGAAAGCTAGAATTAAAGACATCAAGAAAGAAAGAAACTAAAGATAAAATGAGAGAAGGTATGAAAGCTAGAATGAAAGATATGAAGAAACAAACAAACAAAGAAAGAAACTAAAGATAGAATGAGAGAAGGTATGAAAGCTAGAATGAAAGATATCATCAAAGAAAGAAATAAAAATACTAAAGCTAGAATGAGAGAAGGTATGAAATCTAGATTGAAAGATATCAAGAATGAAAGAAAGAAAGAAAGAAAATAACTAAAGATAGAATGAGAGAAGGTATGAAAGCTAGAATGAAAGACATCAAGAAAGAAAGAAAGAAACTAAAATAGATTGAGAGAATATATGAAAGCTAGAATGAAAGACATGAAGAAAGAAAGGAAGAAAGATACCATAGATAGAATGAGAGAAGGTATGAAAGCTAAAATGAAAGATATCAAGAATGAAAGAAACAAAGAAATTAACAAACGATAGAATGAGAGAAGGTATGAAAGGAATAATGAAAGATATCAAGAAAGAAAGAAAAAAGATAAAGATAGAATGAGAGAAGGTATGAAAGCTAGAATGAAAGACATCAAGAAAGAAAGAAAGAAAGAAATTAACAAACGATAGAATGAGAGAAGGTATGAAAGGTAGAATGAAAGACATTAAGAAAGAAAGAAACGAAAGATAGAATGAGAGAAGGTATGAAAGCTAGAATGAAATATATCAAGAAAGAAAGAAATAAACTAAAGATAGAATGAGAGAAGGTATGAAAGCTAGAATTATAGATATCAAGAAAGAAAGAAACAAAGAATGAGAGAAACTAAAGATAGAATGAGAGAAGGTATGAAAGCTAGAATGAAAGACATCAAGAAAGAAAGAAACGAAAGATAGAATGAGAGAAGGTATGAAAGCTAGAATGAAATATATCAAGAAAGAAAGAAATAAACTAAAGATAGAATGAGAGAAGGTATGAAAAGTAGAATGAAAGATATCAAGAAAGAAAGAAACAAACTAAAGATAGAATGAGAGAAGTTATGAAAGCTAGAATGAAAGATATCAAGAAAAAAAGATATTGACTAAAGATAGAATGAGAGAAGGTAAGAAAGCTAGAATGAAAGACATCAAGAAAGAAAGAAAGAAACTAGAGATAGAATGAGAGAATGTATGAAAGCTAGAATGAAAGCTATCAAGAAAGAAAGAAAGAAACAAACAAACTAAGGATAGAATGAGAGAAGGAATAAAAGCTAGAATGAAAGACATCAAGAACGAAAGAAAAAAATAAAGATAGAATGAGGAAGTATGAAAGCTAGAATGAAAGATATCACGAAAGAAAGAAACAAAGAAAGAAAGAAACTAAAGATAGAATGAGAGAAGGTATGAAACCTAGAATGAAAGATATCAAGAATGAAAGAAAGAAAGAAATTAACTAAAGATAGAATGAGAGAAGTTATGAAACCTAGAATGAAAGATATCAAGAATGAAAGAAAGAAAGAAATTAACTAAAGATAGAATGAGAGAAGGTATGAAAGCTAGAATGAAAGACATCAAGAAAGAAAGGAAGTAAGATACCAAAGATAGAATGAGAGAAGGTATGAAAGCTAGATTGAAAGCTATCAAGAAAGAAAGAAAGAAACAAATAAACAAACTAAAGATAGAATAAAGAAGGTATGAAAGGAATAATGAAAGATATCAAGAAAGAAAGAAAGAAACTAAAATAGATTGAGAGAATGTATGAAAGCTAGAATGAAGGACATCAAGAAAGAAAGGAAGAAAGATACCAAAGATAGAATGAGAGAAGGTATGAAAGCTAAAATGAAAGATATCAAGAATGAAAGAAAGAAAGAAATTAACAAATGATAGAAGGTATGAAAGGAATAATGAAAGATATCAAGAAAGAAACAAACAAAGAAAGAAAGAAACTAAAGATAGAATGAGAGAAGGTATGAAAAGTAGAATGAAAGACATCAACAAAGAAAGAAATAAAGATACTAAACCTAGAATGAGAGAAGGTATGAAAGCTGTAATGAAAGATGTCAAGAATGAATGAAAGAAAGAAATTAACTAAGGACAGAATGAGAGAAGGTATGAAAGCTAGAATTACAGATATCAAGAAAGAAAGAAACAAAGAATGAAAGAAACTAAAGATAGAATGAGAGAAGGTATGAAAGCTAGAATGAAAGATATCAAGAAAGAAGGGAAGAAAGATACCAAAGATAGAATGAGAGAAGGTATGAAAGCTAGAATTATAGATATCAAGAAAGAAAGAAACAAAGAATGAAAGGAACTAAAGATAGAATGAGTGAAGGTATGAAAGCTAGAATGAAAGACATCAAGAAAGAAAGAGAGAAAGAAATAAACTAAAGGTAGAATGAGAGAAGGTATGAAAGCTAGAATGAAAGACATCAAGAAAGAAAGAAAAAAATAGAGATAGAATGACAGAAATTATGAAAGCTAGAATGAAAGATATCAAGAAAGAAACAAACAAAGAAAGAAACTAAAGATAGAATAAGAGAAGGTATGAAAGCGAGAATGAAAGACATCAAGAAAGAAAGAAAGAAAGAAAGAAAGAAACTAAAGATAGAATGCGAGAAGGTATGAAAGCTAGAATGAAAGACATCAAGAAAGAAAGAAACTAAAGATAAAATGAGAGAAGGTATGAAACCTAGAATGAAAGATATGAAGAAAGAAACAAACAAAGAAAGAAACAAAAGATAGAGTGAGAGAAGGTATGAAAGCTAGAATGAAAGATATCATCAAAGAAAGAAATAAAAATACTAAAGCTAGAATGAGAGAAGGTATGAAATCTAGATTGAAAGATATCAAGAATGAAAGAAAGAAAGAAAGAAAAATAACTAAAGATAGAATGAGAGAAGGTATGAAAGCTAGAATGAAAGACATCAAGAAAGAAAGAAAGAAATTAAAATAGATTGAGAGAATATATGAAAGCTAGAATGAAAGACATCAAGAAAGAAAGGAAGAAAGATACCATAGAGAGAATGAGAGAAGGTATGAAAGCTAAAATGAAAGATATCAAGAATGAAAGAAACAAAGAAATTAACAAACGATAGAATGAGAGAAGGTATGAAAGGAATAATGAAAGATATCAAGAAAGAAAGAAAAAAGATAAAGATATAATGAGAGAAGGTATGAAAGCTAGAATGAAAGAAAGAAAGAAAGAAAGAAATAAATAAACTAAAGATAGAATGAGAGAAGGTATGAAAGCAAGAATGAAAGACATTAAGAAAGAAAGAAACGAAAGATAGAATGAGAGAAGGTATGAAAGCTAGAATGAAATATATCAAGAAAGAAAGAAATAAACTAAAGAAAGAATGAGAGAAGGTATGAAAGCTAGAATTATAGATATCAAGAAAGAAAGAAACAAAGAATGAGAGAAACTAAAGATAGAATGAGAGAAGGTATGAAAGCTAGAATGAAAGACATCAAGAAAGAAAGAAAGAAAGAAATTAACTAAAGATAGAATGAGAGAAGGTATGAAAAGTAGAATGAAAGACATCAACAAAGAAAGAAATAAAGATACTAAACCTAGAATGAGAGAAGGTATGAAAGCTGTAATGAAAGATATCAAGAATGAATGAAAGAAAGAAATTAACTAAAGACAGAATGAGAGAAGGTATGAAAGCTAGAATTACAGATATCAAGAAAGAAAGAAACAAAGAATGAAAGAAACTAAAGATAGAATGAGAGAAGGTATGAAAGCTAGAATGAAAGATATCAAGAAAGAGGGGAAGAAAGATACCAAAGATAGAATGAGAGAAGGTATGAAAGCTAGAATTATAGATATCAAGAAAGAAAGAAACAAAGAATGAAAGGAACGAAAGATAGAATGAGTGAAGGTATGAAAGCTAGAATGAAAGACATCAAGAAAGAAAGAAACTAAAAATAGAATGAGAAAAGGTATGAAAACTAGAATGAAAGACATCAAGAAAGAAAGAAAGAAACTTCAGATTGAATGAGAGAAGGTTTGAAAGCTAGTATTATAGATATCAAGACAGAAAGATACAAAGAATGAAAGAAACTAAAGATAGAATGAGAGAAGGTATGAAAGCTAGAATGAAAGCTATCAAGAAAGAAAGAAATAAACTAAAATAGATTGAGAGAATATATGAAAGCTAGAATGAAAGACATCAAGAAAGAAAGGAAGAAAGAAACCAAAGATAGAATGAGAGATGGTATGAAAGCTAAAATGAAAGATATCAAGAATGAAAGAAAGAAAGAAATTAACTAACGATAGAATGAGAGAAGGTATGAAAGGAATAATGAAAGATATCAAGAAAGAAAGAAAGAAACTAAAATAGAATGAGAGAAGGTATTCAAGCTAGAATGAAATATATCAAGAAAGAAAGAAATAAACTAAAGATAGAATGAGAGAAGGTATGAAAGCTAGAATTATAGATATCAAGAAAGAAAGAAACAAAGAATGAAAGAAACTAAAATAGATTGAGAGAAGGTATGAAAGCTAGAATGAAAGACATCAAGAAAGAAAGAAAGAAACTAAAATAGATTGAGAGAATGTATGAAAGCTAGAATGAAAGACACCAAGAAAGAAAGGAAGAAAGATACCAAAGATAGAATGAGAGAAGGTATGAAAGCTAAAATGAAAGATATCAAGAATGGAAGAAAGAAAGAAATTAACAAACGATAGAATGAGAGAAGGTATGAAAGCTAAAATGAAAAATATCAAGAATGAAAGAAAGAAAGAAAGAAACTAAAGGTAGAATGAGAGAAGGTATGAAAGCTAGAATGAATGAAAGAAAGAAAGAAAGAAATAAACTAAAGATAGAATGAGAGAAGGTATGAAAGCTAGAATGAAAGACATCAAGAAAGAAAGAAAGAAAGAAAGAAATAAACTAAAGATAGAATGAGAGAAGGTATGAAAGCTAGAATGAAAGACATCAAGAAAGAAAGAAACGAAAGATAGAATGAGAGAAGGTATGAAAGCTAGAATGAAAGACATCAAGGAAGAAAGAAAGAAAGAAAGAAATTAACTAAAGATAGAATGAGAGAAGGTATGAAAAGTAGAATGAAAGATATCAAGAAAGAAAGAAACAAACTAAAGATAGAATGAGAGAAGTTATGAAAGCTAGAATGAAAGATATCAAGAAAAAAAGATATTAACTAAAGATAGAATGAGAGAAGGTAAGAAAGCTAGAATGAAAGACATCAAGAAAGAAAGAAAGAAACTAGAGATAGAATGAGAGAAGGTATGAAAGCTAGAATGAAAGCTATCAAGAAAGAAAGAAAGAAACAAACAAACTAAGGATAGAATGAGAGAAGGAATAAAAGCTGGAATGAAAGATATCAAGAAAGAAACAAACAAAGAGAGAAAGAAACTAAAGATAGAATGAGAGAAGGTATGAAAGCTAGAATGAAAGACATCAAGAAAGAAAGAAAGAAAGAAATAAACTAAAGATAGAATGAGAGAATGTATGAAAGCTAGAATGAGAGACATCAAGAAAGAAAGAAACTAAAGATGAAATGAGAGAAGGTATGAAAGCTACAATGAAAGATATGAAGAAAGAAACAAACAAACAAAGAAACTAAAGATAGAATGAGAGAAGGTATGAAAGCTAGAGTGAAAGACATCAACAAAGAAAGAAATAAAAATACTGAAGCTAGAATGAGAGAAGGTATGAAATCTAGATTGAAAGATATCAAGAATGAAAGAAAGAAAGAAAATAACTAAAGAGAGAATGAGAGAAGGTATGAAAGCTAGAATGAAAGACATCAAGAAAGAAAGAAAGAAACTTCAGATTGAATGAGAGAAGGTATGAAAGCTAGTATTATAGATATCAAGAAAGAAAGAAAGAAACAAACAAACTAAGGATAGAATGAGAGAAGGAATATAAGCTAGAATGAAAGACATCAAGAAAGAAAGAAAAAAATAGAGATAGAATGAGAGAAATTATGAAAGCTAGAATGAAAGACATCAAGAAAGAAAGAAAGAAAGAAAGAAACTAAAGATAGAATGAGAGAAGGTATGAAAGCTAGAATGAAAGACATCAAGAAAGAAAGAAACTAAAGATAAAATGAGAGAAGGTATGAAAGCTAGAATGAAAGATATGAAGAAAGAAACAAACAAAGAAAGAAACAAAAGATAGAGTGAGAGAAGGTATGAAAGCTAGAATGAAAGATATCATCAAAGAAAGAAATAAAAATACTAAAGCTAGAATGAGAGAAGGTATGAAATCTAGATTGAAAGATATCAAGAATGAAAGAAAGAAAGAAAGAAAAATAACTAAAGATAGAATGAGAGAAGGTATGAAAGCTAGAATGAAAGACATCAAGAAAGAAAGAAAGAAACTAAAATAGATTGAGAGAATATATGAAAGCTAGAATGAAAGACATCAAGAAAGAAAGGAAGAAAGATACCATAGATAGAATGAGAGAAGGTATGAAAGCTAAAATGAAAGATATCAAGAATGAAAGAAACAAAGAAATTAACAAACGATAGAATGAGAGAAGGTATGAAAAGAATAATGAAAGATATCAAGAAAGAAAGAAAAAAGATAAAGATAGAATGAGAGAAGGTATGAAAGCTAGAATGAAAGATATCATGAAAGAAAGAAAGAAAGAAAGAAACTAAAGGTAGAATGAGAGAAGGTATGAAAGCTAGAATGAAAGAAAGAAAGAAAGAAAGAAAGAAAGAAAGAAATAAACTAAAGATAGAATGAGAGAAGGTATGAAAGCTAGAATGAAAGACATCAAGAAAGAAAG
Source organism: Intellagama lesueurii (assembly GCA_037013535.1). Classification (NCBI taxonomy): domain Eukaryota; kingdom Metazoa; phylum Chordata; class Lepidosauria; order Squamata; family Agamidae; genus Intellagama; species Intellagama lesueurii. Next base: position 9,235,301 of record JBAJHW010000013.1, read on the forward strand.
AAACGAAAGATAGAATGAGAGAAGGTATGAAAGCTAGAATGAAAGAAAGAAAGAAAGAAAGAAATAAACTAAAGATAGAATGAGAGAAGTTATGAAAGCAAGAATGAAAGACATTAAGAAAGAAAGAAACGAAAGATAGAATGAGAGAAGGTATGAAAGCTAGAATGAAATATATCAAGAAAGAAAGAAATAAACTAAAGATAGAATGAGAGAAGGTATGAAAGCTAGAATTATAGATATCAAGAAAGAAAGAAACAAAGAATGAGAGAAACTAAAGATAGAATGAGAGAAGGTATGAAAGCTAGAATGAAAGACATCAAGAAAGAAAGAAAGAAAGAAATTAACTAAAGATAGAATGAGAGAAGGTATGAAAAGTAGAATGAAAGATATCAAGAAAGAAAGAAACAAACTAAAGATAGAATGAGAGGTTATGAAAGCTAGAATGAAAGATATCAAGAAAAAAAGATATTAACTAAAGATAGAATGAGAGAAGGTAAGAAAGCTAGAATGAAAGACATCAAGAAAGAAAGAAAGAAACTAGAGATAGAATGAGAGAAGGTATGAAAGCTAGAATGAAAGCTATCAAGAAAGGAAGAAAGAAACAAACAAACTAAGGATAGAATGAGAGAAGGAATAAAAGCTAGAATGAAAGACATCAAGAACGAAAGAAAAAAATAAAGATAGAATGAGAAAGTATGAAAGCTAGAATGAAAGATATCACGAAAGAAAGAAAGAAAGAAAGAAAGAAAGAAACTAAAGATAGAATGAGAGAAGGTATGAAACCTAAAATGAAAGATATCAAGAATGAAAGAAAGAAAGAAATTAACTAAAGATAGAATGAGAGAAGGTATGAAACCTAGAATGAAAGATATCAAGAATGAAAGAAAGAAAGAAATTAACTAAAGATAAAATGAGAGAAGGTATGAAATCTAGATTGAAAGACATCAAGAAAGAAAGAAAGAAACTTCAGATTGAATGAGAGAAGGTATGAAAGCTAGAATGAAAGACATCAAGAAAGAAAGGAATTAAGATACCAAAGATAGAATGAGAGAAGGTATGAAAGCTAGATTGAAAGCTATCAAGAAAGAAAGAAAGAAACAAATAAACAAACTAAAGATAGAATAAAGAAGGTATGAAAGGAATAATGAAAGATATCAAGAAAGAAAGAAAGAAACTAAAATAGATTGAGAGAATGTATGAAAGCTAGAATGAAAGACATCAAGAAAGAAAGGAAGAAAGATACCAAAGATAGAATGAGAGAAGGTATGAAAGCTAAAATGAAAGATATCAAGAATGAAAGAAAGAAAGAAATTAACAAATGATAGAAGGTATGAAAGGAATAATGAAAGATATCAAGAAAGAAACAAACAAAGAAAGAAACTAAAGATAGAATGAGAGAAGGTATGAAAGCTAGAATGAAAGACATCAACAAAGAAAGAAATAAAGATACTAAACCTAGAATGAGAGAAGGTATGAAAGCTGTAATGAAAGATATCAAGAATGAATGAAAGAAAGAAATTAACTAAAGACAGAATGAGAGAAGGTATGAAAGCTAGAATTACAGATATCAAGAAAGAAAGAAACAAAGAATGAAAGAAACTAAAGATAGAATGAGAGAAGGTATGAAAGCTAGAATGAAAGATATCAAGAAAGAGAGGAAGAAAGATACCAAAGATAGAATGAGAGAAGGTATGAAAGCTAGAATTAATGATATATAGAAAGAAAGAAACAAAGAATGAAAGGAACTAAAGATAGAATGAGAGAAGGTATGAAAGCTAGAATGAAAGAAATCAAGAAGGAAAGAAAGATACCAAAGATAGAATGAGAGAAGGTATGAAAGCAAGAATGAAAGATATCAAGAAAGAAAGAAACAAACAAAGAAAGAAAGATACTAAAGATATAATGAGAGAAGGTATGAAAGCTAGAATGAAAGACATCAAGAAAGAAAGAGAGAAAGAAATAAACTAAAGATAGAATGAGAGAAGGTATGAAAGCTAGAATGAAAGACATCAAGAAAGAAAGAAACTAAAAATAGAATGAGAAAAGGTATGAAAACTAGAATGAAAGACATCAAGAAAGAAAGAAAGAAACTTCAGATTGAATGAGAGAAGGTTTGAAAGCTAGTATTATAGATATCAAGAAAGAAAGATACAAAGAATGAAAGAAACTAAAGATAGAATGAGAGAAGGTATGAAAGCAAGAATGAAAGACTTCAAGAAAGGAAGGAAGAAAGATACCACAGATAGAATGAGAGAAGGTATGAAAGCTAGAATGAAAGCTTTCAAGAAAGAAAGAAATAAACTAAAATAGATTGAGAGAATATATGAAAGCTAGAATGAAAGACATCAAGAAAGAAAGGAAGAAAGAAACCAAAGATAGAATGAGAGAAGGTATGAAAGCTAAAATGAAAGATATCAAGAATGAAAGAAAGAAATTAACAAACGATAGAATGAGAGAAGGTATGAAAGGAATAATGAAAGATATCAAGAAAGAAAGAAAGAAACTAAAATAGAATGAGAGAAGGTATTAAAGCTAGAATGAAATATATCAAGAAAGAAAGAAATAAACTAAAGATAGAATGAGAGAAGGTATGAAAGCTAGAATTATAGATATCAAGAAAGAAAGAAACAAAGAATGAAAGAAACTAAAATAGATTGAGAGAAGGTATGAAAGCTAGAATGAAAGACATCAAGAAAGAAAGAAAGAAACTAAAATAGATTGAGAGAATGTATGAAAGCTAGAATGAAAGACACCAAGAAAGAAAAGAAGAAAGATACCAAAGATAGAATGAGAGAAGGTATGAAAGCTAAAATGAAAGATATCAAGAATGGAAGAAAGAAAGAAATTAACAAACGATAGAATGAGAGAAGGTATGAAAAGAATAATGAAAGATATCAAGAAAGAATGAAAAAAAATAAAGATAGAAAGAGAGAAGGTATGAAAGCTAGAATGAAAGATATCAAGAAAGAAAGAAAGAAAGAAAGAAACTAAAGGTAGAATGAGAGAAGGTATGAAAGCTAGAATGAATGAAAGAAAGAAAGAAAGAAAGAAATAAACTAAAGATAGAATGAGAGAAGGTATGAAAGCTAGAATGAAAGACATCAAGAAAGAAAGAAACGAAAGATAGAATGAGAGAAGGTATGAAAGCTAGAATGAAAGACATCAAGGAAGAAAGAAAGAAAGAAATTAACTAAAGATAGAATGAGAGAAGGTATGAAAAGTAGAATGAAAGATATCAAGAAAGAAAGAAACAAACTAAAGATAGAATGAGAGAAGTTATGAAAGCTAGAATGAAAGATATCAAGAAAAAAAGATATTAAGTAAAGATAGAATGAGAGAAGGTAAGAAAGCTAGAATGAAAGACATCAAGAAAGAAAGAAAGAAACTAGAGATAGAATGAGAGAAGGTATGAAAGCTAGAATGAAAGCTATCAAGAAAGAATGAAAGAAACAAACAAACTAAGGATAGAATGAGAGAAGGAATAAAAGCTGGAATGAAAGATATCAAGAAAGAAACAAACAAAGAGAGAAAGAAACTAAAGATAGAATGAGAGAAGGTATGAAAGCTAGAATGAAAGACATCAAGAAAGAAAGAAACTAAAGATGAAATGAGAGAAGGTATGAAAGCTACAATGAAAGATATGAAGAAAGAAACAAACAAAGAAAGAAATGAAAGATAGAATGAGAGAAGGTATGAAAGCTAGAGTGAAAGACATCAACAAAGAAAGAAATAAAAATACTGAAGCTAGAATGAGAGAAGGTATGAAATCTAGATTGAAAGATATCAAGAATGAAAGAAAGAAAGAAAATAACTAAAGATAGAATGAGAGAAGGTATGAAAGCTAGAATGAAAGACATCAAGAAAGAAAGGAAGAAACTTCAGATTGAATGAGAGAAGGTATGAAAGCTAGTATTATAGATATCAAGAAAGAAAGAAACAAAGAATGAAAGAAACTAAAGATAGAATGAGAGACGGTATGAAAGCTAGAATGAAGGACATCAAGAAAGAAAGGAAGAAAGATACCACAGATAGAATGAGAGAAGTTATGAAAGCTAGAATGAAAGCTATGAAGATAGAAAGAAATAAACTAAAATAGATTGAGAGAATATATGAAAGCTAGAATGAAAGACATCAAGAAAGAAAGGAAGAAAGATACCAAGGATAGAATGAGAGAAGGTACGAAAGCTAAAATGAAAGATATCAAGAATGAAAGAAAGAAAGAAATTAACAAACGATAGAATGAGAGAAGGTATGAAAGGAATAATGAAAGATATCAAGAAAGAAAGAAAGAAAGAAAGAAAGAAACTAAAGGTAGAATGAGAGAAGGTATGAAAGCTAGAATGAAAGAAAGAAAGAAAGAAAGAAAAAAACTAAAGATAGAATGAGAGAAGGTATGAAAGCTAGAATGAAAGACATCAAGAAAGAAAGAAACGAAAGATAGAATGAGAGAAGGTAAGAAAGCTAGAATGAAAGATATGAAGAAAGAAACAAACAAAGAAAGAAAGAAACTAAAGATAGAATGAGAGAAGGTATGAAAGCTAGAATGAAAGTCATCAAGGAAGAAAGAAAGAAAGAAAGAATAATAACTAAAGATAGAATGAGAAGGTATGAAAGCTAGAATGAAAGACATCAAGAAAGAAAGAAAGAAACTAAAATAGATTGAGAGAATATATGAAAGCTAGAATGAAAGACATCAAGAAAGATAGGAAGAAAGATACCATAGATAGAATGAGAGAAGGTATGAAAGCTAAAATGAAAGATATCAAGAATGAAAGAAACAAAGAAATTAACAAACGATAGAATGAGAGAAGGTATGAAAGGAATAATGAAAGATATCAAGAAAGAAAGAAACAAACTAAAGATAGAATGAGAGAAGTTATGAAAGCTAGAATGAAAGATATCAAGAAAAAAGATATTAACTAAAGATAGAATGAGAGAAGGTAAGAAAGCTAGAATGAAAGACATCTAGAAAGAAAGAAAGAAACTAGAGATAGAATGAGAGAAGGTATGAAAGCTAGAATGAAAGCTATCAAGAAAGAAAGAAAGAAACAAACAAACTAAGGATAGAATGAGAGAAGGAATATAAGCTAGAATGAAAGACATCAAGAAAGAAAGAAAAAAATAGAGATAGAATGAGAGAAATTATGAAAGCTAGAATGAAAGATATCAAGAAAGAAACAAACAAAGAAAGAAAGAAACTAAAGATAGAATAAGAGAAGGTATGAAAGCTAGAATGAGAAACATCAAGAAAGAAAGAAAGAAAGAAAGAAACTAAAGATAGAATGAGAGAAGGTATGAAAGCTAGAATGAAAGACATCAAGAAAGAAAGAAACTAAAGATAAAATGAGAGAAGGTATGAAAGCTAGAATGAAAGATATGAAGAAAGAAATAAACAAAGAAAGAAACTAAAGATAGAATGAGAGAAGGTATGAAAGCTAGAATGAAAGATATCATCAAAGAAAGAAATAAAAATACTAAAGCTAGAATGAGAGAAGGTATGAAATCTAGATTGAAAGATATCAAGAAAGAAAGAAAGAAAGAAAGAAAAATAACTAAAGATAGAATGAGAAGGTATGAAAGCTAGAATGAAAGACATCAAGAAAGAAAGAAAGAAACTAAAATAGATTGAGAGAATATATGAAAGCTAGAATGAAAGACATCAAGAAAGATAGGAAGAAAGATACCATAGATAGAATGAGAGAAGGTATGAAAGCTAAAATGAAAGATATCAAGAATGAAAGAAACAAAGAAATTAACAAACGATAGAATGAGAGAAGGTATGAAAGGAATAATGAAAGATATCAAGAAAGAAAGAGAAAAGATAAAGATAGAATGAGAGAAGGTATGAAAGCTAGAATGAAAGATATCAAGAAAGAAAGAAAGAAAGAAAGAAACTAAAGGTAGAATGAGAGAAGGTATGAAAGCTAGAATGAAAGAAAGAAAGAAAGAAAGAAAGAAAGAAATAAACTAAAGATAGAATGAGAGAAGGTATGAAAGCTAGAATGAAAGACATCAAGAAAGAAAGAAACGAAAGATAGAATGAGAGAAGGTATGAAAGCTAGAATGAAATATATCAAGAAAGAAAGAAATAAACTAAAGATAGAATGAGAGAAGGTATGAAAGCTAGAATTATAGATATCAAGAAAGAAAGAAACAAAGAATGAGAGAAACTAAAGATAGAATGAGAGAAGGTATGAAAGCTAGAACGAAAGACATCAAGAAAGAAAGGAAGAAAGAAATTAATAAACGATAGAATGAGAGAAGGTATGAATGGAATAATGAAAGATATCAAGAAAGAAAGAAAGAAAGAAAGAAAGAAACTAAAGGTAGAATGAGAGAAGGTATGAAAGCTAGAATGAAAGAAAGAAAGAAAGAAAGAAAGAAAGAAACTAAAGATAGAATGAGAGAAGGTATGAAAGCTAGAATGAAAGATATGAATAAAGAAACAAACAAGGAAAGAAAGAAAGAAACTAAAGATAGAATGAGAGAAGGTATGAAAAGTAGAATGAAAGATATCAAGAAAGAAAGAAACAAACTAAAGATATAATGAGAGAAGTTATGAAAGCTAGAATGAAAGATATCAAGAAAAAAAGATATTAACTAAAGATAGAATGAGAGAAGGTAAGAAAGCTAGAATGAAAGACATCAAGAAAGAAAGAAAGAAACTAGAGATCGAATGAGAGAAGGTGTGAAAGCTAGAATGAAAGCTATCAAGAAAGAAAGAAACAAAGAATGAAAGAAACTAAAGATAGAATGAGAGAAGGTATGAAAGCTAGAATGAAATATATCAAGAAAGAAAGAAAAAATAGAGATAGAATGAGAGAAAGTATGAAAGCTAGAATGAAAGATATCAAGAAAGAAAGAAACAAAGAAAGAAAGAAACTAAAGATAGAATGAGAGAAGGTATGAAAGCTAGAATGAAAGACATCAAGAATGAAAGAAATAAAGAATTTAACTAAAGATAGAATGAGAGAAGGTATGAAAGCTAGATTGAAAGCTATCAAGAAAGAAAGAAAGAAACAAATAAACAAACTAAAGATTGAATAGAGGTATGAAAGGAATAATGGAAGATATCAAGAAAGAAAGAAAGAAAGAAAGAAACTAAAATAGAATAAGAAAAGGTATGAAAGCTAGAATGAAAGACATCAAGAAAGAAAGGAAGAACGATACCAAAGATAGAATGGGAGAATGTATGAAAGCTAGAATAAAAGATATCAAGAATGAATGAAAGAAAGAAACTAAAATAGAATGAGAGAAGGTATGAAAGGTAGAATGAAAGATATCAAGAATGAAAGCAAGAAAGAAATTAACCAAATATAGAATGAGAGAAGGTATGAAAGCTAGAATGAAAGACATCAAGAAATAAAAAAACAAACTAAAGATAGAATGAGAGAAGGTATGAAAGCTAGAATGAAAGACATCAACAAAGAAAGAAATAAAAATACTAAAGCTAGAATGAGAGAAGTTATGAAATCTAGACTGAAAGACATCAAGATAGAAAGAAAGAAACTTCAGATTGAATGAGAGAAGGTATGAAAGCTAGAATGAAAGACATCAAGAAGGAAAGGAAGTAAGATACCAAAGATAGAATGAGAGAAGGTATGAAAGCTAGAATGAAAGCTATCAAGAAAGAAAGAAAGAAACAAATAAACAAACTAAAGATAGAAGAGAAGGTATGAAAGGAATAATTAAAGATATCAAGAAAGAAAGAAAGAAACTAAAATAGATTGAGAGAATGTATGAAAGCTAGAATGAAAGACATCAAGAAAGAAAGGAAGAAAGATACCAAAGATAGAATGAGAGAAGGTATGAAAGCTAAAATGAGAGATATCAAGAATGAAAGAAAGAAAGAAATTAACAAATGATAGAATGAGAGAAGGAATAAAAGCTAGAATGAAAGACATGAAGAAAAAAAGAAAAAAATAAAGATAGAATGAGAGAAAGTATGAAAGCTAGATTGAAAGATATCAAGAAAGAAAGAAAGATACCAAAGATAGAATGAGAGAAGTTATGAAAGCTAGAATGAAAGATATCAAGAAGGAAAGAAACAAACAAAGAATGAAAGAAACTAAAGATAGAATGAGAAAAGGTATGAAAGCTAGAATGAAAGACATCAAGAAAGAAAGAAAGAAAGAAAGAAATAAACTAAAGATAGAATGAGAGAAGGTATGAAAGCTAGAATGAAAGACATCAAGAAAGAAAGAAACTAAAGATAGAATGAGAGAAGGTATGAAAACTAGAATGAAAGACATCAAGAAAGAAAGAAAGAAATTGCAGATTGAATGAGAGAAGGTATGAAAGCTAGTATTATAGATATCAAGAAAGAAAGATACAAAGAATGAAAGAAACTAAAGATAGAATGAGAGAAGGTATGAAAGCTAGAATGAAAGACATCAAGAAAGAAAGGAAGAAAGATACCACAGATAGAATGAGAGAAGGTATGAAAGCTAGAATGAAAGCTTTCAAGAAAGAAAGAAATAAGCTAAAATAGATTGAGAGAATATATGAAAGCTAGAATGAAAGACATCAAGAAAGAAAGGAAGAAAGATACCAAAGATAGAATGAGAGAAGGTATGAAAGCTAATATGAAAGATATCAAGAATGAAAGAAAGAAAGAAATTAACAAACGATAGAATGAGAGAAGGTATGAAAGGAATAATGAAAGATATCAAGAAAGAAAGAAAGAAACTAAAGATAAAATGAGAGAAGGTATGAAAGCTAGAATGAAAGATATGAAGAAAGAAACAAACAAAGAAAGAAACAAAAGATAGAGTGAGAGAAGGTATGAAAGCTAGAATGAAAGATATCATCAAAGAAAGAAATAAAAATACTAAAGCTAGAATGAGAGAAGGTATGAAATCTAGATTGAAAGATATCAAGAATGAAAGAAAGAAAGAAAGAAAAATAACTAAAGATAGAATGAGAGAAGGTATGAAAGCTAGAATGAAAGACATCAAGAAAGAAAGAAAGAAACTAAAATAGATTGAGAGAATATATGAAAGCTAGAATGAAACACATCAAGAAAGAAAGGAAGAAAGATACCATAGATAGAATGAGAGAAGGTATGAAAGCTAAAATGAAAGATATCAAGAATGAAAGAAACAAAGAAATTAACAAACGATAGAATGAGAGAAGGTATGAAAGGAATAATGAAAGATATCAAGAAAGAAAGAAAAAAGATAAAGATAGAATGAGAGAAGGTATGAAAGCTAGAATGAAAGAAAGAAAGAAAGAAAGAAAGAAATAAACTAAAGAAGGAATGAGAGAAGGTATGAAAGCAAGAATGAAAGACATTAAGAAAGAAAGAAACGAAAGATAGAATGAGAGAAGGTATGAAAGCTAGAATGAAATATATCAAGAAAGAAAGAAATAAACTAAAGATAGAATGAGAGAAGGTATGAAAGCTAGAATTATAGATATCAAGAAAGAAAGAAACAAAGAATGAGAGAAACTAAAGATAGAATGAGAGAAGGTATGAAAGCTAGAATGAAAGACATCAAGAAAGAAAGAAAGAAATTAACTAAAGATAGAATGAGAGAAGTTATGAAAGCTAGAATGAAAGATATCAAGAAAAAAAGATATTAACTAAAGATAGAATGAGAGAAGGTAAGAAAGCTAGAAGGAAAGACATCAAGAAAGAAAGAAAGAAACTAGAGATAGAATGAGAGAAGGTATGAAAGCTAGAATGAAAGCTATCAAGAAAGGAAGAAAGAAACAAACAAAGTAAGGATAGAATGAGAGAAGGAATAAAAGCTAGAATGAAAGACATCAAGAACGAAAGAAAAAAATAAAGATAGAATGAGAAAGTATGAAAGCTAGAATGAAAGATATCACGAAAGAAAGAAACAAAGAAAGAAAGAAACTAAAGATAGAGTGAGAGAAGGTATGAAACCTAAAATGAAAGATATCAAGAATGAAAGAAAGAAAGAAATTAACTAAAGATAGAATGAGAGAAGGTATGAAACCTAGAATGAAAGATATCAAGAATGAAAGAAAGAAAGAAATTAACTAAAGATAAAATGAGAGAAGGTATGAAATCTAGATTGAAAGACATCAAGAAAGAAAGAAAGAAACTTCAGATTGAATGAGAGAAGGTATGAAAGCTAGAATGAAAGACATCAAGAAAGAAAGGAATTAAGATACCAAAGATAGAATGAGAGAAGGTATGAAAGCTAGATTGAAAGCTATCAAGAAAGAAAGAAAGAAACAAATAAACAAACTAAAGATAGAATAAAGAAGGTATGAAAGGAATAATGAAAGATATCAAGAAAGAAAGAAAGAAACTAAAATAGATTGAGAGAATGTATGAAAGCTAGAATGAAAGACATCAAGAAAGAAAGGAAGAAAGATATCAAAGATAGAATGAGAGAAGGTATGAAAGCTAAAATGAAAGATATCAAGAATGAAAGAAAGAAAGAAATTAACAAATGATAGAAGGTATGAAAGGAATAATGAAAGATATCAAGAAAGAAACAAACAAAGAAAGAAAGAAAGGAACTAAAGGTAGAATGAGAGAAGGTATGAAAGCTAGAATGAAAGAAAGAAAGAAAGAAAGAAAGAAAGAAACTAAAGATAGAATGAGAGAAGGTATGAAAGCTAGAATGAAAGATATGAATAAAGAAACAAACAAGGAAAGAAAGAAAGAAACTAAAGATAGAATGAGAGAAGGTATGAAAAGTAGAATGAAAGATATCAAGAAAGAAAGAAACAAACTAAAGATAGAATGAGAGAAGTTATGAAAGCTAGAATGAAAGATATCAAGAAAAAAAGATATTAACTAAAGATAGAATGAGAGAAGGTATGAAAGCTAGAATAAAATATATCAAGAAAGAAAGAAAAAATAGAGATAGAATGAGAGAAAGTATGAAAGCTAGAATGAAAGATCTCAAGAAAGAAAGAAACAAAGAAAGAAAGAAACTAAAATAGAATAAGAAAAGGTATGAAAGCTAGAATGAAAGACATCAAGAATGAAAGAAATAAAGAATTTAACTAAAGATAGAATGAGAGAAGGTATGAAAGCTAGATTGAACGCTATCAAGAAAGAAAGAAAGAAACAAATAAACAAACTAAAGATTGAATAGAGGTATGAAAGGAATAATGAAAGATATAAAGAAAGAAAGAAAGAAAGAAAGAAACTAAAATAGAATAAGAAAAGGTATGAAAGCTAGAATGAAAGACATCAAGAAAGAAAGGAAGAAAGATACCAAAGATAGAATGGGAGAATGTATGAAAGCTAGAATAAAAGATATCAAGAATGAAAGAAAGAAAGAAATTAACTAACGATAGAATGAGAGAAGGTATGAAAGGAATAATGAAAGATATCAAGAAAGAAAGAAAGAAAGAAACTAAAATAGAATGAGAGAAGGTATGAAAGGTAGAATGAAAGATATCAAGAATGAAAGTAAGAAAGAAATTAACCAAATATAGAATGAGAGAAGGTATGAAAGCTAGAATGAAAGACATCAAGAAAGAAAAAAACAAACTAAAGATAGAATGAGAGAAGGTATGAAAGCTAGAATGAAAGACATCAACAAAGAAAGAAATAAAAATACTAAAGCTAGAATGAGAGAAGGTATGAAATCTAGACTGAAAGACATCAAGAAAGAAAGAAAGAAACTTCAGATTGAATGAGAGAAGGTATGAAAGCTAGAATGAAAGACATCAAGAAGGAAAGGAAGTAAGATACCAAAGATAGAATGAGAGAAGGTATGAAAGCTAGAATGAAAGCTATCAAGAAAGAAAGAAAGAAACAAATAAACAAATTAAAGATAGAAGAGAAGGTATGAAAGGAATAATTAAAGATATCAAGAAAGAAAGAAAGAAACTAAAATAGATTGAGAGAATGTATGAAAGCTAGAATGAAAGACATCAAGAAAGAAAGGAAGAAAGATACCAAAGATAGAATGAGAGAAGGTATGAAAGCTAAAATGAGAGATATCAAGAATGAAAGAAAGAAAGAAATTAACAAATGATAGAATGAGAGAAGGAATAAAAGCTAGAATGAAAGACATGAAGAAAAAAAGAAAAAAATAAAGATAGAATGAGAGAAAGTATGAAATCTAGATTGAAAGATATCAAGAATGAAAGAAAGAAAGAAAGAAAAATAACTAAAGATAGAATGAGAGAAGGTATGAAAGCTAGAATGAAAGACATCAAGAAAGAAAGAAAGAAACTAAAATAGATTGAGAGAATATATGAAAGCTAGAATGAAACACATCAAGAAAGAAAGGAAGAAAGATACCATAGATAGAATGAGAGAAGGTATGAAAGCTAAAATGAAAGATATCAAGAATGAAAGAAACAAAGAAATTAACAAACGATAGAATGAGAGAAGGTATGAAAGGAATAATGAAAGATATCAAGAAAGAAAGAAAAAAGATAAAGATAGAATGAGAGAAGGTATGAAAGCTAGAATGAAAGAAAGAAAGAAAGAAAGAAAGAAAGAAAGAAAGTAAAGATAGAATGAGAGAAGGTATGAAAGCAAGAATGAAAGACATTAAGAAAGAAAGAAACGAAAGATAGAATGAGAGAAGGTATGAAAGCTAGAATGAAATATATCAAGAAAGAAAGAAATAAACTAAAGATAGAATGAGAGAAGGTATGAAAGCTAGAATTATAGATATCAAGAAAGAAAGAAACAAAGAATGAGAGAAACTAAAGATAGAATGAGAGAAGGTATGAAAGCTAGAATGAAAGACATCAAGAAAGAAAGAAAGAAAGAAATTAACTAAAGATAGAATGAGAGAAGGTATGAAAAGTAGAATGAAAGATATCAAGAAAGAAAGAAACAAACTAAAGATAGAATGAGAGAAGTTATGAAAGCTAGAATGAAAGATATCAAGAAAAAAAGATATTAACTAAAGATAGAATGAGAGAAGGGAAGAAAGCTAGAATGAAAGACATCAAGAAAGAAAGAAAGAAACTAGAGATAGAATGAGAGAAGGTATGAAAGCTAGAATGAAAGCTATCAAGAAAGGAAGAAAGAAAGAAACAAACTAAAGATAGAATGAGAGAAGTTATGAAAGCTAGAATGAAAGATATCAAGAAAAAAAGATATTAACTAAAGATAGAATGAGAGAAGGTATGAAAGCTAGAATGAAATATATCAAGAAAGAAAGAAAAAATAGAGATAGAATGAGAGAAAGTATGAAAGCTAGAATGAAAGATATCGAGAAAGAAAGAAACAAAGAAAGAAAGAAACTAAAGATAGAATGAGAGAAGGTATGAAATCTAGATTGAAAGACATCAAGAAAGAAAGAAAGAAACTTCAGATTGAATGAGAGAAGGTATGAAAGCTAGAATGAAAGACATCAAGAAAGAAAGGAATTAAGATACCAAAGATAGAATGAGAGAAGGTATGAAAGCTAGATTGAAAGCTATCAAGAAAGAAAGAAAGAAACAAATAAAGAAACTAAAGATAGAATAAAGAAGGTATGAAAGGAATAATGAAAGATATCAAGAAAGAAAGAAAGAAACTAAAATAGATTGAGAGAATGTATGAAAGCTAGAATGAAAGACATCAAGAAAGAAAGGAAGAAAGATACCAAAGATAGAATGAGAGAAGGTATGAAAGCTAAAATGAAAGATATCAAGAATGAAAGAAAGAAAGAAATTAACAAATGATAGAAGGTATGAAAGGAATAATGAAAGATATCAAGAAAGAAACAAAGAAAGAAAGAAAGAAAGAAACTAAAGGTAGAATGAGAGAAGGTATGAAAGCTAGAATGAAAGAAAGAAAGAAAGAAAGAAAGAAAGAAACTAAAGATAGAATGAGAGAAGGTATGAAAGCTAGAATGAAAGATATGAATAAAGAAACAAACAAGGAAAGAAAGAAAGAAACTAAAGATAGAATGAGAGAAGGTATGAAAAGTAGAATGAAAGCTATCAAGAAAGAAAGAAACAAACTAAAGATAGAATGAGAGAAGTTATGAAAGCTAGAATGAAAGATATCAAGAAAAAAAGATATTAACTAAAGATAGAATGAGAGAAGGTATGAAAGCTAGAATGAAATATATCAAGAAAGAAAGAAAAAATAGAGATAGAATGAGAGAAAGTATGAAAGCTAGAATGAAAGATCTCAAGAAAGAAAGAAACAAAGAAAGAAAGAAACTAAAATAGAATAAGAAAAGGTATGAAAGCTAGAATGAAAGACATCAAGAATGAAAGAAATAAAGAATTTAACTAAAGATAGAATGAGAGAAGGTATGAAAGCTAGATTGAACGCTATCAAGAAAGAAAGAAAGAAACAAATAAACAAACTAAAGATTGAATAGAGGTATGAAAGGAATAATGAAAGATATAAAGAAAGAAAGAAAGAAAGAAAGAAACTAAAATAGAATAAGAAAAGGTATGAAAGCTAGAATGAAAGACATCAAGAAAGAAAGGAAGAAAGATACCAAAGATAGAATGGGAGAATGTATGAAAGCTAGAATAAAAGATATCAAGAATGAAAGAAAGAAAGAAATTAACTAACGATAGAATGAGAGAAGGTATGAAAGGAATAATGAAAGATATCAAGAAAGAAAGAAAGAAAGAAACTAAAATAGAATGAGAGAAGGTATGAAAGGTAGAATGAAAGATATCAAGAATGAAAGTAAGAAAGAAATTAACCAAATATAGAATGAGAGAAGGTATGAAAGCTAGAATGAAAGACATCAAGAAAGAAAAAAACAAACTAAAGATAGAATGAGAGAAGGTATGAAAGCTAGAATGAAAGACATCAACAAAGAAAGAAATAAAAATACTAAAGCTAGAATGAGAGAAGGTATGAAATCTAGACTGAAAGACATCAAGAAAGAAAGAAAGAAACTTCAGATTGAATGAGAGAAGGTATGAAAGCTAGAATGAAAGACATCAAGAAGGAAAGGAAGTAAGATACCAAAGATAGAATGAGAGAAGGTATGAAAGCTAGAATGAAAGCTATCAAGAAAGAAAGAAAGAAACAAATAAACAAATTAAAGATAGAAGAGAAGGTATGAAAGGAATAATTAAAGATATCAAGAAAGAAAGAAAGAAACTAAAATAGATTGAGAGAATGTATGAAAGCTAGAATGAAAGACATCAAGAAAGAAAGGAAGAAAGATACCAAAGATAGAATGAGAGAAGGTATGAAAGCTAAAATGAGAGATATCAAGAATGAAAGAAAGAAAGAAATTAACAAATGATAGAATGAGAGAAGGAATAAAAGCTAGAATGAAAGACATGAAGAAAAAAAGAAAAAAATAAAGATAGAATGAGAGAAAGTATGAAAGCTAGAATGAAAGATATCAAGAAAGAAAGAAAGATACCAAAGATAGAATGAGAGAAGGTATGAAAGCTAGAATGAAAGATATCAAGAAGGAAAGAAACAAACAAAGAATGAAAGAAACTAAAGATAGAATGAGAAAAGGTATGAAAGCTAGAATGAAAGACATCAAGAAAGAAAGAAAGAAAGAAAGAAATAAACTAAAGATAGAATGAGAGAAGGTATGAAAGCTAGAATGAAAGACATCAAGAAAGAAAGAAACTAAAGATAGAATGAGAGAAGGTATGAAAACTAGAATGAAAGACATCAAGAAAGAAAGAAAGAAATTTCAGATTGAATGAGAGAAGGTATGAAAGCTAGTATTATAGATATCAAGAAAGAAAGATACAAAGAATGAAAGAAACTAAAGATAGAATGAGAGAAGGTATGAAAGCTAGAATGAAAGACATCAAGAAAGAAAGGAAGAAAGATACCACAGATAGAATGAGAGAAGGTATGAAAGCTAGAATGAAAGCTTTCAAGAAAGAAAGAAATAAGCTAAAATAGATTGAGAGAATATATGAAAGCTAGAATGAAAGACATCAAGAAAGAAAGGAAGAAAGATACCAAAGATAGAATGAGAGAAGGTATGAAAGCTAATATGAAAGATATCAAGAATGAAAGAAAGAAAGAAATTAACAAACGATAGAATGAGAGAAGGTATGAAAGGAATAATGAAAGATATCAAGAAAGAAAGAAAGAAACTAAAGATAAAATGAGAGAAGGTATGAAAGCTAGAATGAAAGATATGAAGAAAGAAACAAACAAAGAAAGAAACAAAAGATAGAGTGAGAGAAGATATGAAAGCTAGAATGAAAGATATCATCAAAGAAAGAAATAAAAATACTAAAGCTAGAATGAGAGAAGGTATGAAATCTAGATTGAAAGATATCAAGAATGAAAGAAAGAAAGAAAGAAAAATAACTAAAGATAGAATGAGAGAAGGTATGAAAGCTAGAATGAAAGACATCAAGAAAGAAAGAAAGAAACTAAAATAGATTGAGAGAATATATGAAAGCTAGAATGAAACACATCAAGAAAGAAAGGAAGAAAGATACCATAGATAGAATGAGAGAAGGTATGAAAGCTAAAATGAAAGATATCAAGAATGAAAGAAACAAAGAAATTAACAAACGATAGAATGAGAGAAGGTATGAAAGGAATAATGAAAGATATCAAGAAAGAAAGAAAAAAGATAAAGATAGAATGAGAGAAGGTATGAAAGCTAGAATGAAAGAAAGAAAGAAAGAAAGAAAGAAAGAAATAAACTAAAGATAGAATGAGAGAAGGTATGAAAGCAAGAATGAAAGACATTAAGAAAGAAAGAAACGAAAGATAGAATGAGAGAAGGTATGAAAGCTAGAATGAAATATATCAAGAAAGAAAGAAATAAACTAAAGATAGAATGAGAGAAGGTATGAAAGCTAGAATTATAGATATCAAGAAAGAAAGAAACAAAGAATGAGAGAAACTAAAGATAGAATGAGAGAAGGTATGAAAGCTAGAATGAAAGACATCAAGAAAGAAAGAAAGAAAGAAATTAACTAAAGATAGAATGAGAGAAGGTATGAAAAGTAGAATGAAAGATATCAAGAAAGAAAGAAACAAACTAAAGATAGAATGAGAGAAGTTATGAAAGCTAGAATGAAAGATATCAAGAAAAAAAGATATTAACTAAAGATAGAATGAGAGAAGGGAAGAAAGCTAGAATGAAAGACATCAAGAAAGAAAGAAAGAAACTAGAGATAGAATGAGAGAAGGTATGAAAGCTAGAATGAAAGCTATCAAGAAAGGAAGAAAGAAAGAAACAAACTAAAGATAGAATGAGAGAAGTTATGAAAGCTAGAATGAAAGATATCAAGAAAAAAAGATATTAACTAAAGATAGAATGAGAGAAGGTATGAAAGCTAGAATGAAATATATCAAGAAAGAAAGAAAAAATAGAGATAGAATGAGAGAAAGTATGAAAGCTAGAATGAAAGATATCGAGAAAGAAAGAAACAAAGAAAGAAAGAAACTAAAGATAGAATGAGAGAAGGTATGAAATCTAGATTGAAAGACATCAAGAAAGAAAGAAAGAAACTTCAGATTGAATGAGAGAAGGTATGAAAGCTAGAATGAAAGACATCAAGAAAGAAAGGAATTAAGATACCAAAGATAGAATGAGAGAAGGTATGAAAGCTAGATTGAAAGCTATCAAGAAAGAAAGAAAGAAACAAATAAACAAACTAAAGATAGAATAAAGAAGGTATGAAAGGAATAATGAAAGATATCAAGAAAGAAAGAAAGAAACTAAAATAGATTGAGAGAATGTATGAAAGCTAGAATGAAAGACATCAAGAAAGAAAGGAAGAAAGATACCAAAGATAGAATGAGAGAAGGTATGAAAGCTAAAATGAAAGATATCAAGAATGAAAGAAAGAAAGAAATTAACAAATGATAGAAGGTATGAAAGGAATAATGAAAGATATCAAGAAAGAAACAAAGAAAGAAAGAAAGAAAGAAACTAAAGGTAGAATGAGAGAAGGTATGAAAGCTAGAATGAAAGAAAGAAAGAAAGAAAGAAAGAAAGAAAGAAACTAAAGATAGAATGAGAGAAGGTATGAAAGCTAGAATGAAAGATATGAATAAAGAAACAAACAAGGAAAGAAAGAAAGAAACTAAAGATAGAATGAGAGAAGGTATGAAAAGTAGAATGAAAGCTATCAAGAAAGAAAGAAACAAACTAAAGATAGAATGAGAGAAGTTATGAAAGCTAGAATGAAAGATATCAAGAAAAAAAGATATTAACTAAAGATAGAATGAGAGAAGGTATGAAAGCTAGAATGAAATATATCAAGAAAGAAAGAAAAAATAGAGATAGAATGAGAGAAAGTATGAAAGCTAGAATGAAAGATCTCAAGAAAGAAAGAAACAAAGAAAGAAAGAAACTAAAATAGAATAAGAAAAGGTATGAAAGCTAGAATGAAAGACATCAAGAATGAAAGAAATAAAGAATTTAACTAAAGATAGAATGAGAGAAGGTATGAAAGCTAGATTGAACGCTATCAAGAAAGAAAGAAAGAAACAAATAAACAAACTAAAGATTGAATAGAGGTATGAAAGGAATAATGAAAGATATAAAGAAAGAAAGAAAGAAAGAAAGAAACTAAAATAGAATAAGAAAAGGTATGAAAGCTAGAATGAAAGACATCAAGAAAGAAAGGAAGAAAGATACCAAAGATAGAATGGGAGAATGTATGAAAGCTAGAATAAAAGATATCAAGAATGAAAGAAAGAAAGAAATTAACTAACGATAGAATGAGAGAAGGTATGAAAGGAATAATGAAAGATATCAAGAAAGAAAGAAAGAAAGAAACTAAAATAGAATGAGAGAAGGTATGAAAGGTAGAATGAAAGATATCAAGAATGAAAGTAAGAAAGAAATTAACCAAATATAGAATGAGAGAAGGTATGAAAGCTAGAATGAAAGACATCAAGAAAGAAAAAAACAAACTAAAGATAGAATGAGAGAAGGTATGAAAGCTAGAATGAAAGACATCAACAAAGAAAGAAATAAAAATACTAAAGCTAGAATGAGAGAAGGTATGAAATCTAGACTGAAAGACATCAAGAAAGAAAGAAAGAAACTTCAGATTGAATGAGAGAAGGTATGAAAGCTAGAATGAAAGACATCAAGAAGGAAAGGAAGTAAGATACCAAAGATAGAATGAGAGAAGGTATGAAAGCTAGAATGAAAGCTATCAAGAAAGAAAGAAAGAAACAAATAAACAAATTAAAGATAGAAGAGAAGGTATGAAAGGAATAATTAAAGATATCAAGAAAGAAAGAAAGAAACTAAAATAGATTGAGAGAATGTATGAAAGCTAGAATGAAAGACATCAAGAAAGAAAGGAAGAAAGATACCAAAGATAGAATGAGAGAAGGTATGAAAGCTAAAATGAGAGATATCAAGAATGAAAGAAAGAAAGAAATTAACAAATGATAGAATGAGAGAAGGAATAAAAGCTAGAATGAAAGACATGAAGAAAAAAATAAAAAAATAAAGATAGAATGAGAGAAAGTATGAAAGCTAGAATGAAAGATATCAAGAAAGAAAGAAAGATACCAAAGATAGAATGAGAGAAGGTATGAAAGCTAGAATGAAAGATATCAAGAAGGAAAGAAACAAACAAAGAATGAAAGAAACTAAAGATAGAATGAGAAAAGGTATGAAAGCTAGAATGAAAGACATCAAGAAAGAAAGAAAGAAAGAAAGAAATAAACTAAAGATAGAATGAGAGAAGGTATGAAAGCTAGAATGAAAGACATCAAGAAAGAAAGAAACTAAAGATAGAATGAGAGAAGGTATGAAAACTAGAATGAAAGACATCAAGAAAGAAAGAAAGAAATTTCAGATTGAATGAGAGAAGGTATGAAAGCTAGTATTATAGATATCAAGAAAGAAAGATACAAAGAATGAAAGAAACTAAAGATAGAATGAGAGAAGGTATGAAAGCTAGAATGAAAGACATCAAGAAAGAAAGGAAGAAAGATACCTCAGATAGAATGAGAGAAGGTATGAAAGCTAGAATGAAAGCTTTCAAGAAAGAAAGAAATAAGCTAAAATAGATTGAGAGAATATATGAAAGCTAGAATGAAAGACATCAAGAAAGAAAGGAAGAAAGATACCAAAGATAGAATGAGAGAAGGTATGAAAGCTAATATGAAAGATATCAAGAATGAAAGAAAGAAAGAAATTAACAAACGATAGAATGAGAGAAGGTATGAAAGGAATAATGAAAGATATCAAGAAAGAAAGAAAGAAACTAAAGATAAAATGAGAGAAGGTATGAAAGCTAGAATGAAAGATATGAAGAAAGAAACAAACAAAGAAAGAAACAAAAGATAGAGTGAGAGAAGATATGAAAGCTAGAATGAAAGATATCATCAAAGAAAGAAATAAAAATACTAAAGCTAGAATGAGAGAAGGTATAATAATCTAGATTGAAAGATATCAAGAATGAAAGAAAGAAAGAAAGAAAAATAACTAAAGATAGAATGAGAGAAGGTATGAAAGCTAGAATGAAAGACATCAAGAAAGAAAGAAAGAAACTAAAATAGATTGAGAGAATATATGAAAGCTAGAATGAAACACATCAAGAAAGAAAGGAAGAAAGATACCATAGATAGAATGAGAGAAGGTATGAAAGCTAAAATGAAAGATATCAAGAATGAAAGAAACAAAGAAATTAACAAACGATAGAATGAGAGAAGGTATGAAAGGAATAATGAAAGATATCAAGAAAGAAAGAAAAAAGATAAAGATAGAATGAGAGAAGGTATGAAAGCTAGAATGAAAGAAAGAAAGAAAGAAAGAAAGAAAGAAAGAAACTAAAGATAGAATGAGAGAAGGTATGAAAGCAAGAATGAAAGACATTAAGAAAGAAAGAAACGAAAGATAGAATGAGAGAAGGTATGAAAGCTAGAATGAAATATATCAAGAAAGAAAGAAATAAACTAAAGATAGAATGAGAGAAGGTATGAAAGCTAGAATTATAGATATCAAGAAAGAAAGAAACAAAGAATGAGAGAAACTAAAGATAGAATGAGAGAAGGTATGAAAGCTAGAATGAAAGACATCAAGAAAGAAAGAAAGAAAGAAATTAACTAAAGATAGAATGAGAGAAGGTATGAAAAGTAGAATGAAAGATATCAAGAAAGAAAGAAACAAACTAAAGATAGAATGAGAGAAGTTATGAAAGCTAGAATGAAAGATATCAAGAAAAAAAGATATTAACTAAAGATAGAATGAGAGAAGGGAAGAAAGCTAGAATGAAAGACATCAAGAAAGAAAGAAAGAAACTAGAGATAGAATGAGAGAAGGTATGAAAGCTAGAATGAAAGCTATCAAGAAAGGAAGAAAGAAAGAAACAAACTAAAGATAGAATGAGAGAAGTTATGAAAGCTAGAATGAAAGATATCAAGAAAAAAAGATATTAACTAAAGATAGAATGAGAGAAGGTATGAAAGCTAGAATGAAATATATCAAGAAAGAAAGAAAAAATAGAGATAGAATGAGAGAAAGTATGAAAGCTAGAATGAAAGATATCGAGAAAGAAAGAAACAAAGAAAGAAAGAAACTAAAGATAGAATGAGAGAAGGTATGAAATCTAGATTGAAAGACATCAAGAAAGAAAGAAAGAAACTTCAGATTGAATGAGAGAAGGTATGAAAGCTAGAATGAAAGACATCAAGAAAGAAAGGAATTAAGATACCAAAGATAGAATGAGAGAAGGTATGAAAGCTAGATTGAAAGCTATCAAGAAAGAAAGAAAGAAACAAATAAACAAACTAAAGATAGAATAAAGAAGGTATGAAAGGAATAATGAAAGATATCAAGAAAGAAAGAAAGAAACTAAAATAGATTGAGAGAATGTATGAAAGCTAGAATGAAAGACATCAAGAAAGAAAGGAAGAAAGATACCAAAGATAGAATGAGAGAAGGTATGAAAGCTAAAATGAAAGATATCAAGAATGAAAGAAAGAAAGAAATTAACAAATGATAGAAGGTATGAAAGGAATAATGAAAGATATCAAGAAAGAAACAAAGAAAGAAAGAAAGAAAGAAACTAAAGGTAGAATGAGAGAAGGTATGAAAGCTAGAATGAAAGAAAGAAAGAAAGAAAGAAAGAAACTAAAGATAGAATGAGAGAAGGTATGAAAGCTAGAATGAAAGATATGAATAAAGAAACAAACAAGGAAAGAAAGAAAGAAACTAAAGATAGAATGAGAGAAGGTATGAAAAGTAGAATGAAAGCTATCAAGAAAGAAAGAAACAAACTAAAGATAGAATGAGAGAAGTTATGAAAGCTAGAATGAAAGATATCAAGAAAAAAAGATATTAACTAAAGATAGAATGAGAGAAGGTATGAAAGCTAGAATGAAATATATCAAGAAAGAAAGAAAAAATAGAGATAGAATGAGAGAAAGTATGAAAGCTAGAATGAAAGATCTCAAGAAAGAAAGAAACAAAGAAAGAAAGAAACTAAAATAGAATAAGAAAAGGTATGAAAGCTAGAATGAAAGACATCAAGAATGAAAGAAATAAAGAATTTAACTAAAGATAGAATGAGAGAAGGTATGAAAGCTAGATTGAACGCTATCAAGAAAGAAAGAAAGAAACAAATAAACAAACTAAAGATTGAATAGAGGTATGAAAGGAATAATGAAAGATATAAAGAAAGAAAGAAAGAAAGAAAGAAACTAAAATAGAATAAGAAAAGGTATGAAAGCTAGAATGAAAGACATCAAGAAAGAAAGGAAGAAAGATACCAAAGATAGAATGGGAGAATGTATGAAAGCTAGAATAAAAGATATCAAGAATGAAAGAAAGAAAGAAATTAACTAACGATAGAATGAGAGAAGGTATGAAAGGAATAATGAAAGATATCAAGAAAGAAAGAAAGAAAGAAACTAAAATAGAATGAGAGAAGGTATGAAAGGTAGAATGAAAGATATCAAGAATGAAAGTAAGAAAGAAATTAACCAAATATAGAATGAGAGAAGGTATGAAAGCTAGAATGAAAGACATCAAGAAAGAAAAAAACAAACTAAAGATAGAATGAGAGAAGGTATGAAAGCTAGAATGAAAGACATCAACAAAGAAAGAAATAAAAATACTAAAGCTAGAATGAGAGAAGGTATGAAATCTAGACTGAAAGACATCAAGAAAGAAAGAAAGAAACTTCAGATTGAATGAGAGAAGGTATGAAAGCTAGAATGAAAGACATCAAGAAGGAAAGGAAGTAAGATACCAAAGATAGAATGAGAGAAGGTATGAAAGCTAGAATGAAAGCTATCAAGAAAGAAAGAAAGAAACAAATAAACAAATTAAAGATAGAAGAGAAGGTATGAAAGGAATAATTAAAGATATAAAGAAAGAAAGAAAGAAACTAAAATAGATTGAGAGAATGTATGAAAGCTAGAATGAAAGACATCAAGAAAGAAAGGAAGAAAGATACCAAAGATAGAATGAGAGAAGGTATGAAAGCTAAAATGAGAGATATCAAGAATGAAAGAAAGAAAGAAATTAACAAATGATAGAATGAGAGAAGGAATAAAAGCTAGAATGAAAGACATGAAGAAAAAAAGAAAGAAATAAAGATAGAATGAGAGAAAGTATGAAAGCTAGAATGAAAGATATCAAGAAAGAAAGAAAGATACCAAAGATAGAATGAGAGAAGGTATGAAAGCTAGAATGAAAGATATCAAGAAGGAAAGAAACAAACAAAGAATGAAAGAAACTAAAGATAGAATGAGAAAAGGTATGAAAGCTAGAATGAAAGACATCAAGAAAGAAAGAAAGAAAGAAAGAAATAAACTAAAGATAGAATGAGAGAAGGTATGAAAGCTAGAATGAAAGACATCAAGAAAGAAAGAAACTAAAGATAGAATGAGAGAAGGTATGAAAACTAGAATGAAAGACATCAAGAAAGAAAGAAAGAAATTTCAGATTGAATGAGAGAAGGTATGAAAGCTAGTATTATAGATATCAAGAAAGAAAGATACAAAGAATGAAAGAAACTAAAGATAGAATGAGAGAAGGTATGAAAGCTAGAATGAAAGACATCAAGAAAGAAATGAAGAAAGATACCACAGATAGAATGAGAGAAGGTATGAAAGCTAGAATGAAAGCTTTCAAGAAAGAAAGAAATAAGCTAAAATAGATTGAGAGAATATATGAAAGCTAGAATGAAAGACATCAAGAAAGAAAGGAAGAAAGATACCAAAGATAGAATGAGAGAAGGTATGAAAGCTAATATGAAAGATATCAAGAATGAAAGAAAGAAAGAAATTAACAAACGATAGAATGAGAGAAGGTATGAAAGGAATAATGAAAGATATCAAGAAAGAAAGAAAGAAACTAAAGATAAAATGAGAGAAGGTATGAAAGCTAGAATGAAAGATATGAAGAAAGAAACAAACAAAGAAAGAAACAAAAGATAGAGTGAGAGAAGGTATGAAAGCTAGAATGAAAGATATCATCAAAGAGAGAAATAAAAATACTAAAGCTAGAATGAGAGAAGGTATGAAATCTAGATTGAAAGATATCAAGAATGAAAGAAAGAAAGAAAGAAAAATAACTAAAGATAGAATGAGAGAAGGTATGAAAGCTAGAATGAAAGACATCAAGAAAGAAAGAAAGAAACTAAAATAGATTGAGAGAATATATGAAAGCTAGAATGAAACACATCAAGAAAGAAAGGAAGAAAGATACCATAGATAGAATGAGAGAAGGTATGAAAGCTAAAATGAAAGATATCAAGAATGAAAGAAACAAAGAAATTAACAAACGATAGAATGAGAGAAGGTATGAAAGGAATAATGAAAGATATCAAGAAAGAAAGAAAAAAGATAAAGATAGAATGAGAGAAAGTATGAAAGCTAGAATGAAAGAAAGAAAGAAAGAAAGAAAGAAAGAAAGAAACTAAAGATAGAATGAGAGAAGGTATGAAAGCAAGAATGAAAGACATTAAGAAAGAAAGAAACGAAAGATAGAATGAGAGAAGGTATGAAAGCTAGAATGAAATATATCAAGAAAGAAAGAAATAAACTAAAGATAGAATGAGAGAAGGTATGAAAGCTAGAATTATAGATATCAAGAAAGAAAGAAACAAAGAATGAGAGAAACTAAAGATAGAATGAGAGAAGGTATGAAAGCTAGAATGAAAGACATCAAGAAAGAAAGAAAGAAAGAAATTAACTAAAGATAGAATGAGAGAAGGTATGAAAAGTAGAATGAAAGATATCAAGAAAGAAAGAAACAAACTAAAGATAGAATGAGAGAAGTTATGAAAGCTAGAATGAAAGATATCAAGAAAAAAAGATATTAACTAAAGATAGAATGAGAGAAGGTAAGAAAGCTAGAATGAAAGACATCAAGAAAGAAAGAAAGAAACCAGAGATAGAATGAGAGAAGGTATGAAAGCTAGAATGAAAGCTATCAAGAAAGGAAGAAAGAAACAAACAAACTAAGGATAGAATGAGAGAAGGAATAAAAGCTAGAATGAAAGACATCAAGAACGAAAGAAAAAAATAAAGATAGAATGAGAAAGTATGAAAGCTAGAATGAAAGATATCACGAAAGAAAGTAACAAAGAAAGAAAGAAACTAAAGATAGAATGAGAGAAGGTATGAAACCTAAAATGAAAGATATCAAGAATGAAAGAAAGAAAGAAATTAACTAAAGATAGAATGAGAGAAGGTATGAAGCCTAGAATGAAAGATATCAAGAATGAAAGAAAGAAAGAAATTAACTAAAGATAAAATGAGAGAAGGTATGAAATCTAGATTGAAAGACATCAAGAAAGAAAGAAAGAAACTTCAGATTGAATGAGAGAAGGTATGAAAGCTAGAATGAAAGACATCAAGAAAGAAAGGAATTAAGATACCAAAGATAGAATGAGAGAAGGTATGAAAGCTAGATTGAAAGCTATCAAGAAAGAAAGAAAGAAACAAATAAACAAACTAAAGATAGAATAAAGAAGGTATGAAAGGAATAATGAAAGATATCAAGAAAGAAAGAAAGAAACTAAAATAGATTGAGAGAATGTATGAAAGCTAGAATGAAAGACATCAAGAAAGAAAGGAAGAAAGATACCAAAGATAGAATGAGAGAAGGTATGAAAGCTAAAATGAAAGATATCAAGAATGAAAGAAAGAAAGAAATTAACAAATGATAGAAGGTATGAAAGGAATAATGAAAGATATCAAGAAAGAAACAAACAAAGAAAGAAAGAAACTAAAGATAGAATGAGAGAAGGTATGAAAGCTAGAATGAAAGACATCAACAAAGAAAGAAATAAAGATACTAAACCTAGAATGAGAGAAGGTATGAAAGCTGTAATGAAAGATATCAAGAATGAATGAAAGAAAGAAATTAACTAAAGACAGAATGAGAGAAGGTATGAAAGCTAGAATTACAGATATCAAGAAAGAAAGAAACAAAGAATGAAAGAAACTAAAGATAGAATGAGAGAAGGTATGAAAGCTAGAATGAAAGATATCAAGAAAGAGAGGAAGAAAGATACCAAAGATAGAATGAGAGAAGGTATGAAAGCTAGAATTAATGATATATAGAAAGAAAGAAACAAAGAATGAAAGGAACTAAAGATAGAATGAGAGAAGGTATGAAAGCTAGAATGAAAGAAATGAAGAAGGAAAGAAAGATACCAAAGATAGAATGAGATAACTTATGAAAGCAAGAATGAAAGATATCAAGAAAGAAAGAAACAAACAAAGAAGGAAAGATACTAAAGATATAATGAGAGAAGGTATGAAAGCTAGAATGAAAGACATCAAGAAAGAAAGAGAGAAAGAAATAAACTAAAGATAGAATGAGAGAAGGTATGAAAGCTAGAATGAAAGACATCAAGAAAGAAAGAAACTAAAAATAGAATGAGAAAAGGTATGAAAACTAGAATGAAAGACATCAAGAAAGAAAGAAAGAAACTTCAGATTGAATGAGAGAAGGTTTGAAAGCTAGTATTATAGATATCAAGAAAGAAAGATACAAAGAATGAAAGAAACTAAAGATAGAATGAGAGAAGGTATGAAAGCAAGAATGAAAGACTTCAAGAAAGAAAGGAAGAAAGATACCACAGATAGAATGATAGAAGGTATGAAAGCTAGAATGAAAGCTATCAAGAAAGATAGAAATAAACTAAAATAGATTGAGAGAATATATGAAAGCTAGAATGAAAGACATCAAGAAAGAAAGGAAGAAAGAAACCAAAGATAGAATGAGAGAAGGTATGAAAGCTAAAATGAAAGATATCAAGAATGAAAGAAAGAAATTAACAAACGATAGAATGAGAGAAGGTATGAAAGGAATAATGAAAGATATCAAGAAAGAAAGAAAAAAACTAAAATAGAATGAGAGAAGGTATTAAAGCTAGAATGAAATATATCAAGAAAGAAAGAAATAAACTAAAGATAGAATGAGAGAAGGTATGAAAGCTAGAATTATAGATATCAAGAAAGAAAGAAACAAAGAATGAAAGAAACTAAAATAGATTGAGAGAAGGTATGAAAGCTAGAATGAAAGACATCAAGAAAGAAAGAAACTAAAATAGATTGAGAGAATGTATGAAAGCTAGAATGAAAGACACCAAGAAAGAAAGGAAGAAAGATACCAAAGATAGAAGGAGAGAAGGTATGAAAGCTAAAATGAAAGATATCAAGAATGGAAGAAAGAAAGAAATTAACAAACGATAGAATGAGAGAAGGTATGAAAGGAATAATGAAAGATATCAAGAAAGAAAGAAAAAAAATAAAGATAGAAAGAGAGAAGGTATGAAAGCTAGAATGAAAGATATCAAGAAAGAAAGAAAGAAAGAAAGAAACTAAAGGTAGAATGAGAGAAGGTATGAAAGCTAGAATGAATGAAAGAAAGAAAGAAAGAAAGAAAGAAAGAAAGAAATAAACTAAAGATAGAATGAGAGAAGGTATGAAAGCTAGAATGAAAGACAGCAAGAAAGAAAGAAACGAAAGATAGAATGAGAGAAGGTATGAAAGCTAGAATGAAAGACATCAAGGAAGAAAGAAAGAAAGAAATTAACTAAAGATAGAATGAGAGAAGGTATGAAAAGTAGAATGAAAGATATCAAGAAAGAAAGAAACAAACTAAAGATAGAATGAGAGAAGTTATGAAAGCTAGAATGAAAGATATCAAGAAAAAAAGATATTAAGTAAAGATAGAATGAGAGAAGGTAAGAAAGCTAGAATGAAAGACATCAAGAAAGAAAGAAAGAAACTAGAGATAGAATGAGAGAAGGTATGAAAGCTAGAATGAAAGCTATCAAGAAAGAAAGAAAGAAACAAACAAACTAAGGATAGAATGAGAGAAGGAATAAAAGCTAGAATGAAAGATATCAAGAAAGAAACAAACAAAGAGAGAAAGAAACTAAAGATAGAATGAGAGAAGGTATGAAAGCTAGAATGAAAAACATCAAGAAAGAAAGAAAGAAATAAATAAATTAAGATAGAATGAGAGAAGGTATGAAAGCTAGAATGAAAGACATCAAGAAAGAAAGGAAGAAAGATACCAAAGATAGAATGAGAGAAGGTATGAAAGCTAAAATGAAAGATATCAAGAATGAAAGAAAGAAAGAAATTAACAAATTGTAGAAGGTATGAAAGGAATAATGAAAGATATCAAGAAAGAAACAAACAAAGAAAGAAAGAAACTAAAGATAGAATGAGAGAAGGTATGAAAGCTAGAATGAAAGACATCAACAAAGAAAGAAATAAAGATACTAAACCTAGAATGAGAGAAGGTATGAAAGCTGTAATGAAAGATATCAAGAATGAATGAAAGAAAGAAATTAACTAAAGACAGAATGAGAGAAGGTATGAAAGCTAGAATTACAGATATCAAGAAAGAAAGAAACAAAGAATGAAAGAAACTAAAGATAGAATGAGAGAAGGTATGAAAGATAGAATGAAAGATATCAAGAAAGAGGGGAAGAAAGATACCAAAGATAGAATGAGAGAAGGTATGAAAGCTAGAATCATAGATATCAAGAAAGAAAGAAACAAAGAATGAAAGGAACTAAAGATAGAATGAGAGAAGGTATGAAAGCTAGAATGAAAGAAATCAAGAAAGAAAGAAAGATACCAAAGATAGAATGAGAGAAGGTATGAAAGCAAGAATGAAAGATATCAAGAAAGAAAGAAACAAACAAAGAAAGAAAGAAACTAAAGATATAATGAGAGAAGGTATGAAAGCTAGAATGAAAGACATCAAGAAAGAAAGAGAGAAAGAAATAAACTAAAGATAGAATGAGAGAAGGTATGAAAGCTAGAATGAAAGACATCAAGAAAGAAAGAAACTAAAAATAGAATGGGAAAAGGTATGAAAACTAGAATGAAAGACATCAAGAAAGAAAGAAAGAAACTTCAGATTGAATGAGAGAAGGTTTGAAAGCTAGTATTATAGATATCAAGAAAGAAATATACAAAGAATGAAAGAAACTAAAGATAGAATGAGAGAAGGTATGAAAGCAAGAATGAAAGACTTCAAGAAAGAAAGGAAGAAAGATACCACAGATAGAATGAGAGAAGGTATGAAAGCTAGAATGAAAGCTATCAAGAAAGATAGAAATAAACTAAAATAGATTGAGAGAATATATGAAAGCTAGAATGAAAGACATCAAGAAAGAAAGGAAGAAAGAAACCAAAGATAGAATGAGAGAAGGTATGAAAGCTAAAATGAAAGATATCAAGAATGAAAGAAAGAAATTAACAAACGATAGAATGAGAGAAGGTATGAAAGGAATAATGAAAGATATCAAGAAAGAAAGAAAGAAACTAAAATAGAATGAGAGAAGGTATTAAAGCTAGAATGAAATATATCAAGAAAGAAAGAAATAAACTAAAGATAGAATGAGAGAAGGTATGAAAGCTAGAATTATAGATATCAAGAAAGAAAGAAATAAAGAATGAAAGAAACTAAAATAGATTGAGAGAAGGTATGAAAGCTAGAATGAAAGACATCAAGAAAGAAAGAAAGAAACTAAAATAGATTGAGAGAATGTATGAAAGCTAGAATGAAAGACACCAAGAAAGAAAGGAAGAAAGATACCAAAGATAGAAGGAGAGAAGGTATGAAAGCTAAAATGAAAGATATCAAGAATGGAAGAAAGAAAGAAATTAACAAACGATAGAATGAGAGAAGGTATGAAAGGAATAATGAAAGATATCAAGAAAGAAAGAAAAAAAATAAAGATAGAAAGAGAGAAGGTATGAAAGCTAGAATGAAAGATATCAAGAAAGAAAGAAAGAAAGAAAGAAACTAAAGGTAGAATGAGAGAAGGTATGAAAGCTAGAATGAATGAAAGAAAGAAAGAAAGAAAGAAAGAAAGAAAGAAAGAAATAAACTAAAGATAGAATGAGAGAAGGTATGAAAGCTAGAATGAAAGACAGCAAGAAAGAAAGAAACGAAAGATAGAATGAGAGAAGGTATGAAAGCTAGAATGAAAGACATCAAGGAAGAAAGAAAGAAAGAAATTAACTAAAGATAGAATGAGAGAAGGTATGAAAAGTAGAATGAAAGATATCAAGAAAGAAAGAAACAAACTAAAGATAGAATGAGAGAAGTTATGAAAGCTAGAATGAAAGATATCAAGAAAAAAAGATATTAAGTAAAGATAGAATGAGAGAAGGTAAGAAAGCTAGAATGAAAGACATCAAGAAAGAAAGAAAGAAACTAGAGATAGAATGAGAGAAGGTATGAAAGCTAGAATGAAAGCTATCAAGAAAGAAAGAAAGAAACAAACAAACTAAGGATAGAATGAGAGAAGGAATAAAAGCTAGAATGAAAGATATCAAGAAAGAAACAAACAAAGAGAGAAAGAAACTAAAGATAGAATGAGAGAAGGTATGAAAGCTAGAATGAAAGACATCAAGAAAGAAAGAAAGAAATAAATAAACTAAAGATAGAATGAGAGAAGGTATGAAAGCTAGAATGAAAGACATCAAGAAAGAAAGGAAGAAAGATACCAAAGATAGAATGAGAGAAGGTATGAAAGCTAAAATGAAAGATATCAAGAATGAAAGAAAGAAAGAAATTAACAAATGATAGAAGGTATGAAAGGAATAATGAAAGATATCAAGAAAGAAACAAAGAAAGAAAGAAAGAAACTAAAGATAGAATGAGAGAAGGTATGAAAGCTAGAATGAAAGACATCAACAAAGAAAGAAATAAAGATACTAAACCTAGAATGAGAGAAGGTATGAAAGCTGTAATGAAAGATATCAAGAATGAATGAAAGAAAGAAATTAACTAAAGACAGAATGAGAGAAGGTATGAAAGCTAGAATTACAGATATCAAGAAAGAAAGAAACAAAGAATGAAAGAAACTAAAGATAGAATGAGAGAAGGTATGAAAGCTAGAATGAAAGATATCAAGAAAGATTGGAAGAAAGATACCAAAGATAGAATGAGAGAAGGTATGAAAGCTAGAATCATAGATATCAAGAAAGAAAGAAACAAAGAATGAAAGGAACTAAAGATAGAATGAGAGAAGGTATGAAAGCTAGAATGAAAGAAATCAAGAAAGAAAGAAAGATACCAAAGATAGAATGAGAGAAGGTATGAAAGCAAGAATGAAAGATATCAAGAAAGAAAGAAACAAACAAAGAAAGAAAGAAACTAAAGATATAATGAGAGAAGGTATGAAAGCTAGAATGAAAGACATCAAGAAAGAAAGAGAGAAAGAAATAAACTAAAGACAGAATGAGAGAAGGTATGAAAGCTAGAATGAAAGACATCAAGAAAGAAAGAAACTAAAAAAAGAATGAGAAAAGGTATGAAAACTAGAATGAAAGACATCAAGAAAGAAAGAAAGAAACTTCAGATTGAATGAGAGAAGGTTTGAAAGCTAGTATTATAGATATCAAGAAAGAAAGATACAAAGAATGAAAGAAACTAAAGATAGAATGAGAGAAGGTATGAAAGCAAGAATGAAAGACTTCAAGAAAGAAAGGAAGAAAGATACCACAGTTAGAATGAGAGAAGGTATGAAAGCTAGAATGAAAGCTATCAAGAAAGGAAGAAAGAAACCAAAGATAGAATGAGAGAAGGTATGAAAGCTAAAATGAAAGATATCAAGAATGAAAGAAAGAAATTAACAAACGATAGAATGAGAGAAGGTATGAAAGGAATAATGAAAGATATCAAGAAAGAAAGAAAGAAACTAAAATAGAATGAGAGAAGGTATTAAAGCTAGAATGAAATATATCAAGAAAGAAAGAAATAAACTAAAGATAGAATGAGAGAAGGTATGAAAGCTAGAATTATAGATATCAAGAAAGAAAGAAACAAAGAATGAAAGAAACTAAAATAGATTGAGAGAAGGTATGAAAGCTAGAATGAAAGACATCAAGAAAGAAAGAAAGAAACTAAAATATATTGAGAGAATGTATGAAAGCTAGAATGAAAGAATCCAAGAAAGAAAGGAAGAAAGATACCAAAGATAGAAGGAGAGAAGGTATGAAAGCTAAAATGAAAGATATCAAGAATGGAAGAAAGAAAGAAATTAACAAACGATAGAATGAGAGAAGGTATGAAAGGAATAATGAAAGATATCAAGAAAGAAAGAAAAAAAATAAAGATAGAAAGAGAGAAGGTATGAAAGCTAGAATGAAAGATATCAAGAAAGAAAGAAAGAAAGAAAGAAACTAAAGGTAGAATGAGAGAAGGTATGAAAGCTAGAATGAATGAAAGAAAGAAAGAAAGAAAGAAAGAAAGAAAGAAAGAAAGAAACTAAAGATAGAATGAGAGAAGGTATGAAAGCTAGAATGAAAGACAGCAAGAAAGAAAGAAACGAAAGATAGAATGAGAGAAGGTATGAAAGCTAGAATGAAAGACATCAAGGAAGAAAGAAAGAAAGAAATTAACTAAAGATAGAATGAGAGAAGGTATGAAAAGTAGAATGAAAGATATCAAGAAAGAAAGAAACAAACTAAAGATAGAATGAGAGAAGTTATGAAAGCTAGAATGAAAGATATCAAGAAAAAAAGATATTAAGTAAAGATAGAATGAGAGAAGGTAAGAAAGCTAGAATGAAAGACATCAAGAAAGAAAGAAAGAAACTAGAGATAGAATGAGAGAAGGTATGAAAGCTAGAATGAAAGCTATCAAGAAAGAAAGAAAGAAACAAACAAACTAAGGATAGAATGAGAGAAGGAATAAAAGCTAGAATGAAAGATATCAAGAAAGAAACAAACAAAGAGAGAAAGAAACTAAAGATAGAATGAGAGAAGGTATGAAAGCTAGAATGAAAGACATCAAGAAAGAAAGAAAGAAATAAATAAACTAAAGATAGAATGAGAGAAGGTATGAAAGCTAGAATGAAAGACATCAAGAAAGAAAGGAAGAAAGATACCAAAGATAGAATGAGAGAAGGTATGAAAGCTAAAATGAAAGATATCAAGAATGAAAGAAAGAAAGAAATTAACAAATGATAGAAGGTATGAAAGGAATAATGAAAGATATCAAGAAAGAAACAAAGAAAGAAAGAAAGAAACTAAAGATAGAATGAGAGAAGGTATGAAAGCTAGAATGAAAGACATCAACAAAGAAAGAAATAAAGATACTAAACCTAGAATGAGAGAAGGTATGAAAGCTGTAATGAAAGATATCAAGAATGAATGAAAGAAAGAAATTAACTAAAGACAGAATGAGAGAAGGTATGAAAGCTAGAATTACAGATATCAAGAAAGAAAGAAACAAAGAATGAAAGAAACTAAAGATAGAATGAGAGAAGGTATGAAAGCTAGAATGAAAGATATAAAGAAAGAGGGGAAGAAAGATACCAAAGATAGAATGAGAGAAGGTATGAAAGCTAGAATCATAGATATCAAGAAAGAAAGAAACAAAGAATGAAAGGAACTAAAGATAGAATGAGAGAAGGTATGAAAGCTAGAATGAAAGAAATCAAGAAAGAAAGAAAGATACCAAAGATAGAATGAGAGAAGGTATGAAAGCAAGAATGAAAGATATCAAGAAAGAAAGAAACAAACAAAGAAAGAAAGAAACTAAAGATATAATGAGAGAAGGTATGAAAGCTAGAATGAAAGACATCAAGAAAGAAAGAGAGAAAGAAATAAACTAAAGACAGAATGAGAGAAGGTATGAAAGCTAGAATGAAAGACATCAAGAAAGAAAGAAACTAAAAAAAGAATGAGAAAAGGTATGAAAACTAGAATGAAAGACATCAAGAAAGAAAGAAAGAAACTTCAGATTGAATGAGAGAAGGTTTGAAAGCTAGTATTATAGATATCAAGAAAGAAAGATACAAAGAATGAAAGAAACTAAAGATAGAATGAGAGAAGGTATGAAAGCAAGAATGAAAGACTTCAAGAAAGAAAGGAAGAAAGATACCACAGATAGAATGAGAGAAGGTATGAAAGCTAGAATGAAAGCTATCAAGAAAGGAAGAAAGAAACCAAAGATAGAATGAGAGAAGGTATGAAAGCTAAAATGAAAGATATCAAGAATGAAAGAAAGAAATTAACAAACGATAGAATGAGAGAAGGTATGAAAGGAATAATGAAAGATATCAAGAAAGAAAGAAAGAAACTAAAATAGAATGAGAGAAGGTATTAAAGCTAGAATGAAATATATCAAGAAAGAAAGAAATAAACTAAAGATAGAATGAGAGAAGGTATGAAAGCTAGAATTATAGATATCAAGAAAGAAAGAAACAAAGAATGAAAGAAACTAAAATAGATTGAGAGAAGGTATGAAAGCTAGAATGAAAGACATCAAGAAAGAAAGAAAGAAACTAAAATAGATTGAGAGAATGTATGAAAGCTAGAATGAAAGACACCAAGAAAGAAAGGAAGAAAGATACCAAAGATAGAAGGAGAGAAGGTATGAAAGCTAAAATGAAAGATATCAAGAATGGAAGAAAGAAAGAAATTAACAAACGATAGAATGAGAGAAGGTATGAAAGGAATAATGAAAGATATCAAGAAAGAAAGAAAAAAAATAAAGATAGAAAGAGAGAAGGTATGAAAGCTAGAATGAAAGATATCAAGAAAGAAAGAAAGAAAGAAAGAAAGAAACTAAAGGTAGAATGAGAGAAGGTATGAAAGCTAGAATGAATGAAAGAAAGAAAGAAAGAAAGAAAGAAAGAAATAAACTAAAGATAGAATGAGAGAAGGTATGAAAGCTAGAATGAAAGACAGCAAGAAAGAAAGAAACGAAAGATAGAATGAGAGAAGGTATGAAAGCTAGAATGAAAGACATCAAGGAAGAAAGAAAGAAAGAAATTAACTAAAGATAGAATGAGAGAAGACATGAAAAGTAGAATGAAAGATATCAAGAAAGAAAGAAACAAACTAAAGATAGAATGAGAGAAGTTATGAAAGATAGAATGAAAGATATCAAGAAAAAAAGATATTAAGTAAAGATAGAATGAGAGAAGGTAAGAAAGCTAGAATGAAAGACATCAAGAAAGAAAGAAAGAAACTAGAGATAGAATGAGAGAAGGTATGAAAGCTAGAATGAAAGCTATCAAGAAAGAAAGAAAGAAACAAACAAACTAAGGATAGAATGAGAGAAGGAATAAAAGCTAGAATGAAAGATATCAAGAAAGAAACAAACAAAGAGAGAAAGAAACTAAAGATAGAATGAGAGAAGGTATGAAAGCTAGAATGAAAGACATCAAGAAAGAAAGAAAGAAAGAAAGAAACTAAAGATAGAATGAGAGAAGGTATGAAAGCTAGAATGAAAGACATCAAGAAAGAAAGGAAGAAAGATACCAAAGATAGAATGAGAGAAGGTATGAAAGCTAAAATGAAAGATATCAAGAATGAAAGAAAGAAAGAAATTAACAAATGATAGAAGGTATGAAAGGAATAATGAAAGATATCAAGAAAGAAACAAACAAAGAAAGAAAGAAACTAAAGATAGAATGAGAGAAGGTATGAAAGCTAGAATGAAAGACATCAACAAAGAAAGAAATAAAGATACTAAACCTAGAATGAGAGAAGGTATGAAAGCTGTAATGAAAGATATCAAGAATGAATGAAAGAAAGAAATTAACTAAAGACAGAATGAGAGAAGGTATGAAAGCTAGAATTACAGATATCAAGAAAGAAAGAAACAAAGAATGAAAGAAACTAAAGATAGAATGAGAGAAGGTATGAAAGCTAGAATGAAAGATATCAAGAAAGAGGGGAAGAAAGATACCAAAGATAGAATGAGAGAAGGTATGAAAGCTAGAATCATAGATATCAAGAAAGAAAGAAACAAAGAATGAAAGGAACTAAAGATAGAATGAGAGAAGGTATGAAAGCTAGAATGAAAGAAATCAAGAAAGAAAGAAAGATACCAAAGATAGAATGAGAGAAGGTATGAAAGCAAGAATGAAAGATATCAAGAAAGAAAGAAACAAACAAAGAAAGAAAGAAACTAAAGATATAATGAGAGAAGGTATGAAAGCTAGAATGAAAGACATCAAGAAAGAAAGAGAGAAAGAAATAAACTAAAGATAGAATGAGAGAAGGTATGAAAGCTAGAATGAAAGACATCAAGAAAGAAAGAAACTAAAAAAAGAATGAGAAAAGGTATGAAAACTAGAATGAAAGACATCAAGAAAGAAAGAAAGAAACTTCAGATTGAATGAGAGAAGGTTTGAAAGCTAGTATTATAGATATCAAGAAAGAAAGATACAAAGAATGAAAGAAACTAAAGATAGAATGAGAGAAGGTATGAAAGCAAGAATGAAAGACTTCAAGAAAGAAAGGAAGAAAGATACCACAGATAGAATGAGAGAAGGTATGAAAGCAAGAATGAAAGCTATCAAGAAAGGAAGAAAGAAACCAAAGATAGAATGAGAGAAGGTATGAAAGCTAAAATGAAAGATATCAAGAATGAAAGAAAGAAAGAAATTAACTAACGATAGAATGAGAGAAGGTATGAAAGGAATAATGAAAGATATCAAGAAAGAAAGAAAGAAACTAAAATAGAATGAGAGAAGGTATTCAAGCTAGAATGAAATATATCAAGAAAGAAAGAAATAAACTAAGGATAGAATGAGAGAAGGTATGAAAGCTAGAATTATAGATATCAAGAAAGAAAGAAACAAAGAAACAAAGAATGAAAGAAACTAAAATAGATTGAGAGAAGGTATGAAAGCTAGAATGAAAGACATCAAGAAAGAAAGAAAGAAACTAAAATAGATTGAGAGAATGTATGAAAGCTAGAATGAAAGACACCAAGAAAGAAAGGAAGAAAGATACCAAAGATAGAATGAGAGAAGGTATGAAAGCTAAAATGAAAGATATCAAGAATGGAAGAAAGAAAGAAATTAACAAACGATAGAATGAGAGAAGGTATGAAAGGAATAATAAAATATATCAAGAAAGAAAGAAAAAAAATAAAGATAGAAAGAGAGAAGGTATGAAAGCTAGAATGAAAGATATAAAGAAAGAAAGAAAGAAAGAAAGAAACTAAAGGAAGAATGAGAGAAGGTATGAAAGCTAGAATGAATGAAAGAAAGAAAGAAAGAAAGAAAGAAACTAAAGATAGAATGAGAGAAGGTATGAAAGCTAGAATGAAAGACATCAAGAAAGAAAGAAACGAAAGATAGAATGAGAGAAGGTATGAAAGCTAGAATGAAAGACATCAAGGAAGAAAGAAAGAAAGAAATTAACTAAAGATAGAATGAGAGAAGGTATGAAAAGTAGAATGAAAGATATCAAGAAAGAAAGAAACAAACTAAAGATAGAATGAGAGAAGTTATGAAAGCTAGAATGAAAGATATCAAGAAAAAAAGATATTAACTAAAGAAAGAATGAGAGAAGGTAAGAAAGCTAGAATGAAAGACATCCAGAAAGAAAGAAAGAAACTAGAGATAGAATGAGAGAAGGTATGAAAGCTAGAATGAAAGCTATCAAGAAAGAAAGAAAGAAACAAACAAACTAAGGATAGAATGAGAGAAGGAATAAAAGCTAGAATGAAAGATATCAAGAAAGAAACAAACAAAGAGAGAAAGAAACTAAACATAGAATGAGAGAAGGTATGAAAGCTAGAATGAAAGACATCAGGAAAGAAAGAAAGAAAGAAAGAAATAAACTAAAGATAGAATGAGAGAAGGTATGAAAGCTACAATGAAAGATATGAAGAAAGAAACAAACAAAGAAAGAAAGAAACTAAAGATAGAATGAGAGAAGGTATGAAAGCTAGAGTGAAAGACATCAACAAAGAAAGAAATAAAAATACTGAAGCTAGAATGAGAGAAGGTATGAAATCTAGATTGAAAGATATCAAGAATGAAAGAAAGAAAGAAAATAACTAAAGATAGAATGAGAGAAGGTATGAAAGCTAGAATGAAAGACATCAAGAAAGAAAGAAAGAAACTTCAGATTGA
Organism: Intellagama lesueurii; assembly: GCA_037013535.1. Classification (NCBI taxonomy): domain Eukaryota; kingdom Metazoa; phylum Chordata; class Lepidosauria; order Squamata; family Agamidae; genus Intellagama; species Intellagama lesueurii. The sequence continues at coordinate 9,273,509 of JBAJHW010000013.1, forward strand.
ATGAGAGAAGGTATGAAAGCTAGTATTATAGATATCAAGAAAGAAAGAAAGAAACAAACAAACTAAGGATAGAATGAGAGAAGGAATAAAAGCTAGAATGAAAGATATCAAGAAAGAAACAAACAAAGAGAGAAAGAAACTAAACATAGAATGAGAGAAGGTATGAAAGCTAGAATGAAAGACATCAGGAAAGAAAGAAAGAAAGAATGAAATAAACTAAAGATAGAATGAGAGAAGGTATGAAAGCTACAATGAAAGATATGAAGAAAGAAACAAACAAAGAAACTAAAGATAGAATGAGAGAAGGTATGAAAGCTAGAGTGAAAGACATCAACAAAGAAAGAAATAAAAATACTGAAGCTAGAATGAGAGAAGGTATGAAATCTAGATTGAAAGATATCAAGAATGAAAGAAAGAAAGAAAATAACTAAAGATAGAATGAGAGAAGGTATGAAAGCTAGAATGAAAGACATCAAGAAAGAAAGAAAGAAACTTCAGATTGAATGAGAGAAGGTATGAAAGCTAGTATTATAGATATCAAGAAAGAAAGAAAGAAACAAACAAACTAAGGATAGAATGAGAGAAGGAATATAAGCTAGAATGAAAGACATCAAGAAAGAAAGAAAAAAATAGAGATAGAATGAGAGAAATTATGAAAGCTAGAATGAAAGATATCAAGAAAGAAACAAAGAAAGAAAGATAGAAACTAAAGATAGAATAAGAGAAGGTATGAAAGCGAGAATGAAAGACATCAAGAAAGAAAGAAAGAAAGAAAGAAAGAAACTAAAGATAGAATGAGAGAAGGTATGAAAGCTAGAATGAAAGACATCAAGAAAGAAAGAAACTAAAGATAAAATGAGAGAAGGTATGAAAGCTAGAATGAAAGATATGAAGAAAGAAACAAACAAAGAAAGAAACAAAAGATAGAGTGAGAGAAGGTATGAAAGCTAGAATGAAAGATATCATCAAAGAAAGAAATAAAAATACTAAAGCTAGAATGAGAGAAGGTATGAAATCTAGATTGAAAGATATCAAGAATGAAAGAAAGAAAGAAAGAAAAATAACTAAAGATAGAATGAGAGAAGGTATGATAGCTAGAATGAAAGACATCAAGAAAGAAAGAAAGAAACTAAAATAGATTGAGAGAATATATGAAAGCTAGAATGAAAGACATCAAGAAAGAAAGGAAGAAAGATACCATAGATAGAATGAGAGAAGGTATGAAAGCTAAAATGAAAGATATCAAGAATGAAAGAAACAAAGAAATTAAGAAACGATAGAATGAGATAAGGTATGAAAGGAATAATGAAAGATATCAAGAAAGAAAGAAAAAAGATAAAGATAGAATGAGAGAAGGTATGAAAGCTAGAATGAAAGATATCAAGAAAGAAAGAAAGAAAGAAAGAAAGAAACTAAAGGTAGAATGAGAGAAGGTATGAAAGCTAGAATGAAAGAAAGAAAGAAAGAAAGAAAGAAAGAAATAAACTAAAGATAGAATGAGAGAAGGTATGAAAGCAAGAATGAAAGATATTAAGAAAGAAAGAAACGAAAGTTAGAATGAGAGAAGGTATGAAAGCTAGAATGAAATATATCAAGAAAGAAAGAAATAAACTAAAGATAGAATGAGAGAAGGTATGAAAGCTAGAATTATAGATATCAAGAAAGAAAGAAACAAAGAATGAGAGAAACTAAAGATAGAATGAGAGAAGGTATGAAAGCTAGAATGAAAGACATCAAGAAAGAAAGAAAGAAAGAAATTAACTAAAGATAGAATGAGAGAAGGTATGAAAAGTAGAATGAAAGATATCAAGAAAGAAAGAAAGAAACTAAAGATAGAATGAGAGAAGTTATGAAAGCTAGAATGAAAGATATCAAGAAAAAAAGATATTAACTAAAGATAGAATGAGAGAAAGTAAGAAAGCTAGAATGAAAGACATCAAGAAAGAAAGAAAGAAACTAGAGATAGAATGAGAGAAGGTATGAAAGCTAGAATGAAAGCTATCAAGAAAGAAAGAAACAAACAAACAAACTAAGGATAGAATGAGAGAAGGAATAAAAGCTAGAATGAAAGACATCAAGAACGAAAGAAAAAAATAAAGATAGAATGAGAAAGTATGAAAGCTAGAATGAAAGATATCACGAAAGAAAGAAACAAAGAAAGAAAGAAACTAAAGATAGAATGAGAGAAGGTATGAAACCTAAAATGAAAGATATCAAGAATGAAAGAAAGAAAGAAATTAACTAAAGATAGAATGAGAGAAGGTATGAAACCTAGAATGAAAGATATCAAGAATGAAAGAAAGAAATTAACTAAAGATAAAATGAGAGAAGGTATGAAATCTAGATTGAAAGACATCAAGAAAGAAAGAAAGAAACTTCAGATTGAATGAGAGAAGGTATGAAAGCTAGAATGAAAGACATCAAGAAAGAAAGGAATTAAGATACCAAAGATAGAATGAGAGAAGGTATGAAAGCTAGATTGAAAGCTATCAAGAAAGAAAGAAAGAAACAAATAAACAAACTAAAGATAGAATAAAGAAGGTATGAAAGGAATAATGAAAGATATCAAGAAAGAAAGAAAGAATCTAAAATAGATTGAGAGAATGTATGAAAGCTAGAATGAAAGACATCAAGAAAGAAAGGAAGAAAGAGACCAAAGATAGAATGAGAGAAGGTATGAAAGCTAAAATGAATGATATCAAGAATGAAAGAAAGAAAGAAATTAACAAATGATAGAAGGTATGAAAGGAATAATGAAAGATATCAAGAAAGAAAGAAACAAAGAAAGAAAGAAACTAAAGATAGAATGAGAGAAGGTATGAAAGCTAGAATGAAAGACATCAACAAAGAAAGAAATAAAGATACTAAACCTAGAATGAGAGAAGGTATGAAAGCTGTAATGAAAGATATCAAGAATGAATGAAAGAAAGAAATTAACTAAAGACAGAATGAGAGAAGGTATGAAAGCTAGAATTACAGATATCAAGAAAGAAAGAAACAAAGAATTAAAGCAACTATAGATAGAATGAGAGAAGGTATGAAAGCTAGAATGAAAGATATCAAGAAAGAGAGGAAGAAAGATACCAAAGATAGAATGAGAGAAGGTATGAAAGCTAGAATTATAGATATCAAGAAAGAAAGAAACAAAGAATGAAAGGAACTAAAGATAGAATGAGAGAAGGTATGAAAGCAAGAATGAAAGATATCAAGAAAGAAAGAAACAAACAAAGAAAGAAAGAAACTAAAGATATAATGAGAGAAGGTATGAAAGCTAGAATGAAAGACATCAAGAAAGAAAGAGAGAAAGAAATAAACTAAAGATAGAATGAGAGAAGGTATGAAAGCTAGAATGAAAGACATCAAGAAAGAAAGAAACTAAAAATAGAATGAGAAAAGGTATGAAAACTAGAATGAAAGACATCAAGAAAGAAAGAAAGAAACTTCAGATTGAATGAGAGAAGGTTTGAAAGCTAGTATTATAGATATCAAGAAAGAAAGATACAAAGAATGAAAGAAACTAAAGATAGAATGAGAGAAGGTATGAAAGCAAGAATGAAAGACTTCAAGAAAGAAAGGAAGAAAGATACCACAAATAGAATGAGAGAAGGTATGAAAGCTAGAATGAAAGCTATCAAGAAAGAAAGAAATAAACTAAAATAGATTGAGAGAATATATGAAAGCTAAAATGAAAGACATCAAGAAAGAAAGAAACTAAAAATAGAATGAGAAAAGGTATGAAAACTAGAATGAAAGACATCAAGAAAGAAAGAAAGAAACTTCAGATTGAATGAGAGAAGGTTTGAAAGGTAGTATTATAGATATCAAGAAAGAAAGATACAAAGAATGAAAGAAACTAAAGATAGAATGAGAGAAGGTATGAAAGCAAGAATGAAAGACTTCAAGAAAGAAAGGAAGAAAGATACCACAGATAGAATGAGAGAAGGTATGAAAGCTAGAATGAAAGCTATCAAGAAAGAAAGAAATAAACTAAAATAGATTGAGAGAATATATGAAAGCTAGAATGAAAGACATCAAGAAAGAAAGGAAGAAAGAAACCAAAGATAGAATGAGAGAAGGTATGAAAGCTAAAATGAAAGATATCAAGAATGAAAGAAAGAAATTAACAAACGATAGAATGAGAGAAGGTATGAAAGGAATAATGAAAGATATCAAGAAAGAAAGAAAGAAACTAAAATAGAATGAGAGAAGGTATTAAAGCTAGAATGAAATATATCAAGAAAGAAAGAAATAAACTAAAGATAGAATGAGAGAAGGTATGAAAGCTAGAATTATAGATATCAAGAAAGAAAGAAACAAAGAATGAAAGAAACTAAAATAGATTGAGTGAAGGTATGAAAGCTAGAATGAAAGACATCAAGAAAGAAAGAAAGTAAAATAGATTGAGAGAATGTATGAAAGCTAGAATGAAAGACACCAAGAAAGAAAGGAAGAAAGATACCAAAGATAGAATGAGAGAAGGTATGAAAGCTAAAATGAAAGATATCAAGAATGGAAGAAAGAAAGAAATTAACAAACGATAGAATGAGAGAAGGTATGAAAAGTAAAATGAAAGATATCAAGAAAGAAACAAACAAACTAAAGATAGAATGAGAGAAGTTATGAAAGCTAGAATGAAAGATATCAAGAAAAAAAGATATTAACTAAAGATAGAATGAGAGAAGGTAAGAAAGCTAGAATGAAAGACATCAAGAAAGAAAGAAAGAAACTAGAGATAGAATGAGAGAAGGTATGAAAGCTAGAATGAAAGCTATCAAGAAAGAAAGAAACAAACAAACAAACTAAGGATAGAATGAGAGAAGGAATAAAAGCTAGAATAAAAGATATCAAGAAAGAAACAAACAAAAAGAGAAAGAAACTAAAGATAGAATGAGAGAAGGTATGAAAGCTAGAATGAAAGACATCAAGAAAGAAAGAGAGAAAGAAATAAACTAAAGATAGAATGAGAGAAGGTATGAAAGCTAGAATGAAAGACATCAAGAAAGAAAGAAACTAAAAATAGAATGAGAAAAGGTATGAAAACTAGAAAGAAAGACATCAAGAAAGAAAGAAAGAAACTTCAGATTGAATGAGAAAAGGTTTGAAAGCTAGTATTATAGATATCAAGAAAGAAAGATACAAAGAATGAAAGAAACTAAAGATAGAATGAGAGAGGGTATGAAAGCAAGAATGAAACACTTCAAGAAAGAAAGGAAGAAAGATACCACAGATAGAATGAGAGAAGGTATGAAAGCTAGAATTATAGATATCAAGAAAGAAAGAAACAAAGAATGAAAGGAACTAAAGATAGAATGAGAGAAGGTATGAAAGCAAGAATGAAAGATATCAAGAAAGAAAGAAACAAACAAAGAAAGAAAGAAACTAAAGATATAATGAGAGAAGGTATGAAAGCTAGAATGAAAGACATCAAGAAAGAAAGAGAGAAAGAAATAAACTAAAGATAGAATGAGAGAAGGTATGAAAGCTAGAATGAAAGACATCAAGAAAGAAAGAAACTAAAAATAGAATGAGAAAAGGTATGAAAACTAGAATGAAAGACATCAAGAAAGAAAGAAAGAAACTTCAGATTGAATGAGAGAAGGTTTGAAAGGTAGTATTATAGATATCAAGAAAGAAAGATACAAAGAATGAAAGAAACTAAAGATAGAATGAGAGAAGGTATGAAAGCAAGAATGAAAGACTTCAAGAAAGAAAGGAAGAAAGATACCACAGATAGAATGAGAGAAGGTATGAAAGCTAGAATGAAAGCTATCAAGAAAGAAAGAAATAAACTAAAATAGATTGAGAGAATATATGAAAGCTAGAATGAAAGACATCAAGAAAGAAAGGAAGAAAGAAACCAAAGATAGAATGAGAGAAGGTATGAAAGCTAAAATAAAAGATATCAAGAATGAAAGAAAGAAATTAACAAACGATAGAATGAGAGAAGGTATGAAAGGAATAATGAAAGATATCAAGAAAGAAAGAAAGAAACTAAAATAGAATGAGAGAAGGTATTAAAGCTAGAATGAAATATATCAAGAAAGAAAGAAATAAACTAAAGATAGAATGAGAGAAGGTATGAAAGCTAGAATTATAGATATCAAGAAAGAAAGAAACAAAGAATGAAAGAAACTAAAATAGATTGAGTGAAGGTATGAAAGCTAGAATGAAAGACATCAAGAAAGAAAGAAAGTAAAATAGATTGAGAGAATGTATGAAAGCTAGAATGAAAGACACCAAGAAAGAAAGGAAGAAAGATACCAAAGATAGAATGAGAGAAGGTATGAAAGCTAAAATGAAAGATATCAAGAATGGAAGAAAGAAAGAAATTAACAAACGATAGAATGAGAGAAGGTATGAAAAGTACAATGAAAGATATCAAGAAAGAAAGAAACAAACTAAAGATAGAATGAGAGAAGTTATGAAAGCTAGAATGAAAGATATCAAGAAAAAAAGATATTAACTAAAGATAGAATGAGAGAAGGTAAGAAAGCTAGAATGAAAGACATCAAGAAAGAAAGAAAGAAACTAGAGATAGAATGAGAGAAGGTATGAAAGCTAGAATGAAAGCTATCAAGAAAGAAAGAAACAAACAAACAAACTAAGGATAGAATGAGAGAAGGAATAAAAGCTAGAATAAAAGATATCAAGAAAAAAAAAAACAAAAAGAGAAAGAAACTAAAGATAGAATGAGAGAAGGTATGAAAGCTAGAATGAAAGACATCAAGAAAGAAAGAGAGAAAGAAATAAACTAAAGATAGAATGAGAGAAGGTATGAAAGCTAGAATGAAAGACATCAAGAAAGAAAGAAACTAAAAATAGAATGAGAAAAGGTATGAAAACTAGAAAGAAAGACATCAAGAAAGAAAGAAAGAAACTTCAGATTGAATGAGAAAAGGTTTGAAAGCTAGTATTATAGATATCAAGAAAGAAAGATACAAAGAATGAAAGAAACTAAAGATAGAATGAGAGAAGGTATGAAAGCAAGAATGAAACACTTCAAGAAAGAAAGGAAGAAAGATACCACAGATAGAATGAGAGAAGGTATGAAAGCTAGAATGAAAGCTATCAAGAAAGAAAGAAATAAACTAAAATAGATTGAGAGAATATATGAAAGCTAGAATGAAAGACATCAAGAAAGAAAGAAACTAAAAATAGAATGAGAAAAGGTATGAAAACTAGAATGAAAGACATCAAGAAAGAAAGAAAGAAACTTCAGATTGAATGAGAGAAGGTTTGAAAGCTAGTATTATAGATATCAAGAAAGAAAGATACAAAGAATGAAAGAAACTAAAGATAGAATGAGAGAAGGTATGAAAGCAAGAATGAAAGACTTCAAGAAAGAAAGGAAGAAAGATACCACAGATAGAATGAGAGAAGGTATGAAAGCTAGAATGAAAGCTATCAAGAAAGAAAGAAATAAACTAAAATAGATTGAGAGAATATATGAAAGCTAGAATGAAAGACATCAAGAAAGAAAGGAAGAAAGAAACCAAAGATAGAATGAGAGAAGGTATGAAAGCTAAAATGAAAGATATCAAGAATGAAAGAAAGAAATTAACAAACGATAGAATGAGAGAAGGTATGAAAGGAATAATGAAAGATATCAAGAAAGAAAGAAAGAAACTAAAATAGAATGAGAGAAGGTATTAAAGCTAGAATGAAATATATCAAGAAAGAAAGAAATAAACTAAAGATAGAATGAGAGAAGGTATGAAAGCTAGAATTATAGATATCAAGAAAGAAAGAAACAAAGAATGAAAGAAACTAAAATAGATTGAGAGAAGGTATGAAAGCTAGAATGAAAGACATCAAGAAAGAAAGAAAGAAACTAAAATAGATTGAGAGAATGTATGAAAGCTAGAATGAAAGACACCAAGAAAGAAAGGAAGAAAGATACCAAAGATAGAATGAGAGAAGGTATGAAAGCTAAAATGAAAGAAATCAAGAATGGAAGAAAGAAAGAAATTAACAAACGATAGAATGAGAGAAGGTATGAAAGGAATAATGAAAGATATCAAGAAAGAAAGAAAAAAAATAAAGATAGAAAGAGAGAAGTTATGAAAGCTAGAATGAAAGATATCAAGAAAGAAAGACAGAAAGAAAGAAACTAAAGGTAGAATGAGAGAAGGTATGAAAGCTAGAATGAATGAAAGAAAGAAAGAAAGAGAGAAAGAAATAAACTAAAGATAGAATGAGAGAAGGTATGAAAGCTAGAATGAAAGATATCAAGAAAGAAAGAAACAAACAAAGAAAGAAAGAAACTAAAGATATAATGAGAGAAGGTATGAAAGCTAGAATGAAAGACATCAAGAAAGAAAGAGAGAAAGAAATAAACTAAAGATAGAATGAGAGAAGGTATGAAAGCTAGAATGAAAGACATCAAGAAAGAAAGAAACTAAAAATAGAATGAGAAAAGGTATGAAAACTAGAATGAAAGACATCAAGAAAGAAAGAAAGAAACTTCAGATTGAATGAGAGAAGGTTTGAAAGCTAGTATTATAGATATCAAGAAAGAAAGATACAAAGAATGAAAGAAACTAAAGATAGAATGAGAGAAGGTATGAAAGCAAGAATGAAAGACTTCAAGAAAGAAAGGAAGAAAGATACCACAAATAGAATGAGAGAAGGTATGAAAGCTAGAATGAAAGCTATCAAGAAAGAAAGAAATAAACTAAAATAGATTGAGAGAATATATGAAAGCTAAAATGAAAGACATCAAGAAAGAAAGAAACTAAAAATAGAATGAGAAAAGGTATGAAAACTAGAATGAAAGACATCAAGAAAGAAAGAAAGAAACTTCAGATTGAATGAGAGAAGGTTTGAAAGGTAGTATTATAGATATCAAGAAAGAAAGATACAAAGAATGAAAGAAACTAAAGATAGAATGAGAGAAGGTATGAAAGCAAGAATGAAAGACTTCAAGAAAGAAAGGAAGAAAGATACCACAGATAGAATGAGAGAAGGTATGAAAGCTAGAATGAAAGCTATCAAGAAAGAAAGAAATAAACTAAAATAGATTGAGAGAATATATGAAAGCTAGAATGAAAGACATCAAGAAAGAAAGGAAGAAAGAAACCAAAGATAGAATGAGAGAAGGTATGAAAGCTAAAATGAAAGATATCAAGAATGAAAGAAAGAAATTAACAAACGATAGAATGAGAGAAGGTATGAAAGGAATAATGAAAGATATCAAGAAAGAAAGAAAGAAACTAAAATAGAATGAGAGAAGGTATTAAAGCTAGAATGAAATATATCAAGAAAGAAAGAAATAAACTAAAGATAGAATGAGAGAAGGTATGAAAGCTAGAATTATAGATATCAAGAAAGAAAGAAACAAAGAATGAAAGAAACTAAAATAGATTGAGTGAAGGTATGAAAGCTAGAATGAAAGACATCAAGAAAGAAAGAAAGTAAAATAGATTGAGAGAATGTATGAAAGCTAGAATGAAAGACACCAAGAAAGAAAGGAAGAAAGATACCAAAGATAGAATGAGAGAAGGTATGAAAGCTAAAATGAAAGATATCAAGAATGGAAGAAAGAAAGAAATTAACAAACGATAGAATGAGAGAAGGTATGAAAAGTACAATGAAAGATATCAAGAAAGAAAGAAACAAACTAAAGATAGAATGAGAGAAGTTATGAAAGCTAGAATGAAAGATATCAAGAAAAAAAGATATTAACTAAAGATAGAATGAGAGAAGGTAAGAAAGCTAGAATGAAAGACATCAAGAAAGAAAGAAAGAAACTAAAATAGATTGAGAGAATATATGAAAGCTAGAATGAAAGACATCAAGAAAGAAAGGAAGAAAGAAACCAAAGATAGAATGAGAGAAGGTATGAAAGCTAAAATGAAAGATATCAAGAATGAAAGAAAGAAATTAACAAACGATAGAATGAGAGAAGGTATGAAAGGAATAATGAAAGATATCAAGAAAGAAAGAAAGAAACTAAAATAGAATGAGAGAAGGTATTAAAGCTAGAATGAAATATATCAAGAAAGAAAGAAATAAACTAAAGATAGAATGAGAGAAGGTATGAAAGCTAGAATTATAGATATCAAGAAAGAAAGAAACAAAGAATGAAAGAAACTAAAATAGATTGAGAGAAGGTATGAAAGCTAGAATGAAAGACATCAAGAAAGAAAGAAAGAAACTAAAATAGATTGAGAGAATGTATGAAAGCTAGAATGAAAGACACCAAGAAAGAAAGGAAGAAAGATACCAAAGATAGAATGAGAGAAGGTATGAAAGCTAAAATGAAAGATATCAAGAATGGAAGAAAGAAAGGAATTAACAAACGATAGAATGAGAGAAGGTATGAAAGGAATAATGAAAGATATCAAGAAAGAAAGAAAAAAAATAAAGATAGAAAGAGAGAAGGTATGAAAGCTAGAATGAAAGATATCAAGAAAGAAAGACAGAAAGAAAGAAACTAAAGGTAGAATGAGAGAAGGTATGAAAGCTAGAATGAATGAAAGAAAGAAAGAAAGAGAGAAAGAAATAAACTAAAGATAGAATGAGAGAAGGTATGAAAGCTAGAATGAAAGACATCAAGAAAGAAAGAAACGAAAGATAGAATGAGAGAAGGTATGAAAGCTAGAATGAAAGACATCAAGGAAGAAAGAAAGAAAGAAATTAACTAAAGATAGAATGAGAGAAGGTATGAAAAGTAGAATGAAAGATATCAAGAAAGAAAGAAACAAACTAAAGATAGAATGAGAGAAGTTATGAAAGCTAGAATGAAAGATATCAAGAAAAAAAGATATTAACTAAAGATAGAATGAGAGAAGGTAAGAAAGCTAGAATGAAAGACATCAAGAAAGAAAGAAAGAAACTAGAGATAGAATGAGAGAAGGTATGAAAGCTAGAATGAAAGCTATCAAGAAAGAAAGAAAGAAACAAACAAACTAAGGATAGAATGAGAGAAGGAATAAAAGCTAGAATGAAAGATATCAAGAAAGAAACAAACAAAGAGAGAAAGAAACTAAAGATAGAATGAGAGAAGGTATGAAAGCTAGAATGAAAGACATCAAGAAAGAAAGAAAGAAACTAAAATAGATTGAGAGAATATATGAAAGCTAGAATGAAAGACATCAAGAAAGATAGGAAGAAAGATACCATAGATAGAATGAGAGAAGGTATGAAAGCTAAAATGAAAGATATCAAGAATGAAAGAATCAAAGAAATTAACAAACGATAGAATGAGAGAAGGTATGAAAGGAATAATGAAAGATATCAAGAAAGAAAGAAACAAACTAAAGATAGAATGAGAGAAATTATGAAAGCTAGAATGAAAGATATCAAGAAAAAAGATATTAACTAAAGATAGAATGAGAGAACGTAAGAAAGCTAGAATGAAAGACATCTAGAAAGAAAGAAAGAAACTAGAGATAGAATGAGAGAAGGTATGAAAGCTAGAATGAAAGCTATCAAGAAAGAAAGAAAGAAACAAACAAACTAAGGATAGAATGAGAGAAGGAATATAAGCTAGAATGAAAGACATCAAGAAAGAAAGAAAAAAATAGAGATAGAATGAGAGAAATTATGAAAGCTAGAATGAAAGATATCAAGAAAGAAACAAACAAAGAAAGAAAGAAACTAAAGATAGAATAAGAGAAGGTATGAAAGCTAGAATGAGAGACATCAAGAAAGAAAGAAAGAAAGAAAGAAAGAAACTAAAGATAGAATGAGAGAAGGTATGAAAGCTAGAATGAAAGACATCAAGAAAGAAAGAAATTAAAGATAAAATGAGAGAAGGTATGAAAGCTAGAATGAAAGATATGAAGAAAGAAACAAACAAAGAAAGAAACTAAAGATAGAATGAGAGAAGGTATGAAAGCTAGAATGAAAGATATCATCAAAGAAAGAAATAAAAATACTAAAGCTAGAATGAGAGAAGGTATGAAATCTAGATTGAAAGATATCAAGAAAGAAAGAAAGAAAGAAAGAAAAATAACTAAAGATAGAATGAGAAGGTATGAAAGCTAGAATGAAAGACATCAAGAAAGAAAGAAAGAAACTAAAATAGATTGAGAGAATATATGAAAGCTAGATTGAAAGACATCAAGAAAGATAGGAAGAAAGATACCATAGATAGAATGAGAGAAGGTATGAAAGCTAAAATGAAAGATATCAAGAATGAAAGAAACAAAGAAATTAACAAACGATAGAATGAGAGAAGGTATGAAAGGAATAATGAAAGATATCAAGAAAGAAAGAGAAAAGATAAAGATAGAATGAGAGAAGGTATGAAAGCTAGAATGAAAGATATCAAGAAAGAAAGAAAGAAAGAAAGAAACTAAAGGTAGAATGAGAGAAGGTATGAAAGCTAGAATGAAAGAAAGAAAGAAAGAAAGAAAGAAAAAAGAAACTAAAGATAGAATGAGAGAAGGTATGAAAGCTAGAATGAAAGACATCAAGAAAGAAAGAAACGAAAGATAGAATGAGAGAAGGTATGAAAGCTAGAATGAAATATATCAAGAAAGAAAGAAATAAACTAAAGATAGAATGAGAGAAGGTATGAAAGCTAGAATTATAGATATGAAGAAAGAAAGAAACAAAGAATGAGAGACACTAAAGATAGAATGAGAGAAGGTATGAAAGCTAGAATGAAAGACATCAATAAAGAAAGAAAGAAACTAAAAAAATTGAGAGAATGTATGAAAGCTAGAATGAAAGACATCAAGAAAGAAAGGAAGAAAGAAATTAATAAACGATAGAATGAGAGAAGGTATGAAAGCTAGAATGAAAGATATCAAGAAAGAAAGAAAGAAAGAAAGAAACTAAAGGTAGAATGAGAGAAGGTATGAAAGCTAGAATGAAAGAAAGAAAGAAAGAAAGAAAGAAAGAAAGAAAGAAACTAAAGAGAATGAGAGAAGGTATGAAAGCTAGAATGAAAGATATGAATAAAGAAACAAACAAGGAAAGAAAGAAAGAAACTAAAGATAGAATGAGAGAAGGTATGAAAAGTAGAATGAAAGCTATCAAGAAAGAAAGAAAGAAAGAATGAAAGAAACTAAAGATAGAATGAGAGAAGGTATGAAAGCTAGAATGAAATATATCAAGAAAGAAAGAAAAAATAGAGATAGAATGAGAGAAAGTATGAAAGCTAGAATGAAAGATATCAAGAAAGAAAGAAACAAAGAAAGAAAGAAACTAAAGATAGAATGAGAGAAGGTATGAAAGCTAGAATGAAAGACATCAAGAATGAAAGAAATAAAGAATTTAACTAAAGATAGAATGAGAGAAGGTGTGAAACCCAGAATGAAAGATATCAAGAATGAAAGAAAGAAAGAAATTAACTAAAGATAGAATGAGAGAAGGTATGAAAGCTAGAATGAAAGACATCAACAAAGAAAGAAATAAAAATACTAAAGCTAGAATGAGAGAAGGTATGAAATCTAGACTGAAAGACATCAAGAAAGAAAGAAAGAAACTTCAGATTGAATGAGAGAAGGTATGAAAGCTAGAATGAAAGACATCAAGAAGGAAAGGAAGTAAGATACCAAAGATAGAATGAGAGAAGGTATGAAAGCTAGAATGAAAGATATCAAGAATGAAAGAAAGAAAGAAATTAACAAATGATAGAATGAGAGAAGGAATAAAAGCTAGAATGAAAGACATGAAGAAAGAAAGAAAAAAATAAAGATAGAATGAGAGAAAGTATGAAAGCAAGAATGAAAGATATCAAGAAAGAAAGAAACAAACAAAGAATGAAAGAAACTAAAGATAGAATGAGAAAAGGTATGAAAGCTAGAATGAAAGACATCAAGAAAGAAAGAAAGAAAGAAAGAAATAAACTAAAGATAGAATGAGAGAAGGTATGAAAGGAATAATTAAAGATATCAAGAAAGAAAGAAAGAAACTAAAATAGATTGAGAGAATGTATGAAAGCTAGAATGAAAGACATCAAGAAAGAAAGGAAGAAAGATACCAAAGACAGAATGGGAGAAGGTATGAAAGCTAGAATGAAAGATATCAAGAATGAAAGAAAGAAAGAAATTAACAAATGATAGAATGAGAGAAGGAATAAAAGCTAGAATGAAAGACATGAAGAAAGAAAGAAAAAAATAAAGATAGAATGAGAGAAAGTATGAAAGCTAGAATGAAAGATATCAAGAAAGAAAGAAACAAACAAAGAATGAAAGAAACTAAAGATAGAATGAGAAAAGGTATGAAAGCTAGAATGAAAGACATCAAGAAAGAAAGAAAGAAAGAAAGAAATAAACTAAAGATAGAATGAGAGAAGGTATGAAAGCTAGAATGAAAGACATCAAGAAAGAAAGAAACTAAAGATAGAATGAGAGAAGGTATGAAAACTAGAATGAAAGACATCAAGAAAGAAAGAAAGAAATTTCAGATTGAATGAGAGAAGGTATGAAAGCTAGTATTATAGATATCAAGAAAGAAAGATACAAAGAATGAAAGAAACTAAAGATAGAATGAGAGAAGGTATGAAAGCTAGAATGAAAGACATCAAGAAAGAAAGGAAGAAAGATACCACAGATAGAATGAGAGAAGGTATGAAAGCTAGAATGAAAGCTTTCAAGAAAGAAAGAAATAAGCTAAAATAGATTGAGAGAATATATGAAAGCTAGAATGAAAGACATCAAGAAAGAAAGAAACTAAAAATAGAATGAGAAAAGGTATGAAAACTAGAATGAAAGACATCAAGAAAGAAAGAAAGAAAATTCAGATTGAATGAGAGAAGGTTTGAAAGCTAGTATTATAGATATCAAGAAAGAAAGATACAAAGAATGAAAGAAACTAAAGATAGAATGAGAGAAGGTATGAAAGCAAGAATGAAAGACTTCAAGAAAGAAAGGAAGAAAGATACCACAGATAGAATGAGAGAAGGTATGAAAGCAAGAATGAAAGACTTCAAGAAAGAAAGGAAGAAAGATACCAAAGATAGAATGAGAGAAGATATGAAAGCTAATATGAAAGATATCAAGAATGAAAGAAAGAAATTAACAAACGATAGAATGAGAGAAGGTATGAAAGGAATAATGAAAGATATCAAGAAAGAAAGAAAGAAACTAAAATAGAATGAGAGAAGGTATGAAAGCTAGAATGAAATATATCAAGAAATAAATAAATAAACTAAAGATAGAATGAGAGAAGGTATGAAAGCTAGAATTATAGATATCAAGAAAGGAAGAAACAAAGAATGAAAGAAACTAAAATAGATTGAGAGAATGTATGAAAGCTGGAATGAAAGACACCAAGAAAGAAAGGAAGAAAGATACCAAAGATAGAATGAGAGAAGGTATGAAAGCTAAAATGAAAGATATCAAGAATGGAAGAAAGAAAGAAATTTACAAACGATAGAATGAGAGAAGGTATGAAAGGAATAATGAAAGATATCAAGAAAGAAACAAAAAAAATAAAGATAGAATGAGAGAAGGTATGAAAGCTAGAATGAAAGACATCAAGAAAGAAAGAAAGAAAGAAAGAAAGAAACTAAAGGTAGAATGAGAGAAGGTATGAAAGCTAGAATGAATGAAAGAAAGAAAGAAAGAAAGAAAGAAAGAAACTAAAGATAGAATGAGAGAAGGTATGAAAGCTAGAATGAAAGACATCAAGAAAGAAAGAAACGAAAGATAGAATGAGAGAAGGTATGAAAGCTAGAATGAAAGATATGAAGAAAGAAACAAACAAAGAAAGAAAGAAACTAAAGATAGAATGAGAGAAGGTATGAAAGCTAGAATGAAAGACATCAAGGAAGAAAGAAAGAGAGAAATTAACTAAAGATAGAATGAGAGAAGGTATGAAAAGTAGAATGAAAGATATCAAGAAAGAAAGAAACAAACTAAAGATAGAATGAGAGAAGTTATGAAAGCTAGAATGAAAGATATCAAGAAAAAAAGATATTAACTAAAGATAGAATGAGAGAAGGTAAGAAAGTTAGAATGAAAGACATCAAGAAAGAAAGAAAGAAACTAGAGATAGAATGAGAGAAGGTATGAAAGCTAGAATGAAAGCTATCAAGAAAGAAAGAAAGAAACAAACAAACTAAGGATAGAATGAGAGAAGGAATAAAAGCTAGAATGAAAGACATCAAGAAAGAAAGAAAAAAATACAGATAGAATGAGAGAAAGTATGAAAGCTAGAATGAAAGATATCAAGAAAGAAACAAACAAAGAAAGAAAGAAACTAAAGATAGAATGAGAGAAGGTATGAAAGCTAGAATGAAAGACATCAAGAAAGAAAGAAAGAAAGAAACTAAAGATAGAATGAGAGAAGGTATGAAAGCTAGAATGAAAGACATCAAGAAAGAAAGAAACTAAAGATAAAATGAGAGAAGGTATGAAAGCTAGAATGAAAGATATGAAGAAAGAAACAAATAAAGAAAGAAACTAAAGATAGAATGAGAGAAGGTATGAAAGCTAGAGTGAAAGACATCAACAAAGAAAGAAATAAAAATACTGAAGCTAGAATGAGAGAAGGTATGAAATCTAGATTGAAAGATATCAAGAATGAAAGAAAGAAAGAAAATAACTAAAGATAGAATGAGAGAAGGTATGAAAGCTAGAATGAAAGACATCAAGAAAGAAAGAAAGAAACTTCAGATTGAATGAGAGAAGGTATGAAAGCTAGTATTATAGATATGAAGAAAGAAAGAAACAAAGAATGAAAGAAACTAAAGATAGAATGAGAGACGGTATGAAAGCTAGAATGAAAGACATCAAGAAGGAAAGGAAGAAAGATACCACAGATAGAATGAGATAAGTTATGAAAGCTAGAATGAAAGCTATCAAGAAAGAAAGAAATAAACTAAAATAGATTGAGAGAATATATGAAAGCTAGAATGAAAGACATCAAGAAAGAAAGGAAGAAAGATACCAAAGACAGAATGAGAGAAGGTACGAAAGCTAAAATGAAAGATATCAAGAATGAAAGAAAGAAAGAAATTAACAAACGATAGAATGAGATAAGGTATGAAAGGAATAATGAAAGATATCAAGAAAGAAAGAAAAAAAATAAAGATAGAATGAGAGAAGGTATGAAAGCTAGAATGAAAGATATCAAGAAAGAAAGAAAGAAAGAAAGAAAGAAACTAAAGGTAGAATGAGAGAAGGTATGAAAGCTAGAATGAAAGAAAGAAAGAAAGAAAGAAACTAAAGATAGAATGAGAGAAGGTATGAAAGCTAGAATGAAAGACATCAAGAATGAAAGAAACGAAAGATAGAATGAGAGAAGGTATGAAAGCTAGAATGAAAGATATGAAGAAAGAAACAATCAAAGAAAGAAAGAAACTAAAGATAGAATGAGAGAAGGTATGAAAGCTAGAATGAAAGACATCAAGGAAGAAAGAAAAAAAGAAATTAACTAAAGATAGAATGAGAGAAGGTATGAAAAGTAGAATGAAAGATATCAAGAAAGAAAGAAACAAACTAAAGATAGAATGAGAGAAGTTATGAAAGCTAGAATGAAAGATATCAAGAAAAAAGATATTAACTAAAGATAGAATGAGAGAAGGTAAGAAAGCTAGAATGAAAGACATCCAGAAAGAAAGAAAGAAACTAGAGATAGAATGAGAGAAGGTATGAAAGCTGGAATGAAAGCTATCAAGAAAGAAAGAAAGAAACAAACAAACTAAGGATAGAATGAGAGAAGGAATAAAAGCTAGAATGAAAGACATCAAGAAAGAAAGAAAAAAATAGAGATAGAATGAGAGAAATTATGAAAGCTAGAATGAAAGATATCAAGAAAGAAACAAAGAAAGAAAGAAAGAAACTAAAGATAGAATGAGAGAAGGTATGAAAGCTAGTATTATAGATATCAAGAAAGAAAGATACAAAGAATGAAAGAAACTAAAGATAGAATGAGAGAAGGTATGAAAGCTAGAATGAAAGACATCAAGAAAGAAAGGAAGAAAGATACCACAGATAGAATGAGAGAAGGTATGAAAGCTAGAATGAAAGCTTTCAAGAAAGAAAGAAATAAGCTAAAATAGATTGAGTGAATATATGAAAGCTAGAATGAAAGACATCAAGAAAGAAAGGAAGAAAGATACCAAAGATAGAATGAGAGAAGGTATGAAAGCTAATATGAAAGATATCAAGAATGAAAGAAAGAAAGAAATTAACAAACGATAGAATGAGAGAAGGCATGAAAGGAATAATGAAAGATATCAAGAAAGAAAGAAAGAAACTAAAATAGAATGAGAGAAGGTATGAAAGCTAGAATGAAATATATCAAGAAAGAAATAAATAAACTAAAGATAGAATGAGAGAAGGTATGAAAGCTAGAATTATAGATATCAAGAAAGGAAGAAACAAAGAATGAAAGAAACTAAAATAGATTGAGAGATGGTATGAAAGCTAGAATGAAAGACATCAAGAAAGAAAGAAAGAAACTAAAATAGATTGAGAGAATGTATGAAAGCTAGAATGAAAGACACCAAGAAAGAAAGGAAGAAAGATACCAAAGATAGAATGAGAGAAGGTATGAAATCTAAAATGAAAGATATCAAGAATGGAAGAAAGAAAGAAATTTACAAACGATAGAATGAGAGAAGGTATGAAAGGAATAATGAAAGATATCAAGAAAGAAAGAAAAAAATAAAGATAGAATGAGAGAAGGTATGAAAGCTAGAATGAAAGACATCAAGAAAGAAAGAAAGAAAGAAAGAAAGAAACTAAAGGTAGAATGAGAGAAGGTATGAAAGCTAGAATGAATGAAAGAAAGAAAGAAAGAAAGAAAGAAAGAAAGAAAGAAACTAAAGATAGAATGTGAGAAGGTATGAAAGCTAGAATGAAAGACATCAAGAAAGAAAGAAACGAAAGATAGAATGAGAGAAGGTATGAAAGCTAGAATGAAAGATATGAAGAAAGAAACAAAGAAAGAAAGAAAGAAACTAAAGATAGAATGAGAGAAGGTATGAAAGCTAGAATGAAAGACATCAAGGAAGAAAGAAAGAGAGAAATTAACTAAAGATAGAATGAGAGAAGGTATGAAAAGTAGAATGAAAGATATCAAGAAAGAAAGAAACAAACTAAAGATAGAATGAGAGAAGTTATGAAAGCTAGAATGAAAGATATCAAGAAAAAAAGATATTAACTAAAGATAGAATGAGAGAAGGTAAGAAAGTTAGAATGAAAGACATCAAGAAAGAAAGAAAGAAACTAGAGATAGAATGAGAGAAGGCATGAAAGCTAGAATGAAAGCTATCAAGAAAGAAAGAAAGAAACAAACAAACTAAGGATAGAATGAGAGAAGGAATAAAAGCTAGAATGAAAGACATCAAGAAAGAAAGAAAAAAAGACAGATAGAATGAGAGAAAGTATGAAAGCTAGAATGAAAGATATCAAGAAAGAAACAAACAAAGAAAGAAAGAAACTAAAGATAGAATGAGAGAAGGTATGAAAGCTAGAATGAAAGACATCAAGAAAGAAAGAAAGAAAGAAACTAAAGATAGAATGAGAGAAGGTATGAAAGCTAGAATGAAAGACAGCAAGAAAGAAAGAAACTAAAGATAAAATGAGAGAAGGTATGAAAGCTAGAATGAAAGATATGAAGAAAGAAACAAATAAAGAAAGAAACTAAAGATAGAATGAGAGAAGGTATGAAAGCTAGAGTGAAAGACATCAACAAAGAAAGAAATAAAAAAACTGAAGCTAGAATGAAAGACATCAAGGAAGAAAGAAAAAAAGAAATTAACTAAAGATAGAATGAGAGAAGGTATGAAAAGTAGAATGAAAGATATCAAGAAAGAAAGAAACAAACTAAAGATAGAATGAGAGAAGTTATGAAAGCTAGAATGAAAGATATCAAGAAAAAAGATATTAACTAAAGATAGAATGAGAGAAGGTAAGAAAGCTAGAATGAAAGACATCCAGAAAGAAAGAAAGAAACTAGAGATAGAATGAGAGAAGGTATGAAAGCTGGAATGAAAGCTATCAAGAAAGAAAGAAAGAAACAAACAAACTAAGGATAGAATGAGAGAAGGAATAAAAGCTAGAATGAAAGACATCAAGAAAGAAAGAAAAAAATAGAGATAGAATGAGAGAAATTATGAAAGCTAGAATGAAAGATATCAAGAAAGAAACAAAGAAAGAAAGAAAGAAACTAAAGATAGAATGAGAGAAGGTATGAAAGCTAGTATTATAGATATCAAGAAAGAAAGATACAAAGAATGAAAGAAACTAAAGATAGAATGAGAGAAGGTATGAAAGCTAGAATGAAAGACATCAAGAAAGAAAGGAAGAAAGATACCACAGATAGAATGAGAGAAGGTATGAAAGCTAGAATGAAAGCTTTCAAGAAAGAAAGAAATAAGCTAAAATAGATTGAGTGAATATATGAAAGCTAGAATGAAAGACATCAAGAAAGAAAGGAAGAAAGATACCAAAGATAGAATGAGAGAAGGTATGAAAGCTAATATGAAAGATATCAAGAATGAAAGAAAGAAAGAAATTAACAAACGATAGAATGAGAGAAGGCATGAAAGGAATAATGAAAGATATCAAGAAAGAAAGAAAGAAACTAAAATAGAATGAGAGAAGGTATGAAAGCTAGAATGAAATATATCAAGAAAGAAATAAATAAACTAAAGATAGAATGAGAGAAGGTATGAAAGCTAGAATTATAGATATCAAGAAAGGAAGAAACAAAGAATGAAAGAAACTAAAATAGATTGAGAGATGGTATGAAAGCTAGAATGAAAGACATCAAGAAAGAAAGAAAGAAACTAAAATAGATTGAGAGAATGTATGAAAGCTAGAATGAAAGACACCAAGAAAGAAAGGAAGAAAGATACCAAAGATAGAATGAGAGAAGGTATGAAATCTAAAATGAAAGATATCAAGAATGGAAGAAAGAAAGAAATTTACAAACGATAGAATGAGAGAAGGTATGAAAGGAATAATGAAAGATATCAAGAAAGAAAGAAAAAAATAAAGATAGAATGAGAGAAGGTATGAAAGCTAGAATGAAAGACATCAAGAAAGAAAGAAAGAAAGAAAGAAAGAAACTAAAGGTAGAATGAGAGAAGGTATGAAAGCTAGAATGAATGAAAGAAAGAAAGAAAGAAAGAAAGAAACTAAAGATAGAATGTGAGAAGGTATGAAAGCTAGAATGAAAGACATCAAGAAAGAAAGAAACGAAAGATAGAATGAGAGAAGGTATGAAAGCTAGAATGAAAGATATGAAGAAAGAAACAAAGAAAGAAAGAAAGAAACTAAAGATAGAATGAGAGAAGGTATGAAAGCTAGAATGAAAGCTATCAAGAAAGAAAGAAAGAAACAAACAAACTAAGGATAGAATGAGAGAAGGAATAAAAGCTAGAATGAAAGACATCAAGAAAGAAAGAAAAAAAGACAGATAGAATGAGAGAAAGTATGAAAGCTAGAATGAAAGATATCAAGAAAGAAACAAACAAAGAAAGAAAGAAACTAAAGATAGAATGAGAGAAGGTATGAAAGCTAGAATGAAAGACATCAAGAAAGAAAGAAAGAAAGAAACTAAAGATAGAATGAGAGAAGGTATGAAAGCTAGAATGAAAGACAGCAAGAAAGAAAGAAACTAAAGATAAAATGAGAGAAGGTATGAAAGCTAGAATGAAAGATATAAAGAAAGAAACAAATAAAGAAAGAAACTAAAGATAGAATGAGAGAAGGTATGAAAGCTAGAGTGAAAGACATCAACAAAGAAAGAAATAAAAAAACTGAAGCTAGAATGAGAGAAGGTATGAAATCTAGATTGAAAGATCAAGAATGAAAGAAAGAAAGAAAATAACTAAAGATAGAATGAGAGAAGGTATGAAAGCTAGAATGAAAGACATCAAGAAAGAAAGAAAGAAACTTCAGATTGAATGAGAGAAGGTATGAAAGCTAGTATTATAGATATCAAGAAAGAAAGAAACAAAGAATGAAAGAAACTAAAGATAGAATGAGAGACGGTATGAAAGCTAGAATGAAAGACATCAAGAAAGAAAGGAAGAAAGATACCACAGATAGAATGAGATAAGTTATGAAAGCTAGAATGAAAGCTATCAAGAAAGAAAGAAATAAACTAAAATAGATTGAGAGAATATATGAAAGCTAGAATGAAAGACATCAAGAAAGAAAGGAAGAAAGATACCAAAGACAGAATGAGAGAAGGTACGAAAGCTAAAATGAAAGATATCAAGAATGAAAGAAAGAAAGAAATTAACAAACGATAGAATGAGATAAGGTATGAAAGGAATAATGAAAGATATCAAGAAAGAAAGAAAAAAAATAAAGATAGAATGAGAGAAGGTATGAAAGCTAGAATGAAAGATATCAAGAAAGAAAGAAAGAAAGAAAGAAACTAAAGGTAGAATGAGAGAAGGTATGAAAGCTAGAATGAAAGACATAAAGAATGAGAGAAACGAAAGATAGAATGAGAGAAGGTATGAAAGCTAGAATGAAAGATATGAAGAAAGAAACAATCAAAGAAAGAAAGAAACTAAAGATAGAATGAGAGAAGGTATGAAAGCTAGAATGAAAGACATCAAGGAAGAAAGAAAAAAAGAAATTAACTAAAGATAGAATGAGAGAAGGTATGAAAAGTAGAATGAAAGATATCAAGAAAGAAAGAAACAAACTAAAGATAGAATGAGAGAAGTTATGAAAGCTAGAATGAAAGATATCAAGAAAAAAGATATTAACTAAAGATAGAATGAGAGAAGGTAAGAAAGCTAGAATGAAAGACATCCAGAAAGAAAGAAAGAAACTAGAGATAGAATGAGAGAAGGTATGAAAGCTAGAATGAAAGCTATCAAGAAAGAAAGAAAGAAACAAACAAACTAAGGATAGAATGAGAGAATGAATAAAAGATAGAATGAAAGACATCAAGAAAGAAAGAAAAAAATAGAGATAGAATGAGAGAAATTATGAAAGCTAGAATGAAAGATAGCAAGAAAGAAACAAACAAAGAAAGAAAGAAACTAAAGATAGAATGAGAGAAGGTATGAAAGCTAGAATGAAAGACATCAAGAAAGAAAGAAAGAAAGAAACTAAAGATAGAATGAGAGAAGGTATGAAAGCTAGAATGAAAGACATCAAGAAAGAAAGAAATAAAAATACTAAAGCTAGAATGAGAGAAGGTATGAAATCTAGATTGAAAGATATCAAGAATTAAAGAAAGAAAGAAAGAAAAATAACTAAAGATAGAATGAGAGAAGGTATGAAAGCTAGAATGAAAAATATCAAGGAAGAAAGAAAGAAACTAAAATAGATTGAGAGAATAAATGAAAGCTAGAATGAAAGACATCAAGAAAGAAAGGAAGAAAGATACCATAGATCGAATGAGAGAAGGTATGAAAGCTAAAATGAAAGATATCAAGAATGAAAGAAACAAAGAAATTAACAAACGATAGAATGAGAGAAGGTATGAAAGGAATAATGAAAGATATCAAGAAAGAAAGAAAAAAAATAAAGATAGAATGAGAGAATATATGAAAGCTAGAATGAAAGATATCAAGAAAGAAAGAAAGAAAGAAAGAAACTAAAGGTAGAATGAGAGAAGGAATGAAAGCTAGAATGAAAGAAAGAAAGAAAGAAAGAAATAAACTAAAGATAGAATGAGAGAAGGTATGAAAGCTAGAATGAAAGACATCAAGAAAGAAAGAAACGAAAGATAGAATGAGAGAAGGTATGAAAGCTAGAATGAAATATATCAAGAAAGAAAGAAAGAAACTAAAGATAGAATGAGAGAAGGTATGAAAGCTAGAATTATAGATATCAAGAAAGAAAGAAACAAAGAATGAGAGAAACTAAAGATAGAATGAGAGAAGGTATGAAAGCTAGAATGAAAGACATCAAGAAAGAAAGAAAGAAACTAAAATAGATTGAGAGAATGTATGAGAGCTAGAATGAAAGACATCAAGAAAGAAAGGAAGAAAGAAATTAATAAACAATAGAATGAGAGAAGGTATGAAAGGAATAATGAAAGAAAGAAAGAATAAAAATAAAGATAGAATGAGAGAAGGTATGAAAGCTAGAATGAAAGATATCAAGAAAGAAAGAAAGAAAGAAAGAAAGAAACTAAAGGTAGAATGAGAGAAGGTATGAAAGCTAGAATGAAAGAAAGAAAGAAAGAAAGAAAGAAAGAAACTAAAGATAGAATGAGAGAAGGTATGAAAGCTAGAATGAAAGACATCAAGAAAGAAAGAAATAAAAATACTAAAGCTAGAATGAGAGAAGGTATGAAATCTAGATTGAAAGATATCAAGAATGAAAGAAAGAAAGAAAGAAAAATAACTAAAGATAGAATGAGAGAAGGTATGAAAGCTAGAATGAAAGACATCAAGGAAGAAAGAAAGAAACTAAAATAGATTGAGAGAATAAATGAAAGCTAGAATGAAAGACATCAAGAAAGAAAGGAAGAAAGATACCATAGATCGAATGAGAGAAGGTATGAAAGCTAAAATGAAAGATATCAAGAATGAAAGAAACAAAGAAATTAACAAACGATAGAATGAGAGAAGGAATGAAAGCTAGAATGAAAGATATCAAGAAAGAAAGAAAGAAAGAAAGAAAGAAACTAAAGGTAGAATGAGAGAAGGTATGAAAGCTAGAATGAAAGAAAGAAAGAAAGAAAGAAAGAAACTAAAGATAGAATGAGAGAAGGTATGAAAGCTAGAATGAAAGATATGAATAAAGAAACAAGCAAGGAAAGAAAGAAAGAAACTAAAGATAGAATGAGAGAAGGTATGAAAGCTAGAATGAAAGACATCAAGGAAGAAAGAAAGAAAGAAATTAACTAAAGATAGAATGAGAGAAGGTATGAAAAGTAGAATGAAAGATATCAAGAAAGAAAGAAACAAACGAAAGATAGAATTAGAGAAGTTATGAAAGCTAGAATGAAAGATATCAAGAAAAAAAGATATTAACTAAAGATAGAATGAGAGAAGGTAAGAAAGCTAGAATGAAAGACATCAAGAAAGAAAGAAAGAAACTAAAGATAGAATGAAAGAAGTTATGAAAGCTAGAATGAAAGCTATCAAGAAAGAAAGAAAGAAACAAACAAACTAAGGATAGAATGAGAGAAGGAATAAAAGCTAGAATGAAAGACATCAAGAAAGAAAAAAAAAATAGAGATAGAATGAGAGAAAGTATGAAAGCTGGAATGAAAGATATCAAGAAAGAAACAAACAAAGAAAGAAATTAACTAAAGATCGATTGAGAGAAGGTATGAAAGCTAGAATGAAAGCTATCAAGAAAGAAAGACAGAAAGAAACAAACTAAAGATAGAATGAGAGAATGAATAAAAGCTAGAATGAAACACATCAAGAAAGAAAGAAAGAAAATAAAGATAGAATGAGAGAAGGTATGAAAGCTAGAATGAAAGCTATCAAGAAAGAAAGAAACAAACAAACTAAGGATAGAATGAGAGAATGAATAAAAGATAGAATGAAAGACATCAAGAAAGAAAGAAAAAAATAGAGATAGAATGAGAGAAATTATGAAAGCTAGAATGAAAGATAGCAAGAAAGAAACAAACAAAGAAAGAAAGAAACTAAAGATAGAATGAGAGAAGGTATGAAAGCTAGAATGAAAGACATCAAGAAAGAAAGAAAGAAAGAAACTAAAGATAGAATGAGAGAAGGTATGAAAGCTAGAATGAAAGACATCAAGAAAGAAAGAAATAAAAATACTAAAGCTAGAATGAGAGAAGGTATGAAATCTAGATTGAAAGATATCAAGAATGAAAGAAAGAAAGAAAGAAAAATAACTAAAGATAGAATGAGAGAAGGTATGAAAGCTAGAATGAAAGACATCAAGGAAGAAAGAAAGAAACTAAAATAGATTGAGAGAATAAATGAAAGCTAGAATGAAAGACATCAAGAAAGAAAGGAAGAAAGATACCATAGATCGAATGAGAGAAGGTATGAAAGCTAAAATGAAAGATATCAAGAATGAAAGAAACAAAGAAATTAACAAACGATAGAATGAGAGAAGGTATGAAAGGAATAATGAAAGATATCAAGAAAGAAAGAAAAAAAATAAAGATAGAATGAGAGAATATATGAAAGCTAGAATGAAAGATATCAAGAAAGAAAGAAAGAAAGAAAGAAACTAAAGGTAGAATGAGAGAAGGAATGAAAGCTAGAATGAAAGAAAGAAAGAAAGAAAGAAATAAACTAAAGATAGAATGAGAGAAGGTATGAAAGCTAGAATGAAAGACATCAAGAAAGAAAGAAACGAAAGATAGAATGAGAGAAGGTATGAAAGCTAGAATGAAATATATCAAGAAAGAAAGAAAGAAACTAAAGATAGAATGAGAGAAGGTATGAAAGCTAGAATTATAGATATCAAGAAAGAAAGAAACAAAGAATGAGAGAAACTAAAGATAGAATGAGAGAAGGTATGAAAGCTAGAATGAAAGACATCAAGAAAGAAAGAAAGAAACTAAAATAGATTGAGAGAATGTATGAGAGCTAGAATGAAAGACATCAAGAAAGAAAGGAAGAAAGAAATTAAAAAACAATAGAATGAGAGAAGGTATGAAAGGAATAATGAAAGAAAGAAAGAATAAAAATAAAGATAGAATGAGAGAAGGTATGAAAGCTAGAATGAAAGATATCAAGAAAGAAAGAAAGAAAGAAAGAAAGAAAGAAAGAAACTAAAGGTAGAATGAGAGAAGGTATGAAAGCTAGAATGAAAGAAAGAAAGAAAGAAAGAAAGAAACTAAAGATAGAATGAGAGAAGGTATGAAAGCTAGAATGAAAGATATGAATAAAGAAACAAACAAGGAAAGAAAGAAAGAAACTAAAGATAGAATGAGAGAAGGTATGAAAGCTAGAATGAAAGACATCAAGGAAGAAAGAAAGAAAGAAATTAACTAAAGATAGAATGAGAGAAGGTATGAAAAGTAGAATGAAAGATATCAAGAAAGAAAGAAACAAACTAAAGATAGAATTAGAGAAGTTATGAAAGCTAGAATGAAAGATATCAAGAAAAAAAGATATTAACTAAAGATAGAATGAGAGAAGGTAAGAAAGCTAGAATGAAAGACATCAAGAAAGAAAGAAAGAAACTAAAGATAGAATGAAAGAAGTTATGAAAGCTAGAATGAAAGCTATCAAGAAAGAAAGAAAGAAACAAACAAACTAAGGATAGAATGAGAGAAGGAATAAAAGCTAGAATGAAAGACATCAAGAAAGAAAGAAAAAAATAGAGATAGAATGAGAGAAAGTATGAAAGCTGGAATGAAAGATATCAAGAAAGAAACAAACAAAGAAAGAAATTAACTAAAGATCGATTGAGAGAAGGTATGAAAGCTAGAATGAAAGCTATCAAGAAAGAAAGACAGAAAGAAACAAACTAAAGATAGAATGAGAGAATGAATAAAAGCTAGAATGAAACACATCAAGAAAGAAAGAAAGAAAATAAAGATAGAATGAGAGAAGGTATGAAAGCTAGAATGAAAGACATCAAGAATGAAGGAGGTAAAGAATTTAACTAAAGATAGAATGAGAGAAGGTATGAAAGCTAGAATGAAAGCTATCAAGAAAGAAAGAAAGAAACAAATAAACAAACTAAATATTGAAAGAGGTATGAAAGGAATAATGAAAGATATGAAGAAAGAAAGAAAGAAACTAAAATAGAATAAGAAAATGAATGAAAGCTAGAATGAAAGACATCAAGAAAGAAAGAAAAAAAATAAAGATGGAATGAGAGAAAGTATGAAAGCTAGAATGAAAGATATCACGAAAGAAAGATACAAAGAAAGAAACTAAAGATAAAATGAGAGAAGGTATTAAAGCTAGAATGATAGACATCAAGAATGAAAGAAAGAAACAAATAAACAAACTAAAGATTGAATAGAGGTTTGAAAGGAATAATGAAAGATATCAAGAAAGAAAGAAACTAAAATAGAATGAGAGAAGGTATGAAAGCTAGAATGAAATATATCAAGAAGGAAAGAAATAAACTAAAGATAGAATGAGAGAAGGTATGAAAGCTAGAATTATAGATATCAAGAAAGAAAGAAACAAAGAATGAAAGAAACTAAAGACAGAATGAGAGAAGGTATGAAAGCTAGAATGAAAGACATCAAGAAAGAAAGAAAGAAACTAAAATAGATTGAGAGAATGTATGAAAGCTAGAATGAAAGACATCAAGAAAGAAAGGAAGAAAGATACCAAAGATAGAATGAGAGAAGGTATTAAAGCTAAAATGAAAGATATCAAGAATGAAAGAAAGAAAGAAATTAACAAACGATAGAATGAGAGAAGGTATGAAAGGAATAATGAAAGATATCAAGAACGAAAGAAAAAAAATAAAGATAGAATGAGAGAAGGTATGAAAGCTAGAATGAAAGATATCAAGAAAGAAAGAAAGAAAGAAAGAAAGAAACTAAAGGTAGAATGAGAGAAGGTATGAAAGCGAGAAAGAAAGAAAGAAAGAAAGAAAGAAATAAACTAGAGATAGAATGAGAGAAGGTATGAAAGCTAGGATGAAAGACATCAAGAAAGAAAGAAACGTAAGATAGAATGAGAGATGGTATTTAAGGTAGAATGAAAGATATGAAGAAAGAAACAAACAAAGAAAGATAGAAACTAAAGATAGAATGAGAGAAGGTATGAAAGCTAGAATGAAAGACATCAAGGAAGATATAAAGAAAGAAATTAACTAAAGATAGAACGAGAGAAGGTATGAAAAGTAGAACGAAAGATATCAAGAAAGAAAGAAACAAACTAAAGATAGAATGAGAGAAGTTATGAAAGCTAGAATGAAAGATATCAAGAAAAAAAGATATTTACTAAAGATAGAATGAGAGAAGTTAAGAAAGCTAGAATGAAAGACATCAAGAAAGAAAGAAAGAAACTAGAGATAGAATGAGAGAAGGTATGAAAGCTAGAATGAAAGCTATCAAGAAAGAAAGAAAGAAACAAACAAACTAAGGATAGAATGAGAGAAGGAATAAAAGCTAGAATGAAAGACATCAAGAAAGAAAGAAAAAAATAGAGATAGAATGAGAGAAAGTATGAAAGCTGGAATGAAAGATATCAAGAAAGAAACAAACAAAGAAAGAAATTAACTAAAGATCGATTGAGAGAAGGTATGAAAGCTAGAATGAAAGCTATCAAGAAAGAAAGACAGAAAGAAACAAACTATAGATAGAATGAGAGAATGAATAAAAGCTAGAATGAAACACATCAAGAAAGAAAGAAAGAAAATAAAGATAGAATGAGAGAAGGTATGAAAGCTAGAATGAAAGACATCAAGAATGAAGGAAATAAAGAATTTAACTAAAAATAGAATGAGAGAAGGTATGAAAGCTAGAATGAAAGCTATCAAGAAAGAAAGAAAGAAACAAATAAACAAACTAAATATTGAAAGAGGTATGAAAGGAATAATGAAAGATATGAAGAAAGAAAGAAAGAAAGAAACTAAAATAGAATAAGAAAATGAATGAAAGCTAGAATGAAAGACATCAAGAAAGAAAGAAAAAAAATAAAGATAGAATGAGAGAAAGTATGAAAGCTAGAATGAAAGATATCACGAAAGAAAGAAACAAAGAAAGAAACTAAAGATAAAATGAGAGAAGGTATGAAAGCTAGAATGATAGACATCAAGAATGAAAGAAAGAAACAAATAAACAAACTAAAGATTGAATAGAGGTTTGAAAGGAATAATGAAATATATCAAGAAGGAAAGAAATAAACTAAAGA
Organism: Intellagama lesueurii; assembly: GCA_037013535.1. Lineage (NCBI taxonomy): Eukaryota > Metazoa > Chordata > Lepidosauria > Squamata > Agamidae > Intellagama > Intellagama lesueurii. Next base: position 9,303,162 of record JBAJHW010000013.1, read on the forward strand.
TAGAATGAGAGAAGGTATGAAAGCTAGAATTATAGATATCAAGAAAGAAAGAAACAAAGAATGAAAGAAACTAAAGACAGAATGAGAGAAGGTATGAAAGCTAGAATGAAAGACATCAAGAAAGAAAGAAAGAAACTAAAATAGATTGAGAGAATGTATGAAAGCTAGAATGAAAGACATCAAGAAAGAAAGGAAGAAAGATACCAAAGATAGAATGAGAGAAGGTATTAAAGCTAAAATGAAAGATATCAAGAATGAAAGAAAGAAAGAAATTAACAAACGATAGAATGAGAGAAGGTATGAAAGGAATAATGAAAGATATCAAGAACGAAAGAAAAAAAAAGATAGAATGAGAGAAGGTATGAAAGCTAGAATGAAAGATATCAAGAAAGAAAGAAAGAAAGAAAGAAAGAAACTAAAGGTAGAATGAGAGAAGGTATGAAAGCTAGAATGAAAGACATCAAGAATGAAAGAAAGAAACAAATAAACAAACTAAAGATAAGATAAGAGGTATGAAAGGAATAATGAAAGATATCAAGAAAGAAAGAGAGAAACTAAAATAGAATGAGAGAAGGTATGAAAGCTAGAATGAAATATATCAGGAAAGAAAGAATTAAACTAAACATAGAATGAGAGAAGGTATGAAAGCTAGAATTATAGATATCAAGAAAGAAAGAAACAAATAATGAAAGAAACTAAAGATAGAGTGAGAGAAGGTATGAAAGCTAGAATGAAAGACATCAAGAAAGAAAGAAAGAAACTAAAATAGATTGAGAGAATGTATGAAAGCTAGAATGAAAGACATCAAGAAAGAAAGGAAGAAAGATACCAAAGATAGAATGTGAGAAGGTATGAAAGCTAAAATGAAAGATATCAAGAATGACCGAAAGAAAGAAATTAACAAACGATAGAATGTGAGAAGGTATGAAAGGAATAATGAAAGATATCAAGAAAGAAAGAAAAAAAATAAAGATAGAATGAGAGAAGGTATGAAAGCTAGAATGAAAGATATCAAGAAAGAAAGAAAGAAAGAAAGAAAGAAACTAAAGGAAGAATGAGAGAAGGTATGAAAGCGAGAATGAAAGAAAGAAAGAAAGAAAGAAAGAAATAAACTAAAGATAGAATGAGAGAAGGTATGAAAGCTAGAATGAAAGACATCAAGAAAGAAAGAAACGAAAGATAGAATGAGAGAAGGTATGAAAGCTAGAATGAAAGATATGAAGAAAGAAACAAACAAAGAAAGAAAGAATCTAAAGATAGAATGAGAGAAGGTATGAAAGTAGAATGAAAGACATCAAGGAAGAAATAAAGAAAGAAATTAACTAAAGATAGAATGAGAGAAGGTATGAAAAGTAGAATGAAAGCTATCAAGAAAGAAAGAAACAAACTAAAGATAGAATGAGAGAAGTTATGAAAGCTAGAATGAAAGATATCAAGAAAAAAAGATATTAACTAAAGATAGAATGAGAGAAGGTATGAAAGCTAGAATGAAATATATCAGGAAAGAAAGAATTAAACTAAACATAGAATGAGAGAAGGTATGAAAGCTAGAATTATAGATATCAAGAAAGAAAGAAACAAATAATGAAAGAAACTAAAGATAGAGTGAGAGAAGGTATGAAAGCTAGAATGAAAGACATCAAGAAAGAAAGAAAGAAACTAAAATAGATTGAGAGAATGTATGAAAGCTAGAATGAAAGACATCAAGAAAGAAAGGAAGAAAGATACCAAAGATAGAATGTGAGAAGGTATGAAAGCTAAAATGAAAGATATCAAGAATGACCGAAAGAAAGAAATTAACAAACGATAGAATGTGAGAAGGTATGAAAGGAATAATGAAAGATATCAAGAAAGAAAGAAAAAAAATAAAGATAGAATGAGAGAAGGTATGAAAGCTAGAATGAAAGATATCAAGAAAGAAAGAAAGAAAGAAAGAAAGAAACTAAAGGAAGAATGAGAGAAGGTATGAAAGCGAGAATGAAAGAAAGAAAGAAAGAAAGAAAGAAATAAACTAAAGATAGAATGAGAGAAGGTATGAAAGCTAGAATGAAAGACATCAAGAAAGAAAGAAACGAAAGATAGAATGAGAGAAGGTATGAAAGCTAGAATGAAAGATATGAAGAAAGAAACAAACAAAGAAAGAAAGAATCTAAAGATAGAATGAGAGAAGGTATGAAAGTAGAATGAAAGACATCAAGGAAGAAATAAAGAAAGAAATTAACTAAAGATAGAATGAGAGAAGGTATGAAAAGTAGAATGAAAGCTATCAAGAAAGAAAGAAACAAACTAAAGATAGAATGAGAGAAGTTATGAAAGCTAGAATGAAAGATATCAAGAAAAAAAGATATTAACTAAAGATAGAATGAGAGAAGGTAAGAAAGCTAGAATGAAAGACATCAAGAAAGAAAGAAAGAAACTAGAGATAGAATGAGAGAAGGTATGAAAGCTAGAATGAAAGCTATCAAGAAAGAAAGAAAGAAACAAACAAACTAAAGATAGAATGAGAGAATGAATAAAAGCTAGAATGAAACACATCAAGAAAGAAAGAAAGAAAATAAAGATAGAATGAAAAAAGGTATGAAAGCTAGAATGAAAGACATCAAGAAAGAAAGAAAAAAATAGAGATAGAATGAGAGAAAGTATCAAAGCTAGAATGAAAGATATCAAGAAAGAAACAAACAAAGAAAGAAATTAACTAAAGATAGATTGAGAGAAGGTATGAAAGCTAGAATGAAAGCTATCAAGAAAGAAAGAAAGAAAGAAACAGACTAAAGATAGAATGAGAGAAGGTATGAAAGCTAGAATGAAAGACATCAAGAATGAAGGAAATAAAGAATTTAACTAAAGATAGAAGGAGAGAAGGTATGTAAGCTAGAATGAAAGCTATCAAGAAAGAAAGAAAGAAACAAATAAACAAACTAAAGATTGAAAGAGGTATGAAAGGAATAATGAAAGATATGAAGAAAGAAAGAAAGAAACTAAAATAGAATAAGAAAATGTATGAAAGCTAGAATGAAAGACATCAAGAAAGAAAGAAAAAAAATTAAGATAGAATGAGAGAAAGTATGAAAGCTAGAATGAAAGATATCACGAAAGAAAGAAACAAAGAAAGAAACTAAAGATAGAATGAGAGAAGGTATGAAAGCTAGAATGAAAGACATCAAGAATGAATGAAAGAAACAAATAAACAAACTAAAGATTGAATAGAGGTATGAAAGGAATAATGAAAGATATCAAGAAAGAAAGAAAGAACCTGAAATAGAATGAGAGAAGGTATGAAAGCTAGAATGAAATATATCAAGAAAGAAAGAAATAAACTAAAGATAGAATGAGAGAAGGAATGAAAACTAGAATTATAGATATCAAGAAAGAAAGAAACAAAGAATGAAAGAAACTAAAGATAGAATGAGAGACGGTATGAAAGCTAGAATGAAAGACATCAAGAAAGAAAGGAAGAAAGATACCACAGATAGAATGAGATAAGTTATGAAAGCTAGAATGAAAGACATCAAGAAAGACTGGAAGAAAGATACCAAAGATAGAATGAGAGAAGGTACGAAAGCTAAAATGAAAGATATCAAGAATGAAAGAAAGAAAGAAATTAACAAACGATAGAATGAGAGAAGGTATGAAAGGAATAATGAAAGATATCAAGAAAGAAAGAAAAAAAATAAAGATAGAATGAGAGAAGGTATGAAAGCTAGAATGAAAGATATCAAGAAAGAAAGAAAGAAAGAAAGAAAGAAACTAAAGGTAGAATGAGAGAAGGTATGAAAGCGAGAAAGAAAGAAAGAAAGAAAGAAAGAAATAAACTAGAGATAGAATGAGAGAAGGTATGAAAGCTAGAATGAAAGACATCAAGAAAGAAAGAAACGAAAGATAGAATGAGAGATGGTATGAAAGGTAGAATGAAAGATATGAAGAAAGAAACAAACAAAGAAAGATAGAAACTAAAGATAGAATGAGAGAAGGTATGAAAGCTAGAATGAAAGACATCAAGGAAGATATAAAGAAAGAAATTAACTAAAGATAGAACGAGAGAAGGTATGAAAAGTAGAACGAAAGATATCAAGAAAGAAAGAAACAAACTAAAGATAGAATGAGAGAAGTTATGAAATCTAGAATGAAAGATATCAAGAAAAAAAGATATTTACTAAAGATAGAATGAGAGAAGTTAAGAAAGCTAGAATGAAGGACATCAAGAAAGAAAGAAAGAAACTAGAGATAGAATCAGAGAAGGTATGAAAGCTAGAATGAAAGCAATCAAGAAAGAAAGAAAGAAACAAACAAACTAAGGATAGAATGAGAGAAGGAATAAAAGCTAGAATGAAAGACATCAAGAAAGAAAGAAAAAAATAGAGATAGAATGAGAGAAAGTATGAAAGCTAGAATGAAAGATATCAAGAAAGAAACAAACAAAGAAAGAAATTAACTAAAGATAGATTGAGAGAAGGTATGAAAGCTAGAATGAAAGCTATCAAGAAAGAAAGAAAGAAAGAAACAAACTAAAGATAGAATGAGAGAATGAATAAAAGCTAGAATGAAACACATCAAGAAAGAAAGAAAGAAAATAAAGATAGAATGAGAGAAGGTATGAAAGCTAGAATGAAAGACATCAAGAATGAAGGAAATAAAGAATTTAACTAAAGATAGAATGAGAGAAGGTATGAAAGCTAGAATGAAGGCTATCAAGAAAGAAAGAAAGAAACAAATAAACAAACTAAAGATTGAATAGAGGTATGAAAGGATTAATGAAAGACATGAAGAAAGAAAGAAAGAAAGAAAGAAACTAAAATAGAATAAGAAAAGGTATGAAAGCTGGAATGAAAGACATCAAGAAAGAAAGAAAAAAAATAAAGATAGAATGAGAGAAAGTATGAAAGCTAGAATGAAAGATATCACGAAAGAAAGAAACAAAGAAAGAAACTAAAGATAGAATGAGAGAAGGTATGAAAGCTAGAATGAAAGATATCAAGAATGAAAGAAAGAAACAAATAAACAAACTAAAGATTGAATAGAGGTATGAAAGGAATAATGAAAGTTATCAAGAAAGAAAGAAAGAAACTAAAATAGAATGAGAGAAGGTATGAAAGCTAGAATGTAATATATCAAGATAGAAAGAAATAAACTAAAGATAGAATGAGAGAAGGTATGAAAGCTAGAATTATAGATATCAAGAAAGAAAGAAACAAAGAATGAAAGAAACTAAAGATAGAATGAGAGAAGTTATGAAAGCTAGAATGAAAGACATCAAGAAAGAAAGAAAGAAACTAAAATAGATTGAGAGAATGTATGAAAGCTAGAATGAAAGACATCAAGAAAGAAAGGAAGAAAGATACCAAAGATAGAATGAGAGAAGGTATGAAAGCTAAAATGAAAGATATCAAGAATGACCGAAAGAAAGAAATTAACAAACGATAGAATGAGAGAAGGTATGAAAGGAATAATGAAAGATATCAAGAAAGAAAGAAAAAAATAAAGATAGAATGAGAGAAGGTATGAAAGCTAGAATGAAAGATATCAAGAAAGAAAGAAAGAAAGAAAGAAAGAAACTAAAGGTAGAATGAGAGAAGGTATGAAAGCGAGAATGAAAGAAAGAAAGAAAGAAAGAAAGAAACTAAAGATAGAATGAGAGAAGGTATGAAAGCTAGAATGAAAGACATCAAGAAAGAAAGAAACTAAAGATAGAATGAGAGAAGGTATGAAAGCTAGAATGAAAGACATCAAGGAAGAAATAAAGAAAGAAATTAACTAAAGATAGAATGAGAGAAGGTATGAAAAGTAGAATGAAAGATATCAAGAAAGAAAGTAACAAACTAAAGATAGAATGAGAGAAGTTATGAAAGCTAGAATGAAAGATATCAAGAAAAAAGATATTAACTAAAGATAGAATGAGAGAAGGTAAGAAAGCTAGAATGAAAGACTTCAAGAAAGAAAGAAAGAAACTAGAGATAGAATGAGAGAAGGTATGAAAGCTAGAATGAAAGCTATCAAGAAAGAAAGAAAGAAACAAACAAACTAAGGATAGAATGAGAGAAGGAATAAAAGCTAGAATGAAAGACATCAAGAAAGAAAAAAAAAAGATAGAATGAGAGAAAGTATGAAAGCTAGAATGAAAGATATCACGAAAGAAAGAAACAAAGAAAGAAACTAAAGATAGAATGAGAGAAGGTATGAAAGCTAGAATGAAAGACATCAAGAATGAAAGAAAGAAACAAATAAACAAACTAAAGATTGAATAGAGGTATGAAAGGAATAATGAAAGATATCAAGAAAGAAAGAAAGAAACTAAAATAGAATGAGAGAAGGTATGAAAGCTAGAATGAAAGACATCAAGAAAGAAAGAAAGATACTAAAATAGATTGAGAGAATGTATGAAAGCTAGAATGAAAGACATCAAGAAAGAAAGAAACAAAAAATGAAAGAAACTAAAGATAGAATGAGAGAAGGTATGAAAGCTAGAATGAAAGACATCAAGAAAGAAAGAAAGAAACTAAAATAGATTGAGAGAATGTATGAAAGCTAGAATGAAAGACATCAAGAAAGAAAGGAAGAAAGATACCAAAGATAGAATGAGAGAAGGTATGAAAGCTAAAATGAAAGATATCAAGAATGACCGAAAGAAAGAAATTAACAAACGATAGAATGAGAGAAGGTATGAAAGGAATAATGAAAGATATCAAGAAAGAAAGAAAAAAAATAAAGATAGAATGAGAGAAGGTATGAAAGCTAGAATGAAAGATATCAAGAAAGAAAGAAAGAAAGAAAGAAAGAAACTAAGGGTAGAATGAGAGAAGGTATGAAAGCGAGAATGAAAGAAAGAAAGAAAGAAAGAAAGAAAGAAAATAAAGATTTAATGAGAGAAGGTAAGAAAGCTAGAATGAAAGACATCAAGAAAGAAAGAAAGAAACTAGAGATAGAATGAGAGAAGGTATGAAAGCTAGAATGAAAGCTATCAAGAAAGAAAGAAAGAAAGAAAGAAACTAAGGATAGAATGAGAGAAGGAATAAAAGCTAGAATGAAAGACATCAAGAAAGAAAGAAAAAAATAGAGATAGAATGAGAGAAAGTATGAAAGCTAGAATGAAAGATATCAAGAAAGAAACAAACAAAGAAAGAAATTAACTAAAGATAGATTGAGAGAAGGTATGAAAGCTAGAATGAAAGCTATCAAGAAAGAAAGAAAGAAAGAAACAAACTAAAGGTAGAATGAGAGAATGAATAAAAGCTAGAATGAAAGACATCAAGAAAGAAAGAAAGAAAATAAAGATAGAATGAGAGAAGGTATGAAAGCTAGAATGAAAGACATCAAGAATGAAGGAAATACATACATACTTTATTGTTACAGCATCAAGTCATACATAAAACAAAATTGAAAGCAGAGCTTCAGGTACTGACATATACTGCAAAAACCAAATCAAATAAACAAAAAGCAACAAAACTACCTTTATAACAATATAAGACCAATGTCTAAGGGTTTGGCTATCTATTCTGGCTTCTATGGCATGCCGCCCAAAATTTCGCTACCAGTTCTGTAGTAATCCGATTTTGATCATTTAGCAATTGGTTACAGTAGTCCGAGTCTGATTGGCTTGTCATGTCTTTTAAGAGAGGTGTAATATATTTTCCTCGAATCTTGTTATGCCTGTTACATCTGAGCATCGTATGCTCAATAGATTCTATCTCACCAGATCCACAAGGGCAGAGTCTCTGTTCCCTCGGGATCTTCTTAAATCTGCCTTCCAACACCGCTGAGGGAAAGGCCTCACATCTAGCCAGAGTAAAGTCTTTCCTAAACTTATATGTCTCAAGCTGTGATAAATAGGCCATAGGGAGCAAGCGATATTTTTGCGTGTCTATCACTCTAAAGTTGGGGCATCTACTAAGGTCTACCTGTCTTTCCATGTCCATTATTCTCTGTTTAAGGGCTGATTTCGCTTCATCCCATTGCATACTCAATATTGCTTGTGGAGAGAAGCCCATAACTTGCAATTTGTTTAGGACCGCTTTCAACCACTTTGATTGAAAATTGTCCTCTAGAAGTAGATGGGTTAATCCCTGTAATTGAAAATTTATTTTAAGCCAGTACTGAAGGGAGGCTAGTGTAATTTTGGCTGCCATTGTTAGTGAGCCTGTCTCTAAACGAATTTGTGCATTTGTTACGCATCTTGGAACTTCAAGAATTGCTCTAAGGAATTTAGTCTGAACCCGCTCTATTGGATCAAAGCAGCTAGATGACGGCCCTATAAAGGTGCCGTAGAGCATCTGGCTGACCACCTTTGCCTGAAAGAGTTTTTGGGCTGCTGGAATATACCGACCCCCTTTGGAATGGTAGAACCTTAAGATGGCATTTGCTGTTTTTTCCCCTTGGGTAGCTGCATATTGTATATGAGCATTTCTGTCCCCAGTGGATTGAAGGGCCATACCTAGATATTTAAAACAGGAGACCTGTTCAAGAGATTGCCCATTTATAGTCCAAGACCTTTTCTTTTGTCTTCTACCAAAGGCCATAATTTTTGTCTTTTGATAATTTATTTCTAATTCCTTCATTTTGCAGAAGTCTGCAAATTTTTTAAGGGCTCTCTTTAGGCCGATTGGAGTTCTCGCTAAAAGCACGGCATCGTCCGCATAAAGAAGGATAGAAATATGTCTTTGATGTAATTTTGGAGGGTGGAGACTAGGAGAGTTCAGGTATTCTACTATGTCATTTATGTATAAATTAAACAGTGAGGGGGCCAGTAAGCAGCCCTGTCTTACTCCTCTATAGGTGTTAATCGGTTCTGTTAAATTTCCTTTCCTATTGAGCCTAACCTGGAGGTTGGTATTGTCATGTAGCACACGCAACAATAGAAGTAATCGTTTATCTATTGAGGTGGCTTCTAAATTGGCCCATAGTTGCTGTCTCGAGATCGAATCGAAGGCCGCTTTCAGATCAACAAATGCGGCATATAATGAGGTTTGACCCTTTGACGCATATTTCTCTATAAGGTGTTGGATAATGAGACAATGGTCCATAGTGGATCTACACTCTCTAAAACCAGCTTGCTCTACAGCTATCCTATTTTCTTCAACCAACCAGGTCTCAAGTTTATCCTGAAGATGCCTAGCATATAGTTTACCGCATATGTTTAGGAGACTAATGGGGCGATAATTCGCCGGCTCATCCCTTAGTCCTTTTTTGAATAGAGGTACTATTATTGCAGTATTCCGTTCTGCAGGAAAGAGGCCCGTAGAGTCGATATATGTAAATAATGCTGCAAGGAAAGGAGCCCACCAGTCAATATTCTCTTTGAAGAGTTCCAGAGGCAAACCGTCCGACCCTGGTGCTTTACCTATTTTCAGTCTGGCAATATGGGATATAATTTCCTCTTGGGAAACTGGAGGCCAAACCGGTAGAACTTCAAATTCACCAGCTGAGACTGGTATTGGAGGAAAGTCTTTATAAAGCTGATTATAAAAGGCAACCCATTTACACTGGGAGATTGGAGGATCAATTTGGCAAGGGAGGTTTTGCTTCTTAACAGTAACCAATTGCCAAAACTTAGAAGAATTTTTCTGTTTCGCAGCTAGAATTACTTCCGCCCATAGCGAATGAGTATAGTCTTTTTTCTTTTGATAGATTAGATGTTTATATGCTGCTTTTTGAACCCCAAGCTTCTGTTGAATTTCCTGTCTTTGTTTGTTGTTTGATTTTTTAAATTGATAATAGACAGCTGTAAGGGCTTTTCTTGCTCTTTGGCAATCTTTATCAAACCAGGGTTTGGATTTCCTATAAGTTGTTAATGGTTGGTCTTTAGATTCAGTTAAATTTGTTTTTAGTTCCTGTACTAGACTGTTGTAAATCTTAATGGGATCATTCTGTATATTGTAGTCCAGGTCTTCAAATTTAGGAATACAGTGATCTTTGACCTCTATTACTTCTCTGAACCTGGATTGCATTTGTGCAGACCATCTCACCCTACGAGTTAGTACTTGCGAGCCTTCATGTGAAGGCTGATCAATCATAGTTTGAGTTGTAAATAAAGGTTTAACCAGTAGGGGGAAATGGTCACTCTCTAGATAGGGTAACACTTGAAAGCTGGTTATCAGTGGAATTAGAGAGGCACAAACTAGCATATAGTCAATAGTACTGGATCCTTGGCCTGACATGTAGGTGAACTCCGCCGGATGATCCTCCGGAAAAGTGCCATTCAGAAGGTACAAACTCAGCTTGGAGGCTATCTTGGCCAAATACAGTCCTGCGAGGTTTGAATATGAATCTTTGAAAAGCCTAGGGAGGGGGAGAAATTTATGAAAATCATCCGGATCACTAAAAAATTCCTTGTACTTAGATTCAAGATTAGTGTCATCAGGGCCGAGGCGTGCATTAAAATCTCCTAGGAGTAGCACCTTTGCCTTAGGGTGATCTACTAATAGGTTTGCTATATATGTCTCTAAAGAGCTCCAGGCTTCAGTTATTTGTAGTTTTAAAGTGAGTGGGGGGATATATACATTTATTAAAATTAGGCTATCTTCCCTACTTTCCAGGACTATTGCCATAGCCCTTGAATCCATGGGAGGTTTCTCTTTACATTTGAAATTTAGGGTATCTGAGATTAAAAGTGCCAACCCTCCTTTCATCCTTCCTAGACCCTCTCCCCTTCTGGCTTTCACCCAATAGTTATTGTACCCTTGCAAGGTGATTTCTTGGTTGGACCAAGTCTCTTGAATTGCTATAATATCAAATTTCTGGTGGTCAAAGGGATTATCATGTGAATTTGTTAAACAGCGAAACCACCCTGCAACATTCCATGAGAGTATTTTAAGCGGGGAGATTAATATTTGTCATTCCGTTTTATCAATGTTATCCAAGATTTTTTCGGCATCACTGAATACACATCCATTGCGATTGAGGGAGTCCCTGTTTTTTAATACCAGAGGTGGTAGACGAGATATCATACTAGCTGTTTGCCCATTTAACTCTTGATTTGTAGCTCCTAGGACAGATGTCGATGGTGTGGTCAAAGGTATCCTATCCTCCTTAACCTTTAGCAACTCCAACCCACATGTGGTGCCACTTACTAACATGGGGGGGTCTCCCCCGCTGCTAGCTGGAGGTTGGTCCATAGCAATTAGAGAGATCTCCTCTGCGTCATGTGGGCCCACATTGTCCTGTATGTTTCCCTCTGGTGTATTAACAGGCCTTGCTGAGTTCTGGAGTCGTGAGCGCAGTTCTTTTAACCTGTCCAGAATCTCTGATTGTGCTTCCCTTAACGGGCCCGGGAAAACTGCCGATGTCCCTGTCTCCACCGGATCTACCATATAGCTGTCCTCCTTGTGTGCAGTATCCGTTGGGTCCGACCACGTGATTAGTTCAGTTTCCATGACTGTTTCTGTCCTTGGTTTCGATGTTAGCAATGTTATTCTTGCCGGCTCTTTGTCAGGAGGCTTATGAGTGAGATTTGGGAGGAGGGGATAAATCTTGGTGTTTTGGAACACTCTAGTTGGAAAAATTCCAAATTTCTTTAATAAGAGTCTCTTCCTCAGTATCATCGATGGTATTTTTTTGGTTTGGAACAATAGCACTACTTTTTGTATCTGGTTAGATTTGTTTATGATTTCAACTGAAATTAGGTCCTTTAGAAAGGGAGGAGTCTTCAAGAGGAAGTTTAGATGTTTTGCTACTTGGTTCTTGGTAGACCAGTCTATTTCTTTTCCTTTGTAGAAGCAGACCGTTAAGCAAATTTTCCAGGATTGCAAAGAAAGAGCAAATGTTTTAAAATCCTCCCCTGTTTTTCTTAGGCTTCCATCTAATTGCTGCCCAGACTGTTGAAAGTTAGGGGACATTATTCTTGAGGATGCCTTACTCTTGCTCCTCGTCCCTTCTGGTATTTTTCCAAATAGGTCTGCGCTGTTATCTACAGGTGCTAGGCTCTCCCTTCCATTAAAGTTCTTCACCATAGAGGAGACTTTTTCCAAAAATATAGATAGATCTTTAACAGCTTTCAGCATAAAGTCTATAGTTCTTTCCATAGTTCTCTTCATCAGTTTTAGTATTTCAGTTGGTTCAATCCCTCCCTTGGGTTCCTCCTGCATTGTCTTTAGTCCTTCTTGTGAGTTTACCTCATCATTAAACTGCCCCATCTCTATATCAAACAAAGTTGCTGCTTGAGTGTCGTTCTCTCCCTTTTGATTACCTTCATTATCACTTTCCACCAGAGGAGAGAAGGAGTTGCATATGGGATTGGGAAGTGTAAATTCGGGCTCTGCAGTAAAAAAGTCCATTATCTTGGTTTGTTTTGAAGCAGGAAAGGAAAGCAAATCTTCTTTATCAGCATCACGGAGGCGTTTCCCAACACCCATCTCCTTAAGAAGGAATGCTCTAGTAACAACTCACCACCTCCTACAGATCTTGTCCCGGCCTTCACTGCCACCGTGACCGGCTAACTATAAAAGTCAGATCGATTAAAAAAATTTAAAATTTTTTTAGGGCTCAGCAATTCCAAATATTTATAACTGTTAAAACTATTTTAGATAGGGAGCGGAGCTCAATACAGACGCTACCTCCTCCCTCACCAGAACCGGAAGCTGCGTGTGTGTCAATGAAGGAAATAAAGAATTTAACTAAAGATAGAATGAGAGAAGGTATGAAAGCTAGAATGAAAGCTGTCAGCTCACAGGTCTCCTAAGAGATTCCTGCGGCTTGAACAGAGAGGTTCCAGGGGCAAGTGTACTCCTTAATCAGCTGAGCTGAGTCCGGTACCCAGCCAGGCAGCACCACTTACTCCTTTTCCCAAGTCCGTTCGAATTAGCAATTGCCAGAGAGAAGAACAAATGGACTCAAGTAGCACATTTGTGGCCTAAAAATAATTTTGCAGGTTTGCTGTTCAAGAGACCAAACATCAGCTTTTAAGAATTATTGTTTTATTAGAAAAATAGAGTATTTAGAGATATTCAGTTTGTTGCAAAGCAAAGCATTCAAGTACATTTCCATAAATCAAAGCAGTTAGAACTTTAGCAAATTCCAGCTACAAAAATAAAATAAAAAACTCTAAAAATAGCTTGAAAGGCAGGCAAGGCATAGCCCCCCTTTCTCTATCCTTACTCTGAACTACATTCTAGCATAATACTAACAAAATAGCATTTGGAACTCAAAAGTCCATTCTAAAATCCAAATCAAGAATCAAAAGGTTAAAAAAGTTTTTTCTCTATCTCAGTCTTCCATTTTTCTTCCATGCTGGGACCACCCTTCTTCTTCACTCTCCTCTGACGTAAACCAATCAGGATGAAAGGCTGTCCCTTCACACTCCACCTCCGTTTCCCATGAGATGTGCAGGTGTTGTTGACCATCTTCCTGATGTTGTGTCTTGACCCTTATCGTCTCTGGCCAAGCTTGCTTCATGGAAAATTACAGCTAGCTCTAAGAGAAAAAAGATTCTCGAAGCATCTAGTTATGCTAACACAGACCAATATGGATTCCTTCTACACAGTTCCATGACTACAAATCCCATTCAGAAATTACATTTTAGCCTTAATAACCTAAACCATGACATGCTACCACTGGGAGTTCCAAAAATCCGAAACAGTAATCTAGTTTCCATTTTTGGTTACTAATTACAGTAATAAACAGTAATTAACTGGTTACATAGTGCAAATACTAATGATTAACATCGATACCTTCAAAGTTGCATTCAATCTAGCAAAAGCATTGAGGTAGAAAACATTCTAATAGCAGCATGTAAATGTACTCTTTAGTTTAAGCACTTCTACTATCTGAAAAATAGAAAACAGTCATGTTAGTAATAACCAATACAGTATATACTCTCTCAGTAGAGAAACAGTGAAACATTAACAGTATTTCAACGATCTGTCACATCTTGATCCACACAATACATTCTGGAAAGACCATCTTAATCTGGTTCTAGTTGCATACATGCAGCATGACATAGAAAAACCATAGAAGATCTGTCTCTATACAATTTCAAACTATTGACATGATACATAACAGGTTTTTTACCAGAATCAAGCATTTTGACAAGGTAATTGACATTTCCCAATTTTTGGACGATTGTCCCAGGACCTTCCCAGACAACTTCAAGTTTAGAAGGTCTGAGTGGGTTTAGTACAAGTACCAAATCTCCTACTGCAAATTCTCTGTGTCTGGCTTTTCTGTCATGAAAATATTTTTGCTTAGCTTGAGCTTTCAACAAGTTCTCTTTAGCCAAATCTTTCACAGCTAACAATTTCTCTTGAAGATTTCTAACAAAATCAGCAACAGGTACAGAACTACCCTGTACAACTCCTTCCCAATCTGATTTCAACAAATCCAAGGGTCCTTGAAGATTTCTCCCAAAAACAATCTCGCTTGGAGAAAATCCTCCCAGTGATTCATGTGGAACATTGCGGTAAGCAAACAAAGCATAAGGCAAAAGTTCGTCCCAGCTTTTCCCATAATCTTGAACAAGTGTCTTAATTATCCTTAATAAGGTTTGTTGACCTCTCTCAATTTGGCCGTGGGACTGAGGATGATGGGAGATGCTGTAAGATATTTGAATATTACTTATCTCACAGATCTTCCTCATCAGTTCACTTTTGAAAGCACCAGCTTGATCACAAACTATTTGAGAAGGTATACCAATACGTGAACACAAATCCACCACAACACGTGCTATTGTCTGGGCAGACACATTACTGATAGGGTAGGCCTCGATCCATCTGCTTGCTTGACAGATGAAGGAAAGGATATAACGTTTCTTAGACTTAGTAGGAATAAAAGGTCCTAATACATCCATTTGCAAACATTTGAACACCTGGTCTGTGATGGCTACAGGCTGTACCTCGGCTTTGGTAGGATCAGTTTGGTGACCAACTCTTTGGCAATGATCACATGAAGAAACAAAATCTTTAACAGTCTTTGAAATTCCAGGCCAGTAAAAATGCTGAGTGATTCTGCTCAAAGTCTTTTTAAATCCTTGGTGTCCACTACAGGGATTGTTATGAGCGATCTCTAAAATCTTTTCTCTGTATTCTTTAGGCACTATCAACTGCTGAACAGGTTGCGCTTCCCACTTGCCTTTGGGAGAATAAGCTCTATACAAAAGTCCATTCTGTCCCCATAAAAAGCTAACTTGTTGTTGGGTAGGTTGAACAGCATATTTATCTGCCTGAGACCTTAAAGCAGTCAATGTAGGATCAGATTCCTGCTTTGACTTAAATTCAGCTGTTCCTGATGTAATAACAATATTTTCAGGTTTAAGGTTGTTAGCAATATCATCAGTGACCGCATTATCAGTTTTAGTTACAAGAGGCTGCTGTTCCATCATTTTTCCATCTAAGCTGTCCTCAGAGGAAAAATCAGATTCGTCATCTTGGATTAATTTGCTTTGTGAACGTGTTACAACTTGAATTGACGGAGTTACCAAACTTTTCTGATAAGCTAGGAAGGCAATATCATTACCCAGCAAAAAATCTGGCGTTGACTCATGAACAAGGACATACTTGTACCCAGACCAGTTCTTGTAAGACAAATGAACATACGCCAAAGGCACAAACTTTTCCTCAGCTCCTTTAGGGTCATAAGTCTTAACAGGACATCTCAAATTAGTCAAAATCAACTCAGGATCAATAAATTTAATCGAAAGAGAACTAATATCGGCTGCACTGTCTCGAAAGGCATTTAAAGTTAGGACTTGATCATTAGTTTTAAGATGCACCGACTCAGTAAACAAATTTTTACTCCAAAGGAGTTGCTCCTCAGTAATTAGAACACTAGGATCCATCACTGTGAATTTATTTGCATTGTCAGTCTGTTTAGCAGGTTCTGCAGTTGTTTCAGAGATTTCCAGCCCCCATATCCTAGGAGTATTCTGATTTACGGCCGCCTGCATTCCTCTGCTCTCAGCGGCTGTCGAAGGAGAAACTGTGAGGTTAACTCCTTCCTGTCCCGGTGAAGGCATAAGGCTTGACTGGTTAGAAAAATGAACTGAACTGCCTTCTGTCTGAAATTGCTGGCTCTCCTGTGGGGTAGAGCTAAGATATTTCACTTTAGGAGCGGTTTGTTTAACGCGTTGTGAGGCCGGAGTGGGGTTTTTACTAGCTGTCTTCTGAAATTGACTACTTTGCACAGTCAGTTTGGGACAGTCTCTTTTTAAATGTTCTCCTCCACATTCAAAACACTTCAGAGGCTGCTGCTTCCCAAACGAAGTACGCTTGGTTTCCTGAGATGCAAGCCTAAAGATAGAATGAGAGAAGGTATGAAAGCTAGAATGAAAGACATAAAGAATGACAGAAAGACAGAATTTAACTAAAGATAGAATGAGAGAAGGTATGAAAGCTAGAATGAAAGCTATCAAGAATGAAAGAAAGAAACAAATAAACAAACTAAAGATTGAATAGAGGTATGAAAGGAATAATGAAATATATCAAGAAAGAAAGAAAGAAAGAAACTAAAATAGAATGAGAGAAAGTATGAAAGCTAGAATGAAAGATATCACGAGAGAAAGAAACAAAGAAAGAAAGAAACTAAAGATAGAATGAGAGAAGGTATGAAAGCTAGAATGAAAGACATCAAGAAAGAAAGATACTAAAGATGCAATGAGAGAAGGTATGAAAGCTAGAATGACAGATATCAAGAATGATAGAAAGAAAGAAATTAACTAAAGATAGAATAGAGAAGGTATGAAAGGAATAATGAAAGATATCAAGAAAGAAAGAAAAAAAATAAAGATAGATTGAGAGAAGGTATGAAAGCTAGAATGAAAGATATCAAGAAAGAAAGAAACAAGGAAAGAAAGAAACTAAAGATAGAATGAGAGAAGGTATGAAAGCTAGAATGAAAGACATCAAGAAAGAAAGAAAGAAAGAAATAAACTAAAGATAGAATGAGAGAAGGTATGAAAGCTAGAATGAAAGACATCAAGAAAGAAAGAAACTAAAGATAGAATGAGAGAAGGTATGAAAGATAGAATGAAAGATATGAAGAAAGAAACAAACAAAGAAAGAAAGAAACTAAAGATAGAATGAGAGAAGGTATGAAAGCTAGAATGAAAGACATCAACAAAGAAAGAAATAAAAATACTAAAGCTAGAATGAGAGAAGGTATGAAATCTAGATTGAAAGATATCAAGAATGAATGAAAAAAAGAAAAATAACTAAAGATAGAATGAGAGAAGGTATGAAAGCTAGAATGAAATATATCAAGAAAGAAATAAATAAACTAAAGATAGAATGAGAGAAGGTATGAAAGCTAGAATTATAGATATCAAGAAAGAAAGAAACAAAGAATGAAAGAAACTAAAGATAGAATGAGAGAAGGTATGAAAGCTAGAATGAAAGACATCAAGAAAGAAAGAAAGAAAGTAAAATAGATTGAGAGAATGTATGAAAGCTAGAATGAAAGACATCAAGAAAGAAAGGAAGAAAGATACCAAAGATAGAATGAGAGAAGGTATGAAAGCTAAAATGAAAGATATCAAGAATGAAAGAAAGAAAGAAATTAACAAACGATAGAATGGGAGAAGGTATGAAAGGAATAATGAAAGATATCAAGAAAGAAAGAAAAAAAATAAAGATAGAATGAGAGAAGGTATGAAAGCTAGAATGAAAGATATCAAGAAAGAAAGAAAGAAAGAAAGAAAGAAACTAAAGGTAGAATGAGAGAAGGTATGAAAGCTAGAATGAAAGCTATCAAGAAAGAAAGAAAGAAACAAACAAACTAAGGATAGAATGAGAGAAGGAATAAAAGCTAGAATGAAAGACATCATGAAAGAAAGAAAAAAATAGAGATAGAATGAGAGAAAGTATGAAAGCTAGAATGAAAGATATCAAGAAAGAAACAAACAAAGAAAGAAAGAAACTAAAGATAGAATGAGAGAAGGTATGAAAGCTAGAATGAAAGACATCAAGAAAGAAAGAAAGAAAGAAAGAAACCAAAGATAGAATGAGAAGGTATGAAAGCTAGAATGAAAGACATCAAGAAAGAAAGAAACTAAAGATAGAATGAGAGAAGGTATGAAAGCTAGAATGAAAGATATGAAGAAAGAAACAAACAAAGAAAGAAAGAAACTAAAGAAAGAATGAGAGAAGGTATGAAAGCTAGAATGAAAGCTATCAAGAAAGAAAGAAAGAAAGAAACAAACTTAAGATAGAATGAGAGAATGAATAAAAGCTAGAATGAAACAAATCAAGAAAGAAAGAAAGAAAATAAAGATAGAATGAGAGAAGGTATGAAAGCTAGAATGAAAGACATCAAGAATGAAGGAAATAAAGAATTTAACTAAAGATAGAATGAGAGAAGGTATGAAAGCTAGAATGAAAGCTATCAAGAAAGAAAGAAAGAAACAAATAAACAAACTAAAGATTGAATAGAGGTATGAAAGGAATAATGAAAGATATGAAGAAAGAAAGAAAGAAAGAAACTAAAAAAGAATAAGAAAAGGTATGAAAGCTAGAATGAAAGACATCAAGAAAGAAAGAAAAAAAATAAAGATAGAATGAGAGAAAGTATGAAAGCTGGAATGAAAGATATCACGAAAGAAAGAAACAAAGAAAGAAACTAAAGATAGAATGAGAGAAGGTATGAAAGCTGGAATGAAAGACATCAATAATGAAAGAAAGAAACAACTAAACAAACTAAAGATTGAATAGAGGTATGAAAGGAATAATGAAAGATATCAAGAAAGAAAGAAAGAAAGAAACTAAAATAGAATGAGAGAATGTATGAAAGCTAGAATGAAAGATATCACGAAAGAAAGAAACAAAGAAAGAAAGAAACTAAAGATAGAATGAGAGAAGGTATGAAAGCTAGAATGAAAGACATCAAGAATGAAAGAAATAAAGAATATAACTAAAGATAGAATGGGAGAAGGTATGAAAGCTAGAATGAAAGATATCAAGAATGAAAGAAAGAAATTAACAAACGATAGAATGAGAGAAGGTATGAAAGGAATAATGAAAGATATCAAGAAAGAAAGAAAAAAATAAAGATAGAATGAGAGAAGGTATGAAAGCTAGAATGAAAGATATCAAGAAAGAAAGAAAGAAAGAAAGAAACTAAAGATAGAATGAAAGAAGGTATGAAAGCTAGAATGAAAGACATCAAGAAAGAAAGAAACTAAAGATAGAATGAGAGAAGGTATGAAAGCTAGAATGAAAGCTATCAAGAATGAAAGAAAGAAACAAATAAACAAACTAAAGATTGAATAGAGGTATGAAAGGAATAATGAAATATATCAAGAAAGAAAGAAAGAAAGAAACTAAAATAGAATGAGAGAAAGTATGAAAGCTAGAATGAAAGATATCACGAGAGAAAGAAACAAAGAAAGAAAGAAACTAAAGATAGAATGAGAGAAGGTATGAAAGCTAGAATGAAAGACATCAAGAAAGAAAGATACTAAAGATGCAATGAGAGAAGGTATGAAAGCTAGAATGACAGATATCAAGAATGATAGAAAGAAAGAAATTAACTAAAGATAGAATAGAGAAGGTATGAAAGGAATAATGAAAGATATCAAGAAAGAAAGAAAAAAAATAAAGATAGATTGAGAGAAGGTATGAAAGCTAGAATGAAAGATATCAAGAAAGAAAGAAACAAGGAAAGAAAGAAACTAAAGATAGAATGAGAGAAGGTATGAAAGCTAGAATGAAAGACATCAAGAAAGAAAGAAAGAAAGAAATAAACTAAAGATAGAATGAGAGAAGGTATGAAAGCTAGAATGAAAGACATCAAGAAAGAAAGAAACTAAAGATAGAATGAGAGAAGGTATGAAAGATAGAATGAAAGATATGAAGAAAGAAACAAACAAAGAAAGAAAGAAACTAAAGATAGAATGAGAGAAGGTATGAAAGCTAGAATGAAAGACATCAACAAAGAAAGAAATAAAAATACTAAAGCTAGAATGAGAGAAGGTATGAAATCTAGATTGAAAGATATCAAGAATGAATGAAAAAAAGAAAAATAACTAAAGATAGAATGAGAGAAGGTATGAAAGCTAGAATGAAATATATCAAGAAAGAAATAAATAAACTAAAGATAGAATGAGAGAAGGTATGAAAGCTAGAATTATAGATATCAAGAAAGAAAGAAACAAAGAATGAAAGAAACTAAAGATAGAATGAGAGAAGGTATGAAAGCTAGAATGAAAGACATCAAGAAAGAAAGAAAGAAACTAAAATAGATTGAGAGAATGTATGAAAGCTAGAATGAAAGACATCAAGAAAGAAAGGAAGAAAGATACCAAAGATAGAATGAGAGAAGGTATGAAAGCTAAAATGAAAGATATCAAGAATGAAAGAAAGAAAGAAATTAACAAACGATAGAATGGGAGAAGGTATGAAAGGAATAATGAAAGATATCAAGAAAGAAAGAAAAAAAATAAAGATAGAATGAGAGAAGGTATGAAAGCTAGAATGAAAGATATCAAGAAAGAAAGAAAGAAAGAAAGAAAGAAACTAAAGGTAGAATGAGAGAAGGTATGAAAGCTAGAATGAAAGCTATCAAGAAAGAAAGAAAGAAACAAACAAACTAAGGATAGAATGAGAGAAGGAATAAAAGCTAGAATGAAAGACATCATGAAAGAAAGAAAAAAATAGAGATAGAATGAGAGAAAGTATGAAAGCTAGAATGAAAGATATCAAGAAAGAAACAAACAAAGAAAGAAAGAAACTAAAGATAGAATGAGAGAAGGTATGAAAGCTAGAATGAAAGACATCAAGAAAGAAAGAAAGAAAGAAAGAAACTAAAGATAGAATGAGAAGGTATGAAAGCTAGAATGAAAGACATCAAGAAAGAAAGAAACTAAAGATAGAATGAGAGAAGGTATGAAAGCTAGAATGAAAGATATGAAGAAAGAAACAAACAAAGAAAGAAAGAAACTAAAGAAAGAATGAGAGAAGGTATGAAAGCTAGAATGAAAGCTATCAAGAAAGAAAGAAAGAAAGAAACAAACTTAAGATAGAATGAGAGAATGAATAAAAGCTAGAATGAAACAAATCAAGAAAGAAAGAAAGAAAATAAAGATAGAATGAGAGACGGTATGAAAGCTAGATTGAAAGACATCAAGAATGAAGGAAATAAAGAATTTAACTAAAGATAGAATGAGAGAAGGTATGAAAGCTAGAATGAAAGCTATCAAGAAAGAAAGAAAGAAACAAATAAACAAACTAAAGATTGAATAGAGGTATGAAAGGAATAATGAAAGATATGAAGAAAGAAAGAAAGAAAGAAACTAAAAAAGAATAAGAAAAGGTATGAAAGCTAGAATGAAAGACATCAAGAAAGAAAGAAAAAAAATAAAGATAGAATGAGAGAAAGTATGAAAGCTGGAATGAAAGATATCACGAAAGAAAGAAACAAAGAAAGAAACTAAAGATAGAATGAGAGAAGGTATGAAAGCTGGAATGAAAGACATCAATAATGAAAGAAAGAAACAACTAAACAAACTAAAGATTGAATAGAGGTATGAAAGGAATAATGAAAGATATCAAGAAAGAAAGAAAGAAAGAAACTAAAATAGAATGAGAGAATGTATGAAAGCTAGAATGAAAGATATCACGAAAGAAAGAAACAAAGAAAGAAAGAAACTAAAGATAGAATGAGAGAAGGTATGAAAGCTAGAATGAAAGACATCAAGAATGAAAGAAATAAAGAATATAACTAAAGATAGAATGGGAGAAGGTATGAAAGCTAGAATGAAAGATATCAAGAATGAAAGAAAGAAATTAACAAACGATAGAATGAGAGAAGGTATGAAAGGAATAATGAAAGATATCAAGAAAGAAAGAAAAAAATAAAGATAGAATGAGAGAAGGTATGAAAGCTAGAATGAAAGATATCAAGAAAGAAAGAAAGAAAGAAAGAAACTAAAGATAGAATGAAAGAAGGTATGAAAGCTAGAATGAAAGACATCAAGAAAGAAAGAAACTAAAGATAGAATGAGAGAAGGTATGAAAGCTAGAATGAAAGATATGAAGAAAGAAACAAAGAAAGAAAGAAAGAAACTAAAGATAGAATGAGAGAAGGTATGAAAGCTAGAATGAAAGACATCAACAAAGAAAGAAATAAAAATACTAAAGCTAGAATGAGAGAAGGTATGAAATCTAGATTGAAAGAAAGAAACAAAGAATGAAAGAAATTAAAGATAGAATGAGAGAAGGTATGAAAGCTAGAATGAATGACATCAAGAAAGAAAGGAAGAAAGATACCACAGATAGAATGAGAGAAGGTATGAAAGCTAGAATGAAAGCTATCAAGAAAGAAAGAAATAAACTAAAATAGATTGAGAGAATATATGAAAGCTAGAATGAAAGACATCAAGAAAGAAAGGAAGAAAGATACCAAAGATAGAATGAGAGAAGGTATGAAAGCTAAAATGAAAGATTTCAAGAATGAAAGAAAGAAAGAAATTAACAAACGATAGATTGAGAGAAGGTATGAAAGGAATAATGAAAGATATCAAGAAAGAAAGAAAGAAACTAAAATAGAATGAGAGAAGGTATGAAAGCTAGAATGAAATATATCAAGAAAGAAAGAAAGAAAGAAAGAAACTAAAGATAGAATGAGAGAAGGTATGAAAGCTAGAATGAAAGAAAGAAAGAAAGAAAGAAAGAAAGAAACTAAAGATATTATGAGAGAAGGTATGAAAGCTAGAATGAAAGAGATCAAGAAAGAAAGAAACGAAAGATAGAATGAGAGAAGGTATGAAAGCTAGAATGAAAGATATGAAGAAAGAAACAAAGAAAGAAAGAAAGAAATAAAGATAGAATGAGAGAAGGTATGAAAGCTAGAATGAAAGACATCAAGGAATAAAGAAAGATAGAAATTAAGTAAAGATAGAATGAGAGAAGGTATGAAAAGTAGAATGAAAGATATCAAGAAAGAAAGAAACAAACTAAAGATAGAATGAGAGAAGTTATGAAAGCTAGAATGAAAGATATCAAGAAAAAAAGATATTAACTAAAGATAGAATGAGAGAAGGTAAGAAAGCTAGAATGAAATCTATCAAGAAAGAAAGAAAGAAAGAAACAAACAAAGGATAGAATGAGAGAAGGAATAAAAGCTAGAATGAAAGACATCATGAAAGAAAAAAAAAATAGAGATAGAATGAGAGAAAGTTTGAAAGCTAGAATGAAACATATCAAGAAAGAAACAAACAAAGAAAGAAAGAAAGATAGAATGAGAGAAGGTATGAAAGCTAGAATGAAAGACATCAAGAAAGAAAGAAACTAAAGATAGAATGAGAGAAGGTATGAAAGCTAGAATGAAAGATATGAAGAAACAAACAAAGAAAGAAAGAAACTAAAGATAGAATGAGAGAAGGTATGAAAGCTAGAATGAAAGCTATCAAGAAAGAAAGAAAGAAACAAACAAACTAAAGATAGAATGAGAGAATGAATGAAACACATCAAGAAAGAAAGAAAGAAAATAAAGATAGAGTGAGAGAAGGTATGAAAGCTAGAATGAAAGCTATCAAGAAAGAAAGAAAACAAGTAAAGAAACTAAAGATTGAATAGAGGTATGAAAGGAATAATGAAAGATATGAAGAAAGAAAGAAAGAAACTAAAATAGAATAAGAAAAGGTATGAAAGCTAGAATGAAAGACATCAAGAAAGAAAAAAAAATAAAGATAGAATGAGAGAAAGTATGAAAGCTAGAATGAAAGATATCAATAATGAAAGAAAGAAACAAATAAAAAAACTAAAGACTTAATAGAGGTATGAAAGGAATAATGAAAGATATCAAGAAAGAAAGAAAGAAACTAAAATAGAATGAGAGAATGTATGAAAGCTAGAATGAAAGATATCATGAAAGATAGAAACAAAGAAAGAAAGAAACAAAAGATAGAATGAGAGAAGGTATGAAAGCTAGAATGAAAGACATCAAGAAATAAATAAATAAATAAATAAACTAAAGATAGAATGAGAGAAGTTATGAAAGCTAGAATGAAAGACATCAAAAAAGAAAGAAACTAAAGATAGAATGAGAGAAGGTATGAAAGCTAGAATGAAAGATATGAAGAAAGAAACAAATAAAGAAAGAAAGAAACGAACGATAGAATGAGAGAAGGTATGAAAGCTAGAATGAAAGACATCAACAAAGAAAGAAATAAAAATACTAAAGCTAGAATGAGAGAAGGTATGAAATCTAGATTGAAAGATATCAAGAATGAAAGAAAGAAAGAAAAATAACTAAGGATAGAATGAGAGAAGGTATGAAAGCTAGAATGAAAGACATCAAGAAAGAAAGAAATAAACTTCAGATTGAATGAGAGAAGGTATGAAAGCTAGTATTATAGATATCAAGAAAGAAAGAAACAAAGAATGAAAGAAACTAAAGATAGAATGAGAGAAGGTATGAAAGCTAGAATGAAAGACATCAAGAAAGAAAGGAAGAAAGATACCACAGATAGAATGAGAGAAGGTATGAAAGCTAGAATGAAAGGTATCAAGAAAGAAAGAAATAAACTAAAATAGATTGAGAGAATATATGAAAGCTAGAATGAAAGACATCAAGAAAGAAAGGAAGAAAGATACCAAAGATAGAATGACAGAAGGTATGAAAGCTAAAATGAAAGATATCAAGAATGAAAGAAAGAAAGAAATTAACAAACGATAGATTGAGAGAAGGTATGAAAGGAATAATGAAAGATATCAAGAAAGAAAGAAAGAAACTAAAATAGAATGAGAGAAGGTATGAAAGCTAGAATGAAATATATCAAGAAAGAAAGAAAGAAACTAAAGATAGAATGAGAGAAGGTATGAAAGCTAGAATTATAGATATCAAGAAAGAAAGAAACAAAGAATGAAAGAAACTAAAGATAGAATGAGAGAAGGTATGAAAGCTAGAATGAAAGACATCAAGAAAGAAAGGAAGTAAGATACCACAGATAGAATGAGAGAAGGTATGAAAGAAGAATGAAAGACATCAAGAAAGAAAGAAAGAAACTAAAATAGATTGAGAGAATGTATGAAAGCTAGAATGAAAGACATCAAGAAAGAAAGGAAGAAAGATACCAAAGATAGAATGAGACAAGGTATGAAAGCTAAAATGAAAGATATCAAGAATGAAAGAAAGAAAGAAATTAACAAACGATAGAATGAGAGAAGGTATGAAAGGAATAATGAAAGATATCAAGAAAGAAAGAAAAAAATAAAGATAGAATGAGAGAAGGTATGAAAGCCAGAATGAAAGATATGAAGAAAGAAACAAACAAAGAAAGAAAGAAACTAAAGATAGAATGAGAGAAGGTATGAAAGCTAGAATGAAAGACATCAAGGAAGAAAGAAAGAAAGAAATTAACTAAAGATAGAATGAGAGAAGGTATGAAAAGTAGAATGAAAGATATCAAGAAAGAAAGAAACAAACTAAAGAGAGAATGAGAGAAGTTATGAAAGCTAGAATGAAAGATATCAAGAAAAAAAGATATTAACTAAAGATAGAATGAGAGAAGGTAAGAAAGCTAGAATGAAAGCTATCAAGAAAGAAAGAAAGAAACAAACAAACTAAGGATAGAATGAGAGAAGGAATAAAAGCTAGAATGAAAGATATATAGAATGAAAGAAAAAAATAGAGATAGAATGAGAGAAAGTATAAAAGCAAGAATGAAAGATATCGAGAAAGAAACAAAAAAAGAAAGAAAGAAACTAAAGATAGAATGAGAGAAGGTATGAAAGCTAGAATGAAAGATATCACGAAAGAAAGAAACAAAGAAAGAAACTAAAGATAGAATGAGAGAAGGTATGAAAGCTAGAATGAAAGATATCACGAAAGAAAGAAACAAAGAAAGAAACTAAAGATAGAATGAGAGAAGGTATGAAAGCTAGAATGAAAGACATCAATAATGAAAGAAAGAAACAAATAAACAAACTAAAGATTGAATAGAAGTATGAAAGGAATAATGAAAGATATCAAGAAAGAAAGAAAGAAACTAAAATAGAATGAGAGAATGTATGAAAGCTAGAATGAAAGATATCATGAAAGAAAGAAACAAAGAAAGAAAGAAACTAAAGTTAGAATGAGAGAAGGTATGAAAGCTAGAATGAAAGACATCAAGAATGAAAGAAATAAAGAATATAACTAAAGATAGAATGGGAGAAGGTATGAAAGCTAGAATGAAAGTTATCAAGAATGAAAGAAAGAATTTAACAAACGATAGATTGAGAGAAGGTATGAAAGAAATAATGAAAGATATCAAGAAAGAAAGAAAAAAATAAAGATAGAATGAGAGAAGGTATGAAAGCTAGAATGAAAGATATCAAGAAAGAAAGAAACAAAGAAAGAAAGAAACTAAAGATAGAATGAGAGAAGGTATGAAAGCTAGAATGAAAGACATCAAGAAAGAAAGAAAGAAATAAATAAACTAAAGATAGAATGGGAGAAGGTATGAAAGCTAGAATGAAAGACATCAAGAAAGAAAGAAACTAAAGATAGAATGAGAGAAGGTATGAAAGCTAGAATGAAAGATATGAAGAAAGAAACAAATAAAGAAAGAAAGAAACTAAAGATAGAATGAGAGAAGGTATGAAAGCTAGAATGAAAGACATCAACAAAGAAAGAAATAAAAATACTAAAGCTAGAATGAGAGAAGGTATGAAATCTAGATTGAAAGATATCAAGAATGAAAGAAAGAAAGAAAAATATCTAAAGATAGAATGAGAGAATATATGAAAGCTAGAATGAAAGACATCAAGAAAGAAAGAAAGAAACTTCAGATTGAATGAGAGAAGGTATGAAATCTAGTATTATAGATATCAAGAAAGAAAGAAACAAAGAATGAAAGAAACTAAAGATAGAATGAGAGAAGGTATGAAAGCTAGAATGAAAGACATCAAGAAAGAAAGGAAGAAAGATACCACAGATAGAATGAGAGTAGGTATGAAAGCTAGAATGAAAGCTATCTAGAAAGAAAGAAATAAACTAAAATAGATTGAGAGAATATATGAAAGCTAGAATGAAAGACATCAAGAAAGAAAGGAAGAAAGATACCAAAGATAGAATGACAGAAGGTATGAAAGATAAAATGAAAGTTATCAGGAATGAAAGAAAGAAAGAAATTAACAAACGATAGATTGAGAGAAGGTATGAAAGGAATAATGAAAGATATCAAGAAAGAAAGAAAGAAACTAAAATAGAATGAGAGAAGGTATGAAAGCTAGAATGAAATATATCAAAAAAGAAAGAAATGAACTAAAGATAGAATGAGAGAAGGTATGAAAGCTAGAATTATAGATATCAAGAAAGAAAGAAACAAAGAATGAAAGAAACTAAAGATAGAATGAGAGAATGTATGAAAGCTAGAATGAAAGACATCAAGAAAGAAAGGAAGAAAGATAGCAAAGATAGAATGAGAGAAGGTATGAAAGCTAAAATGAAAAATATCAAGAATGAAAGAAAGAAATTAACAAACGATAGAATGAGAGAAGGTTTGAAAGGAATAATGAAAGATATCAAGAAAGAAAGAAAGAAACTAAAATAGAATGAGAGAAGGTATGAAAGCTAGAATGAAATATATCAAGAAAGAAAGAAATAAACTAAAGATAGAATGAGAGAAGGTATGAAAGTTAGAATTATAGATATCAAGAAAGAAAGAATCAAAGAATGAAAGAAACTAAAGATAGAATGAGAGAATGTATGAAAGCTAGAATGAAAGACATCAAGAAAGAAAGAAAGAAACTAAAATAGATTGGGAGAATGTATGAAAGCTAGAATGAAAGACATCAAGAAAGTAAGGAAGAAAGATACCAAAGATAGAATGAGAGAAGGTATGAAAGCTAAAATGAAAGATATCAAGAATGAAAGAAAGAAAGAAATTAACAAACGATAGAATGAGAGAAGGTATGAAAGGAATAATGAAAGATATAAAGAAAGAAAGAAACAAACTAAAGATAGAATGAGAGAAATTATGAAAGCTAGAATGAAAGATATCAAGAAAGAAACAAAGAAAGAAAGAAAGAAAGATAGAATAAGAGAAGGTATGAAAGCTAGAATGAAAGACATCAAGAAAGAAAGAAAGAAAGAAAGAAACTAAAGATAGAATGAGAGAAGGTATGAAAGCTAGAATGAAAGACATCAAGAAAGAAAGAAAGAAAGAAACAAACTAAAGATAGAATGAGAGAATGAATAAAAGCTAGAATGAAACACATCAAGAAAGAAAGAAAGAAAATAAAGATAGAATGAGAGAAGGTATGAATGCTAGAATGAAAGCTATCAAGAAAGAAAGAAAGAAACAAGTAAACAAACTAAAGATTGAATAGAGGTATGAAAGGAATAATGAAAGATATGAAGAAAGAAAGAAAGAAACTAAAATAGAATAAGAAAAGGTATGAAAGCTAGAATGAAAGACATCAAGAAAGAAAAAAAAATAAAGATAGAATGAGAGAAGGTATGAAAGCTAGAATGAAAGATATGAAGAAAGAAACAAACAAAGAAAGAAAGAAACTAAAGATAGAATGAGAGAAGGTATGAAAGCTAGAATGAAAGCTATCAAGAAAGAAAGAAAGAAAGAAACAAACTAAAGATAGAATGAGAGAATGAATAAAAGCTAGAATGAAACACATCAAGAAAGAAAGAAAGAAAATAAAGATAGAATGAGAGAAGGTATGAATGCTAGAATGAAAGCTATCAAGAAAGAAAGAAAGAAACAAGTAAACAAACTAAAGATTGAATAGAGGTATGAAAGGAATAATGAAAGATATGAAGAAAGAAAGAAAGAAACTAAAATAGAATAAGAAAAGGTATGAAAGCTAGAATGAAAGACATCAAGAAAGAAAGAAAAAATAAAGATAGAATGAGAGAAAGTATGAAAGCTAGAATGAAAGATATCACGAAAGAAAGAAACAAAGAAAGAAACTAAAGATAGAATGAGAGAAGGTATGAAAGCTAGAATGAAAGACATCAATAATGAAAGAAAGAAACAAATAAACAAACTAAAGACTTAATAGAGGTATGAAAGGAATAATGAAAGATATCAAGAAAGAAAGAAAGAAACTAAAATAGAATGAGAGAATGTATGAAAGCTAGAATGAAAGATCATGAAAGAAAGAAACAAAGAAAGAAAAAAACTAAACATAGAATGAGAGAAGGTATGAAAGCTAGAATGAAAGACATCAAGAATGAAAGAAAGAAATTAACAAACGATAGAATGAGAGAAGGTATGAAAGGAATAATGAAAGATATCAAGAAAGAAAGAAAAAAAAATAAAGATAGAATGAGAGAAGGTATGAAAGCAAGAATGAAAGATATCAAGAAAGAAAGAAACAGAAAGAAAGAAACTAAAGAGAGAATGAGAGAAGGTATGAAAGCTAGAATGAAAGACATCAAGAAAGAAAGAAAGAAATAAACTAAAGATAGAATGAGAGAAGTTATGAAAGCTAGAATGAAAGACATCAAGAAAGAAAGAAACTAAAGATAGAATGAGAGAAGGTATGAAAGCTAGAATGAAAGATATGAAGAAAGAAACAAATAAAGAAAGAAAGAAACGAACGATAGAATGAGAGAAGGTATGAAAGCTAGAATGAAAGACATCAACAAAGAAAGAAATAAAAATACTAAAGCTAGAATGAGAGAAGGTATGAAATCTAGATTGAAAGATATCAAGAATGAAAGAAAGAAAGAAAAATAACTAAGGATAGAATGAGAGAAGGTATGAAAGCTAGAATGAAAGACATCAAGAAAGAAAGAAATAAACTTCAGATTGAATGAGAGAAGGTATGAAAGCTAGTATTATAGATATCAAGAAAGAAAGAAACAAAGAATGAAAGAAACTAAAGATAGAATGAGAGAAGGTATGAAAGCTAGAATGAAAGACATCAAGAAAGAAAGGATGAAAGATACCACAGATAGAATGAGAGAAGGTATGAAAGCTAGAATGAAAGGTATCAAGAAAGAAAGAAATAAACTAAAATAGATTGAGAGAATATATGAAAGCTAGAATGAAAGACATCAAGAAAGAAAGGAAGAAAGATACCAAAGATAGAATGACAGAAGGTATGAAAGCTAAAATGAAAGATATCAAGAATGAAAGAAAGAAAGAAATTAACAAACGATAGATTGAGAGAAGGTATGAAAGGAATAATGAAAGATATCAAGAAAGAAAGAAAGAAACTAAAATAGAATGAGAGAAGGTATGAAAGCTAGAATGAAATATATCAAGAAAGAAAGAAATAAACTAAAGATAGAATGAGAGAAGGTATGAAAGCTAGAATTATAGATATCAAGAGAGAAAGAAACAAAGAATGAAAGAAACTAACGATAGAATGAGAGAAGGTATGAAAGCTAGAATGAAAGACACCAAGAAAGAAAGGAAGTAAGATACCACAGATAGAATGAGAGAAGGTATGAAAGCAAGAATGAAAGACATCAAGAAAGAAAGAAAGAAACTAAAATAGATTGAGAGAATGTATGAAAGCTAGAATGAAAGACATCAAGAAAGAAAGGAAGAAAGATACCAAAGATAGAATGAGACAAGGTATGAAAGCTAAAATGAAAGATATCAAGAATGAAAGAAAGAAAGAAATTAACAAACGATAGAATGAGAGAAGGTATGAAAGGAATAATGAAAGATATCAAGAAAGAAAGAAAAAAAATAAAGATAGAATGAGAGAAGGTATGAAAGCTAGAATGAAAGATATGAAGAAAGAAACAAACAAAGAAAGAAAGAAACTAAAGATAGAATGAGAGAAGGTATGAAAGCTAGAATGAAAGACATCAAGGAAGAAAGAAAGAAAGAAATTAACTAAAGATAGAATGAGAGAAGGTATGAAAAGTAGAATGAAAGATATCAAGAAAGAAAGAAACAAACTAAAGAGAGAATGAGAGAAGTTATGAAAGCTAGAATGAAAGATATCAAGAAAAAAGGATATTAACTAAAGATAGAATGAGAGAAGGTAAGAAAGCTAGAATGAAAGCTATCAAGAAAGAAAGAAAGAAACAAACAAACTAAGGATAGAATGAGAGAAGGAATAAAAACTAGAATGAAAGATATCTAGAATGAAAGAAAAAAATAGAGATAGAATGAGAGAAAGTATAAAAGCAAGAATGAAAGATATCGAGAAAGAAACAAAAAAAGAAAGAAAGAAACTAAAGATAGAATGAGAGAAGGTATGAAAGCAAGAATGAAAGACATCAAGAAAGAAAGGATGAAAGATACCACAGATAGAATGAGAGAAGGTATGAAAGCTAGAATGAAAGGTATCAAGAAAGAAAGAAATAAACTAAAATAGATTGAGAGAATATATGAAAGCTAGAATGAAAGACATCAAGAAAGAAAGGAAGAAAGATACCAAAGATAGAATGACAGAAGGTATGAAAGCTAAAATGAAAGATATCAAGAATGAAAGAAAGAAAGAAATTAACAAACGATAGATTGAGAGAAGGTATGAAAGGAATAATGAAAGATATCAAGAAAGAAAGAAAGAAACTAAAATAGAATGAGAGAAGGTATGAAAGCTAGAATGAAATATATCAAGAAAGAAAGAAATAAACTAAAGATAGAATGAGAGAAGGTATGAAAGCTAGAATTATAGATATCAAGAGAGAAAGAAACAAAGAATGAAAGAAACTAACGATAGAATGAGAGAAGGTATGAAAGCTAGAATGAAATACACCAAGAAAGAAAGGAAGTAAGATACCACAGATAGAATGAGAGAAGGTATGAAAGCAAGAATGAAAGACATCAAGAAAGAAAGAAAGAAACTAAAATAGATTGAGAGAATGTATGAAAGCTAGAATGAAAGACATCAAGAAAGAAAGGAAGAAAGATACCAAAGATAGAATGAGACAAGGTATGAAAGCTAAAATGAAAGATATCAAGAATGAAAGAAAGAAAGAAATTAACAAACGATAGAATGAGAGAAGGTATGAAAGGAATAATGAAAGATATCAAGAAAGAAAGAAAAAAAATAAAGATAGAATGAGAGAAGGTATGAAAGCTAGAATGAAAGATATGAAGAAAGAAACAAACAAAGAAAGAAAGAAACTAAAGATAGAATGAGAGAAGGTATGAAAGCTAGAATGAAAGACATCAAGGAAGAAAGAAAGAAAGAAATTAACTAAAGATAGAATGAGAGAAGGTATGAAAAGTAGAATGAAAGATATCAAGAAAGAAAGAAACAAACTAAAGAGAGAATGAGAGAAGTTATGAAAGCTAGAATGAAAGATATCAAGAAAAAAGGATATTAACTAAAGATAGAATGAGAGAAGGTAAGAAAGCTAGAATGAAAGCTATCAAGAAAGAAAGAAAGAAACAAACAAACTAAGGATAGAATGAGAGAAGGAATAAAAACTAGAATGAAAGATATCTAGAATGAAAGAAAAAAATAGAGATAGAATGAGAGAAAGTATAAAAGCAAGAATGAAAGATATCGAGAAAGAAACAAAAAAAGAAAGAAAGAAACTAAAGATAGAATGAGAGAAGGTATGAAAGCTAGAATGAAAGATATCACGAAAGAAAGAAACAAAGAAAGAAACTAAAGATAGAATGAGAGAAGGTATGAAAGCTAGAATGAAAGACATCAATAATGAAAGAAAGAAACAAATAAACAAACTAAAGATTGAATAGAAGTATGAAAGGAATAATGAAAGATATCAAGAAAGAAAGAAATAAACTAAAATAGAATGAGAGAATGTATGAAAGCTAGAATGAAAGATATCATGAAAGAAAGAAACAAGGAAAGAAAGAAACTAAAGTTAGAATGAGAGAAGGTATGAAAGCTAGAATGAAAGACATCAAGAATGAAAGAAATAAAGAATATAACTAAAGATAGAATGGGAGAAGGTATGAAAGCTAGAATGAAAGTTATCAAGAATGAAAGAAAGAAATTAACAAACGATAGAATGAGAGAAGGTATGAAAGAAATAATGAAAGATATCAAGAAAGAAAAAAAAAATAAAGATAGAATGAGAGAAGGTATGAAAGCTAGAATGAAAGATATCAAGAAAGAAAGAAACAAAGAAAGAAAGAAACTAAAGATAGAATGAGAGAAGGTATGAAAGCTAGAATGAAAGACATCAAGAAAGAAAGAAAGAAAGAAATAAACTAAAGATAGAATGGGAGAAGGTATGAAAGCTAGAATGAAAGACATCAAGAAAGAAAGAAACTAAAGATAGAATGAGAGAAGGTATGAAAGCTAGAATGAAAGATATGAAGAAAGAAACAAATAAAGAAAGAAAGAAACTAAAGATAGAATGAGAGAAGGTATGAAAGCTAGAATGAAAGACATCAACAAAGAAAGAAATAAAAATACTAAAGCTAGAATGAGAGAAGGTATGAAATCTAGATTGAAAGATATCAAGGATGAAAGAAAGAAAGAAAAATAACTAAAGATAGAATGAGAGAAGGTATGAAAGCTAGAATGAAAGACATCAAGAAAGAAAGAAAGAAACTTCAGATTGAATGAGAGAAGGTATGAAATCTAGTATTATAGATATCAAGAAAGAAAGAAACAAAGAATGAAAGAAACTAAAGATAGAATGAGAGAAGGTATGAAAGCTAGAATGAAAGACATCAAGAAAGAAAGGAAGAAAGATACCACAGATAGAATGAGAGTAGGTATGAAAGCTAGAATGAAAGCTATCTAGAAAGAAGGAAATAAACTAAAATAGATTGAGAGAATATATGAAAGCTAGAATGAAAGACATCAAGAAAGAAAGGAAGAAAGATACCAAAGATAGAATGACAGAAGGTATGAAAGCTAAAATGAAAGTTATCAGGAATGAAAGAAAGAAAGAAATTAACAAACGATAGATTGAGAGAAGGTATGAAAGGAATAATGAAAGATATCAAGAAAGAAAGAAAGAAACTAAAATAGAATGAGAGAAGGTATGAAAGCTAGAATGAAATATATCAAGAAAGAAAGAAATGAACTAAAGATAGAATGAGAGAAGGTATGAAAGCTAGAATTATAGATATCAAGAAAGAAAGAAACAAAGAATGAAAGAAACTAAAGATAGAATGAGAGAATGTATGAAAGCTAGAATGAAAGACATCAAGAAAGAAAGGAAGAAAGATACCAAAGATAGAATGAGAGAAGGTATGAAAGCTAAAATGAAAGATATCAAGAATGAAAGAAAGAAATTAACAAACGATAGAATGAGAGAAGGTTTGAAAGGAATAATGAAAGATATCAAGAAAGAAAGAAAGAAACTAAAATAGAATGAGAGAAGGTATGAAAGCTAGAATGAAATATATCAAGAAAGAAAGAAATAAACTAAAGATAGAATGAGAGAAGGTATGAAAGCTAGAATTATAAATATCAAGAAAGAAAGAAACAAAGAATGAAAGAAACTAAAGATAGAATGAGAGAATGTATGAAAGCTAGAAAGAAAGACATCAAGAAAGAAAGAAAGAAACTAAAATAGATTGGGAGAATGTATGAAAGCTAGAATGAAAGACATCAAGAAAGTAAGGAAGAAAGATACCAATGATAGAATGAGAGAAGGTATGAAAGCTAAAATGAAAGATATCAAGAATGAAAGAAAGAAAGAAATTAACAAACGATAGAATGAGAGAAGGTATGAAAGGAATAATGAAAGATATAAAGAAAGAAAGAAAAAAAAAGATAGAATGAGAGAAGGTATGAAAGCTAGAATGAAAAGTATCAAGAAAGAAAGAAAGAAAGAAACTAAAGGTAGAATGAGAGAAGGTATGAAAGCTAGAATGAAAGAAATAAAGAAAGAAAGAAAGAAAGAAACTAAAGATATTATGAGAGAAGGTATGAAAGCTAGAATGAAAGACATCAAGAAAGAAAGAAACTAAAGATAGAATGAGAGAAGGTATGAAAGCTAGAATAAAAGACATCAAGGAATAAAGAAAGATAGAAATTAACTAAAGATAGAATGAGAGAAGGTATGAAAAGTAGAATGAAAGATATCAAGAAAGAAAGAAACAAACTAAAGATAGAATGAGAGAAGTTATGAAAGCTAGAATGAAAGATATCAAGAAAAAAAGATATTAACTAAAGATAGAATGAGAGAAGGTAAGAAAGCTAGAATGAAATCTATCAAGATAGAAAGAAAGAAACAAACAAACTAAGGATAGAATGAGAGAAGGAATAAAAGCTAGAATGAAAGACATCATGAAAGAAAGAAAAAAATAGAGATAGAATGAGAGAAAGTATGAAAGCTAGAATGAAACATATCAAGAAAGAAACAAACAAAGAAAGAAAGAAAGATAGAATAAGAGAAGGTATGAAAGCTAGAATGAAAGACATCAAGAAAGAAAGAAAGAAAGAAAGAAACTAAAGATAGAATGAGAGAAGGTATGAAAGCTAGAATGAAAGACATCAAGAAAGAAAGAAACTAAAGATAGAATGAGAGAAGGTATGAAAGCTAGAATGAAAGATATGAAGAAAGAAACAAACAAAGAAAGAAAGAAACTAAAGATAGAATGAGAGAAGGTATGAAAGCTAGAATGAAAGGTATCAAGAAAGAAAGAAATAAACTAAAATAGATTGAGAGAATATATGAAAGCTAGAATGAAAGACATCAAGAAAGAAAGGAAGAAAGATACCAAAGATAGAATGACAGAAGGTATGAAAGCTAAAATGAAAGATATCAAGAATGAAAGAAAGAAAGAAATTAACAAACGATAGATTGAGAGAAGGTATGAAAGGAATAATGAAAGATATCAAGAAAGAAAGAAAGAAACTAAAATAGAATGAGAGAAGGTATGAAAGCTAGAATGAAATATACCAAGAAAGAAAGAAAGAAACTAAAGATAGAATGAGAGAAGGTATGAAAGCTAGAATTATAGATATCAAGAAAGAAAGAAACAAAGAATGAAAGAAACTAAAGATAGAATGAGAGAAGGTATGAAAGCTAGAATGAAAGACATCAAGAAAGAAAGGAAGTAAGATACCACAGATAGAATGAGAGAAGGTATGAAAGAAGAATGAAAGACATCAAGAAAGAAAGAAAGAAACTAAAATAGATTGAGAGAATGTATGAAAGCTAGAATGAAAGACATCAAGAAAGAAAGGAAGAAAGATACCAAAGATAGAATGAGACAAGGTATGAAAGCTAAAATGAAAGATATCAAGAATGAAAGAAAGAAAGAAATTAACAAACGATAGAATGAGAGAAGGTATGAAAGGAATAATGAAAGATATCAAGAAAGAAAGAAAAAAATAAAGATAGAATGAGAGAAGGTATGAAAGCCAGAATGAAAGATATGAAGAAAGAAACAAACAAAGAAAGAAAGAAACTAAAGATAGAATGAGAGAAGGTATGAAAGCTAGAATGAAAGACATCAAGGAAGAAAGAAAGAAAGAAATTAACTAAAGATAGAATGAGAGAAGGTATGAAAAGTAGAATGAAAGATATCAAGAAAGAAAGAAACAAACTAAAGAGAGAATGAGAGAAGTTATGAAAGCTAGAATGAAAGATATCAAGAAAAAAAGATATTAACTAAAGATAGAATGAGAGAAGGTAAGAAAGCTAGAATGAAAGCTATCAAGAAAGAAAGAAAGAAACAAACAAACTAAGGATAGAATGAGAGAAGGAATAAAAGCTAGAATGAAAGATATCTAGAATGAAAGAAAAAAATAGAGATAGAATGAGAGAAAGTATAAAAGCAAGAATGAAAGATATCGAGAAAGAAACAAAAAAAGAAAGAAAGAAACTAAATATAGAATGAGAGAAGGTATGAAAGCTAGAATGAAAGATATCACGAAAGAATGAAACAAAGAAAGAAACTAAAGATAGAATGAGAGAAGGTATGAAAGCTAGAATGAAAGACATCAATAATGAAAGAAAGAAACAAATAAACAAACTAAAGATTGAATAGAAGTATGAAAGGAATAATGAAAGATATCAAGAAAGAAAGAAAGAAACTAAAATAGAATGAGAGAATGTATGAAAGCTAGAATGAAAGATATCATGAAAGAAAGAAACAAAGAAAGAAAGAAACTAAAGTTAGAATGAGAGAAGGTATGAAAGCTAGAATGAAAGACATCAAGAATGAAAGAAATAAAGAATATAACTAAAGATAGAATGGGAGAAGATATGAAAGCTAGAATGCAAGTTATCAAGAATGAAAGAAAGATATTAACAAACGATAGAATGAGAGAAGGTATGAAAGAAATAATGAAAGATATCAAGAAAGAAAGAAAAAAATAAAGATAGAATGAGAGAAGGTATGAAAGCTAGAATGAAAGATATCAAGAAAGAAAGAAACAAAGAAAGAAAGAAACTAAAGATAGAATGAGAGAAGGTATGAAAGCTAGAATGAAAGACATCAAGAAAGAAAGAAAGAAAGAAATAAACTAAAGATAGAATGGGAGAAGGTATGAAAGCTAGAATGAAAGACATCAAGAAAGAAAGAAACTAAAGATAGAATGAGAGAAGGTATGAAAGCTAGAATGAAAGATATGAAGAAAGAAACAAATAAAGAAAGAAAGAAACTAAAGATAGAATGAGAGAAGGTATGAAAGCTAGAATGAAAGACATCAACAAAGAAAGAAATAAAAATACTATAGCTAGAATGAGAGAAGGTATGAAATCTAGATTGAAAGATATCAAGAATGAAAGAAAGAAAGAAAAATATCTAAAGATAGAATGAGAGAAGGTATGAAAGCTAGAATGAAAGACATCAAGAAAGAAAGAAAGAAACTTCAGAT
Organism: Intellagama lesueurii; assembly: GCA_037013535.1. Lineage (NCBI taxonomy): Eukaryota > Metazoa > Chordata > Lepidosauria > Squamata > Agamidae > Intellagama > Intellagama lesueurii. The sequence continues at coordinate 9,340,748 of JBAJHW010000013.1, forward strand.
TGAATGAGAGAAGGTATGAAATCTAGTATTATAGATATCAAGAAAGAAAGAAACAAAGAATGAAAGAAACTAAAGATAGAATGAGAGAAGGTATGAAAGCTAGAATGAAAGACATCAAGAAAGAAAGGAAGAAAGATACCACAGATAGAATGAGAGTAGGTATGAAAGCTAGAATGAAAGCTATCTAGAAAGAAAGAAATAAACTAAAATAGATTGAGAGAATATATGAAAGCTAGAATGAAAGACATCTAGAAAGAAAGGAAGAAAGATACCAAAGATAGAATGAGAGAAGGTATGAAAGCTAAAATGAAAGATATCAAGAATGAAAGAAAGAAAGAAATTAACAAACGATAGAATGAGAGAAGGTATGAAAGGAATAATGAAAGATATAAAGAAAGAAAGAAACAAACTAAAGATAGAATGAGAGAAGTTATGAAAGCTAGAATGAAAGATATCAAGAAAGAAACAAAGAAAGAAAGAAAGAAAGATAGAATAAGAGAAGGTATGAAAGCTAGAATGAAAGACATCAAGAAAGAAAGAAAGAAAGAAAGAAACTAAAGATAGAATGAGAGAAGGTATGAAAGCTAGAATGAAAGACATCAAGAAAGAAAGAAAGAAAGAAACAAACTAAAGATAGAATGAGAGAATGAATAAAAGCTAGAATGAAACACATCAAGAAAGAAAGAAAGAAAATAAAGCTAGAATGAGAGAAGGTATGAATGCTAGAATGAAAGCTATCAAGAAAGAAAGAAAGAAACAAGTAAACAAACTAAAGATTGAATAGAGGTATGAAAGGAATAATGAAAGATATGAAGAAAGAAAGAAAGAAACTAAAATAGAATAAGAAAAGGTATGAAAGCTAGAATGAAAGACATCAAGAAAGAAAAAAAAATAAAGATAGAATGAGAGAAGGTATGAAAGCTAGAATGAAAGATATGAAGAAAGAAACAAACAAAGAAAGAAAGAAACTAAAGATAGAATGAGAGAAGGTATGAAAGCTAGAATGAAAGCTATCAAGAAAGAAAGAAAGAAAGAAACAAACTAAAGATAGAATGAGAGAATGAATAAAAGCTAGAATGAAACACATCAAGAAAGAAAGAAAGAAAATAAAGATAGAATGAGAGAAGGTATGAATGCTAGAATGAAAGCTATCAAGAAAGAAAGAAAGAAACAAGTAAACAAACTAAAGATTGAATAGAGGTATGAAAGGAATAATGAAAGATATGAAGAAAGAAAGAAAGAAACTAAAATAGAATAAGAAAAGGTATGAAAGCTAGAATGAAAGACATCAAGAAAGAAAGAAAAAATAAAGATAGAATGAGAGAAAGTATGAAAGCTAGAATGAAAGATATCACGAAAGAAAGAAACAAAGAAAGAAACTAAAGATAGAATGAGAGAAGGTATGAAAGCTAGAATGAAAGACATCAATAATGAAAGAAAGAAACAAATAAACAAACTAAAGACTTAATAGAGGTATGAAAGGAATAATGAAAGATATCAAGAAAGAAAGAAAGAAACTAAAATAGAATGAGAGAATGTATGAAAGCTAGAATGAAAGATATCATGAAAGAAAGAAACAAAGAAAGAAAAAAACTAAAGATAGAATGAGAGAAGGTATGAAAGCTAGAATGAAAGACATCAAGAATGAAAGAAAGAAATTAACAAACGATAGAATGAGAGAAGGTATGAAAGGAATAATGAAAGATATCAAGAATGAAAGAAATAAAGAATATAACTAAAGATAGAATGGGAGAAGATATGAAAGCTAGAATGCAAGTTATCAAGAATGAAAGAAAGATATTAACAAACGATAGAATGAGAGAAGGTATGAAAGAAATAATGAAAGATATCAAGAAAGAAAGAAAAAAATAAAGATAGAATGAGAGAAGGTATGAAAGCTAGAATGAAAGATATCAAGAAAGAAAGAAACAAAGAAAGAAAGAAACTAAAGATAGAATGAGAGAAGGTATGAAAGCTAGAATGAAAGACATCAAGAAAGAAAGAAATAAAGAATATAACTAAAGATAGAATGGGAGAAGATATGAAAGCTAGAATGCAAGTTATCAAGAATGAAAGAAAGATATTAACAAACGATAGAATGAGAGAAGGTATGAAAGAAATAATGAAAGATATCAAGAAAGAAAGAAAAAAATAAAGATAGAATGAGAGAAGGTATGAAAGCTAGAATGAAAGATATCAAGAAAGAAAGAAACAAAGAAAGAAAGAAACTAAAGATAGAATGAGAGAAGGTATGAAAGCTAGAATGAAAGACATCAAGAAAGAAAGAAAGAAAGAAATAAACTAAAGATAGAATGGGAGAAGGTATGAAAGCTAGAATGAAAGACATCAAGAAAGAAAGAAACTAAAGATAGAATGAGAGAAGGTATGAAAGCTAGAATGAAAGATATGAAGAAAGAAACAAATAAAGAAAGAAAGAAACTAAAGATAGAATGAGAGAAGGTATGAAAGCTAGAATGAAAGACATCAACAAAGAAAGAAATAAAAATACTATAGCTAGAATGAGAGAAGGTATGAAATCTAGATTGAAAGATATCAAGAATGAAAGAAAGAAAGAAAAATATCTAAAGATAGAATGAGAGAAGGTATGAAAGCTAGAATGAAAGACATCAAGAAAGAAAGAAAGAAACTTCAGATTGAATGAGAGAAGGTATGAAATCTAGTATTATAGATATCAAGAAAGAAAGAAACAAAGAATGAAAGAAACTAAAGATAGAATGAGAGAAGGTATGAAAGCTAGAATGAAAGACATCAAGAAAGAAAGGAAGAAAGATACCACAGATAGAATGAGAGTAGGTATGAAAGCTAGAATGAAAGCTATCTAGAAAGAAAGAAATAAACTAAAATAGATTGAGAGAATATATGAAAGCTAGAATGAAAGACATCTAGAAAGAAAGGAAGAAAGATACCAAAGATAGAATGAGAGAAGGTATGAAAGCTAAAATGAAAGATATCAAGAATGAAAGAAAGAAAGAAATTAACAAACGATAGAATGAGAGAAGGTATGAAAGGAATAATGAAAGATATAAAGAAAGAAAGAAACAAACTAAAGATAGAATGAGAGAAGTTATGAAAGCTAGAATGAAAGATATCAAGAAAGAAACAAAGAAAGAAAGAAAGAAAGATAGAATAAGAGAAGGTATGAAAGCTAGAATGAAAGACATCAAGAAAGAAAGAAAGAAAGAAAGAAACTAAAGATAGAATGAGAGAAGGTATGAAAGCTAGAATGAAAGACATCAAGAAAGAAAGAAAGAAAGAAACAAACTAAAGATAGAATGAGAGAATGAATAAAAGCTAGAATGAAACACATCAAGAAAGAAAGAAAGAAAATAAAGCTAGAATGAGAGAAGGTATGAATGCTAGAATGAAAGCTATCAAGAAAGAAAGAAAGAAACAAGTAAACAAACTAAAGATTGAATAGAGGTATGAAAGGAATAATGAAAGATATGAAGAAAGAAAGAAAGAAACTAAAATAGAATAAGAAAAGGTATGAAAGCTAGAATGAAAGACATCAAGAAAGAAAAAAAAATAAAGATAGAATGAGAGAAGGTATGAAAGCTAGAATGAAAGATATGAAGAAAGAAACAAACAAAGAAAGAAAGAAACTAAAGATAGAATGAGAGAAGGTATGAAAGCTAGAATGAAAGCTATCAAGAAAGAAAGAAAGAAAGAAACAAACTAAAGATAGAATGAGAGAATGAATAAAAGCTAGAATGAAACACATCAAGAAAGAAAGAAAGAAAATAAAGATAGAATGAGAGAAGGTATGAATGCTAGAATGAAAGCTATCAAGAAAGAAAGAAAGAAACAAGTAAACAAACTAAAGATTGAATAGAGGTATGAAAGGAATAATGAAAGATATGAAGAAAGAAAGAAAGAAACTAAAATAGAATAAGAAAAGGTATGAAAGCTAGAATGAAAGACATCAAGAAAGAAAGAAAAAATAAAGATAGAATGAGAGAAAGTATGAAAGCTAGAATGAAAGATATCACGAAAGAAAGAAACAAAGAAAGAAACTAAAGATAGAATGAGAGAAGGTATGAAAGCTAGAATGAAAGACATCAATAATGAAAGAAAGAAACAAATAAACAAACTAAAGACTTAATAGAGGTATGAAAGGAATAATGAAAGATATCAAGAAAGAAAGAAAGAAACTAAAATAGAATGAGAGAATGTATGAAAGCTAGAATGAAAGATATCATGAAAGAAAGAAACAAAGAAAGAAAAAAACTAAAGATAGAATGAGAGAAGGTATGAAAGCTAGAATGAAAGACATCAAGAATGAAAGAAAGAAATTAACAAACGATAGAATGAGAGAAGGTATGAAAGGAATAATGAAAGATATCAAGAAAGAAAGAAAAAAAATAAAGATAGAATGAGAGAAGGTATGAAAGCAAGAATGAAAGATATCAAGAAAGAAAGAAACAGAAAGAAAGAAACTAAAGAGAGAATGAGAGAAGGTATGAAAGCTAGAATGAAAGACATCAAGAAAGAAAGAAAGAAAGAAATAAACTAAAGATAGAATGAGAGAAGTTATGAAAGCTAGAATGAAAGACATCAAGAAAGAAAGAAACTAAAGATAGAATGAGAGAAGGTATGAAAGCTAGAATGAAAGATATGAAGAAAGAAACAAATAAAGAAAGAAAGAAACGAACGATAGAATGAGAGAAGGTATGAAAGCTAGAATGAAAGACATCAACAAAGAAAGAAATAAAAATACTAAAGCTAGAATGAGAGAAGGTATGAAATCTAGATTGAAAGATATCAAGAATGAAAGAAAGAAAGAAAAATAACTAAGGATAGAATGAGAGAAGGTATGAAAGCTAGAATGAAAGACATCAAGAAAGAAAGAAATAAACTTCAGATTGAATGAGAGAAGGTATGAAAGCTAGTATTATAGATATCAAGAAAGAAAGAAACAAAGAATGAAAGAAACTAAAGATAGAATGAGAGAAGGTATGAAAGCTAGAATGAAAGACATCAAGAAAGAAAGGATGAAAGATACCACAGATAGAATGAGAGAAGGTATGAAAGCTAGAATGAAAGGTATCAAGAAAGAAAGAAATAAACTAAAATAGATTGAGAGAATATATGAAAGCTAGAATGAAAGACATCAAGAAAGAAAGAAAGAAAGAAACGAAAGATAGAATGACAGAAGGTATGAAAGCTAAAATGAAAGATATCAAGAATGAAAGAAAGAAAGAAATTAACAAACGATAGATTGAGAGAAGGTATGAAAGGAATAATGAAAGATATCAAGAAAGAAAGAAAGAAACTAAAATAGAATGAGAGAAGGTATGAAAGCTAGAATGAAATATATCAAGAAAGAAAGAAATAAACTAAAGATAGAATGAGAGAAGGTATGAAAGCTAGAATTATAGATATCAAGAGAGAAAGAAACAAAGAATGAAAGAAACTAACGATAGAATGAGAGAAGGTATGAAAGCTAGAATGAAAGACATCAAGAAAGAAAGGAAGTAAGATACCACAGATAGAATGAGAGAAGGTATGAAAGCAAGAATGAAAGACATCAAGAAAGAAAGAAAGAAACTAAAATAGATTGAGAGAATGTATGAAAGCTAGAATGAAAGACATCAAGAAAGAAAGGAAGAAAGATACCAAAGATAGAATGAGACAAGGTATGAAAGCTAAAATGAAAGATATCAAGAATGAAAGAAAGAAAGAAATTAACAAACGATAGAATGAGAGAAGGTATGAAAGGAATAATGAAAGATATCAAGAAAGAAAGAAACAAACTAAAGATAGAATGAGAGAAGTTATGAAAGCTAGAATGAAAGATATCAAGAAAAAAAGATATTAACTAAAGATAGAATGAGAGAAGGTAAGAAAGCTAGAATGAAAGACATCAAGAAAGAAAGAAAGAAATAGAGATAGAATGAGAGAAAGTATGAAAGCTAGACTGAAAGATATCAAGAAAGAATCAAACAAACAAAGAAAGAAACTAAAGATAGAATGAGAGAAGGTATGAAAGCTAGATTGAAAGACATCAAGAAAGAAAGAAAGAGAGAAATAAACTAAGGATAGAATGAGAGAAGGAATAGAAGCTAGAATGAAAGACATCAAGAAAGAAAGAAAAAAATAGAGATAGAATGAAAGAAAGTATGAAAGCTAGAATGAAAGATATCAAGAAAGAATCAAACAAACAAAGAAAGAAACTAAAGATAGAATGAGAGAAGGTATGAAAGCTAAAATGAAAGATCAAGAATGAATGAAAGAAAGAAATTAACAAAAGATAGAATGAGAGAAGGTATGAAAGGAATAATGAAACATATCAAGAAAGAAAGAAAGAACCTAAAATACAATGAGAGAAGGTATGAAAGCTAGAATGAACTATATCAAGAAAGAAAGAAAGAAAGAAATTAACTAAAGATAGAATGAGAGAAGGTATGAAAAGTAGAATGAAAGATATCAAGAAAGAAAGAAACAAACTAAAGATAGAATGAGAGAAGTTACGAAAGCTAGAATGAAAGATATCAAGAAAAAAAGATATTAACTAAAGATAGAATGAGAGAAAGTAAGAAAGCTAGAATGAAAGACATCAAGAAAGAAAGAAAGAAACTAGAGATAGAATGAGAGAAGGTATCAAAGCAAGAATGAAAGATATCAAGAAAGAAAGAAAGAAAGAAAGAAAGAAAGAAACTAAAGATAGAATGAGAGAAGGTATGAAAAGTAGAATGAAAGATATCAAGAAAGAAAGAAACAAACTAAAGATAGAATGAGAGAAGGTATGAAAGCTAGAATGAAAACTATCAAGAAAGAAAGAAAAAATAGAGATAGAATGAGAGAAAATATAAAAGCTAGAATGAAAGATATCAAGAAAGAAACAAAAAAAGAAAGAAAGAAACTAAAGATAGAATGAGAGAAGGTATGAAAGCTAGAATGAAAGATATGAAGAAAGAAACAAACAAAGAAAGAAAAAAACTAAAGATAGAATGAGAGAAGGTATGAAAGCTAGAATGAAAGACATCAAGAAAGAAAGGAAGAAAGATACCACAGAGAGAATGAGAGAAGGTATGAAAGCTAGAATGAAAGCAATCAAGAAAGAAAGAAATAAACTAAAATAGATTGAGAGAATATATGAAAGCTAGAATGAAAGACATCAAGAAAGAAATGAAGGAAGATACCAAAGATAGAATGAGAGAAGGTATGAAAGCTAAAATGAAAGATATCAAGAATGAAAGAAAGAAAGAAATTAACAAAGATAGAATGAGAAGGTATGAAAGGAATAATGAAAGATATCAAGAAAGAAAGAAAGAATCTAAAATAGAATGAGAGAAGGTATGAAAGCTAGAATGAACTATATCAAGAAAGAAAGAAAGAAAGAAATTAACTAAAGATAGAATGAGAGAAGGTATGAAAAGTAGAATGAAAGATATCAAGAAAGAAAGAAACAAACTAAAGATAGAATGAGAGAAGTTATGAAAGCTAGAATGAAAGATATCAAGAAAAAAAGATATTAACTAAAGATAGAATGAAAGAAGGTAAGAAAGCTAGAATGAAAGACATCAAGAAAGAAAGAAAGAAATAGAGATAGAATGAGAGAAAGTATGAAAGCTAGAATGAAAGATATCAAGAAAAACAAACAAACAAAGAAAGAAACTAAAGATAGAATGAGAGAAGGTATGAAAGCTAGAATGAAAGACATCAAGAAAAAGAAAGAGAGAAATAAACTAAGGATAGAATAAGAGAAGGTAAGAAAGCTAGAATGAAAGACTTCAAGAAAGAAAGAAAGAAATAGAGATAGAATGAGAGAAAGTATGAAAGCTAGAATGAAAGATATCAAGAAAGAAACAAACAAACAAAGAAAGAAACTAAAGATAGAATGAGAGAAGGTATGAAAGCTAAAATGAAAGATATCAAGAATGAATGAAAGAAAGAAATTAACAAACGATAGAATGAGAGAAGGTATGAAAGGAATAATGAAAGATATCAAGAAAGAAAGAAAGAAACTAAAAGAGAATGAGAGAAGGTATGAAAGCTAAAATGAAAGATATCAAGAATGAAAGAAAGAAAGAAATTAACAAAGATAGAATGAGAGAAGGTATGAAAGGAATAATGAAAGATATCAAGAAAGAAAGAAAGTATCTAAGATAGAATGAGAGAAGGTATGAAAGCTAGAATGAACTATATCAAGAAAGAAAGAAAGAAAGAAATTAACTAAAGATAGAATGAGAGAAGGTATGAAAAGTAGAATGAAAGATATCAAGAAAGAAAGAAACAAACTAAAGATAGAATGAGAGAAGTTATGAAAGCTAGAATGAAAGATATCAAGAAAAAAAGATATTAACTAAAGATAGAATGAGAGAAGGTAAGAAAGCTAGAATGAAAGACATCAAGAAAGAAAGAAAGAAACTAGAGATAGAATGAGAGAAGGTATGAAAGCAAGAATGAAAGATATCAAGAAAGAAAGAAAGAAAGAAAGAAACGAAAGGTAGAATGAGAGAAGGTATGAAAGCTAGAATGAAAGAAAGAAAGAAAGAAAGAAAGAAATAAACTAAAGATAGAATGAGAGAAGGTATGAAAGCTAGAATGAAAGACATCAAGAAACAAAGAAACGAAAGTTAGAATGAGAGAAGGTATGAAAGCAAGAATGAAAGATATGAAGAAAGAAACAAACAAAGAAAGAAAGAAACTAAAGATAGAATGAGAGAAGGTATGAAAGCTAGAATGAAAGACATCAAGGAAGAAAGAAAGAAAGAAATTAACTAAAGATAGAATGAGAGAAGGTATGAAAAGTAGAATGAAAGATATCAAGAAAGAAAGAAACAAACTAAAGATAGAATGAGAGAAGTTATGAAAGCTAGAATGAAAGATATCAAGAAAAAAAGATATTAACTAAAGATAGAATGAGAGAAGGTAAGAAAGCTAGAATGAAAGACATCAAGAAAGAAAGAAAGAAACTAGAGATAGAATGAGAGAAGGTATGAAAGCTGGAATGAAAGCTATCAAGAAAGAAAGAAAGAAACAAACAAACTAAGGATAGAATGTGAGAAGGAATAAAAGTTAGAATGAAAGACATCTAGAAAGAAAGAAAAAAATAGAGATAGAATGAGAGAAAGTATGAAAGCTAGAATGAAAGATATCAAGAAAGAAACAAAGAAAGAAAGAAAGAAACTAAAGATAGAATGAGAGAATGTATGAAAGCTAGAATGAAAGACATCAAGAAAGAAAGAAATAAATAAACTAAAGATAGAATGAGAGAAGGTATGAAAACTAGAATGAAAGAGATCAAGAAAGAAAGAAAGAAACTAAAGATAGAATGAGAGAAGGTATGAGAGCTAGAATGAAAGTTATCAAGAAAAGAAAGAAATTAACTAAAGATAGAATGAGAAAAGGTATGATTACTAGAATGAAAGAGATAAAAAAGAAAGAAAGAAACTAGAGATAGAATGAGAGAAGGTATGAAAGCTAGAAATAAAGATATCAAGAAACAAAGAAAGAAAGAAACTAAAGATAGAATGAGAGAAGGTATGAAACCTTGAATGATAGATATCAATAATGAAAGAAAGAAAGAAACACACTAAAGATAGAATGTGAGAATGAATAAAAGCTAGAATGAAACACATCAAGAAAGAAAGAAAAAAAATAAAGATAGAATGAGAGAAGGTATGAAAGCTAGAATGAAATACATCAAGAATGAAAGAAATAAAGAATTTAACTAAAGATAGAAGGAGAGAAGGTATGAAAGCTAGAATGAAAGCTATCAAGAAAGAAAGAAAGAAACAAATAAACATACTAAAGATTGAATAGAGGCATGAAAAGAATAATGAAAGATATCAAGAAAGAAAGAAAGAAAGAAAGAAACTAAAATAGAATAAGAAAAGGTATGAAAGCTAGAATGAAAGACATCAAGAAAGAAAGAAAAAAAATAAAGATAGAATGAGAGAAAGTATGAAAGCTAGAATGAAATATATCACGAAAGAAAGAAATAAAGAAAGAAAGAAACTAAAGATAGAATGAGAGAAGGTATGAAAGCTTGAATGAAAGCTATCAAGAGACAAAGAAAGAAACAAATAAACAAACTAAAGGTTGAATAGAGGTATGAAAGGAATAATGAAAAATATCAAGAAAGAAAGACAGAAAGAAAGAAACTAAAATAGAATGAGAGAATATATGAAAGCTAGAATGAAAGATATCACGAAAGAAAGAAACAAAGAAAGAAGAAACTAAAGATAGAATGAGAGAAGGTATGAAAGCTAGAATGAAAGCTATCAAGAGACAAAGAAAGCAACAAATAAACAAACTAAAGATTGAATAGAGGTATGAAAGGAATAATGAAAGATATCCAGAAAGAAAGAAAGAAACTAAAATAGAATAAGAAAAGGTATGAAAGCTAGAATGAAAGACATCAAGAATGAAAGGAAGAAAGATACCAAAGATAGAATGGGAGAAGGTATGAAAGCTAGAATGAAAGATATCAAGAATGAAAGAAAGAAAGAAATTTACAAACGAAAGAATGAGAGAAGGTATGAAAGGAATAATGAAAGATATCAAGAAAGAAAGAAAGAAACTAAAGATAGAATGAGAGAAGGTATGAAAGCTAGAATGAAAGACATCAAGAAAGAAAGAAACTAAAGATAGAATTAGAGATGGTATGAAAGCTGGAATGAAAGATATGAAGAAAGTAACAAACAAAGAAAGAAAGAAACTAAAGATAGAATGAGAGAAGGCATGAAAGCTAGAATGAAAGACATCAACAAAGAAATAAATAATAATACAATTGCTAGAATGAAAGAAGGTATGAAATCTAGATTGAAAGATATCAAGAAAGAAAGAAAGAAACTTCAGATTGAATGAGAGAAGGTATGAAAGCTAGTATTATAGATATCAAGAAAGAAAGAAACAAAGAATGAAAGAAACTAAAGATAGAATGAGAGAAGGTATGAAAGGAATAATGAAAGATATCAAGAAAGAAAGAAAAAAAGTAAAGATAGAATGAGAGAAGGTATGAAAGATAGAATGAAAGATATCAAGAAAGAAAGAAAGAAAGAAAGAAAGAAAGAAAGAAACTAAAGCTAGAATGAGAGAAGGTATGAAAGCTAGAATGAAAGACATCAATAAAGAAAGAAAGAAAGAAACTAAAGCTAGAATGAGAGAAGGTATGAGAGCTAGAATGAAAGATATCAAGAAAGAAAGAAACTAAAGATAGAATGAGAGAAGGTATGAAAGCTAGAATGAAAGATATGAAGAAAGAAATAAACAAAGAAAAAAGAAACTAAAGATAGAATGGGAGAAGGTATGAAACCTAGAATGAAAGACATCAAAGAAGAAAGAAAGAAAGAAATTAACTAAATATAGAATGAGAGAAGGTATGAAAAGTAGAATGAAAGATATCAAGAAAGAAAGAAAGAAACTAAAGATAGAATGAGAGAAGTTATGAAAGCTAGAATGAAAGTTATCAAGAAAGAAAGAAATAAACAAACTAAAGATAGAATGAGAAGGAATAAAAGCTAGAATGAAAGACATGAAGAAAGAAAGAAAAAAATAAAGATAGAATGAGAGAAAGTATGAAAGCTAGAATGAAAGATATCACGAAAGATAGAAACAAAGAAAGAAAGAAACTAAAGATAGAATGAGAGAAGGTAAGAAAGCTAGAATGAAAGACATCAAGAAAGAAGGAATGAAACTAGAGATAGAATGAGAGAAGGTATGAAAGCTAGAATGAAAGCTATCAAGAAAGAAAGAAAGAAACAAACAAACTAAGGATAGAATGAGAGAAGGAATAAAAGCTAGAATGAAAGACATCGTGAGAGAAAGAAAAAAATAGAGATAAAATGAGAGAAAGTATGAAAGCTAGAATGAAAGATATCAAGAAAGAAACAAAGAAAGAAAGAAAGAAACTAAAGATAGAATGAGAGAAGGTATGAAAGCTAGAATGAAAGACATCAAGGAAGAAAGGAAGAAAGATACCAAAGATAGAATGGGAGAAGGTATGAAAGCTAGAATGAAAGATATCAAGAATGAAAGAAAGAAAGAAATTTACAAACGAATGATTGAGAGAAGGTATGAAAGGAATAATGAAAGATATCAAGAAAGAAAGAAAGAATCTAAAGATAGAATGAGAGATGTTATGAAAGCTGGAATGAAAGATATGAAGAAAGAAACAAACAAAGAAAGAAAGAAACTAAAGATAGAATGAGAGAATGTATGAAAGCTAGAATGAAAGACATCAACAAAGAAATAAATAAAAATACAAATGCTAGAATGAAAGAAGGTATGAAATCTAGATTGAAAGATATCAAGAAAGAAAGAAACAAAGAATGAAAGAAACTAAAGATAGAATGAGAGAAGGTATGAAAGCTAGAATGAAAGATATCAAGAAAGAAAGGAAGAAAGTTACCACAGATAGAACGAGAGTAGATATGAAAGCTAGAATGAAAGCTATCAAAAAAGAAAGAAATAAACTAAAATAGATTGAGAGAATATATGAATGCTAGAATGAAAGACATCAAGAAGGAAAGGAAGAAAGATACCAAAGTTAGAATGAGAGAAGGTATGAAAGCTAAAATGAAAGATATCAAGAATGAAAGAAAGAAAGAAATTAACAAACGATAGAATGAGAGCTATGAAAGCTAAAATGAAAGATATCAAGAATGAAAGAAAGAAAGAAATTAACAAACGATAGAATGAGAGAAGGTATGAAAGGAATAATGAAAGATATCAAGAAAGAAAGAAAAAAAGTAAAGATAGAATGAGAGAAGGTATGAAAGATAGAATGATAGATATCAAGAAAGAAAGAAAGAAAGAAAGAAAGAAAGAAAGAAAGAAAGAAAGAAAGAAACTAAAGCTAGAATGAGAGAAGGTATGAAAGCTAGAATGAAAGACATCAAGAAAGAAAGAAAGAAAGAAACTAAAGCTAGAATGAGAGAAGGTATGAGAGCTAGAATGAAAGATATCAAGAAAGAAAGAAACTAAAGATAGAATGAGAGAAGGTATGAAAGCTAGAATGAAAGATATGAAGAAAGAAATAAACAAAGAAAGAAAGAAACTAAAGATAGAATGGGAGAAGGTATGAAACCTAGAATGAAAGACATGAAAGAAGAAAGAAAGAAAGAAATTAACTAAAGATAGAATGAGAGATGGTATGAAAAGTAGAATGAAAGATATCAAGAAAGAAAGAAAGAAACTAAAGATAGAATGAGAGAAGTTATGAAAGCTAGAATGAAAGTTATCAAGAAAGAAAGAAATAAACAAACTAAAGATAGAATGAGAAGGAATAAAAGCTAGAATGAAAGACATGAAGAAAGAAAGAAAAAAATAAAGATAGAATGAGAGAAAGTATGAAAGCTAGAATGAAAGATATCACGAAAGAAAGAAAGAAAGAAAGAAAGAAACTAAAGATAGAATGAGAGAAATTAAGAAAGCTAGAATGAAAGACATCAAGAAAGAAGGAATGAAACTAGAGATAGAATGAGAGAAGGTATGAAAGCTAGAATGAAAGCTATCAAGAAAGAAAGAAAGAAACAAACAAACTAAGGATAGAATGAGAGAAGGAATAAAAGCTAGAATGAAAGACATCATGAGAGAAAGAAAAAAATAGAGATAGAATGAGAGAAAGTATGAAAGCTAGAATGAAAGATATCAAGAAAGAAACAAAGAAAGAAAGAAACTAAAGATAGAATGAGAGAAGGTATGAAAGCTAGAATGAAAGACATCAAGAAAGAAAGGAAGAAAGATACCAAAGATAGAATGGGAGAAGGTATGAAAGCTAGAATGAAAGATATCAAGAATGAAAGAAAGAAAGAAATTTACAAACGAAAGAATGAGAGAAGGTATGAAAGGAATAATGAAAGATATCAAGAAAGAAAGAAAGAAACTAAAGATAGAATGAGAGAAGGTATGAAAGCTAGAATGAAAGACATCAAGAAAGAAAGAAACTAAAGATAGAATGAGAGATGGTATGAAAGCTGGAATGAAAGATATGAAGAAAGAAACAAACAAAGAAAGAAACAAACTAAAGATAGAATGAGAGAAGGTATGAAAGCTAGCATGAAAGACATCAACAAAGAAATAAATAAAAATTCAAATGCTAGAATGAAAGAAGGTATGAAATCTAGATTGAAAGATATCAAGAAAGAAAGAAAGAAACTTCAGATTGAATGAGAGAAGGTATGAAAGCTAGTATTATAGATATCAAGAAAGAAAGAAACAAAGAATGGAAGAAACTAAAGGTAGAATGAGAGAAGGTATGAAAGTTGAATGAAAGACATCAAGAAAGAAAGGAAGAAAGTTACCACAGATAGAACGAGAGTAGATATGAAAGCTAGAATGAAAGCTATCAAAAACGAAAGAAATAAACTAAAATAGATTGAGAGAATATATGAATGCTAGAATGAAAGACATCAAGAAGGAAAGGAAGAAAGATACCAAAGTTAGAATGAGAGAAGGTATGAAAGCTAAAATGAAAGATATCAAGAATGAAAGAAAGAAAGAAATTAACAAACGATAGAATGAGAGGTATGAAAGCTAAAATGAAAGATATCAAGAATGAAAGAAAGAAAGAAATTAACAAACGATAGAATGAGAGAAGGTATGAAAGGAATAATGAAAGATATCAAGAAAGAAAGAAAAAAAGTAAAGATAGAATGAGAGAAGGTATGAAAGATAGAATGAAAGATATCAAGAAAGAAAGAAAGAAAGAAAGAAAGAAACTAAAGCTAGAATGAGAGAAGGTATGAAAGCTAGAATGAAAGACATCAAGAAAGAAAGAAAGAAAGAAACTAAAGCTAGAATGAGAGAAGGTATGAAAGCTAGAATGAAAGATATCAAGAAAGAAAGAAACTAAAGATAGAATGAGAGAAGTTATGAAAGCTAGAATGAAAGATATGAAGAAAGAAATAAACAAAGAAAGAAAGAAACTAAAGATAGAATGGGAGAAGGTATGAAACCTAGAATGAAAGACATCAAAGAAGAAAGACAGAAAGAAATTAACTAAAGATAGAATGAGAGAAGGTATGAAAAGTAGAATGAAAGATATCAAGAAGGAAAGAAAGAAACTAAAGATAGAATGAGAGAAGTTTTGAAAGCTAGAATGAAAGTTATCAAGAAAGAAAGAAATAAACAAACTAAAGATAGAATGAGAAGGAATAAAAGCTAGAATGAAAGACATGAAGAAAGAAAGAAAAAATAAAGAAAGAATGAGAGAAAGTATGAAAGCTAGAATGAAAGATATCACGAAAGAAAGAAACAAAGAAAGAAAGAAACTAAAGATAGAATGAGAGAAGGTAAGAAAGCTAGAATGAAAGACATCAAGAAAGAAGGAAAGAAACTAGAGATAGAATGAGAGAAGGTATGAAAGCTAGAATGAAAGCTATCAAGAAAGAAAGAAAGAAACAAACAAACTAAGGATAGAATGAGAGAAGGTATGAAAGCTAGAATGAAAGACATCAAGAAAGAAAGAAAGAAAGAAATAAACTAAAGATAGAATGAGAGAAGTTATGAAAGCTAGAATGAAAGACATCAAGAAAGAAAGAAACTAAAGATAGAATGAGAGAAGGTATGAAAGCTAGAATGAAAGATATGAAGAAAGAAACAAACAAAGAAAGAACGAAACTAAAGATAGAATGAGAGAAGGTATGAAAGCTAGAATAAAAGACATCAACAAAGAAAGAAATAAAAATACTAAAGCTAGAATGAGAGAAGGTATGAAATCTAAATTGAAAGATATTAAGAATGAAAGAAAGAAAGAAAAATAACTAAAGATAGAATGAGAGAAGGTATGAAAGCTAGAATGAAAGACATCAAGAAAGAAAGAAAGAAACTTCAGATTGAATGAGAGAAGGTATGAAAGCTAGTATTATAGATATCAAGAAAGAAAGAAACAAAGAATGAAAGAAACTAAAGGTAGAATGAGAGACGTTATGAAAGCTAGAATGAAAGACATCAAGAAAGAAAGGAAGAAAGATAACACAGATAGAATGAGAAAAGGTATGAAAGCTAGAATGAAAGCTATCAAGAAAGAAAGAAAGAAACTAAAATAGATTGAGAGAATATATGAAAGCTAGAATGAAAGACATCAAGAAACAAAGGAAGAAAGATACCAAAGATAGAATGAGAGAAGGTATGAAAGCTAAAATGAAAGATATCAAGAAAGAAAGAAAAAAAGAAATTAACAAACGATAGAATGAGAGAAGGTATGAAAGGAATAATGAAAGATATCAAGAAAGAAAGAAAGAAACTAAAATAGAATGAGAGAAGGTATGAAAGCTAGAATGAAATATATCAAGAAAGAAAGAAATAAACTAAAGATAGAATGAGAGAAGGTATGAAAGCTAGAATTATAGATATCAAGAAAGAAACAAACAAAGAATGAAAGAAACTAAAGATAGAATGAGAGAATGTATGAAAACTAGAATGAAAGACATCAAGAAAGAAAGAAAGAAACTAAAATAGATTGAGAGAATGAATGAAAACTAGAATGAAAGACATCAAGAAAGAAAGGAAGAAAGATACCAAAGATAGAATGAGAGAAGGTATGAAAGCTAAAATGAAAGATATCAAGAAAGAAAGAAAGAAACAAACAAACTAAGGATAGAATGAGAGAAGGTATGAAAGCTAGAATGAAAGACATCAAGAAAGAAAGAAAGAAAGAAATAAACTAAAGATAGAATGAGAGAAGGTATGAAAGCTAGAATGAAAGACATCAAGAAAGAAAGAAACTAAAGATAGAATGATAGAAGGTATGAAAGATAGAATGAAAGATATGAAGAAAGAAACAAACAAAGAAAGAACGAAACTAAAGATAGAATGAGAGAAGGTATGAAAGCTAGAATGAAAGACATCAACAAAGAAAGAAATAAAAATACTAAAGCTAGAATGAGAGAAGGTATGAAATCTAGATTGAAAGATATTAAGAATGAAAGAAAGAAAGAAAAATAACTAAAGATAGAATGAGAGAAGGTATGAAAGCTAGAATGAAAGACATCAAGAAAGAAAGAAAGAAACTTCAGATTGAATGAGAGAAGGTATGAAAGCTAGTATTATAGATATCAAGAAAGAAAGAAACAAAGAATGAAAGAAACTAAAGGTAGAATGAGAGACGTTATGAAAGCTAGAATGAAAGACATCAAGAAAGAAAGGAAGAAAGATAACACAGATAGAATGAGAAAAGGTATGAAAGCTAGAATGAAAGCTATCAAGAAAGAAAGAAATTGACTAAAATAGATTGAGAGAATATATGAAAGCTAGAATGAAAGACATCAAGAAACAAAGGAAGAAAGATACCAAAGATAGAATGAGAGAAGGTATGAAAGCTAAAATGAAAGATATCAAGAAAGAAAGAAAAAAAGAAATTAACAAACGATAGAATGAGAGAAGGTATGAAAGGAATAATGAAAGATATCAAGAAAGAAAGAAAGAAACTAAAATAGAATGAGAGAAGGTATGAAAGCTAGAATGAAATATATCAAGAAAGAAAGAAATAAACTAAAAATAGAATGAGAGAAGGTATGAAAGCTAGAATTATAGATATCAAGAAAGAAACAAACAAAGAATGAAAGAAACTAAAGATAGAATGAGAGAAGGTATGAAAACTAGAATGAAAGACATCAAGAAAGAAAGAAAGAAACTAAAATAGATTGAGAGAATGAATGAAAACTAGAATGAAAGACATCAAGAAAGAAAGGAAGAAAGATACCAAAGATAGAATGAGAGAAGGTATGAAAGCTAAAATGAAAGATATCAAGAATGAAAGAAAGAAAGAAATTAACAAACGATAGAATGAGAGAAGGTATGAAAGGAATAATGAAAGATATCAAGAAAGAAAGAAAAAAAAATAAAGATAGAAGGAGAGAAGGTATGAAAGCTAGAATGAAAGATATCAAGAAAGAAAGAAAGAAAGAAAGAAACTAAAGGTAGAATGAGAGAAGGTATGAAAGCTAGAATGAAAGAAAGAAAGAAAGAAAGAAAGAAAGAAACGAAAGATAGAATGAGAGAAGGTATGAAAGCTAGAATGAAAGATATGAAGAAAGAAACAAAAAAGGAAAGAAAGAAACTAAAGATAGAATGAGAGAAGGTATGAAAGCTAGAATGAAAGACATCAAGGAAGGAAGAAAGAAAGAAATTAACTAAAGATAGAATGAGAGAAGGTATGAAAAGTAGAATGAAAGATATCAAGAAAGAAAGAAACAAACTAAAGATAGAATGAGAGATGTAATGAAAGCTAGAATGAAAGATATCAAGAAAGAAGATATTAACTAAAGATAGAATGAGAGAAGGTAAGAAAGCTAGATTGAAACACATCAAGAAAGAAAGAAAGAAACTAGAGATAGAATGAGAGAAGGTATGAAAGCTAGAATGAAAGCTATCAATAAAGAAAGAAAGAAACAAACAAACTAAGGATAGAATGAGAGAAGGAATAAAAGCTAGAATGAAAGACATCAAGAAAGAAAGAAAAAAATAGAGATAGAATGAGAGAAAGTATGAAAGCTAAAATGAAAGATATCAAAAAGAAACAAACAAAGAAAGAAATTCACTAAAGATAGATTGAGAGAAGGTATGAAAGCTAGAATGAAAGACATCAAGAATGAAGGAAATAAAGAATTTAACTAAAGATAGAATGAGAGAAGGTATGAAAGCTAGAATGAAAGCTATCAAGAAAGAAAGAAAGAAAAAACAAATAAACAAACTAAAGATTGAATAGAGGTATGAAAGGAATAATGAAAGATATGAAGAAAGAAAGAAGGAAAGAAACTAAAATAGAATAAGAAAAGGTATGAAAGCTAGAATGAAAGACATCAAGAAAGAAAAAAAAATAAAGATAGAATGAGAGAAAGTATGAAAGCTAGAATGAAAGATATCACGAAAGAAAGAAACAAAGAAAGAAACTAAAGATAGAATGAGAGAAGGTATGAAAGCTAGAATGAAAGACATCAAGAATGAAAGAAAGAAAGAAATAAACAAACTAAAGATTGAATAGAGGTATGAAAGGAATAATGAAAGATATCAAGAAAGAGAGAAAGAAAGAAACTAAAATAGAATGAGAGAATGTATGAAAGCTAGAATGAAAGATATCACGAAAGAAAGAAACAAAGAAAGAAAGAAACTAAAGACAGAATGATAGAAGGTATGAAAGCTAGAATGAAAGACATAAAGAATGAAAGAAATAAAGAACATAACTAAAGATAGAATGGGAGAAGGTATGAAAGCTAGAATGAAAGATATGAAGAATGAAAGAAAGAAATTAACAAACGATAGAATGAGAGAAGGTATGAAAGGAATAATGAAAGATATCAAGAAAGAAAGAAAAAACAATAAAGATAGAATGAGAGAAGGTATGAAAGCTAGAATGAAAGATATCAAAAAGAAAGAAACAAAGAAAGAAAGAAACTAAAGATAGAATGAGAGAAGGTATGAAAGCTAGAATGAAATACATCAAGAAAGAAAGAAAGAAAGAAATAAACTAAAGATAGAATGAGAGAAGGTATGAAAGCTAGAATGAAAGACATCAAGAAAGAAAGAAACTAAAGATAGAATGAGAGAAGGTATGAAAGCTAGAATGAAAGATATGAAGAAAGAAACAAACAAAGAAAGAAAGAAACTAAAGATAGAATGAGAGAAGGTATGAAAGCTAGAATGAAAGACATCAACAAAGAAAGAAATAAAAATACTAAAGCTAGAATGAGAGAAGGTATGAAATCTAGATTGAAAGATATCAAGAATGAAAGAAAGAAAGAAAAATAACTAAAGATAGAATGAGAGAAGGTATGAAAGCTAGAATGAAAGACATCAAGAAAGAAAGAAAGAAACTTCAGATTGAATAAGAGAAGGTATGAAAGCTAGTATTATAGATATCAAGAAAGAAAGAAACAAAGAATGAAAGAAACTAAAGATAGAATGAGAGAAGGTATGAAAGCTAGAATGAAAGACATCAAGAAAGAAAGGAAGAAAGATACCAAAGATAGAATGAGAGAAGGTATGAAAGCTAAAATGAAAGATATCAAGAATGAAAGAAAGAAAGAAATTAACTAAAGATAGAATGAGAGAAGGTATGAAAAGTAGAATGAAAGATATCAAGAAAGAAAGAAAGAAACTAAAGATAGAATGAGAGAAGTTATGAAAGCTAGAATGAAAGTTATCAAGAAAGAAAGAAATAAACAAACTAAAGATAGAATGAGAAGGAATAAAAGCTAGAATGAAAGACATGAAGAAAGAAAGAAAAAATAAAGATAGAATGAGAGAAAGTATGAAAGCTAGAATGAAAGACATCAAGAAAGAAAGAAAGAAAGAAACTAAAGCTAGAATGAGAGAAGGTATGAAAGCTAGAATGAAAGACATCAAAGAAGAAAGAAAGAAAGAAATTAACTAAAGATAGAATGAGAGAAGGTATGAAAAGTAGAATGAAAGATATCAAGAAGGAAAGAAAGAAACTAAAGATAGAATGAGAGAAGTTGTGAAAGCTAGAATGAAAGTTATCAAGAAAGAAAGAAATAAACAAACTAAAGATAGAATGAGAAGGAATAAAAGCTAGAATGAAAGACATGAAGAAAGAAAGAAAAAAATAAAGATAGAATGAGAGAAAGTATGAAAGCTAGAATGAAAGATATCACGAAAGAAAGAAACAAAGAAAGAAAGAAACTAAAGATAGAATGAGAGAAGGTAAGAAAGCTAGAATGAAAGACATCAAGAAAGAAGGAAAGAAACTAGAGATAGAATGAGAGAAGGTATGAAAGCTAGAATGAAAGCTATCAAGAAAGAAAGAAAGAAACAAACAAACTAAGGATAGAATGAGAGAAGGTATGAAAGCTAGAATGAAAGACATCAAGAAAGAAAGAAAGAAATAAATAAACTAAAGATAGAATGAGAGAAGGTATGAAAGCTAGAATGAAAGAAATCAAGAAAGAAAGAAACTAAAGATAGAATGAGAGAAGGTATGAAAGCTAGAATGAAAGATATGAAGAAAGAAACAAACAAAGAAAGAACGAAACTAAAGATAGAATGAGAGAAGGTATGAAAGCTAGAATGAAAGATATGAAGAAAGAAACAAACAAAGAAAGAACGAAACTAAAGATAGAATGAGAGAAGGTATGAAAGCTAGAATGAAAGACATCAACAAAGAAAGAAATAAAAATACTAAAGCTAGAATGAGAGAAGGTATGAAATCTAGATTGAAAGATATTAAGAATGAAAGAAAGAAAGAAAAATAACTAAAGATAGAATGAGAGAAGGTATGAAAGCTAGAATGAAAGACATCAAGAAAGAAAGAAAGAAACTTCAGATTGAATGAGAGAAGGTATGAAAGCTAGTATTATAGATATCAAGAAAAAAAGAAACAAAGAATGAAAGAAACTAAAGATAGAATGAGAGACGGTATGAAAGCTAGAATGAAAGACATCAAGAAAGAAAGGAAGAAAGATAACACAGATAGAATGAGAGAAGGTATGAAAGCAAGAATGAAAGCTATCAAGAAAGAAAGAAAGAAACTAAAATAGATTGAGAGAATATATGAAAGCTAGAATGAAAGACATCAAGAAACAAAGGAAGAAAGATACCAAAGATAGAATGAGAGAAGGTATGAAAGCTAAAATGAAAGATATCAAGAATGAAAGAAAAAAAGAAATTAACAAACGATAGAATGAGAGAAGGTATGAAAGGAATAATGAAAGCTATCAAGAAAGAAAGAAAGAAACTAAAATAGAATGAGAGAAGGTATGAAAGCTAGAATGAAATAAAGCAAGCAATAAAGAAATAAACTAAAGATAGAATGAGAGAAGGTATGAAAGCTAGAATTATAGATATCAAGAAAGAAACAAACAAAGAATGAAAGAAACTAAAGATAGAATGAGAGAAGGTATGAAAGCGAGAATGACAGACATCAAGAAAGAAAGAAAGAAACTAAAATAGATTGAGAGAATGAATGAAAACTAGAATGAAAGACATCAAGAAAGAAAGGAAGAAAGATACCAAAGATAGAATGAGAGAAGGTATGAAAGCTAAAATGAAAGATATCAAGAATGAAAGAAAGAAAGAAATTAACAAACGATAGAATGAGAGAAGGTATGAAAGGAATAATGAAAGATATCAAGAAAGAAAGAAAAAAAATAAAGATGGAATGAGAGAAGGTATGAAAGAATGAATGAGAGACATCAAGGAAGGAAGAAAGAAAGAAATTAACTAAAGATAGAATGAGAGAAGGTATGAAAAGTAGAATGAAAGATATCAAGAAAGAAAGAAACAAACTAAAGATAGAATGAGAGATGTAATGAAAGCTAGAATAAAAGATATCAAGAAAAAAGATATTAACTAAAGATAGAATGAGAGAAGGTAAGAAAGCTAGAATGAAAGACATCAAGAAAGAAAGAAAGAAACTAGAGATAGAATGAGAGAAGGTATGAAAGCTAGAATGAAAGCTATCAATAAAGAAAGAAACAAACAAACAAACTAAGGATAGAGTGAGAGAAGGAATAAAAGCTAGAATGAAAAACATCAAGAAAGAAAGAAAAAAATAGAGATAGAATGAGAGAAAGTATGAAAGCTAAAATGAAAGATATCAAAAAGAAACAAACAAAGAAAGAAATTCACTAAAGATATATTGAGAGAAGGTATGAAAGCTAGAATGAAAGACATCAAGAATGAAGGAAATAAAGAATTTAACTAAAGATAGAATGAGAGAAGGTATGAAAGCTAGAATGAAAGCTATCAAGAAAGAAAGAAAGAAAGAAACAAATAAACAAACTAAAGATTGAATAGAGGTATGAAAGGAATAATGAAAGATATGAAGAAAGAAAGAAAGAAAGAAACTAAAATAGAATAAGAAAAGGTATGAAAGCTAGAATGAAAGACATCAAGAAAGAAAGAAAAAAAATAAAGATAGAATGAGAGAAAGTATGAAAGCTAGAATGAAAGATATCACGAAAGAAAGAAACAAAGAAAAAAACTAAAGATAGAATGAGAGAAGGTATGAAAGCTAGAATGAAAGACATCAAGAAAGAAAGAAAGAAACAAATAAACAAACTAAAGATTGAATAGAGGTATGAAAGGAATAATGAAAGATATCAAGAAAGAGAGAAAGAAAGAAACTAAAATAGAATGAGAGAATGTATGAAAGCTAGAATGAAAGATATCACGAAAGAAAGAAACAAAGAAAGAAAGAAACTAAAGACAGAATGAGAGAAGGTATGAAAGCTAGAATGAAAGACATAAAGAATGAAAGAAATAAAGAACATAACTAAAGATAGAATGGGAGAAGGTATGAAAGCTAGAATGAAAGATATCAAGAATGAAAGAAAGAAATTAACAAACGATAGAATGAGAGATGGTATGAAAGGAATAATGAAAGATATCAAGAAAGAAAGAAAAAAAATAAAGATAGAATGAGAGAAGGTATGAAAGCTAGAATGAAAGATATCAAAAAGAAAGAAAGAAAGAAAGAAACTAAAGGTAGAATGAGAGAAGGTATGAAAGCTAGAATGAATGAAAGACATCAAGAAAGAAAGAAAGAAAGAAAGAAACTAAAGATAGAATGAGAGAAGGTATGAAAGCTAGAATGAAAGACATCAAGAAAGAAAGAAACTAAAGATAGAATGAGAGATGGTATGAAAGCTGGAATGAAAGACATCAAGGATGAAAGAAAGAAAGAAATTAACTAAAGATAGAATGAGAGAAGGTATGAAAAGTAGAATGAAAGATATCAAGAAAGAAAGAAACAAACTAAAGATAGAATGAGAGAAGTTATGAAAGCTAGAATGAAAGATATCAAGAAAAAAGATATTAACTAAAGATAGAATGAGAGAAGGTAAGAAAGCTGGAATGAAAGCTATCAAGAAAGAAAGAAAGAAACTAGAGATAGAATGAGAGAAGGTATGAAAGCTGGAATGAAAGCTATCAAGAAAGAAAGAAACAAACAAACAAACTAAGGATAGAATGTGAAAAGGAATAAAAGTTAGAATGAAAGACATCAAGAAAGAAAGAAAAAAAAATAGAGATAGAATGAGAGAAAGTATGAAAGCTAGAATGAAAGATATCAAGAAAGAAACAAACAAAGAAAGAAAGAAACTAAATATAGAATGAGAGAATGTATGAAAGCTAGAATGAAAGACATCAAGAAAGAAAGAAAGAAAGAAAGAAACTAAAGATAGAATGAGAGAAGGTATGAAAACTATAATGAAAAACATCAAGAAAGAAAGAAAGAAACTAAAGATAGAATGTGAGAAGGTGTGAGAGCTAGAATGAAAGATATCAAGAAAAGAAAGAAATTAACTAAAGATAGAATGAGAAAAGGTATGATTGCTAGAATGAAAGACATCAAGAAAGAAAGAAAAAAAGAAATTAACAAACGATAGAATGAGAGAAGGTATGAAAGGAATAATGAAAGATATCAAGAAAGAAAGAAAAAAAAATAAAGATAGAATGAGAGAAGGTATGAAAGCTAGAATGAAAGATATCAAGAAAGAAAGAAATAAACTAAAGATAGAATGAGAGAAGGTATGAAAGCTAGAATTATAGATATCAAGAAACAAACAAACAAAGAATGAAAGAAACTAAAGATAGAATGAGAGAAGGTATGAAAACTAGAATGAAAGACATCAAGAAAGAAAGAAAGAAACTAAAATAGATTGAGAGAATGAATGAAAACTAGAATGAAAGACATCAAGAAAGAAAGGAAGAAAGATACCAAAGATAGAATGAGAGAAGGTATGAAAGCTAAAATGAAAGATATCAAGAATGAAAGAAAGAAAGAAATTAACAAACGATAGAATGAGAGAAGGTATGAAAGGAATAATGAAAGATATCAAGAAAGAAAGAAAAAAAAATAAAGATAGAATGAGAGAAGGTATGAAAGCTAGAATGAAAGATATCAAGAAAGAAAGAAAGAAAGAAAGAAACTAAAGGTAGAATGAGAGAAGGTATGAAAGCTAGAATGAAAGAAAGAAAGAAAGAAAGAAAGAAAGAAACGAAAGATAGAATGAGAGAAGGTATGAAAGCTAGAATGAAAGATATGAAGAAAGAAACAAAAAAGGAAAGAAAGAAACTTAAGATAGAATGAGAGAAGGTATGAAAGCTAGAATGAAAGACATCAAGGAAGGAAGAAAGAAAGAAATTAACTAAAGATAGAATGAGAGAAGGTATGAAAAGTAGAATGAAAGATATCAAGAAAGAAAGAAACAAACTAAAGATAGAATGAGAGAAGTTATGAAAGCTAGAATGAAAGTTATCAAGAAAGAAAGAAATAAACAAACTAAAGATAGAATGAGAAGGAATAAAAGCTAGAATGAAAGACATGAAGAAAGAAAGAAAAAAATAAAGATAGAATGAGAGAAAGTATGAAAGCTAGAATGAAAGACATCAAGAAAGAAAGAAAGAAAGAAACTAAAGCTAGAATGAGAGAAGGTATGAAAGCTAGAATGAAAGACATCAAAGAAGAAAGAAAGAAAGAAATTAACTAAAGATAGAATGAGAGAAGGTATGAAAAGTAGAATGAAAGATATCAAGAAGGAAAGAAAGAAACTAAAGATAGAATGAGAGAAGTTATGAAAGCTAGAATGAAAGTTATCAAGAAAGAAAGAAATAAACAAACTAAAGATAGAATGAGAAGGAATAAAAGCTAGAATGAAAGACATGAAGAAAGAAAGAAAAAAATAAAGATAGAATGAGAGAAAGTATGAAAGCTAGAATGAAAGATATCAAGAAAGAAACAAACAAAGAAAGAAAGAAACTAAAGATAGAATGAGAGAAGGTATGAAAGCTAGAATGAAAGATATGAAGAAAGAAACAAACAAGGAAAGAAAGAAATGAAAGATAGAATGAGAGAAGGTATGAAAGCTAGAATGAAAGACATCAAGAATGAAGGAAATAAAGAATTTAACTAAAGATAGAATGAGAGAAGGTATGAAAGCTAGAATGAAAGCTATCAAGAAAGAAAGAAAGAAAAAACAAATAAACAAACTAAAGATTGAATAGAGGTATGAAAGGAATAATGAAAGATATGAAGAAAGAAAGAAGGAAAGAAACTAAAATAGAATAAGAAAAGGTATGAAAGCTAGAATGAAAGACATCAAGAAAGAAAGAAAAAAATAAAGATAGAATGAGAGAAAGTATGAAAGCTAGAATGAAAGATATCACGAAAGAAAGAAACAAAGAAAGAAACTAAAGATAGAATGAGAGAAGGTATGAAAGCTAGAATGAAAGACATCAAGAATGAAAGAAAGAAAGAAATAAACAAACTAAAGATTGAATAGAGGTATGAAAGGAATAATGAAAGATATCAAGAAAGAGAGAAAGAAAGAAACTAAAATAGAATGAGAGAATGTATGAAAGCTAGAATGAAAGATATCACGAAAGAAAGAAACAAAGAAAGAAAGAAACTAAAGACAGAATGAGAGAAGGTATGAAAGCTAGAATGAAAGACATAAAGAATGAAAGAAATAAAGAACATAACTAAAGATAGAATGGGAGAAGGTATGAAAGCTAGAATGAAAGATATGAAGAATGAAAGAAAGAAATTAACAAACGATAGAATGAGAGAAGGTATGAAAGGAATAATGAAAGATATCAAGAAAGAAAGAAAAAACAATAAAGATAGAATGAGAGAAGGTATGAAAGCTAGAATGAAAGATATCAAAAAGAAAGAAACAAAGAAAGAAAGAAACTAAAGATAGAATGAGAGAAGGTATGAAAGCTAGAATGAAATACATCAAGAAAGAAAGAAAGAAAGAAATAAACTAAAGATAGAATGAGAGAAGGTATGAAAGCTAGAATGAAAGACATCAAGAAAGAAAGAAACTAAAGATAGAATGAGAGAAGGTATGAAAGCTAGAATGAAAGATATGAAGAAAGAAACAAACAAAGAAAGAAAGAAACTAAAGATAGAATGAGAGAAGGTATGAAAGCTAGAATGAAAGACATCAACAAAGAAAGAAATAAAACTACTAAAGCTAGAATGAGAGAAGGTATGAAATCTAGATTGAAAGATATCAAGAATGAAAGAAAGAAAGAAAAATAACTAAAGATAGAATGAGAGAAGGTATGAAAGCTAGAATGAAAGACATCAAGAAAGAAAGAAAGAAACTTCAGATTGAATAAGAGAAGGTATGAAAGCTAGTATTATAGATATCAAGAAAGAAAGAAACAAAGAATGAAAGAAACTAAAGATAGAATGAGAGAAGGTATGAAAGCTAGAATGAAAGACATCAAGAAAGAAAGGAAGAAAGATACCAAAGATAGAATGAGAGAAGGTATGAAAGCTAAAATGAAAGATATCAAGAATGAAAGAAAGAAAGAAATTAACTAAAGATAGAATGAGAGAAGGTATGAAAAGTAGAATGAAAGATATCAAGAAAGAAAGAAAGAAACTAAAGATAGAATGAGAGAAGTTATGAAAGCTAGAATGAAAGTTATCAAGAAAGAAAGAAATAAACAAACTAAAGATAGAATGAGAAGGAATAAAAGCTAGAATGAAAGACATGAAGAAAGAAAGAAAAAAATAAAGATAGAATGAGAGAAAGTATGAAAGCTAGAATGAAAGACATCAAGAAAGAAAGAAAGAAAGAAACTAAAGCTAGAATGAGAGAAGGTATGAAAGCTAGAATGAAAGACATCAAAGAAGAAAGAAAGAAAGAAATTAACTAAAGATAGAATGAGAGAAGGTATGAAAAGTAGAATGAAAGATATCAAGAAGGAAAGAAAGAAACTAAAGATAGAATGAGAGAAGTTATGAAAGCTAGAATGAAAGTTATCAAGAAAGAAAGAAATAAACAAACTAAAGATAGAATGAGAAGGAATAAAAGCTAGAATGAAAGACATGAAGAAAGAAAGAAAAAAATAAAGATAGAATGAGAGAAAGTATGAAAGCTAGAATGAAAGATATCACGAAAGAAAGAAACAAAGAAAGAAAGAAACTAAAGATAGAATGAGAGAAGGTAAGAAAGCTAGAATGAAAGACATCAAGAAAGAAGGAAAGAAACTAAAATAGATTGAGAGAATATATGAAAGCTAGAATGAAAGACATCAAGAAACAAAGGAAGAAAGATACCAAAGATAGAATGAGAGAAGGTATGAAAGCTAAAATGAAAGATATCAAGAATGAAAGAAAAAAAGAAATTAACAAACGATAGAATGAGAGAAGGTATGAAAGGAATAATGAAAGCTATCAAGAAAGAAAGAAAGAAACTAAAATAGAATGAGAGAAGGTATGAAAGCTAGAATGAAATAAAGCAAGCAATAAAGAAATAAACTAAAGATAGAATGAGAGAAGGTATGAAAGCTAGAATTATAGATATCAAGAAAGAAACAAACAAAGAATGAAAGAAACTAAAGATAGAATGAGAGAAGGTATGAAAGCGAGAATGACAGACATCAAGAAAGAAAGAAAGAAACTAAAATAGATTGAGAGAATGAATGAAAACTAGAATGAAAGACATCAAGAAAGAAAGGAAGAAAGATACCAAAGATAGAATGAGAGAAGGTATGAAAGCTAAAATGAAAGATATCAAGAATGAAAGAAAGAAAGAAATTAACAAACGATAGAATGAGAGAAGGTATGAAAGGAATAATGAAAGATATCAAGAAAAAAAGAAAAAAAATAAAGATGGAATGAGAGAAGGTATGAAAGCTAGAATGAAAGACATCAAGGAAGGAAGAAAGAAAGAAATTAACTAAAGATAGAATGAGAGAAGGTATGAAAAGTAGAATGAAAGATATCAAGAAAGAAAGAAACAAACTAAAGATAGAATGAGAGATGTAATGAAAGCTAGAATAAAAGATATCAAGAAAAAAGATATTAACTAAAGATAGAATGAGAGAAGGTAAGAAAGCTAGAATGAAAGACATCAAGAAAGAAAGAAAGAAACTAGAGATAGAATGAGAGAAGGTATGAAAGCTAGAATGAAAGCTATCAATAAAGTAAGAAAGAAACAAACAAACTAAGGATAGAGTGAGAGAAGGAATAAAAGCTAGAATGAAAGACATCAAGAAAGAAAGAAAAAAATAGAGATAGAATGAGAGAAAGTATGAAAGCTAAAATGAAAGATATCAAAAAGAAAAAAACAAAGAAAGAAATTCACTAAAGATATATTGAGAGAAGGTATGAAAGCTAGAATGAAAGACATCAAGAATGAAGGAAATAAAGAATTTAACTAAAGATAGGATGAGAGAAGGTATGAAAGCTAGAATGAAAGCTATCAAGAAAGAAAGAAAGAAAGAAACAAATAAACAAACTAAAGATTGAATAGAGGTATGAAAGGAATAATGAAAGATATGAAGAAAGAAAGAAAGAAACTAAAATAGAATAAGAAAAGGTATGAAAGCTAGAATGAAAGACATCAAGAAAGAAAGAAAAAAAATAAAGATAGAATGAGAGAAAGTATGAAAGCTAGAATGAAAGATATCACGAAAGAAAGAAACAAAGAAAAAAACTAAAGATAGAATGAGAGAAGGTATGAAAGCTAGAATGAAAGACATCAAGAAAGAAAGAAAGAAACAAATAAACAAACTAAAGATTGAATAGAGGTATGAAAGGAATAATGAAAGATATCAAGAAAGAGAGAAAGAAAGAAACTAAAATAGAATGAGAGAATGTATGAAAGCTAGAATGAAAGATATCACGAAAGAAAGAAACAAAGAAAGAAAGAAACTAAAGACAGAATGAGAGAAGGTATGAAAGCTAGAATGAAAGACATAAAGAATGAAAGAAATAAAGAACATAACTAAAGATAGAATGGGAGAAGGTATGAAAGCTAGAATGAAAGATATCAAGAATGAAAGAAAGAAATTAACAAACGATAGAATGAGAGAAGGTATGAAAGGAATAATGAAAGATATCAAGAAAGAAAGAAAAAAAAATAAAGATAGAATGAGAGAAGGTATGAAAGCTAGAATGAAAGATATCAAAAAGAAAGAAAGAAAGAAAGAAACTAAAGGAAGAATGAGAGAAGGTATGAAAGCTAGAATGAATGAAAGACATCAAGAAAGAAAGAAAGAAAGAAAGAAACTAAAGATAGAATGAGAGAAGGTATGAAAGCTAGAATGAAAGACATCAAGAAAGAAAGAAACTAAAGATAGAATGAGAGATGGTATGAAAGCTGGAATGAAAGACATCAAGGATGAAAGAAAGAAAGAAATTAACTAAAGATAGAATGAGAGAAGGTATGAAAAGTAGAATGAAAGATATCAAGAAAGAAAGAAACAAACTAAAGATAGAATGAGAGAAGTTATGAAAGCTAGAATGAAAGATATCAAGAAAAAAGATATTAACTAAAGATAGAATGAGAGAAGGTAAGAAAGCTGGAATGAAAGCTATCAAGAAAGAAAGAAAGAAACTAGAGATAGAATGAGAGAAGGTATGAAAGCTGGAATGAAAGCTATCAAGAAAGAAAGAAACAAACAAACAAACTAAGGATAGAATGTGAAAAGGAATAAAAGTTAGAATGAAAGACATCAAGAAAGAAAGAAAAAAAATAGAGATAGAATGAGAGAAAGTATGAAAGCTAGAATGAAAGATATCAAGAAAGAAACAAACAAAGAAAGAAAGAAACTAAATATAGAATGAGAGAATGTATGAAAGCTAGAATGAAAGACATCAAGAAAGAAAGAAAGAAAGAAAGAAACTAAAGATAGAATGAGAGAAGGTATGAAAACTATAATGAAAAACATCAAGAAAGAATGAAAGAAACTAAAGATAGAATGTGAGAAGGTGTGAGAGCTAGAATGAAAGATATCAAGAAAAGAAAGAAATTAACTAAAGATAGAATGAGAAAAGGTATGATTGCTAGAATGAAAGACATCAAGAAAGAAAGAAAGAAACTAGAGATAGAATGAGAGAAGGTATGAAAGCCAGAAATAAAGATATCAAGAAACATAGAAAGAAAGAAACTAAAGATAGAATGAGAGAAGGTATGAAACCTTGAATGATAGATATCAATAATGAAAGAAAGAAAGAAATTAACTAAAGATAGATTGAGAGAAGGTATGAAAGCTAGAGTAAAAACTATCAAGAAAGAAAGAAAGAAGGAAACACACTAAAGATAGAATGAGAGAATGAATAAAAGCTAGAATGAAACACATCAAGAAAGAAAGAAAGAATCATATAAACATACTAAAGATTGAATAGAGGTATGAAAAGAATAATGAAAGATATCAAGAAAGAAAGAAAGAAAGAAACTAAAATAGAATAAGAAAAGGTATGAAAGCTAGAATGAAAGACATCAAGAAAGAAAGAAAAAAAATAAAGATAGAATGAGAGAAAGTATGAAAGCTAGAATGAAAGATATCACGAAAGAAAGAAACAAAGAAAGAAACTAAAGATAGAATGAGAGAAGGTATGAAAGCTAGAATGAAAGCTATCAAGAGACAAAGAAAGAAACAAATAAACAAACTAAAGATTGAATAGAGGTATGAAAGGAATAATGAAAGATATCAAGAAAGAAAGAAAGAAAGAAAGAAACTAAAATAGAATGAGAGAATGTATGAAAGCTAGAATGAAAGATATCACGAAAGAAAGAAACAAAGAAAGAAGAAACTAAAGATAGAATGAGAGAATGTATGAAAGCTAGAATGAAAGCTATCAAGAAAGAAAGAAAGAAACAAATAAACAAACTAAAGATTGAATAGAGGTATGAATGGAATAATGAAAGATATCAAGAAAGAAAGAAAGAAAGAAACTAAAATAGAATGAGAGAATGTATGAAAGCTAGAATAAAAGATATCACGAAAGAAAGAAACAAAGAAAGAAAGAAACTAAAGACAGAATGAGAGAAGGTATGAAAGCGAGAATGAAAGACATCAAGAATGAAAGAAATAAAGAATATAACGAAAGATAGAATGGGAGAAGGTATGAAAGCTAGAATGAAAGATATCAAGAAT
The DNA here is from genome assembly GCA_037013535.1 of Intellagama lesueurii. Taxonomy (NCBI): domain Eukaryota; kingdom Metazoa; phylum Chordata; class Lepidosauria; order Squamata; family Agamidae; genus Intellagama; species Intellagama lesueurii. Next base: position 9,372,581 of record JBAJHW010000013.1, read on the forward strand.
GAAAGAAAGAAATTAACAAACGATAGAATGAGAGAAGGTATGAAAGGAATAATGAAAGATGTCAAGAAAGAAAGAAAAAAATATAAAGATAGAATGAGAGAAGGTATGAAAGCTAGAATGAAAGATATCAAGAAAGAAAGAAACAAAGAAAGAAAAAAAAAAGATAGAATGAGAGAAGGTATGAAAGCTAGAATGAAATACATCAAGAAAGAAAGAAAGAAAGAAAGAAACTAAAGATAGAATGAGAGAAGGTATGAAAGCTAGAATGAAAGACATCAAGAAAGAAAGAAACTAAAGATAGAATAAGAGAAGGTATGAAAGCTAGAATGAAAGATATGAAGAAAGAAACAAACAAACAAAGAAAGAAACTAAAGATAGAATGAGAGAAGGTATGAAAGCTAGAATGAAAGACATCAACAAAGAAAGAAATAAAAATACTAAAGCTAGAATGAGAGAAGGTATGAAATCTAGATTGAAAGATATCAAGAATGAAAGAAAGAAAGAAAAATAACTAAAGATAGAATGAGAGAAGGTATGGAAGCTAGAATGAAAGACATCAAGAAAGAAAGAAAGAAACTTCAGATTGAATGAGAGAAGGTATGAAAGCTAGTATTATAGATATCAAGAAAGAAAGAAACAAAGAATGAAAGAAACTAAAGATAGAATGAGAGAAGGTATGAAAGCTAGAATGAAAGACATCAAGAAAGAAAGGAAGAAAGATACCACAGATAGAATGAGAGAAGGTATGATAGCTAAAATGAAAGATATCAAGAATGAAAGAAAGAAAGAAATTAACAAACGATAGATTGAGTGAAGGTATGAAAGGATTAATGAAAGATATGAAGAAACAAAGAAAGAAACTAAAATAGAATGAGAGAAGGTATGAAAGCTAGAATGAAATATATCAAGAAAGAAAGAAATAAACTAAAGATAGAATGAGAGAAGGTATGAAAGCTAGAATTATAGATATCAAGAAAGAAAGAAACAAAGAATGAATGAAACTAAAGATAGAATGAGAGAAGGTATGAAAGCAAGAATGAAAGACATCAAGAAAGAAAGAAAGAAACTAAAATAGATTGAGAGAATGTATGAAAGCTAGAATGAAAGACATCAAGAAAGAAAGGAAGAAAGATACCAAAGATAGAATGAGAGAAGGTATGAAAGCTAAAATGAAAGATATCAAGAATGAAAGAAAGAAAGAAATTAACAAACGATAGAATGAGAGAAGGTATGAAAGGAATAATGAAAGATATCAAGAAAGAAAGAAAGAAATAAAGATAGAATGAGAGAAGTTATGAAAGCTAGAATAAAAGATATCAAGAAAGGAAGAAACTAAAGGTAGAATGAGAGAAGGTATGAAAGCTAGAATGAATGAAAGACATCAAGAAAGAAAGAAAGAAAGAAAGATACTAAAGATAGAATGAGAGAAGGTATGAAAGCTAGAATGAAAGACATCAAGAAAGAAAGAAACGAAAGATAGAATGAGAGAAAGTATGAAAGCTAGAATGAAAGATATCACGAAAGAAAGAAACAAAGAAAGAAAGAAACTAAAGATAGAATGAGAGAAGGTATGAAAGCTAGAATGAAAGCTATCAAGAGACAAAGAAAGAAACAAATAAACAAACTAAAGATTGAATAGAGGTATGAAAGGAATAATGAAAGATATCAAGAAAGAAAGAAAGAAAGAAAGAAACTAAAATGGAATGAGAGAATGTATGAAAGCTAGAATGAAAGATATCACGAAAGAAAGAAACAAAGAAAGAAGAAACTAAAGATAGAATGAGAGAAGGTATGAAAGCTAGAATGAAAGCTATCAAGAAAGAAAGAAAGAAACAAATAAACAAACTAAAGATTGAATAGAGGTATGAAAGGAATAGTGAAAGATATCCAGAAAGAAAGGAAGAAAGAAACTAAAATAGAATAAGAAAAGGTATGAAAGCTAGAATGAAAGACATCAAGAAAGAAAGGAAGAAAGATACCAAAGATAGAATGGGAGAAGGTATGAAAGCTAGAATGAAAGATATCAAGAATGAAAGAAAGAAAGAAATTAACAAACGAAAGAATGAGAGAAGGTATGAAAGGAATAATGAAAGATGTCAAGAAAGAAAGAAAGAAACTAAAGATAGAATGAGAGAAGGTATGAAAGCTAGAATGAAAGACATCAAGAAAGAAAGAAACTAAAGATAGAATGAGAGATGGTATGAAAGCTGGAATGAAAGACATCGAGAATGAAAGAAAGAAACAAATAAACAAACTAAAGATTGAATAGAGGTATGAAAGGAATAATGAAAGATATCAAGAAAGAAAGAAACTAAAATAGAATGAGAGAATGTATGAAAGCTAGAATAAAAGATATCACGAAAGAAAGAAACAAAGAAAGAAAGAAACTAAAGATAGAATGAGAGAAGGTATGAAAGCTAGACTGAAAGCCATCAAGAATGAAAGAAATAAAGAATATAACTAAAGATAGAATGGGAGAAGGTATGAAAGTAAGAATGAAAGATATCAAGAATGAAAGAAAGAAATTAACAAACGATAGAATGAGAGAAGGTATGAAAGGAATAATGAAAGATATCAAGAAAGAAAGAAAAAAAATAAAGATAGAATGAGAGAAGGTATGAAAGCTAGAATGAAAGATATCAAGAAAGAAAGAAACAAAGAAAGAAAGAAACTAAAGATAGAATGAGAGAAGGTATGAAAGCTAGAATGAAAGACATCAACAAAGAAAGAAACTAAAGATAGAATGAGAGAAGGTATGAAAGCTAGAATGAAAGACATCAAGAAAGAAAGAAACGAAAGATAGAATGAGAGAAGGTATGAAAGCTAGAATGAAAGATATGAAGAAAGAAACAAAGAAAGAAAGAAACTAAAGATAGAATGAGAGAAGGTATGAAAGCTAGAATGAAAGACATCAAGAAAGAAACAAACAAAGAAAGAAAGAAACTAAAGATAGAATGAGAGAAGGTATGAAAGCTAGAATGAAAGACATCAACAAAGAAAGAAATAAAAATACTAAAGCTAGAATGAGAGAAGGTATGAAATCTAGATTGAAAGATATCAAGAATGAAAGAAAGAAAGAAAAATAACTAAAGATAGAATTAGAGAAGGTATGAAAGCTAGAATGAAAGACATCAAGAAAGAAAGAAAGAAACTTCAGATTGAATGAGAGAAGGTATGAAAGCTAGTATTATAGATATCAAGAAAGAAAGAAACAAAGAATGAAAGAAACTAAAATAGTATGAGAGAAGGTATGAAAGCTAGAATGAAATATATCAAGAAAGAAAGAAATAAACTAAAGATAGAATTAGAGAAGGTATAAAAGCTAGAATTATAGATATCAAGAAAGAAAGAAACAAAGAATGAATGAAACTAAAGATAGAATGAGAGAAGGTATGAAAGCAAGAAGGAAAGACATCAAGAAAGAAAGAAACTAAAATAGATTGAGAGAATGTATGAAAGCTAGAATGAAAGACATCAAGAAAGAAAGGAAGAAAGATACCAAAGATAGAATGAGAGAAGGTATGAAAGCTAAAATGAAAGATATCAAGAATGAAAGAAAGAAAGAAATTAACAAACGATAGAATGAGAGAAGGTATGAAAGGAATAATGAAAGATATCAAGAAAGAAACAAATAAATAAAGATAGAATGAGAGAAGTTATGAAAGCTAGAATAAAAGATATCAAGAAAGAAAGAAAGAAAGAAAGAAACTAAAGAGAGAATGAGAGAAGGTATGAAAGCTAGAATGAAAGACATCAACAAAGAAATAAATAAAAATACAATTGCTAGAATGAAAGAAGGTATGAAATCTAGATTGAAAGATATCAAGAAAGAAAGAAAGAAACTTCAGATTGAATGAGAGAAGGTATGAAAGCTAGTATTATAGAAATCAAGAAAGAAAGAAACAAAGAATGAAAGAAACTAAAGATAGAATGAGAGAAGGTATGAAAGCTAGAATGAAAAACATCAAGAAAGAAAGGAAGAAAGTTACCACAGATAGAACGAGAGTAGATATGAAAGCTAGAATGAAAGCTATCAAAAAAGAAAGAAATAAACTAAAATAGATTGAGAGAATATATGAATGCTAGAATGAAAGACATCAAGAAGGAAAGGAAGAAAGATACCAAAGTTAGAATGAGAGAAGGTATGAAAGCTAAAATGAAAGATATCAAGAATGAAAGAAAGAAAGAAATTAACAAACGATAGAATGAGAGGTATGAAAGCTAAAATGAAAGATATCAAGAATGAAAGAAAGAAAGAAATTAACAAACGATAGAATGAGAGAAGGTATGAAAGGAATAATGAAAGATATCAAGAAAGAAAGAAAAAAAGTAAAGATAGAATGAGAGAAGGTATGAAAGATAGAATGAAAGATATCAAGAAAGAAAGAAAGAAAGAAAGAAAGAAACTAAAGCTAGAATGAGAGAAGGTATGAAAGCTAGAATGAAAGACATCAAGAAAGAAAGAAAGAAAGAAACTAAAGCTAGAATGAGAGAAGGTATGAAAGCTAGAACGAAAGATATCAAGAAAGAAAGAAACTAAAGATAGAATGAGAGAAGGTATGAAAGCTAGAATGAAAGATATGAAGAAAGAAATAAACAAAGAAAGAAAGAAACTAAAGATAGAATGAGAGAAGGTATGAAACCTAGAATGAAAGACATCAAAGAAGAATGAAAGAAAGAAATTAACTAAAGATAGAATGAGAGAAGGTATGAAAGGAATAATGAAAGATATCAAGAAAGAAAGAAAGAAAATAAAGATAGAATGAGAGAAGTTATGAAAGCTAGAATAAAAGATATCAAGAAAGAAAGAAAGAAAGAAAGAAAGAAACTAAAGGTAGAATGAGAGAAGGTATGAAAGCTAGAATGAATGAAAGACATCAAGAAAGAAAGAAAGAAAGAAAGAAACTAAAGATAGAATGAGAGAAGGTATGAAAGCTAGAATGAAAGACATCAAGAAAGAAAGAAACGAAAGATAGAATGAGAGAAGGTATGAAAGCTAGAATGAAAGACATCAAGAAAGAAAGAAAGAAAGAAAGAAACTAAAGATAGAATGAGAGAAGGTATGAAAGCTAGAATGAAAGACATCAAGGAAGAAAGAAAGAAAGAAATTAACTAAAGATAGAATGAGAGAAGGTATGAAAAGTAGAATGAAAGATATCAAGAAAGAAAGAAACAAACTAAAGATAGAATGAGAGAAGTTATGAAAGCTAAAATGAAAGATATCAAGAAAAAAAGATATTAACTAAAGATAGAATGAGAGAAGGTAAGAAAGCTAGAATGAAAGACATCAAGAAAGAAAGAAAGATACTAGAGATAGAATGAGAGAAGGTATGAAAACTGGAATGAAAGCTATCAAGAAAGAAAGAAAGAAAGAAACAAACAAACTAAGGATAGAATGTGAAAAGGAAAAAAAGGTAAAATGAAAGACATCAAGAAAGAAAGAAAGAAAATAGAGATAGAAGGAGAGAAAGTATGAAAGCTAGAATGAAAGATATCAAGAAAGAAACAAACAAAGAAAGAAAGAAACTAAAGATAGAATGAGAGAAGGTATGAAAACTAGAATGAAAGACATCAAGAAAGAAAGAAAGAAACTAAAGATAGAATGAGAGAAGGTGTGAGAGCTAGAATGAAAGATATCAAGAAAAGAAAGAAATTAACTAAAGATAGAATGAGAAAAGGTATGATTGCTAGAATGAAAGACATCAAGAAAGAAAGAAAGAAACTAGAGATAGAATGAGAGAAGGTATGAAAGCTAGAAATAAATATATCAAGAAACAAAGAAAGAAAGAAACTAAAGATAGAATGAGAGAAGGTATGAAACCTTGAATGATAGATATCAATAATGAAAGAAAGAAAGAAATTAACTAAAGATAGATTGAGAGAAGGTATGAAAGCTAGAATGAAATACATCAAGAATGAAAGAAATAAAGAATTTAACTAAAGATAGAAGGAGAGAAGGTAGGAGAGCTAGAATGAAAGCTATCAAGAAAGAAAGAAAGAAACATATAAACATACTAAAGATTGAATAGAGGTATGAAAAGAATAATGAAAGATATCAAGAAAGAAAGAAAGAAAGAAACTAAAATAGAATAAGAAAAGGTATGAAAGCTAGAATGAAAGACATCAAGAAAGAAAGAAAAAAATAAAGATAGAATGAGAGAAAGTATGAAAGCTAGAATGAAAGATATCACGAAAGAAAGAAACAAAGAAAAAAGAAACTAAAGATAGAATGAGAGAAGGTATGAAAGCTAGAATGAAAGCTATCAAGAAAGAAAGAAAGAAACAAATAAACAAACTAAAGATTGAATAGAGGTATTAAAGGAATAATGAAAGATATCCAGAGAGAAAGAAAGAAAGAAACTAAAATAGAATAAGAAAAGGTATGAAAGCTAGAATGAAAGACATCAAGAAAGAAAGGAAGAAAGATACCAAAGATAGAATGGGAGAAGGTATGAAAGCTAGAATGAAAGATATCAAGAATGAAAGAAAGAAAGAAATTAACAAACGAAAGAATGAGAGAAGGTATGAAAGGAATAATGAAAGATATCAAGAAAGAAAGAAAGAAACTAAAGATAGAATGAGAGAAGGTATGAAAGCTAGAATGCAAGACATCAAGAAAGAAAGAAACTAAAGATAGAATGAGAGATGGTATGAAAGCTGGAATGAAAGATATGAAGAAAGAAACAAACAAAGAAAGAAAGAAACTAAAGATAGAATGAGAGAAGGTATGAAAGCTAGAATGAAAGACATCAAGAAAGAAAGAAACTAAAGATACAATGAGAGAAGGTATGAAAACTAGAATGAAAGATATGAAGAAAGAAACAAAGAAAGAAAGAAAGAAACTAAAGATAGAATGAGAGAAGGTATGAAAGCTAGAATGAAAGACATCAACAAAGAAAGTAATAAAAATACTAAAGCTAGAATGAGAGAAGGTATGAAATCTAGATTGAAAGATATCAAGAATGAAAGAAAGAAAGAAAAATAACTAAAGATAGAATGAGAGAAGGTATGAAAGCTAGAATGAAAGACATCAAGAAAGAAAGAAAGAAACTTCAGATTGAATGAGAGAAGGTATGAAAGCTAGTATTATAGATATCAAGAAAGAAAGAAACAAAGAATGAAAGAAACTAAAGATAGAATGAGAGAAGTTATGAAAGCAAGAATGAAAGACATCAAGAAAGAAAGAAAGAAACTAAAATAGATTGAGAGAAGGTATGAAAGCTAGAATGAAATATATCAAGAAAGAAATAAATAAACTAAAGATAGAATGAGAGAAGGTATGAAAGCTAGAATTATAGATATCAAGAAAGAAAGAAACAAAGAATGAATGAAACTAAAGATAGAATGAGAAAAGGTATGAAAGCAAGAATGAAAGACATCAAGAAAGAAAGAAAGAAACTAAAATAGATTGAGAGAATGTATGAAAGCTAGAATGAAAGACATCAAGAAAGAAAGGAAGAAAGATACCACAGATAGAACGAGAGTAGATATGAAAGCTAGAATGAAAGCTATCAAAAAAGAAAGAAATAAACTAAAATAGATTGAGAGAATATATGAATGCTAGAATGAAAGACATCAAGAAGGAAAGGAAGAAAGATACCAAAGTTAGAATGAGAGAAGGTATGAAAGCTAAAATGAAAGATATCAAGAATGAAAGAAAGAAAGAAATTAACAAACGATAGAATGAGAGGTATGAAAGCTAAAATGAAAGATATCAAGAATGAAAGAAAGAAAGAAATTAACAAACGATAGAATGAGAGAAGGTATGAAAGGAATAATGAAAGATATCAAGAAAGAAAGAAAAAAAGTAAAGATAGAATGAGAGAAGGTATGAAAGATAGAATGAAAGATATCAAGAAAGAAAGAAAGAAAGAAAGAAACTAAAGCTAGAATGAGAGAAGGTATGAAAGCTAGAATGAAAGACATCAAGAAAGAAAGAAAGAAAGAAACTAAAGCTAGAATGAGAGAAGGTATGAAAGCTAGAATGAAAGATATCAAGAAAGAAAGAAACTAAAGCTAGAATGAGAGAAGGTATGAAAGCTAGAATGAAAGATATGAAGAAAGAAATAAACAAAGAAAAAAGAAACTAAAGATAGAATGAGAGAAGGTATGAAACCTAGAATGAAAGACATCAAAGAAGAATGAAAGAAAGAAATTAACTAAAGATAGAATGAGAGAAGGTATGAAAGGAATAATGAAAGATATCAAGAAAGAAAGAAAAAAAATAAAGATAGAATGAGAGAAGTTATGAAAGCTAGAATAAAAGATATCAAGAAAGAAAGAAAGAAAGAAAGAAAGAAAGAAACTAAAGGTAGAATGAGAGAAGGTATGAAAGCTAGAATGAATGAAAGACATCAAGAAAGAAAGAAAGAAAGAAAGAAACTAAAGATAGAATGAGAGAAGGTATGAAAGCTAGAATGAAAGACATCAAGAAAGAAAGAAACGAAAGATAGAATGAGAGAAGGTATGAAAGCTAGAATGAAAGACATCAAGAAAGAAAGAAAGAAAGAAAGAAAGAAACTAAAGATAGAATGAGAGAAGGTATGAAAGCTAGAATGAAAGACATCAAGGAAGAAAGAAAGAAAGAAATTAACTAAAGATAGAATGAGAGAAGGTATGAAAAGTAGAATGAAAGATATCAAGAAAGAAAGAAACAAACTAAAGATAGAATGAGAGAAGTTATGAAAGCTAAAATGAAAGATATCAAGAAAAAAAGATATTAACTAAAGATAGAATGAGAGAAGGTAAGAAAGCTAGAATGAAAGACATCAAGAAAGAAAGAAAGATACTAGAGATAGAATGAGAGAAGGTATGAAAGCTGGAATGAAAGCTATCAAGAAAGAAAGAAAGAAAGAAACAAACAAACTAAGGATAGAATGTGAAAAGGAAAAAAAGGTAAAATGAAAGACATCAAGAAAGAAAGAAAGAAAATAGAGATAGAAGGAGAGAAAGTATGAAAGCTAGAATGAAAGATATCAAGAAAGAAACAAACAAAGAAAGAAAGAAACTAAAGATAGAATGAGAGAAGGTATGAAAACTAGAATGAAAGACATCAAGAAAGAAAGAAAGAAACTAAAGATAGAATGAGAGAAGGTGTGAGAGCTAGAATGAAAGATATCAAGAAAAGAAAGAAATTAACTAAAGATAGAATGAGAAAAGGTATGATTGCTAGAATGAAAGACATCAAGAAAGAAAGAAAGAAACTAGAGATAGAATGAGAGAAGGTATGAAAGCTAGAAATAAATATATCAAGAAACAAAGAAAGAAAGAAACTAAAGATAGAATGAGAGAAGGTATGAAACCTTGAATGATAGATATCAATAATGAAAGAAAGAAAGAAATTAACTAAAGATAGATTGAGAGAAGGTATGAAAGCTAGAATGAAATACATCAAGAATGAAAGAAATAAAGAATTTAACTAAAGATAGAAGGAGAGAAGGTAGGAGAGCTAGAATGAAAGCTATCAAGAAAGAAAGAAAGAAACATATAAACATACTAAAGATTGAATAGAGGTATGAAAAGAATAATGAAAGATATCAAGAAAGAAAGAAAGAAAGAAACTAAAATAGAATAAGAAAAGGTATGAAAGCTAGAATGAAAGACATCAAGAAAGAAAGAAAAAAATAAAGATAGAATGAGAGAAAGTATGAAAGCTAGAATGAAAGATATCACGAAAGAAAGAAACAAAGAAAAAAGAAACTAAAGATAGAATGAGAGAAGGTATGAAAGATAGAATGAAAGCTATCAAGAAAGAAAGAAAGAAACAAATAAACAAACTAAAGATTGAATAGAGGTATTAAAGGAATAATGAAAGATATCCAGAAAGAAAGAAAGAAAGAAACTAAAATAGAATAAGAAAAGGTATGAAAGCTAGAATGAAAGACATCAAGAAAGAAAGGAAGAAAGATACCAAAGATAGAATGGGAGAAGGTATGAAAGCTAGAATGAAAGATATCAAGAATGAAAGAAAGAAAGAAATTAACAAACGAAAGAATGAGAGAAGGTATGAAAGGAATAATGAAAGATATCAAGAAAGAAAGAAAGAAACTAAAGATAGAATGAGAGAAGGTATGAAAGCTAGAATGAAAGACATCAAGAAAGAAAGAAACTAAAGATAGAATGAGAGATGGTATGAAAGCTGGAATGAAAGATATGAAGAAAGAAACAAACAAAGAAAGAAAGAAACTAAAGATAGAATGAGAGAAGGTATGAAAGCTAGAATGAAAGACATCAACAAAGAAAGAAATAAAAATACAAAACCTAGAATGAGAGAAGGAATGAAATCTAGATTGAAAGATATCAAGAAAAAAAGAAAGAAACTTCAGATTGAATGAGAGAAGGTATGAAAGCTAGTATTATAGATATCAAGAAAGAAAGAAACAAAGAATGAAAGAAACTAAAGATAGAATGAGAGAAGGTATGAAAGCTAGAATGAAAGACATCAAGAAAGAAAGGAAGAAAGATACCAAAGATAGAATGAGAGAAGGTATGAAAGCTAAAATGAAAGATATCAAGAATGAAAGAAAGAAAGAAATTAACTAAAGATAGAATGAGAGAAGGTATGAAAAGTAGAATGAAAGATATCAAGAAAGAAAGAAAGAAACTAAAGATAGAATGAGAGAAGTTATGAAAGCTAGAATGAAAGTTATCAAGAAAGAAAGAAATAAACAAACTAAAGATAGAATGAGAAGGAATAAAAGCTAGAATGAAAGACAAAAGAAAGAAAGAAATAAACTAAAATAGATTGAGAGAATATATGAATGCTAGAATGAAAGACATCAAGAAGGAAAGGAAGAAAGATACCAAAGATAGAATGAGAGAAGGTATGAAAGCTAAAATGAAAGATATCAAGAATGAAAGAAAGAAAGAAAGAAAAAAAGAAACTAAAGCTAGAATGAGAGAAGGTATGAAAGCTAGAATGAAAGACATCAAGAAAGAAAGAAAGAAAGAAAGAAACTAAAGCTAGAATGAGAGAAGGTATGAAAGCTAGAATGAAAGATATCAAGAAAGAAAGAAACTAAAGCTAGAATGAGAGAAGGTATGAAAGCTAGAATGAAAGATATGAAGAAAGAAAGAAACTAAAGCTAGAATGAGAGAAGGTATGAAAGCTAGAATGAAAGATATGAAGAAAGAAATAAACAAAGAAAGAAAGAAACTAAAGATAGAATGAGAGAAGGTATGAAAGCTAGAATGAAAGACATCGAAGAAGAAAGAAAGAAAGAAATTAACTAAAGATAGAATGAGAGAAGGTATGAAAAGTAGAATGAAAGATATCAAGAAAGAAAGAAAGAAACTAAAGATAGAATGAGAGAAGGTATGAAAGCTAGAATGAAAGACATCAAGAAAGAAAGAAAGAAAGAAACTAAAGCTAGAATGAGAGAAGGTATGAAAGCTAGAATGAAAGATATCAAGAAAGAAAGAAACTAAAGATAGAATGAGAGAAGGTATGAAAGCTAGAATGAAAGATATGAAGAAAGAAATAAACAAAGAAAGAAAGAAACTAAAGATAGAATGAGAGAAGGTATGAAACCTAGAATGAAAGACATCAAAGAAGAATGAAAGAAAGAAATTAACTAAAGATAGAATGAGAGAAGGTATAAAAGGAATAATGAAAGATATCAAGAAAGAAAGAAAAAAAATAAAGATAGAATGAGAGAAGTTATGAAAGCTAGAATAAAAGATATCAAGAAAGAAAGAAAGAAAGAAAGAAAGAAAGAAACTAAAGGTAGAATGAGAGAAGGTATGAAAGCTAGAATGAATGAAAGACATCAAGAAAGAAAGAAAGAAAGAAAGAAACTAAAGATAGAATGAGAGAAGGTATGAAAGCTAGAATGAAAGACATCAAGAAAGAAAGAAACGAAAGATAGAATGAGAGAAGGTATGAAAGCTAGAATGAAAGACATCAAGAAAGAAAGAAAGAAAGAAAGAAACTAAAGATAGAATGAGAGAAGGTATGAAAGCTAGAATGAAAGACATCAAGGAAGAAAGAAAGAAAGAAATTAACTAAAGATAGAATGAGAGAAGGTATGAAAAGTAGAATGAAAGATATCAAGAAAGAAAGAAACAAACTAAAGATAGAATGAGAGAAGTTATGAAAGCTAAAATGAAAGATATCAAGAAAAAAAGATATTAACTAAAGATAGAATGAGAGAAGGTAAGAAAGCTAGAATGAAAGACATCAAGAAAGAAAGAAAGATACTAGAGATAGAATGAGAGAAGGTATGAAAGCTGGAATGAAAGCTATCAAGAAAGAAAGAAAGAAAGAAAGAAACAAACAAACTAAGGATAGAATGTGAAAAGGAAAAAAAGGTAAAATGAAAGACATCAAGAAAGAAAGAAAGAAACATATAAACATACTAAAGATTGAATAGAGGTATGAAAAGAATAATGAAAGATATCAAGAAAGAAAGAAAGAAAGAAACTAAAATAGAATAAGAAAAGGTATGAAAGCTAGAATGAAAGACCTCAAGAAAGAAAGAAAAAAATAAAGATAGAATGAGAGAAAGTATGAAAGCTAGAATGAAAGATATCACGAAAGAAAGAAACAAAGAAAAAAGAAACTAAAGATAGAATGAGAGAAGGTATGAAAGCTAGAATGAAAGCTATCAAGAAAGAAAGAAAGAAACAAATAAACAAACTAAAGATTGAATAGAGGTTTTAAAGGAATAATGAAAGATATCCAGAAAGAAAGAAAGAAAGAAACTAAAATAGAATAAGAAAAGGTATGAAAGCTAGAATGAAAGACATCAAGAAAGAAAGGAAGAAAGATACCAAAGATAGAATGGGAGAAGGTATGAAAGCTAGAATGAAAGATATCAAGAATGAAAGAAAGAAAGAAATTAACAAACGAAAGAATGAGAGAAGGTATGAAAGGAATAATGAAAGATATCAAGAAAGAAAGAAAGAAACTAAAGATAGAATGAGAGAAGGTATGAAAGCTAGAATGAAAGACATCAAGAAAGAAAGAAACTAAAGATAGAATGAGAGATGGTATGAAAGCTGGAATGAAAGATATGAAGAAAGAAACAAACAAAGAAAGAAAGAAACTAAAGATAGAATGAGAGAAGGTATGAAAGCTAGAATGAAAGACATCAACAAAGAAAGAAATAAAAATACAAAACCTAGAATGAGAGAAGGAATGAAATCTATATTGAAAGATATCAAGAAAAAAAGAAAGAAACTTCAGATTGAATGAGAGAAGGTATGAAAGCTAGTATTATAGATATCAAGAAAGAAAGAAACAAAGAATGAAAGAAACTAAAGATAGAATGAGAGAAGGTATGAAAGCTAGAATGAAAGACATCAAGAAAGAAAATAAGAAAGATACCAAAGATAGAATGAGAGAAGGTATGAAAGCTAAAATGAAAGATATCAAGAATGAAAGAAAGAAAGAAATTAACTAAAGATAGAATGAGAGAAGGTATGAAAAGTAGAATGAAAGATATCAAGAAAGAAAGAAAGAAACTAAAGATAGAATGAGAGAAGTTATGAAAGCTAGAATGAAAGTTATCAAGAAAGAAAGAAATAAACAAACTAAAGATAGAATGAGAAGGAATAAAAGCTAGAATGAAAGACAAAAGAAAGAAAGAAATAAACTAAAATAGATTGAGAGAATATATGAATGCTAGAATGAAAGACATCAAGAAGGAAAGGAAGAAAGATACCAAAGATAGAATGAGAGAAGGTATGAAAGCTAAAATGAAAGATATCAAGAATGAAAGAAAGAAAGAAAGAAAAAAAGAAACTAAAGCTAGAATGAGAGAAGGTATGAAAGCTAGAATGAAAGACATCAAGAAAGAAAGAAAGAAAGAAAGAAACTAAAGCTAGAATGAGAGAAGGTATGAAAGCTAGAATGAAAGATATCAAGAAAGAAAGAAACTAAAGCTAGAATGAGAGAAGGTATGAAAGCTAGAATGAAAGATATGAAGAAAGAAAGAAACTAAAGCTAGAATGAGAGAAGGTATGAAAGCTAGAATGAAAGATATGAAGAAAGAAATAAACAAAGAAAGAAAGAAACTAAAGATAGAATGAGAGAAGGTATGAAAGCTAGAATGAAAGACATCGAAGAAGAAAGAAAGAAAGAAATTAACTAAAGATAGAATGAGAGAAGGTATGAAAAGTAGAATGAAAGATATCAAGAAAGAAAGAAAGAAACTAAAGATAGAATGAGAGAAGGTATGAAAGCTAGAATGAAAGACATCAAGAAAGAAAGAAAGAAAGAAACTAAAGCTAGAATGAGAGAAGGTATGAAAGCTAGAATGAAAGATATCAAGAAAGAAAGAAACTAAAGATAGAATGAGAGAAGGTATGAAAGCTAGAATGAAAGATATGAAGAAAGAAATAAACAAAGAAAGAAAGAAACTAAAGATAGAATGAGAGAAGGTATGAAACCTAGAATGAAAGACATCAAAGAAGAATGAAAGAAAGAAATTAACTAAAGATAGAATGAGAGAAGGTATGAAAGGAATAATGAAAGATATCAAGAAAGAAAGAAAAAAAATAAAGATAGAATGAGAGAAGTTATGAAAGCTAGAATAAAAGATATCAAGAAAGAAAGAAAGAAAGAAAGAAAGAAACTAAAGGTAGAATGAGAGAAGGTATGAAAGCTAGAATGAATGAAAGACATCAAGAAAGAAAGAAAGAAAGAAAGAAACTAAAGATAGAATGAGAGAAGGTATGAAAGCTAGAATGAAAGACATCAAGAAAGAAAGAAACGAAAGATAGAATGAGAGAAGGTATGAAAGCTAGAATGAAAGACATCAAGAAAGAAAGAAAGAAAGAAAGAAACTAAAGATAGAATGAGAGAAGGTATGAAAGCTAGAATGAAAGACATCAAGGAAGAAAGAAAGAAAGAAATTAACTAAAGATAGAATGAGAGAAGGTATGAAAAGTAGAATGAAAGATATCAAGAAAGAAAGAAACAAACTAAAGATAGAATGAGAGAAGTTATGAAAGCTAAAATGAAAGATATCAAGAAAAAAAGATATTAACTAAAGATAGAATGAGAGAAGGTAAGAAAGCTAGAATGAAAGACATCAAGAAAGAAAGAAAGATACTAGAGATAGAATGAGAGAAGGTATGAAAGCTGGAATGAAAGCTATCAAGAAAGAAAGAAAGAAAGAAACAAACAAACTAAGGATAGAATGTGAAAAGGAAAAAAAGGTAAAATGAAAGACATCAAGAAAGAAAGAAAGAAAATAGAGATAGAAGGAGAGAAAGTATGAAAGCTAGAATGAAAGATATCAAGAAAGAAACAAACAAAGAAAGAAAGAAACTAAAGATAGAATGAGAGAAGGTATGAAAACTAGAATGAAAGACATCAAGAAAGAAAGAAAGAAACTAAAGATAGAATGAGAGAAGGTGTGAGAGCTAGAATGAAAGATATCAAGAAAAGAAAGAAATTAACTAAAGATAGAATGAGAAAAGGTATGATTGCTAGAATGAAAGACATCAAGAAAGAAAGAAAGAAACTAGAGATAGAATGAGAGAAGGTATGAAAGCTAGAAATAAATATATCAAGAAACAAAGAAAGAAAGAAACTAAAGATAGAATGAGAGAAGGTATGAAACCTTGAATGATAGATATCAATAATGAAAGAAAGAAAGAAATTAACTAAAGATAGATTGAGAGAAGGTATGAAAGCTAGAATGAAATACATCAAGAATGAAAGAAATAAAGAATTTAACTAAAGATAGAAGGAGAGAAGGTAGGAGAGCTAGAATGAAAGCTATCAAGAAAGAAAGAAAGAAACATATAAACATACTAAAGATTGAATAGAGGTATGAAAAGAATAATGAAAGATATCAAGAAAGAAAGAAAGAAAGAAACTAAAATAGAATAAGAAAAGGTATGAAAGCTAGAATGAAAGACATCAAGAAAGAAAGAAAAAAATAAAGATAGAATGAGAGAAAGTATGAAAGCTAGAATGAAAGATATCACGAAAGAAAGAAACAAAGAAAAAAGAAACTAAAGATAGAATGAGAGAAGGTATGAAAGCTAGAATGAAAGCTATCAAGAAAGAAAGAAAGAAACAAATAAACAAACTAAAGATTGAATAGAGGTATTAAAGGAATAATGAAAGATATCCAGAAAGAAAGAAAGAAAGAAACTAAAATAGAATAAGAAAAGGTATGAAAGCTAGAATGAAAGATATCAAGAAAGAAAGGAAGAAAGATACCAAAGATAGAATGGGAGAAGGTATGAAAGCTAGAATGAAAGATATCAAGAATGAAAGAAAGAAAGAAATTAACAAACGAAAGAATGAGAGAAGGTATGAAAGGAATAATGAAAGATATCAAGAAAGAAAGAAAGAAACTAAAGATAGAATGAGAGAAGGTATGAAAGCTAGAATGAAAGACATCAAGAAAGAAAGAAACTAAAGATAGAATGAGAGATGGTATGAAAGCTGGAATGAAAGATATGAAGAAAGAAACAAACAAAGAAAGAAAGAAACTAAAGATAGAATGAGAGAAGGTATGAAAGCTAGAATGAAAGACATCAACAAAGAAAGAAATAAAAATACAAAACCTAGAATGAGAGAAGGAATGAAATCTATATTGAAAGATATCAAGAAAAAAAGAAAGAAACTTCAGATTGAATGAGAGAAGGTATGAAAGCTAGTATTATAGATATCAAGAAAGAAAGATACAAAGAATGAAAGAAACTAAAGATAGAATGAGAGAAGGTATGAAAGCTAGAATGAAAGACATCAAGAAAGAAAGGAAGAAAGATACCAAAGATAGAATGAGAGAAGGTATGAAAGCTAAAATGAAAGATATCAAGAATGAAAGAAAGAAAAAAATTAACTAAAGATAGAATGAGAGAAGGTATGAAAAGTAGAATGAAAGATATCAAGAAAGAAAGAAAGAAACTAAAGATAGAATGAGAGAAGTTATGAAAGCTAGAATGAAAGTTATCAAGAAAGAAAGAAATAAACAAACTAAAGATAGAATGAGAAGGAATAAAAGCTAGAATGAAAGACAAAAGAAAGAAAGAAATAAACTAAAGATAGAATGAGAGAAGGTATGAAAGCTAGAATGAAAGACATCAAGAAAGAAAGAAACTAAAGATAGAATGAGAGATGGTATGAAAGCTGGAATGAAAGACATCGAGAATGAAAGAAAGAAACAAATAAACAAACTAAAGATTGAATAGAGGTATGAAAGGAATAATGAAAGATATCAAGAAAGAAAGAAACTAAAATAGAATGAGAGAATGTATGAAAGCTAGAATAAAAGATATCACGAAAGAAAGAAACAAAGAAAGAAAGAAAGAAACTAAAGCTAGAATGAGAGAAGGTATGAAAGCTAGAATGAAAGACATCAAGAAAGAAAGAAAGAAAGAAAGAAACTAAAGCTAGAATGAGAGAAGGTATGAAAGCTAGAATGAAAGATATCAAGAAAGAAAGAAACTAAAGCTAGAATGAGAGAATGTATGAAAGCTAGAATAAAAGATATCACGAAAGAAAGAAACAAAGAAAGAAAGAAAGAAACTAAAGCTAGAATGAGAGAATATATGAATGCTAGAATGAAAGACATCAAGAAGGAAAGGAAGAAAGATACCAAAGATAGAATGAGAGAAGGTATGAAAGCTAAAATGAAAGATATCAAGAATGAAAGAAAGAAAGAAAGAAAAAAAGAAACTAAAGCTAGAATGAGAGAAGGTATGAAAGCTAGAATGAAAGACATCAAGAAAGAAAGAAAGAAAGAAAGAAACTAAAGCTAGAATGAGAGAAGGTATGAAAGCTAGAATGAAAGATATCAAGAAAGAAAGAAACTAAAGCTAGAATGAGAGAAGGTATGAAAGCTAGAATGAAAGATATGAAGAAAGAAAGAAACTAAAGCTAGAATGAGAGAAGGTATGAAAGCTAGAATGAAAGATATGAAGAAAGAAATAAACAAAGAAAGAAAGAAACTAAAGATAGAAGGAGAGAAGGTATGAAAGCTAGAATGAAAGACATCGAGGAAGAAAGAAAGAAAGAAATTAACTAAAGATAGAATGAGAGAAGGTATGAAAAGTAGAATGAAAGATATCAAGAAAGAAAGAAAGAAACTAAAGATAGAATGAGAGAAGTTATGAAAGCTAGAATGAAAGTTATCAAGAAAGAAAGAAATAAACAAACTAAAGATAGAATGAGAAGGAATAAAAGCTAGAATGAAAGACATGAAGAAAGAAAGAAAAAAATAAAGATAGAATGAGAGAAAGTATGAAAGCTAGAATGAAAGACATCACGAATGTAAGAAACAAAGAAAGAAAGAAACTAAAGACAGAATGAGAGAAGGTATGAAAGCTAGAATGAAAGACATCAAGAATGAAAGAAATAAAGAATATAACTAAAGATAGAATGGGAGAAGGTATGAAAGCTAGAATGAAAGATATCAAGAATGAAAGAAAGAAATTAACAAACGATAGAATGAGAGAAGGTATGAAAGGAATAATGAAAGATATCAAGAAAGAAAGAAAGAAAATAAAGATAGAATGAGAGAAGGTATGAAAGCTAGAATGAAAGATATCAAGAAAGAAAGAAACAAAGAAAGAAAGAAACTAAAGATAGAATGAGAGAAGGTATGAAAGCTAGAATGAAATACATCAAGAAAGAAAGAAAGAAAGAAATAAACTAAAGATAGAATGAGAGAAGGTATGAAAACTAGAATGAAAGATATGAAGAAAGAAACAAAGAAAGAAAGAAAGAAACTAAAGATAGAATGAGAGAAGGAATGAAAGCTAGAATGAAAGACATCAACAAAGAAAGAAATAAAAATACTAAAGCTAGAATGAGAGAAGGTATGAAATCTAGATTGAGAAATATCAAGAATGAAAGAAAGAAAGAAAAATAACTAAAGATAGAATGAGAGAAGGTATGAAAGCTAGAATGAAAGACATCAAGAAAGAAAGAAAGAAACTTCAGATTGAATGAGAGAAGGTATGAAAGCTAGTATTATAGATATGAAGAAAGAAAGAAACAAAGAATGAAAGAAACTAAAGATAGAATGAGAGAAGGTATGAAAGCTCGAATGAAAGACATCAAGAAAGAAAGGAAGAAAGATACCACAGATAGAATGAGAGAAGGTATGAAAGCTAAAATGAAAGATATCAAGAATGAAAGAAAGAAAGAAATTAACAAACGATAGATTGAGAGAAGGTATGAAAGGAATAATGAAAGATATCAAGAAAGAAAGAAAGAAACTAAAATAGAATGAGAGAAGGTATGAAAGCTAGAATGAAATATATCAAGAAAGAAATAAATAAACTAAAGATAGAATGAGAGAAGGTATGAAAGCTAGAATTATAGATATCAAGAAAGAAAGAAACAAAGAATGAATGAAACTAAAGATAGAATGAGAGAAGGTATGAAAGCAAGAATGAAAGACATCAAGAAAGAAAGAAAGAAACTAAAATAGATTGAGAAAATGTATGAAAGCTAGAATGAAAGACATCAAGAAAGAAAGGAAGAAAGATACCAAAGATAGAATGAGAGAAGGTATGAAAGCTAAAATGAAAGATATCAAGAATGAAAGAAAGAAAGAAATTAACAAACGATAGAATGAGAGAAGGTATGAAAGGAATAATGAAAGATATCAAGAAAGAAAGAAAAAAAATAAAGATAGAATGAGAGAAGTTATGAAAGCTAGAATAAAAGATATCAAGAAAGAAAGAAAGATAGAAAGAAAGAAACTAAAGGTAGAATTAGAGAAGGTATGAAAGCTAGAATGAATGAAAGACATCAAGAAAGAAAGAAAGAAAGAAAGAAACTAAAGATAGAATGAGAGAAGGTATGAAAGCTAGAATGAAAGACATCAAGAAAGAAAGAAACGAAAGATATAATGAGAGAAGGTATGAAAGCTAGAATGAAAGATATGAAGAAAGAAACAAAGAAAGAAAGAAACTAAAGATAGAATGAGAGAAGGTATGAAAGCTAGAATGAAAGACATCAAAGAAGAAAGAAAGAAAGAAATTAACTAAAGATAGAATGAGAGAACGTATGAAAAGTAGAATGAAAGATATCAAGAAAGAAAGAAACAAACTAAAGATAGAATGAGAGAAGTTATGAAAGCTAGAATGAAAGATATCAAGAATGAAAGAAAGAAAAAATTAACAAACGATAGAATGAGAGAAGGTATGAAAGCTAAAATGAAAGATATCAAGAATGAAAGAAAGAAAGAAATTAACAAACGATAGAATGAGAGAAGGTATGAAAGGAATAATGAAAGATATCAAGAAAGAAAGAAAAAAAGTAAAGATAGAATGAGAGAAGGTATGAAAGCTGGAATGAAAGACATCAAGAAAGAAAGAAAGAAAGAAAGAAACTAAAGCTAGAATGAGAGAAGGTATGAAAGCTAGGATGAAAGACATCAAAGAAAGAAAGAAAGAAATTAACTAAAGATAGAATGAGAGAAGGTATGAAAAGTAGAATGAAAGATATCAAGATAGAAAGAAAGAAACTAAAGATAGAATGAGAGAAGTTATGAAAGCTAGAATGAAAGTTATGAAGAAAGAAAGAAATAAACAAACTAAAGATAGAATGAGAAGGAATAAAAGCTAGAATGAAAGACATGAAGAAAGAAAGAAAAAAATAAAGATAGAATGAGAGAAAGTATGAAAGCTAGAATGAAAGACATCACGAATGTAAGAAACAAAGAAAGAAAGAAACTAAAGACAGAATGAGAGAAGGTATGAAAGCTAGAATGAAAGACATCAAGAATGAAAGAAATAAAGAATATAACTAAAGATAGAATGGGAGAAGGTATGAAAGCTAGAATGAAAAATATCAAGAATGAAAGAAAGAAATTAACAAACGATAGAATGAGAGAAGGTATGAAAGGAATAATGAAAGATATCAAGAAAGAAAGAAAAAAAAATAAAGATAGAATGAGAGAAGGTATGAAAGCTAGAATGAAAGATATCAAGAAAGAAAGAAACAAAGAAAGAAAGAAACTAAAGATAGAATGAGAGAAGGTATGAAAGCTAGAATGAAATACATCAAGAAAGAAAGAAAGAAACTAAAGATAGAATGAGAGAAGGTATGAAAGCTAGAATGAAAGATATGAAGAAAGAAACAAAGAAAGAAGGAAAGAAACTAAAGATAGAATGAGAGAATGTATGAAAGCTAGAATGAAAGACATCAACAAAGAAAGAAATAAAAATACTAAAGCTAGAATGAGAGAAGGTATGAAATCTAGATTGAAAGATATCAAGAATGAAAGAAAGAAAGAAAAATAACTAAAGATAGAATGAGAGAAGGTATGAAAGCTAGAATGAAAGACATCAAGAAAGAAAGAAAGAAACTTCAGATTAAATGAGAGAAGGTATGAAAGCTAGTATTATAGATATCAAGAAAGAAAGAAACAAAGAATGAAAGAAACTAAAGATAGAATGAGAGAAGGTATGAAAGCTAGAATGAAAGACATCAAGAAAGAAAGGAAGAAAGATACCACAGATAGAATGAGAGAAGGTATGAAAGCTAAAATGAAAGATATCAAGAATGAAAGAAAGAAAGAAATTAACAAACGATAGATTGAGAGAAGGTATGAAAGGAATAATGAAAGATATCAAGAAAGAAAGAAAGAAACTAAAATAGATTGAGAGAATGTATGAAAGCTAGAATGAAAGACATCAAGAAAGAAAGGAAGAAAGATACCAAAGATAGAATGAGAGAAGGTATGAAAGCTAAAATGAAAGATATCAAGAATGAAAGAAAGAAAGAAATTAACAAACGATAGAATGAGAGAAGGTATGAAAGGAATAATGAAAGATATCAAGAAAGAAAGAAAAAAAATAAAGATAGAATGAGAGAAGTTATGAAAGCTAGAATAAAAGATATCAAGAAAGAAAGAAAGAAAGAAAGAAAGAAACTAAAGGTAGAATGAGAGAAGGTATGAAAGCTAGAATGAATGAAAGACATCAAGAAAGAAAGAAAGAAAGAAAGAAACTAAAGATAGAATGAGAGAAGGTATGAAAGCTAGAATGAAAGACATCAAGAAAGAAAGAAACGAAAGATAGAATGAGAGAAGGTATGAAAGCTAGAATGAAAGATATGAAGGAAGAAACAAACAAAGAAAGAAAGAAACTAAAGATAGAATGAGAGAAGGTATGAAAGCTAGAATGAAAGACATCAAGTAAGAAAGAAAGAGAGAAATTAACTAAAGATAGAATGAGAGAAGGTATGAAAAGTAGAATGAAAGATATCAAGAAAGAAAGAAACAAACTAAAGATAGAATGAGAGAAGTTATGAAAGCTAAAATGAAAGATATCAAGAAAAAAAGATGTTAACTAAAGATAGAATGAGAGAAGGTAAGAAAGCTTGAATGAAAGACATCAAGAAAGAAAGAAAGAAAGAAACTAGAGATAGAATGAGAGAAGGTATGAAAGCTGGAATGAAAGCTCTCAAGAAAGAAAGAAAGAAACAAACAAAGTAAGGATAGAATGTGAAAAGGAATAAAAGTTAGAATGAAAGACATCAAGAAAGAAAGAAAAAAAATAGAGATAGAATGAGAGAAAGTATGAAAGCTAGAATGAAAGATATCAAGAAAGAAACAAACAAAGAAAGAAAGAAACTAAAGATAGAATGAGAGAATGTATGAAAGCTAGAATGAAAGACATCAAGAAAGAAAGAAAGAAATAAATAAACTAAAGATAGAATGAGAGAAGGTATGAAAACTAGAATGAAAGACATCAAGAAAGAAAGAAAGAAACTAAAGATAGAATGAGAGAAGGTGTGAGAGCTAGAATGAAAGATATCAAGAAAAGAAAGAAATTAACTAAAGATAGAATGAGAAAAGGTATGATTGCTAGAATGAAAGACATCAAGAAAGAAAGAAAGAAACTAGAGATAGAATGAGAGAAGGTATGAAAGCTAGAAATAAAGATATCAAGAAACAAAGAAAGAAAGAAACTAAAGATAGAATGTGAGAAGGTATGAAACCTTGAATGATAGATATCAATAATGAAAGAAAGAAAGAAATTAACTAAAGATAGATTGAGAGAATTTATGAAAGCTAGAATAAAAACTATCAAGAAAGAAAGAAAGAAGGAAACACACTAAAGATAGAATGTGAGAATGAATAAAAGCTAGAATGAAACACATCAAGAAAGAAAGAAAAAAACTAAAGATAGAATGAGAGAAGGTATGAAAGCTAGAATGAAATACATCAAGAATGAAAGAAATAAAGAATTTAACTAAAGATAGAAGGAGAGAAGGTAGGAGAGCTAGAATGAAAGCTATCAAGAAAGAAAGAAAGAAACATATAAACATACTAAAGATTGAATAGAGGTATGAAAAGAATAATGAAAGATATCAAGAAAGAAAGAAAGAAAGAAACTAAAATAGAATAAGAAAAGGTATGAAAGCTAGAATGAAAGACATCAAGAAAGAAAGAAAAAAAATAAAGATAGAATGAGAGAAAGTATGAAAGCTAGAATGAAAGATATCACGAAAGAAAGAAACAAAGAAAGAAAGAAACTAAAGATAGAATGAGAGATGGTATGAAAGCTAGAATGAAAGCTATCAAGAGACAAAGAAAGAAACAAATAAACAAACTAAAGATTGAATAGAGGTATGAAAGGAATAATGAAAGATATCAAGAAAGAAAGAAAGAAACTAAAATAGAATGAGAGAATGTATGAAAGCTAGAATGAAAGATATCACGAAAGAAACAAACAAAGAAAGAAGAAAATAAAGATAGAATGAGAGAAGGTATGAAAGCTAGAATGAAATCTATCAAGAAAGAAAGAAAGAAACAAATAAACACACTAAAGATTGAATAGAGGTATGAAAGGAATAATGAAAGATATCCAGAAAGAAAGAAAGAAAGAAACTAAAATAGAATAAGAAAAGGTATGAAAGCAAGAATGAAAGACATCAAGAAAGAAAGGAAGAAAGATACCAAAGATAGAATGGGAGAAGGTATGAAAGCTAGAATGAAAGATATCAAGAATGAAAGAAAGAAAGAAATTAACAAACGAAAGAATGAGAGAAGGTATGAAAGGAATAATGAAAGGTATCAAGAAAGAAAGAAAGAAACTAAAGATAGAATGAGAGAAGGTATGAAAGCTAGAATGAAAGACATCAAGAAAGAAAGAAACTAAAGATAGAATGAGAGATGGTATGAAAGCTGGAATGAAAGTTATGAAGAAAGAAACAAACAAAGAAAGAAAGAAACTAAAGATAGAATGAGAGAAGGTATGAAAGCTAGAATGAAAGACATCAACAAAGAAAGAAATAAAAATACATAAGCTAGAATGAGAGAAGGTATGAAATCTAGATTGAAAGATATCAAGAAAGAAAGATAGAAACTTCAGATTGAATGAGAGAAGGTATGAAAGCTAGTATTACAGATATCAAGAAAGAAAGAAACAAAGAATGAAAGAAACTAAAGATAGAATGAGAGAAGGTATGAAAGCTAGAATGAAAGACATCAAGAAAGAAAGGAAGAAAGTTACCAAAGATAGAATGAGAGAAGGTATGAAAGCTAAAATGAAAGATATCAAGAATGAAAGAAATAAACTAAAATAGATTGAGAGAATATATGAATGTTAGAATGAAAGACATCAAGAAGGAAAGGAAGAAAGATACCAAAGATAGAATGAGAGAAGGTATGAAAGCTAAAATGAAAGATATCAAGAATGAAAGAAAGAAAGAAATTAAGAAACGATAGAAAGAGAGAACGTATGAAAGCTAAAATGAAAGATATCAAGAATGAAAGAAAAAAAGAAATTAACAAACGATAGAATGAGAGAAGGTATGAAAGGAATAATGAAAGATATCAAGAAAGAAAGAAAAAAAGTAAAGAGAGAATGAGAGAAGGTATGAAAGATAGAATGAAAGATATCAAGAAAGAAAGAAAGATAGAAAGAAAGAAAGAAACTAAAGCTAGAATGAGAGAAGGTATGAAAGCTAGAATGAAAGACATCAAGAAAGAAAGAAAGAAAGAAAGAAACTAAAGTTAGAATGAGAGAAGGTATGAAAGCTAGAATGAAAGATATCAAGAAAGAAAGAAACTAAAGCTAGAATGAGAGAAGGTATGAAAGCTAGAATGAAAGATATGAAGAAAGAAATAAACAAAGAAAGAAAGGAACTAAAGATAGAATGAGAGATGGTATGAAAGCTAGAATGAAAGACATCAAAGAAGAAAGAAAGAAAGAAATTAACTAAAGATAGAATGAGAGAAGGTATGAAAAGTAGAATGAAATATATCAAGAAAGAAAGAAAGAAACTAAAGATAGAATGAGAGAAGTTATGAAAGCTAGAATGAAAGTTATCAAGAAAGAAAGAAATAAACAAACTAACGATAGAATGAGAAGGAATAAAAGCTAGAATGAAAGACATGAAGAAAGAAAGAAAAAAATAAAGATAGAATGAGAGAAAGTATGAAAGCTAGAATGAAAGATATCACGAATTTAAGAAACAAAGAAAGAAAGAAACTAAAGACAAAATGAGAGAAGGTATGAAAGCTAGAATGAAAGACATCAAGAATGAAAGAAATAAAGAATATAACTAAAGATAGAATGGGAGAAGGTATGAAAGCTAGAATGAAAGATATCAAGAAAGAAAGAAACAAAGAAAGAAAGAAACTAAAGATAGAATGAGAGAAGGTATGAAAGCTAGAATGAAATACATCAAGAAAGAAAGAAAGAAAGAAATAAACTAAAGATAGAATGAGAGAAGGTATGAAAGCTAGAATGAAAGACATCAGGAAAGAAAGAAACTAAAGATAGAATGAGAGAAGGTATGAAAGCTAGAATGAAAGATATGAAGAAAGAAACAAAGAAAGAAAGAAAGAAACTAAAGATAGAATGAGAGAAGGTATGAAAGCTAGAATGAAAGACATCAACAAAGAAAGAAATAAAAATACTAAAGCTAGAATGAGAGAAGGTATGAAATCTAGATTGAAAGATATCAAGAATGAATGAAAGAAAGAAAAATAACTAAAGGTAGAATGAGAGAAGTTATGAAAGCTAGAATGAAAGACATCACGAAAGAAAGAAAGAAACTTCAGATAGAATGAGAGAAGGTATGAAAGCTAGTATTATAGATATCAAGAAAGAAAGAAACAAAGAATGAAAGAAACTAAAGATAGAATGAGAGAAGGTATGAAAGCAAGAATGAAAGACATCAAGAAAGAAAGAAAGAAAGAAACTTCAGATAGAATGAGAGAAGGTATGAAAGCTAGTATTATAGATATCAAGAAAGAAAGAAACAAAGAATGAAAGAAACTAAAGATAGAATGAGAGAAGGTATGAAATCTAGATTGAAAGATATCAAGAATGAATGAAAGAAAGAAAAATAACTAAAGGTAGAATGAGAGAAGTTATGAAAGCTAGAATGAAAGACATCACGAAAGAAAGAAAGAAACTTCAGATAGAATGAGAGAAGGTATGAAAGCTAGTATTATAGATATCAAGAATGAAAGAAAGAAAGAAATTAACAAACGATAGATTGAGAGAAGGTATGAAAGGAATAATGAAAGTTATCAAGAAAGAATGAAGGAAACTAAAATAGAATGAGAGAAGGTATGAAAGCTAGAACGAAAGACATCAAGAAAGAAAGAAAGAAAGAAACTAAAATAGATTGAGAGAATGTATGAAAGCTAGAATGAAAGACATCAAGAAAGAAAGGAAGAAAGATACCAAAGCTAGAATGAGAGAAGGTATGAAAGCTAAAATGAAAGATATCAAGAATGAAAGAAAGAAAGAAATTAACAAACGATAGAATGAGAGAAGGTATGAAAGGAATAATGAAAGATATCAAGAAAGAAAGAAAAAAAATAAAGATAGTATGAGAGAAGTTATGAAAGCTAGAATAAAAGATATCAAGAAAGAAAGAAAGAAAGAAAGAAAGAAAGAAACTAAAGGTAGAATTAGAGAAGGTATGAAAGCTAGAATGAATGAAAGACATCAAGAAAGAAAGAAAGAAAGAAAGAAACTAAAGATAGAATGAGAGAAGGTATGAAAGCTAGAATGAAAGACATCAAGAAAGAAAGAAACGAAAGATAGAATGAGAGAAGGTATGAAAGCTAGAATGAAAGATATGAAGAAAGAAACAAAGAAAGAAAGAAACTAAAGATAGAATGAGAGAAGGTATGAAAGCTAGAATGAAAGACATCAAGAAAGAAAGAAAGAAACTAGAGATAGAATGAGAGAAGGTATGAAAGCTGGAATGAAAGCTATCAAGAAAGAAAGAAAGAAACAAACTAAGGATAGAATGTGAAAAGGAATAAAAGTTAGAATGAAAGACATCAAGAAAAAAAGATATTAACTAAAGATAGAATAAGAGAAGATAAGAAAGCTAGAATGAAAGACATCAAGAAAGAAAGAAAGAAACTAGAGATAGAATGAGAGAAGGTATGAAAAGTAGAATGAAAGACATCAAGAAAGAAAGGAAGAAAGTTACCAAAGATAGAATGAGAGAAGGTATGAAAGCTAAAATGAAAGATATCAAGAATGAAAGAAATAAACTAAAATAGATTGAGAGAATATATGAATGTTAGAATGAAAGACATCAAGAAGGAAAGGAAGAAAGATACCAAAGATAGAATGAGAGAAGGTATGAAAGCTAAAATGAAAGATATCAAGAATGAAAGAAAGAAAGAAATTAAGAAACGATAGAAAGAGAGAACGTATGAAAGCTAAAATGAAAGATATCAAGAATGAAAGAAAAAAAGAAATTAACAAACGATAGAATGAGAGAAGGTATGAAAGGAATAATGAAAGATATCAAGAAAGAAAGAAAAAAAGTAAAGAGAGAATGAGAGAAGGTATGAAAGATAGAATGAAAGATATCAAGAAAGAAAGAAAGATAGAAAGAAAGAAAGAAACTAAAGCTAGAATGAGAGAAGGTATGAAAGCTAGAATGAAAGACATCAAGAAAGAAAGAAAGAAAGAAAGAAACTAAAGTTAGAATGAGAGAAGGTATGAAAGCTAGAATGAAAGATATCAAGAAAGAAAGAAACTAAAGCTAGAATGAGAGAAGGTATGAAAGCTAGAATGAAAGATATGAAGAAAGAAATAAACAAAGAAAGAAAGGAACTAAAGATAGAATGAGAGATGGTATGAAAGCTAGAATGAAAGACATCAAAGAAGAAAGAAAGAAAGAAATTAACTAAAGATAGAATGAGAGAAGGTATGAAAAGTAGAATGAAATATATCAAGAAAGAAAGAAAGAAACTAAAGATAGAATGAGAGAAGTTATGAAAGCTAGAATGAAAGTTATCAAGAAAGAAAGAAATAAACAAACTAACGATAGAATGAGAAGGAATAAAAGCTAGAATGAAAGACATGAAGAAAGAAAGAAAAAAATAAAGATAGAATGAGAGAAAGTATGAAAGCTAGAATGAAAGATATCACGAATTTAAGAAACAAAGAAAGAAAGAAACTAAAGACAAAATGAGAGAAGGTATGAAAGCTAGAATGAAAGACATCAAGAATGAAAGAAATAAAGAATATAACTAAAGATAGAATGGGAGAAGGTATGAAAGCTAGAATGAAAGATATCAAGAAAGAAAGAAACAAAGAAAGAAAGAAACTAAAGATAGAATGAGAGAAGGTATGAAAGCTAGAATGAAATACATCAAGAAAGAAAGAAAGAAAGAAATAAACTAAAGATAGAATGAGAGAAGGTATGAAAGCTAGAATGAAAGACATCAGGAAAGAAAGAAACTAAAGATAGAATGAGAGAAGGTATGAAAGCTAGAATGAAAGATATGAAGAAAGAAACAAAGAAAGAAAGAAAGAAACTAAAGATAGAATGAGAGAAGGTATGAAAGCTAGAATGAAAGACATCAACAAAGAAAGAAATAAAAATACTAAAGCTAGAATGAGAGAAGGTATGAAATCTAGATTGAAAGATATCAAGAATGAATGAAAGAAAGAAAAATAACTAAAGGTAGAATGAGAGAAGTTATGAAAGCTAGAATGAAAGACATCACGAAAGAAAGAAAGAAACTTCAGATAGAATGAGAGAAGGTATGAAAGCTAGTATTATAGATATCAAGAAAGAAAGAAACAAAGAATGAAAGAAACTAAAGATAGAATGAGAGAAGGTATGAAAGCAAGAATGAAAGACATCAAGAAAGAAAGAAAGAAAGAAACTTCAGATAGAATGAGAGAAGGTATGAAAGCTAGTATTATAGATATCAAGAAAGAAAGAAACAAAGAATGAAAGAAACTAAAGATAGAATGAGAGAAGGTATGAAATCTAGATTGAAAGATATCAAGAATGAATGAAAGAAAGAAAAATAACTAAAGGTAGAATGAGAGAAGTTATGAAAGCTAGAATGAAAGACATCACGAAAGAAAGAAAGAAACTTCAGATAGAATGAGAGAAGGTATGAAAGCTAGTATTATAGATATCAAGAATGAAAGAAAGAAAGAAATTAACAAACGATAGATTGAGAGAAGGTATGAAAGGAATAATGAAAGTTATCAAGAAAGAATGAAGGAAACTAAAATAGAATGAGAGAAGGTATGAAAGCTAGAACGAAAGACATCAAGAAAGAAAGAAAGAAAGAAACTAAAATAGATTGAGAGAATGTATGAAAGCTAGAATGAAAGACATCAAGAAAGAAAGGAAGAAAGATACCAAAGCTAGAATGAGAGAAGGTATGAAAGCTAAAATGAAAGATATCAAGAATGAAAGAAAGAAAGAAATTAACAAACGATAGAATGAGAGAAGGTATGAAAGGAATAATGAAAGATATCAAGAAAGAAAGAAAAAAAATAAAGATAGTATGAGAGAAGTTATGAAAGCTAGAATAAAAGATATCAAGAAAGAAAGAAAGAAAGAAAGAAAGAAAGAAACTAAAGGTAGAATTAGAGAAGGTATGAAAGCTAGAATGAATGAAAGACATCAAGAAAGAAAGAAAGAAAGAAAGAAACTAAAGATAGAATGAGAGAAGGTATGAAAGCTAGAATGAAAGACATCAAGAAAGAAAGAAACGAAAGATAGAATGAGAGAAGGTATGAAAGCTAGAATGAAAGATATGAAGAAAGAAACAAAGAAAGAAAGAAACTAAAGATAGAATGAGAGAAGGTATGAAAGCTAGAATGAAAGACATCAAGAAAGAAAGAAAGAAACTAGAGATAGAATGAGAGAAGGTATGAAAGCTGGAATGAAAGCTATCAAGAAAGAAAGAAAGAAACAAACTAAGGATAGAATGTGAAAAGGAATAAAAGTTAGAATGAAAGACATCAAGAAAAAAAGATATTAACTAAAGATAGAATAAGAGAAGATAAGAAAGCTAGAATGAAAGACATCAAGAAAGAAAGAAAGAAACTAGAGATAGAATGAGAGAAGGTATGAAAAGTAGAATGAAAGATATCAAGAAAGAAAGAAACAAACTAAAGATAGAATGAGAGAAGTTATGAAAGCTACAATGAAAGATATCAAGAAAAAAAGATATTAACTAAAGATAGAATAAGAGAAGATAAGAAAGCTAGAATGAAAGACATCAAGAAAGAAAGAAAGAAACTAGAGATAGAATGAGAGAAGGTATGAAAGCTGGAATGAAAGCTATCAAGAAAGAAAGAAAGAAACAAACTAAGGATAGAATGTGAAAAGGAATAAAAGTTAGAATGAAAGACATCAAGAAAGAAAGAAAAAAAATAGAGATAGAATGAGAGAAAGTATGAAAGCTAGAATGAAAGATATCAAGAAAGAAACAAACAAAGAAAGAAAGAAACTAAAGATAGAATGAGAGAATGTATGAAAGCTAGAATGAAAGACATCAAGAAAGAAAGAAAGAAAGAAATAAACTAAAGATAGAATGAGAGAAGGTATGAAAACTAGAATGAAAGACATAAAGAAAGAAAGAAAGAAATTAAAGATAGAATGAGAGAAGGTATGAGAGCTAGAATGAAAGATATCAAGAATAGAAAGAAATTAACTAAAGATAGAATGAGAAAAGGTATGATTGCTAGAATGAAAGACATCAAGAAAGAAAGAAAAAAATAAAGATAGAATGAGAGAAAGAATGAAAGCTAGAATGAAAGATATCACGAGAGAAAGAAACAAAGAAAGAAAGAAACTAAAGATAGAATGAGAGAAGGTATGAAAGCTAGAATGAAAGCTATCAAGAGACAAAGAAAGAAACAAATAAACAAACTAAAGATTGAATAGAGGTATTAAAATAATAATGAAAGATATCAAGAAAGAAAGAAAGAAACTAAAGATAGAATGAGAGAAGGTATGAAAGCTAGAATGAAAGATATCACGAAAGAAAGAAACAAAGAAAGAAGAAACTAAAGATAGAATGAGAGAAGGTATGAAAGCTAGAATGAAAGCTATCAAGAAAGAAAGAAAGAAACAAATAAAAAAAAAAAGATTGAATAGAGGTATGAAAGGAATAATGAAAGATATCCAAAAAGAAAGAAAGAAAGAAAGTATAATAGGAAAAGAAAAGGTATGAAAGCAAGAATGAAAGACATCAAGAAAGAAAGGAAGAAAGATACCAAAGATAGAATGGGAGAAGGTATGAAAGCTAGAATGAAAGAAATCAAGAATGAAAGAAAGGAAGAAATTAACAAACGAAAGAATGAGAGAAGGTATGAAAGGAATAATGAAAGATATCAAGAAAGAAAGAAAGAAACTAAAGATAGAATGAGAGAAGGTATGAAAGCTAGAATGAAAGACATCAAGAAAGAAAGAAACTAAAGATAGAATGAGAGATGGTATGAAAGCTGGAATGAAAGATATGAAGAAAGAAACAAACAAAGAAAGAAAGAAACTAAAGATAGAATGAGAGAAGGTATGAAAGCTAGAATGAAAGACATCAACAAAGAAAGAAATAAAAATACAAAAGCTAGAATGAGAGAAGGTATGAAATCTAGATTGAAAGATATCAAGAAAGAAAGAAAGAAACTTCAGATTGAATGAGAGAAGGTATGAAAGCTAGTATTACAGATATCAAGAAAGAAAGAAACAAAGAATGAAAGAAACTAAAGATAGAATGAGAGAAGATATGAAAGCTAGAATGAAAGACATCAAGAAAGAAAGGAAGAAAGTTACCAAAGATAGAATGAGAGAAGGTATGAAAGCTAAAATGAAAGATATCAAGAATGAAAGAAATAAACTAAAATAGATTGAGAGAATATATGAATGCTAGAATGAAAGACATCAAGAAGGAAAGGAAGAAAGATACCAAAGATAGAATGAGAGAAGGTATGAAAGCTAAAATGAAAGATATCAAGAATGAAAGAAAGAAAGAAATTAAGAAACGATAGAATGAGAGAAGGTATGAAAGCTAAAATGAAAGATATCAAGAATGAAAGAAAGAAAGAAATTAACTAAAGATAGAATGAGAGAAGGTATGAAAGGAATAATGAAAGATATCAAGAAAGAAAGAAAAAAAATAAAGATAGAATGAGAGAAGTTATGAAAGCTAGAATAAAAGATATCAAGAAAGAAAGAAAGAAAGAAAGAAAGAAAGAAACTAAAGGTAGAATGAGAGAAGGTATGAAAGGAATAATGAAAGATATCAAGAAAGAAAGAAAAAAAGTAAAAAGAGAATGAGAGAAGGTATGAAAGATAGAATGAAAGATATCAAGAAAGAAAGAAAGAAAGAAAGAAAGAAAGAAAGAAACTAAAGCTAGAATGAGAGAAGGTATGAAAGCTAGAATGAAAGACATCAAGAAAGAAAGAAAGAAAGAAAGAAAGATACTAAAGCTAGAATGAGAGAAGGTATGAAAGCTAGAATGAAAGATATCAAGAAAGAAAGAAACTAAAGCTAGAATGAGAGAAGGTATGAAAGCTAGAATGAAAGATATGAAGAAAGTAATAAACAAAGAAAGAAAGAAACTAAAGATAGAATGAGAGAAGGTATGAAAGCTAGAATGAAAGACATCAAAGAAGAAAGAAAGAAAGAAATTAACTAAAGATAGAATGAGAGAAGGTATGAAAAGTAGAATGAAAGATATCAAGAAAGAAAGAAAGAAACTAAAGCTAGAATGAGAGAAGTTATGAAAGCTAGAATGAAAGTTATCAAGAAAGAAAGAAATAAACAAACTAAAGATAGAATGAGAAGTAATAAAAGCTAGAATGAAAGACATGAAGAAAGAAAGAAAAAAATAAAGATAGAATGAGAGAAAGTATGAAAGCTAGAATGAAAGATATCACGAAAGAAAGAAACAAAGAAAGAAAGAAACTAAAGATAGAATGAGATAAGGTATGAAAGCTAGAATGAAAGATATCAAGAAAGAAAGAAACAAAGAAAGAAAGAAACTAAAGATAGAATGAGAGAAGGTATGAAAGCTAGAATGAAAGATATCAAGAAAGAAAGAAACAAAGAAAGAAACTAAAGATAGAATGAGAGAAGGTATGAAAGCTAGAATGAAATACATCAAGAAAGAAAGAAAGAAAGAAATAAACTAAAGATAGAATGAGAGAAGGTATGAAAGCTAGAATGAAAGACATCAAGAAAGAAAGAAACTAAAGATAGAATGAGAGAAGGTATGAAAGCTAGAATGAAAAATATGAAGAAAGAAACAAAGAAAGAAAGAAAGAAAGTAAAGATAGAATGAGAGAAGGTATGAAAGCTAGAATGAAAGACATCAACAAAGAAAGAAATAAAAATACAAAAGCTAGAATGAGAGAAGGTATGAAATCTAGATTGAAAGATATCAAGAATGAAAGAAAGAAAGAAAAATAACTAAAGATAGAATGAGAGAAGATATGAAAGCTAGAATGAAAGACATCAAGAAAGAAAGAAAGAAACTTCAGATTGAATGAGAGAAGGTATGAAAGCTAGTATTATAGATATCAAGAAAGAAAGAAACAAAGAAAGAAAGAAACTAAAGATAGAATGAGAGAAGGTATGAAAGCTAGAATGAAAGCTTTCAAGAAAGAAAGAAATAAACCTAAATAGATTGAGAGAATATATGAAAGCTAGAATGAAAGACATCAAGAAAGAAAGGAAGAAAGATACCACAGATAGAATGAGAGAAGGTATGAAAGCTAAAATGAAAGATATCAAGAATGAAAGAAAGAAAGAAATTAACAAACGATAGATTGAGAAAAGGTATGAAAGGAATAATGAAAGATATCAAGAAAGAAAGAAAGAAACTAAAATAGAATGAGAGAAGGTATGAAAGCTAGAATGAAATATATCAAGAAAGAAAGAAATAAACTAAAGATAGAATGAGAGAAGGTATGAAAGCTAGAATTATAGATATCAGGAAAGAAAGAAACAAAGAATGAATGAAACTAAAGATAGAATGAGAGAAGGTATGAAAGCAAGAATGAAAGACATCAAGAAATAAATAAAGAAACTAAAATAGATTGAGAGAATGTATGAAAGCTAGAATGAAAGACATCAAGAAAGAAAGGAAGAAAGATACCAAAGATAGAATGAGAGAAGGTATGAAAGCTAAAATGAAAGATATCAAGAATGAAAGAAAGAAAGAAATTAACAAACGATAGAATGAGAGAAGGTATGAAAGGAATAATGAAAGATATCAAGAAAGAAAGAAAAAAATAAAGATAGAATGAGAGAAGTTATGAAAGCTAGAATAAAAGATATCAAGAAAGAAAGAAAGAAAGAAAGAAAGAAAGAAAGAAAGAAAGAAAGAAAGAAAGAAACTAAAGGTAGAATGAGAGAAGGTATGAAAGCTAGAATGAATGAAAGACATCAAGAAAGAAAGAAAGAAAGAAAGAAACTAAAGATAGAATGAGAGAAGGTATGAAAGCTAGAATGAAAGACATTAAGAAAGAAAGAAACGAAAGATAGAATGAGAGAAGGTATGAAAGCTAGAATGAAAGACATCAAGAAAGAAAGAAAGAAACTAAAGATAGAATGAGAGAAGGTATGAAAGCTAGAATGAAAGACATCAAGGAAGAAAGAAAGAAAGAAATTAACTAAAGATAGAATGAGAGAAGGTATGAAAAGTAGAATGAAAGATATCAAGAAAGAAAGAAAGAAACTAAAGATAGAATGAGAGAAGTTATGAAAGCTAAAATGAAAGATATCAAGAAAAAAGATATTAACTAAAGATAGAATGAGAGAAGGTAAGAAAGCTAGAATGAAAGACATCAAGAAAGAAAGAAAGAAACTAGAGATAGAATGAGAGAAGGTATGAAAGCTGGAATGAAAGCTATCAAGAAAGAAAGAAAGAAAGAAAGAAACAAACAAAGGATAGAATGTGAAAAGGAATAAAAGTTAGAATGAAAGACATCAAGAAAGAAAGAAAGAAACTAAAGATAGAATGAGAGAAGGTGTGAGAGCTAGAATGAAAGATATCAAGAAAAGAAAGAAATTAACTAAAGATAGAATGAGAAAAGGTATGATTGCTAGAATGAAAGACATCAAGAAAGAAAGAAAGAAACTAGAGATAGAATGAGAGAAGGTATGAAAGCTAGAAATAAAGATATCAAGAAACAAAGAAAGAAAGAAACTAAAGATAGAATTAGAGAAGGTATGAAACCTTGAATGATAGATATCAATAATGAAAGAAAGAAAGAAATTAACTAAAGATAGATTGAGAGACGGTATGAAAGCTAGAATAAAAACTATCAAGAAAGAAAGAAAGAAGGAAACACACTAAAGATAGAATGAGAGAATGAATAAAAGCTAGAATGAAACACATCAAGAAAGAAAGAAAAAAATAAAGATAGAATGAGAGAAGGTATGAAAGCTAGAATGAAATACATCAAGAATGAAAGAAATAAAGAATTTAACTAAAGATATAAGGAGAGAAGGTAGGAGAGCTAGAATGAAAGCTATCAAGAAAGAAAGAAAGAAACATATAAAGATACTAAAGATTGAATAGAGGTATGAAAGGAATAATGAAAGATATCAAGAAAGAAAGAAAGAAACTAAAATAGAATGAGAGAATGTATGAAAGCTAGAATGAAAGATATCACGAAAGAAAGAAACAAAGAAAGAAGAAACTAAAGATAGAATGAGAGAAGGTATGAAAGCTAGAATGAAAGCTATCAAGAAAGAAAGAAAGAAACAAATAAACAAACTAAAGATTGAATAGAGGTATGAAAGGAATAATGAAAGATATCCAGAAAGAAAGAAAGAAAGAAACTAAAATAGAATAAGAAAAGGTATGAAAGCTAGAATGAAAGACATCAAGAAAGAAAGGAAGAAAGATACCAAAGATAGAATGGGAGAAAGTATGAAAGCTAGAATGAAAGATATCAAGAATGAAAGAAAGAAAGAAATTAACAAACGAAAGAATGAGAGAAGGTATGAAAGGAATAATGAAAGATATCAACAAAGAAAGAAATAAAAATACAAAAGCTAGTATGAGAGAAGGAATGAAATCTATATTGAAAGATATCAAGAAAAAAAGAAAGAAACTTCAGATTGAATGAGAGAAGGTATGAAAGCTAGTATTATAGATATCAAGAAAGAAATAAACAAAGAATGAAAGAAACTAAAGATAGAATGAGAGAAGGTATGAAAGCTAGAATGAAAGACATCAAGAAAGAAAGGAAGAAAGATACCAAAGATAGAATGAGAGAAAGTATGAAAGCTAAAATGAAAGATATCAAGAATGAAAGAAAGAAAGAAAGAAAGAAGGAAAGAAACTAAAGCTAGAATGAGAGAAGGTATGAAAACTAGAATGAAAGACATCAAGAAAGAAAGAAAGAAAGAAAGAAACTAAAGCTAGAATGAGAGAAGGAATGAAAGCTAGAATGAAAGATATCAAGAAAGAAAGAAACTAAAGCTAGAATGAGAGAAGGTATGAAAGCTAGAATGAAAGATATGAAGAAAGAAAGAAACTAAAGCTAGAATGAGAGAAGGTATGAAAGCTAGAATGAAAGATATGAAGAAAGAAATAAACAAAGAAAGAAAGAAACTAAAGATAGAATGAGAGAAGGTATGAAAGCTAGAATGAAAGACATCAAAGAAGAAAGAAAGAAAGAAATTAACTAAAGATAGAATGAGAGAAGGTATGAAAAGTAGAATGAAAGATATCAAGAAAGAAAGAAAGAAACTAAAGATAGAATGAGAGAAGTTATGAAAGCTAGAATGAAAGATATCAAGAAAGAAAGAAACAAAGAAATAAACAAACTAAAGATAGAATGAGAAGGAATAAAAGCTAGAATGAAAGACATGAAAAAAGAAAGAAAAAAATAAAGATAGAATGAGAGAAAGTATAAAAGCTAGAATGAAAGATATCACGAATGTAAGAAACAAAGAAAGAAAGAAACTAAAGACAGAATGAGAGAAGGTATGAAAGCTAGAATGAAAGACATCAAGAATGAAAGAAATAAAGAATATAACTAAAGATAGAATGGGAGAAGGTATGAAAGCTAGAATGAAAGATATCAAGAATGAAAGAAAGAAATTAACAAACGAAAGAATGAGAGAAGGTATGAAAGGAATAATGAAAGATATCAAGAAAGAAAGAAAAAAAATAAAGATAGAATGAGAGAAGGTATGAAAGCTAGAATGAAAGATATCAAGAAAGAAAGAAACAAAGAAAGAAACAAACTAAAGATAGAATGAGAGAAGGTATGAAAGCTAGAATGAAATACATCAAGAAAAAAAGAAAGAAAGAAATAAACTAAAGATGGAATGAGAGAAGGTATGAAAACTAGAATGAAAGATATGAAGAAAGAAACAAAGAAAGAAAGAAAGAAACTAAAGATAGAATGAGAGAAGGTATGAAAGCTAGAATGAAAGACATCAAGAAAGAAAGAAACTAAAGATACAATGAGAGAAGGTATGAAAACTAGAATGAAAGATATGAAGAAAGAAACAAAGAAAGAAAGAAAGAAACTAAAGATAGAATGAGAGAAGGTATGAAAGCTAGAATGAAAGACATCAACAAAGAAAGTAATAAAAATACTAAAGCTAGAATTAGAGAAGGTATGAAATCTAGATTGAAAGATATCAAGAATGAAAGAAAGAAAGAAAAATAACTAAAGATAGAATGAGAGAAGGTATGAAAGCTAGAATGAAAGACATCAAGAAAGAAAGAAAGAAACTTCAGATTGAATGAGAGAAGGTATGAAAGCTAGTATTATAGATATCAAGAAAGAAAGAAACAAAGAATGAAAGAAACTAAAGATAGAATGAGAGAAGTTATGAAAGCAAGAATGAAAGACATCAAGAAAGAAAGAAAGAAACTAAAATAGATTGAGAGAAGGTATGAAAGCTAGAATGAAATATATCAAGAAAGAAATAAATAAACTAAAGATAGAATGAGAGAAGGTATGAAAGCTAGAATTATAGATATCAAGAAAGAAAGAAACAAAGAATGAATGAAACTAAAGATAGAATGAGAGAAGGTATGAAAGCAAGAATGAAAGACATCAAGAAAGAAAGAAAGAAACTAAAATAGATTGAGAGAATGTATGAAAGCTAGAATGAAAGACATCAAGAAAGAAAGGAAGAAAGATACCAAAGATAGAATGAGAGAAGGTATGAAAGCTAAAATGAAAGATATCAAGAATGAAAGAAAGAAAGAAATTAACAAACGATAGAATGAGAGAAGGTATGAAAGGAATAATGAAAGATATTAAGAAAGAAAGAAAAAAAATAAAGATAGAATGAGAGAAGTTATGAAAGCTAGAATAAAAGATATCAAGAAAGAAAGAAAGATAGAAAGAAAGAAACTAAAGGTAGAATTAGATAAGGTATGAAAGCTAGAATGAATGAAAGACATCAAGAAAGAAAGAAAGAAAGAAAGAAACTAAAGATAGAATGAGAGAAGGTATGAAAGCTAGAATGAAAGACATCAAGAAAGAAAGAAACGAAAGATAGAATGAGAGAAGGTATGAAAGCTAGAATGAAAGATATGAAGAAAGAAACAAAGAAAGAAAGAAACTAAAGATAGAATGAGAGAAGGTATGAAAGCTAGAATGAAAGACATCAAAGAAGAAAGAAAGAAAGAAATTAACTAAAGATAGAATGAGAGAAGGTATGAAAAGTAGAATGAAAGATATCAAGAAAGAAAGAAACAAACTAAAGATATAATGAGAGAAGTTATGAAAGCTAGAATGAAAGATATCAAGAAAAAAGATATTAACTAAAGATAGAATGAGAGAAGGTAAGAAAGCTAGAATGAAAGACATCAAGAAAGAAAGAAAGAAACTAGAGATAGAATGAGAGAAGGTATGAAAGCTGGAATGAAAGCTATCAAGAAAGAAAGAAAGAAATAAATAAACTAAAGATAGAATGAGAGAAGGTATGAAAGCTAGAATGAAAGATATCAAGAAAGAAACAAACAAAGAAAGAAAGAAACTAAAGATAGAATGAGAGAATGTATGAAAGCTAGAATGAAAGACATCAAGAAAGAAAGAAAGAAATAAATAAACTAAAGATAGAATGAGAGAAGGTATGAAAACTAGAATGAAAGACATCAAGAAAGAAAGAAAGAAACTAAAGATAGAATGAGAGAAGGTATGAGAGCTAGAATGAAAGATATCAAGAAAAGAAAGAAATTAACTAAAGATAGAATGAGAGAAGGTATGAAAGCTAGAAATAAAGATATCAAGAAACAAAGAAAGAAAGAAACTAAAGATAGAATGAGAGAAGGTATGAAACCTTGAATGATAGATATCAATAATGAAAGAAAGAAAGAAATTAACTAAAGATAGATTGAGAGAAGGTATGAAAGCTAGAATAAAAACTATCAACAAAGAAAGAAAGAAAGAAACACACTAAAGATAGAATGAGAGAATGAATAAAAGCTAGAATGAAACACATCAAGAAAGAAAGAAAAAAAATAAATATAGAATGAGAGAAGGTATGAAAGCTAGAATGAAATACATCAAGAATGAGAGAAATAAAGAATTTAACTAAAGATAGAAGGAGAGAAGGTATGAAAGCTAGAATGAAAGCTACCAAGAAAGAAAGAAAGAAACATATAAACATACTAAAGATTGAATAGAGGTATGAAAGGAATAATGTAAGATATCAAGAAAGAAAGAAAGAAAGAAAGAAACTAAAATAGAATGAGAGAATGTATGAAAGCTAGAATGAAAGATATCACGAAAGAAAGAAACAAAGAAAGAAGAAACTAAAGATAGAATGAGAGAAGGTATGAAAGCTAGAATGAAAGCTATCAAGAGACAAAGAAAGAAACAAATGAACAAACTAAAGATTGAATAGAGGTATGAAAGTAATAATGTAAGATATCAAGAAAGAAAGAAAGAAAGAAAGAAAGAAACTAAAATAGAATGAGATAATGTATGAAAGCTAGAATGAAAGATATCACGAAAGAAAGAAACAAAGAAAGAAGAAACTAAAGATAGAATGAGAGAAGTTATGAAAGCTAGAATGAAAGCTATCAAGAAAGAAAGAAAGAAACAAAGAAACAAACTAAAGATTGAATAGAGGTATGAAAGGAATAATGAAAGATATCCAGAAAGAAAGAAAGAAAGAAACTAAAATAGAATAAGAAAAGGTATGAAAGATAGAATGAAAGACATCAAGAAAGAAAGGAAGAAAGATACCAAAGATAGAATGGGAGAAGGTATGAAAGCTAGAATGAAAGATATCAAGAATGAAAGAAAGAAAGAAATTAACAAACGAAAGAATGAGAAGGTATGAAAGGAATAATGAAAGATATCAAGAAAGAAAGAAAGAAACTAAAGATAGAATGAGAGAAGGTATGAAAGCTAGAATGAAAGACATCAAGAAAGAAAGAAACTAAAGATAGAATGGGAGATGGTATGAAAGCTGGAATGAAAGATATGAAGAAAGAAACAAACAAAGAAAGAAAGAAACTAAAGATAGAATGAGAGAAGGTATGAAAGCTAGAATGAAAGACATCAACAAAGAAATAAAAAATAATACAAATGCTAGAATGAAAGAAGGTATGAAATCTAGATTGAAAGATATCAAGAAAGAAAGAAAGAAACTTCAGATTGAATGAGAGAAGGTATGAAAGCTAGTATTATAGATATCAAGAAAGAAAGAAACAAAGAATGAAAGAAACTAAAGATAGAATGAGAGAAGGTATGAAAGCTAGAATGAAAGACATCAAGAAAGAAAGGAAGAAAGTTACCACAGATAGAACGAGAGTAGATATGAAAGCTAGAAAGAAAGCTATCAAAAAAGAAAGAAATAAACTAAAATAGATTGAGAGAATATATGAATGCTAGAATGAAAGACATCAAGAAGGAAAGGAAGAAAGATACCAAAGTTAGAATGAGAGAAGGTATGAAAGCTAAAATGAAAGATATCAAGAATGAAAGAAAGAAAGAAATTAACAAACGATAGAATGAGAGGTATGAAAGCTAAAATGAAAGATATCAAGAATGAAAGAAAGAAAGAAATTAACAAACGATAGAATGAGAGAAGGTATGAAAGGAGTAAAGAAAGATATCAAGAAAGAAAGAAAGAAACTAAAGCTAGAATGGGTGAAGGTATGAAAGCTAGAATGAAAGACATCAAGAAAGAAAGAAAGAAAGAAACTAAAGCTAGAATGAGAGAAGGTATGAAAGCTAGAATGAAAGATATCAAGAAAGAAAGAAACTAAAGATAGAATGAGAGAAGGTATGAAAGCTAGAATGAAAGATATGAAGAAAGAAATAAACAAAGAAAGAAAGAAACTAAAGATAGAATGAGAGAAGGTATGAAACCTAGAATGAAAGACATCAAAGAAGAAAGAAAGAAACTAGAGATAGAATGAGAGAAGGTATGAAAGCTGGAATGAAAGCTATCAAGAAAGAAAGAAAGAAACAAACTAAGGATAGAATGTGAAAAGGAATAAAAGTTAGAATGAAAGACATCAAGAAAGAAAGAAAAAAAATAGAGATAGAATGAGAGAAAGTATGAAAGCTAGAATGAAAGATATCAAGAAAGAAACAAACAAAGAAAGAAAGAAACTAAAGATAGAATGAGAGAATGTATGAAAGCTAGAATGAAAGACATCAAGAAAGAAAGAAAGAAATAAATAAACTAAAGATAGAATGAGAGAAGGTATGAAAACTAGAATGAAAGACATCAAGAAAGAAAGAAAGAAACTAAAGATAGAATGAGAGAAGGTATGAGAGCTAGAATGAAAGATATCAAGAAAAGAAAGAAATTAACTAAAGATAGAATGAGAAAAGGTATGATTGCTAGAATGAAAGACATCAAGAAAGAAAGAAAGAAACTAGAGATAGAATGAGAGAAGGTATGAAAGCTAGAAATAAAGATATCAAGAAACAAA
Organism: Intellagama lesueurii; assembly: GCA_037013535.1. Taxonomy (NCBI): domain Eukaryota; kingdom Metazoa; phylum Chordata; class Lepidosauria; order Squamata; family Agamidae; genus Intellagama; species Intellagama lesueurii. The sequence continues at coordinate 9,414,686 of JBAJHW010000013.1, forward strand.
GAAAGAAAGAAACTAAAGATAGAATGAGAGAAGGTATGAAACCTTGAATGATAGATATCAATAATGAAAGAAAGAAAGAAATTAACTAAAGATAGATTGAGAGAAGGTATGAAAGCTAGAATAAAAACTATCAACAAAGAAAGAAAGAAAGAAACACACTAAAGATAGAATGAGAGAATGAATAAAAGCTAGAATGAAACACATCAAGAAAGAAAGAAAAAAAATAAATATAGAATGAGAGAAGGTATGAAAGCTAGAATGAAATACATCAAGAATGAAAGAAATAAAGAATTTAACTAAAGATAGAAGGAGAGAAGGTATGAAAGCTAGAATGAAAGCTACCAAGAAAGAAAGAAAGAAACATATAAACATACTAAAGATTGAATAGAGGTATGAAAGGAATAATGTAAGATATCAAGAAAGAAAGAAAGAAAGAAAGAAACTAAAATAGAATGAGAGAATGTATGAAAGCTAGAATGAAAGATATCACGAAAGAAAGAAACAAAGAAAGAAGAAACTAAAGATAGAATGAGAGAAGGTATGAAAGCTAGAATGAAAGCTATCAAGAGACAAAGAAAGAAACAAATGAACAAACTAAAGATTGAATAGAGGTATGAAAGGAATAATGTAAGATATCAAGAAAGAAAGAAAGAAAGAAAGAAACTAAAATAGAATGAGAGAATGTATGAAAGCTAGAATGAAAGATATCACGAAAGAAAGAAACAAAGAAAGAAGAAACTAAAGATAGAATGAGAGAAGTTATGAAAGCTAGAATGAAAGCTATCAAGAAAGAAAGAAAGAAACAAAGAAACAAACTAAAGATTGAATAGAGGTATGAAAGGAATAATGAAAGATATCCAGAAAGAAAGAAAGAAAGAAACTAAAATAGAATAAGAAAAGGTATGAAAGATAGAATGAAAGACATCAAGAAAGAAAGGAAGAAAGATACCAAAGATAGAATGGGAGAAGGTATGAAAGCTAGAATGAAAGATATCAAGAATGAAAGAAAGAAAGAAATTAACAAACGAAAGAATGAGAGAAGGTATGAAAGGAATAATGAAAGATATCAAGAAAGAAAGAAAGAAACTAAAGATAGAATGAGAGAAGGTATGAAAGCTAGAATGAAAGACATCAAGAAAGAAAGAAACTAAAGATAGAATGGGAGATGGTATGAAAGCTGGAATGAAAGATATGAAGAAAGAAACAAACAAAGAAAGAAAGAAACTAAAGATAGAATGAGAGAAGGTATGAAAGCTAGAATGAAAGACATCAACAAAGAAATAAATAATAATACAAATGCTAGAATGAAAGAAGGTATGAAATCTAGATTGAAAGATATCAAGAAAGAAAGAAAGAAACTTCAGATTGAATGAGAGAAGGTATGAAAGCTAGTATTATAGATATCAAGAAAGAAAGAAACAAAGAATGAAAGAAACTAAAGATAGAATGAGAGAAGGTATGAAAGCTAGAATGAAAGACATCAAGAAAGAAAGGAAGAAAGTTACCACAGATAGAACGAGAGTAGATATGAAAGCTAGAATGAAAGCTATCAAAAAAGAAAGAAATAAACTAAAATAGATTGAGAAAATATATGAATGCTAGAATGAAAGACATCAAGAAGGAAAGGAAGAAAGATACCAAAGTTAGAATGAGAGAAGGTATGAAAGCTAAAATGAAAGATATCAAGAATGAAAGAAAGAAAGAAATTAACAAACGATAGAATGAGAGGTATGAAAGCTAAAATGAAAGATATCAAGAATGAAAGAAAGAAAGAAATTAACAAACGATAGAATGAGAGAAGGTATGAAAGGAATAATGAAAGATATCAAGAAAGAAAGAAAGAAACTAAAGCTAGAATGAGTGAAGGTATGAAAGCTAGAATGAAAGACATCAAGAAAGAAAGAAAGAAAGAAACTAAAGCTAGAATGAGAGAAGGTATGAAAGCTAGAATGAAAGATATCAAGAAAGAAAGAAACTAAAGATCGAATGAGAGAAGGTATGAAAGCTAGAATGAAAGATATGAAGAAAGAAATAAACAAAGAAAGAAAGAAACTAAAGATAGAATGAGAGAAGGTATGAAACCTAGAATGAAAGACATCAAAGAAGAAAGAAAGAAAGAAATTAACTAAAGATAGAATGAGAGAAGTTATGAAAAGTAGAATGAAAGATATCAAGAAAGAAAGAAAGAAACTAAAGATAGAATGAGAGAAGTTATGAAAGCTAGAATGAAAGTTATCAAGAAATAAATAAATAAAAAAACTAAAGATAGAATGAGAAGGAATAAAAGCTAGAATGAAAGACATGAAGAAAGAAAGAAAAAAATAAAGATAGAATGAGAGAAAGTATGAAAGCTAGAATGAGATATCACGAAAGAAAGAAACAAAGAAAGAAAGAAACTAAAGATAGAATGAGAGAAGGTAAGAAATCTAGAATGAAATACATCAAGAAAGAAGGAAAGAAACTAGAGATAGAATGAGAGAAGGTATGAAAGCTAGAATGAAAGCTATCAAGAAAGAAAGAAAGAAACAAACAAACTAAGGATAGAATGAGAGAAGGAATAAAAGCTAGAATGAAAGACATCATGAGAGAAAGAAAAAAATAGAGATAGAATGAGAGAAAGTATGAAAGCTAGAATGAAAGATATCAAGAAAGAAAGAAACAAAGAATGAAAGAAACTAAAGATAGAATGAGAGAAGGTATGAAAGCTAGAATGAAAGACATCAAGAATGAAAGAAAGAAAGAAATAAACTAAAGATAGAATGAGAGAAGGTATGAAAGCTAGAATGAAAGACATCAAGAAAGAAAGAAATTAAAGATAGAATGAGAGAAGGTATGAAAGCTAGAATGAAAGATATGAAGAAAGAAACACACAAAGAAAGAACGAAACTAAAGATAGAATGAGAGAAGGTATGAAAGCTAGAATGAAAGACATCAACAAAGAAAGAAATAAAAATACTAAAGATAGAATGAGAGAAGGTATGAAATCTAGATTGAAAGATATTAAGAATGAAAGAAAGAAAGGAAAATAACTAAAGATAGAATGAGAGAAGGTATGAAAGCTAGAATGAAAGACATCAAGAAAGAAAGAAAGAAACTTCAGATTGAATGAGAGAAGGTATGAAAGCTAGTATTATAGATATCAAGAAAGAAAGAAACAAAGAATGAAAGAAACTAAAGATAGAATGAGAGACGGTATGAAAGCTAGAATGAAAGACATCAAGAAAGAAAGGAAGAAAGATAACACAGATAGAATGAGAGAAGGTATGAAAGCTAGAATGAAAGCTATCAAGAAAGAAAGAAAGAAACTAAAATAGATTGAGAGAATATATGAAAGCTAGAATGAAAGACATCAAGAAACAAAGGAAGAAAGATACCAAAGATAGAATGAGAGAAGGTATGAAAGCTAAAATGAAAGATATCAAGAATGAAAGAAAGAAACTAAAATAGAATGAGAGAAGGTATGAAAGCTAGAATGAAATATATCAAGAAAGAAAGAAATAAACTAAAGATAGAATGAGAGAAGGTATGAAAGCTAGAATAAAAGACATCAAGAAAGAAAGGAAGAAAGATACTAAAGCTAGAATGAGAGAAGGTATGAAAGCTAGAATGAAAGACATCAAGAAAGAAAGAAAGAAACTTCAGATTGAATGAGAGAAGGTATGAAAGCTTGAATTATAGATATCAAGAAAGAAAGAAACAAAGAATGAAAGAAACTAAAGATAGAATGAGAGAAGGTATGAAAGCTAGAATGAAAGACATCAAGAAAGAAAGGAAGAAAGATACCAAAGATAGAATGAGAGAAGGTATGAAAGCTAGAATGAAAGCTATCAAGAAAGAAAGAAAGAAAGAAACAAACTAAAGATAGGATAGAGAAGGTATGAAAGGAATAATGAAAGTTATCAAGAAAGAAAGAATGAAACTAATATAGATTCAGAGAATGTATGAAAGCTAGAATGAAAGACATCAAGAAAGAAAGGAAGAAAGATACCAAAGACAGAATGAGAGAAGGTATGAAAGCTAAAATGAAAGATATCAAGAATGAAAGAAAGAAAGAAATTAACAAACGATAGAATGAGAGAAGGTATGAAAGGAATAATGAAAGATATCAAGAAAGAAAGAAAGAAACTAAAATAGAATGAGAGAAGGTATGAAAGCTAGAATGAAAGACATCAAGAAAGAAAGGAAGAAAGATACCAAAGATAGAATGAGAGAAGGTATGAAAGCTAGAATGAAAGCTATCAAGAAAGAAAGAAAGAAAGAAACAAACTAAAGATAGAATAGAGAAGGTATGAAAGGAATAATGAAAGTTATCAAGAAAGAAAGAATGAAACTAATATAGATTCAGAGAATGTATGAAAGCTAGAATGAAAGACATCAAGAAAGAAAGGAAGAAAGATACCAAAGACAGAATGAGAGAAGGTATGAAAGCTAAAATGAAAGATATCAAGAATGAAAGAAAGAAAGAAATTAACAAACGATAGAATGAGAGAAGGTATGAAAGGAATAATGAAAGATATCAAGAAAGAAAGAAAGAAACTAAAATAGAATGAGAGAAGGTATGAAAGCTAGAATGAAATATATCAAGAAAGGAAGAAAGATACTAAAGCTAGAATGAGAGAAGGTATGAAAGCTAGAAGGAAAGATATCAAGAATGAAATAAATAAATAAATTAAGTAAAGATAGAATGAGAGAAGGTATGAAAGCTGGAATTAAAGATATCAAGAAAAAAAAAGAATTTAACTGAAGATATATTGAGAGAAGGTATAAAAGCTAGAATGAAAGACATCAAGAAAGAAAGAAAGAAACTAAAGATAGAATGAGAGGTATGAAAGCTAGAATGAAAGACATCAAGAACAAAAGAAAGAAAGAAACTAAAGATAGAATGAGAAGGTATGAAAGCTAGAATGAAAGACTTCAAGAAAGAAAGAAAGAATATAAACAGAATGAGAGAAGGTATGAAAGGAAGAATGAAAGATATCAAGAAAGAAAAAAAGAAAGAAAGAAACTAAAATAGAATAAGAAAAGGTATGAAAGCTAGAATGAAAGACATCAAGAAAGAAAGGAAGAAAGATACCAAAGATAGAATGAGAGAAGGTATGAAAGCTAGAATGAAAGCTATCAAGAAAGAAAGAAAGAAAGAAAGAAAGAAACTAAAGATAGAATAGAGAAGGTATGAAAGGAATAATGAAAGTTATCAGGAAAGAAAGAATGAAACTAAAATAGATTCAGAGAATGTATGAAAGCTAGAATGAAAGACATCAAGAAAGAAAGGAAGAAAGATACCAAAGATAGAATGAGAGAAGGTATGAAAGCTAAAATGAAAGATATCAAGAATGAAAGAAAGAAAGAAATTAACAAACGATAGAATGAGAGAAGCTATGAAAGGAATAATGAAAGATATCAAGAAAGAAAGAAAGAAACTAAAATAGAATGAGAGAATGTATGAAAGCTAGAATGAAATATATCAAGAAAGAAAGGAAGAAAGATACTAAAGCTAGAATGAGAGAAGGTATGAAAGCTAGAAGGAAAGATATCAAGAATGAAATAAATAAATAAATTAAGTAAAGATAGAATGAGATAAGGTATGAAAGCTGGAATTAAAGATATAAAGAAAAAAAAAGAATTTAACTGAAGATATATTGAGAGACGGTATGAAAGGTAGAATGAAAGACATCAAGAAAGAAAGAAATTAACTAAAGATAGAATGAGAGAAGTTATAAAAGCTAGAATGAAAGACATCAAGAAAGAAAGTAACTAAAAATAGAATGAGAGGTATGAAAGCTAGAATGAAAGACATCAAGAAAAAAAGAAAGATAGAAACTAAAGATATAATGAGAAGGTATGAAAGCTAGAATGAAAGACTTCAAGAAAGAAAGAAAGAATCTAAACAGAATGAGAGAAGGTATGAAAGGAAGAATGAAAGATATCAAGAAAGAAAAAAAGAAAGAAAGAAACTAAAATAGAATAAGAAAAGGTATGAAAGCTAGAATGAAAGACATCAAGAAAGAAAGGAAGAAAGATACCAAAGATAGAATGGGAGAAGGTATGAAAGCTAGAATGAAAGATATCAAGAATGAAAGAAAGAAAGAAACAAACAAACTAAAGATAGAATAGAGAAGGTATGAAAGGAATAATGAAAGACATCAAGAAAGAAAGGAAGAAAGATACCAAAGATAGAATGAGAGAATTTATGAAAGCTAAAATGAAAGATATCAAGAATGAAAGAAAGAAAGAAATTAACAAACGATAGAATGAGAGAAGGTATGAAAGGAATAATGAAAGATATCAAGAAAGAAAGAAAGAAACTAAAATAGAATGAGAGAAGGTATGAAAGCTAGAATGAAATATATCAAGAAAGAAAGAAAAAAACTAAAGATAGAATGAGAGAAGGTATGAAAGCTAGAATAAAAGACATCAAGAAAGAAAGGAAGAAAGATACTAAACCTAGAATGAGAGAAGGTATGAAAGCTAGAATGAAAGACATCAAGAAAGAAAGAAAGAAACTTCAGATTGAATGAGAGAAGGTATGAAAGCTTGAATTATAGATATCAAGAAAGAAAGAAACAAAGAATGAAAGAAACTAAAGATAGAATGAGAGAAGGTATGAAAGCTAGAATGAAAGACATCAAGAAAGAAAGGAAGAAAGATACCAAAGATACAATGAGAGAAGGTATGAAAGCTAGAATGAAAGCTATCAAGAAAGAAAGAAAGAAAGAAACAAACTAAAGATAGAATAGAGAAGGTATGAAAGGAATAAGGAAAGTTATCAAGAAAGAAAGAATGAAACTAATATAGATTCAGAGAATGTATGAAAGCTAGAATGAAAGACATCAAGAAAGAAAGGAAGAAAGATACCAAAGATAGAATGAGAGAAGGTATGAAAGCTAAAATGAAAGATATCAAGAATGAAAGAAAGAAAGAAATTAACAAACGATAGAATGAGAGAAGGTATGAAAGGAATAATGAAAGATATCAAGAAAGAAAGAAAAAAAAATAAAGATAGAATGAGAGAAGGTATGAAAGCTAGAATGAAAGAAAGAAAGAAAGAAATAAAGAAAGAAAGAAACGAAATATAGAATGAGAGAAGGTATGAAAGCTAGAATGAAAGATATGAAGAAAGAAACAAACAAGGAAAGAAAGAAACTAAAGATAGAATGAGAGAAGGTATAAAAGCTAGAATGAAAGACATCAAGGAAGGAAGAAAGAAATTAACTAAAGATAGAATGAGAGAAGGTATGAAAAGTTGAATGAAAGATATCAAGAAAGAAAGAAACAAACTAAAGATAGAATGAGAGATGTAATGAAAGCTAGAATGAAAGATATCGAGAAAAAAGATATTAACTAAAGATAGAATGAGAGAAGGTAAGAAAACTAGAATGAAAGACATCAAGAAAGAAAGAAAGAAACTAGAGATAGAATGAGAGAAGGTATGAAAGCTAGAATGAAAGCTATCAAGAAAGAAAGAAAGAAACAAACAAACAAAGGATAGAATGAGAGAAGGAATAAAAGCTAGAATGAAAGACATCAAGAAAGAAAGAAAAAAATATAGATAGAATGAGAGAAAGTATGAAAGCTAGAATGAAAGATATGAAAAAGAAACAAACAAAGAAAGAAATTCACTAAAGATAGATTGAGAGAAGGTATGAAAGCTAGAATGAAAGACATCAAGAATGAAGGAAATAAAGAATTTAACTAAAGATAGAATGAGAGAAGGTATGAAAGCTAGAATGAAAGCTATCAAGAAAGAAAGAAAGAAAGAAACAAATAAACAAACTAAAGATTGAATAGAGGTATGAAAGGAATAATGAAAGATATGAAGAAAGAAAGAAAGAAAGAAACTAAAATAGAATAAGAAAAGGTATGAAAGCTAGAATGAAAGACATCAAGAAAGAAAGAAAAAAAATAAAGATAGAATGAGTGAAAGTATGAAAGCTAGAATGAAAGACATCAAGAATGAAAGAAAGAAACAAATAAACAAACTAAAGATTGAATAGAGGTATGAAAGGAATAATGAAAGATATCAAGAAAGAGAGAAAGAAAGAAACTAAAATAGAATGAGAGAATGTATGAAAGCTAGAATGAAAGATATCACGAAAGAAAGAAACAAAGAAAGAAAGAAACTAAAGACAGAATGAGAGAAGGTATGAAAGCTAGAATGAAAGACATCAAGAATGAAAGAAATAAAGAATATAACTAAAGATAGAATGGGAGAAGGTATGAAAGCTAGAATGAAAGATATCAAGAATGAAAGAAAGAAATTAACAAACGATAGAATGAGAGAAGGTATGAAAGGAATAATGAAAGATATCAAGAAAGAAAGAAAAATAAATAAAGATAGAATGAGAGAAGGTATGAATGCTAGAATGAAAGATATCAAGAAAGAAAGAAACAAAGAAAAAAAGAAACTAAAGATAGAATGAGAGAAGGTATGAAAGCTAGAATGAAATACATCAAGAAAGAAAGAAAGAAAGAAATAAACTAAAGATAGAATGAGAGAAGGTATGAAAGCTAGAATGAAAGACATCAAGAAAGAAAGAAACTAAAGATAGAATGAGAGAAGGTATGAAAGCTAGAATGAAAGATATAAAGAAAGAAACAAACAAAGAAAGAAAGAAACTAAAGATAGAATGAGAGAAGGTATGAAAGCTAGAATGAAAGACATCAACAAAGAAATAAATAAAAATAATAAAGCTAGAATGAGAGAAGGTATGAAATCTAGATTGAAAGATGTCAAGAAAGAAAGAAAGAAACTTTAGATTGAATGAGAGAAGGTATGAAAGCTAGTATTATAGATATCAAGAAAGAAAGAAACAAAGAATGAAAGAAACTAAAGATAGAATGAGAGAATGTATGAAAGCTAGAATGAAAGATATCACGAAAGAAACAAAGAAAGAAGAAACTAAAGATAGAATGAGAGAAGGTATGAAAGCTAGAATGAAAGCTATCAAGAAAGAAAGAAAGAAACAAATAAACAAACTAAAGATTGTATAGAATTATGAAAGGAATAATGAAAGATATCCAGAAAGAAAGAAAGAAATAAACTAAAATAGAATAAGAAAAGGTATGAAAGCTAGAATGAAAGACATCAAGAAAGAAAGGAAGAAAGATACCAAAGATAGAATGGGAGAAGTTATGAAAGCTAGAATGAAAGATATCAAGAATGAAAGAAAGAAAGAAATTAACAAACGAAAGCATGAGAGAAGGTATGAAAGCTAGAATGAAAGATATGAAGAAAGAAATAAACAAAGAAAGAAAGAAAATAAAGATAGAATGAGAGAAGGTATGAAACCTAGAATGAAAGACATCAAAGAAGAAAGAAAGAAAGAAATTAACTAAAGATAGAATGAGAGAAGTTATGAAAAGTAGAATGAAAGATATCAAGAAAGAAAGAAAGAAACTAAAGATAGAATGAGAGAAGTTATGAAAGCTAGAATGAAAGTTATCAAGAAAGAAAGAAATAAAAAAACTAAAGATAGAATGAGAAGGAATAAAAGCTAGAATGAAAGACATGAAGAAAGAAAGAAAAAAATAAAGATAGAATGAGAGAAAGTATGAAAGCTAGAATGAGATATCACGAAAGAAAGAAACAAAGAAAGAAAGAAACTAAAGATAGAATGAGAGAAGGTAAGAAATCTAGAATGAAATACATCAAGAAAGAAGGAAAGAAACTAGAGATAGAATGAGAGAAGGTATGAAAGCTAGAATGAAAGCTATCAAGAAAGAAAGAAAGAAACAAACAAACTAAGGATAGAATGAGAGAAGGAATAAAAGCTAGAATGAAAGACATCATGAGAGAAAGAAAAAAATAGAGATAGAATGAGAGAAAGTATGAAAGCTAGAATGAAAGATATCAAGAAAGAAAGAAACAAAGAATGAAAGAAACTAAAGATAGAATGAGAGAAGGTATGAAAGCTAGAATGAAAGACATCAAGAAAGAAAGAAAGAAAGAAATAAACTAAAGATAGAATGAGAGAAGGTATGAAAGCTAGAATGAAAGACATCAAGAAAGAAAGAAATTAAAGATAGAATGAGAGAAGGTATGAAAGCTAGAATGAAAGATATGAAGAAAGAAACACACAAAGAAAGAACGAAACTAAAGATAGAATGAGAGAAGGTATGAAAGCTAGAATGAAAGACATCAACAAAGAAAGAAATAAAAATACTAAAGATAGAATGAGAGAAGGTATGAAATCTAGATTGAAAGATATTAAGAATGAAAGAAAGAAAGGAAAATAACTAAAGTTAGAATGAGAGAAGGTATGAAAGCTAGAATGAAAGACATCAAGAAAGAAAGAAAGAAACTTCAGATTGAATGAGAGAAGGTATGAAAGCTAGTATTATAGATATCAAGAAAGAAAGAAACAAAGAATGAAAGAAACTAAAGATAGAATGAGAGACGGTATGAAAGCTAGAATGAAAGACATCAAGAAAGAAAGGAAGAAAGATAACACAGATAGAATGAGAGAAGGTATGAAAGCTAGAATGAAAGCTATCAAGAAAGAAAGAAAGAAACTAAAATAGATTGAGAGAATATATGAAAGCTAGAATGAAAGACATCAAGAAACAAAGGAAGAAAGATACCAAAGATAGAATGAGAGAAGGTATGAAAGCTAAAATGAAAGATATCAAGAATGAAAGAAAGAAACTAAAATAGAATGAGAGAAGGTATGAAAGCTAGAATGAAATATATCAAGAAAGAAAGAAATAAACTAAAGATAGAATGAGAGAAGGTATGAAAGCTAGAATAAAAGACATCAAGAAAGAAAGGAAGAAAGATACTAAAGCTAGAATGAGAGAAGGTATGAAAGCTAGAATGAAAGACATCAAGAAAGAAAGAAAGAAACTTCAGATTGAATGAGAGAAGGTATGAAAGCTTGAATTATAGATATCAAGAAAGAAAGAAACAAAGAATGAAAGAAACTAAAGATAGAATGAGAGAAGGTATGAAAGCTAGAATGAAAGACATCAAGAAAGAAAGGAAGAAAGATACCAAAGATAGAATGAGAGAAGGTATGAAAGCTAGAATGAAAGCTATCAAGAAAGAAAGAAAGAAAGAAACAAACTAAAGATAGAATAGAGAAGGTATGAAAGGAATAATGAAAGTTATCAAGAAAGAAAGAATGAAACTAATATAGATTCAGAGAATGTATGAAAGCTAGAATGAAAGACATCAAGAAAGAAAGGAAGAAAGATACCAAAGATAGAATGAGAGAAGGTATGAAAGCTAAAATGAAAGATATCAAGAATGAAAGAAAGAAAGAAATTAACAAACGATAGAATGAGAGAAGGTATGAAAGGAATAATGAAAGATATCAAGAAAGAAAGAAAGAAACTAAAATAGAATGAGAGAAGGTATGAAAGCTAGAATGAAATATATCAAGAAAGAAAGAAATAAACTAAAGATAGAATGAGAGAAGGTATGAAAGCTAGAATGAAAGACATCAAGAAAGAAAGGAAGAAAGATACTAAAGCTAGAATGAGAGAAGGTATGAAAGCTAGAAGGAAAGATATCAAGAATGAAATAAATAAATAAATTAAGTAAAGATAGAATGAGAGAAGGTATGAAAGCTGGAATTAAAGATATCAAGAAAAAAAAAGAATTTAACTGAAGATATATTGAGAGAAGGTATAAAAGCTAGAATGAAAGACATCAAGAAAGAAAGAAAGAAACTAAAGATAGAATGAGAGGTATGAAAGCTAGAATGAAAGACATCAAGAAAAAAAGAAAGAAAGAAACTAAAGATAGAATGAGAAGGTATGAAAGCTAGAATGAAAGACTTCAAGAAAGAAAGAAAGAATATAAACAGAATGAGAGAAGGTATGAAAGGAAGAATGAAAGATATCAAGAAAGAAAAAAAGAAAGAAAGAAACTAAAATAGAATAAGAAAAGGTATGAAAGCTAGAATGAAAGACATCAAGAAAGAAAGGAAGAAAGATACCAAAGATAGAATGAGAGAAGGTATGAGAGCTAGAATGAAAGATATCAAGAAAAGAAAGAAATTAACTAAAGATAGAATGAGAAAAGGTATGATTGCTAGAATGAAAGACATCAAGAAAGAAAGAAAGAAACTAGAGATAGAATGAGAGAAGGTATGAAAGCTAGAAATAAAGATATCAAGAAACAAAGAAAGAAAGAAACTAAAGATAGAATGAGAGAAGGTATGAAACCTTGAATGATAGATATCAATAATGAAAGAAAGAAAGAAATTAACTAAAGATAGATTGAGAGAAGGTATGAAAGCTAGAATAAAAACTATCAACAAAGAAAGAAAGAAAGAAAGACACTAAAGATAGAATGAGAGAATGAATAAAAGCTAGAATGAAACACATCAAGAAAGAAAGAAAAAAATAAATATAGAATGAGAGAAGGTATGAAAGCTAGAATGAAATACATCAAGAATGAGAGAAATAAAGAATTTAACTAAAGATAGAAGGAGAGAAGGTATGAAAGCTAGAATGAAAGCTACCAAGAAAGAAAGAAAGAAACATATAAACATACTAAAGATTGAATAGAGGTATGAAAGGAATAATGTAAGATATCAAGAAAGAAAGAAAGAAAGAAAGAAAGAAACTAAAATAGAATGAGAGAATGTATGAAAGCTAGAATGAAAGATATCACGAAAGAAAGAAACAAAGAAAGAAGAAACTAAAGATAGAATGAGAGAAGGTATGAAAGCTAGAATGAAAGCTATCAAGAGACAAAGAAAGAAACAAATGAACAAACTAAAGATTGAATAGAGGTATGAAAGGAATAATGTAAGATATCAAGAAAGAAAGAAAGAAAGAAAGAAACTAAAATAGAATGAGATAATGTATGAAAGCTAGAATGAAAGATATCACGAAAGAAAGAAAGAAAGAAAGAAGAAACTAAAGATAGAATGAGAGAAGTTATGAAAGCTAGAATGAAAGCTATCAAGAAAGAAAGAAAGAAACAAAGAAACAAACTAAAGATTGAATAGAGGTATGAAAGGAATAATGAAAGATATCCAGAAAGAAAGAAAGAAAGAAACTAAAATAGAATAAGAAAAGGTATGAAAGATAGAATGAAAGACATCAAGAAAGAAAGGAAGAAAGATACCAAAGATAGAATGGGAGAAGGTATGAAAGCTAGAATGAAAGATATCAAGAATGAAAGAAAGAAAGAAATTAACAAACGAAAGAATGAGAAGGTATGAAAGGAATAATGAAAGATATCAAGAAAGAAACAGAGAAACTAAAGATAGAATGAGAGAAGGTATGAAAGCTAGAATGAAAGACATCAAGAAAGAAAGAAACTAAAGATAGAATGGGAGATGGTATGAAAGCTGGAATGAAAGATATGAAGAAAGAAACAAACAAAGAAAGAAAGAAACTAAAGATAGAATGAGAGAAGGTATGAAAGCTAGAATGAAAGACATCAACAAAGAAATAAAAAATAATACAAATGCTAGAATGAAAGAAGGTATGAAATCTAGATTGAAAGATATCAAGAAAGAAAGAAAGAAACTTCAGATTGAATGAGAGAAGGTATGAAAGCTAGTATTATAGATATCAAGAAAGAAAGAAACAAAGAATGAAAGAAACTAAAGATAGAATGAGAGAAGGTATGAAAGCTAGAATGAAAGACATCAAGAAAGAAAGGAAGAAAGTTACCACAGATAGAACGAGAGTAGATATGAAAGCTAGAAAGAAAGCTATCAAAAAAGAAAGAAATAAACTAAAATAGATTGAGAGAATATATGAATGCTAGAATGAAAGACATCAAGAAGGAAAGGAAGAAAGATACCAAAGTTAGAATGAGAGAAGGTATGAAAGCTAAAATGAAAGATATCAAGAATGAAAGAAAGAAAGAAATTAACAAACGATAGAATGAGAGAAGGTATGAAAGGAATAAAGAAAGATATCAAGAAAGAAAGAAAGAAACTAAAGCTAGAATGGGTGAAGGTATGAAAGCTAGAATGAAAGACATCAAGAAAGAAAGAAAGAAAGAAACTAAAGCTAGAATGAGAGAAGGTATGAAAGCTAGAATGAAAGATATCAAGAAAGAAAGAAACTAAAGATAGAATGAGAGAAGGTATGAAAGCTAGAATGAAAGATATGAAGAAAGAAATAAACAAAGAAAGAAAGAAACTAAAGATAGAATGAGAGAAGGTATGAAACCTAGAATGAAAGACATCAAAGAAGAAAGAAAGAAACTAGAGATAGAATGAGAGAAGGTATGAAAGCTGGAATGAAAGCTATCAAGAAAGAAAGAAAGAAACAAACTAAGGATAGAATGTGAAAAGGAATAAAAGTTAGAATGAAAGACATCAAAAAAGAAAGAAAAAAAATAGAGATAGAATGAGAGAAAGTATGAAAGCTAGAATGAAAGATATCAAGAAAGAAACAAACAGAGAAAGAAAGAAACTAAAGATAGAATGAGAGAATGTATGAAAGCTAGAATGAAAGACATCAAGAAAGAAAGAAAGAAAGAAATAAACTAAAGATAGAATGAGAGAAGGTATGAAAACTAGAATGAAAGACATCAAGAAAGAAAGAAAGAAACTAAAGATAGAATGAGAGAAGGTATGAGAGCTAGAATGAAAGATATCAAGAAAAGAAAGAAATTAACTAAAGATAGAATGAGAAAAGGTATGATTGCTAGAATGAAAGACATCAAGAAAGAAAGAAAGAAACTAGAGATAGAATGAGAGAAGGTATGAAAGCTAGAAATAAAGATATCAAGAAACAAAGAAAGAAAGAAACTAAAGATAGAATGAGAGAAGGTATGAAACCTTGAATGATAGATATCAATAATGAAAGAAAGAAAGAAATTAACTAAAGATAGATTGAGAGAAGGTATGAAAGCTAGAATAAAAACTATCAACAAAGAAAGAAAGAAAGAAACACACTAAAGATAGAATGAGAGAATGAATAAAAGCTAGAATGAAACACATCAAGAAAGAAAGAAAAAAAATAAATATAGAATGAGAGAAGGTATGAAAGCTAGAATGAAATACATCAAGAATGAAAGAAATAAAGAATTTAACTAAAGATAGAAGGAGAGAAGGTATGAAAGCTAGAATGAAAGCTACCAAGAAAGAAAGAAAGAAACATATAAACATACTAAAGATTGAATAGAGGTATGAAAGGAATAATGTAAGATATCAAGAAAGAAAGAAAGAAAGAAAGAAACTAAAATAGAATGAGAGAATGTATGAAAGCTAGAATGAAAGATATCACGAAAGAAAGAAACAAAGAAAGAAGAAACTAAAGATAGAATGAGAGAAGGTATGAAAGCTAGAATGAAAGCTATCAAGAGACAAAGAAAGAAACAAATGAACAAACTAAAGATTGAATAGAGGTATGAAAGGAATAATGTAAGATATCAAGAAAGAAAGAAAGAAAGAAAGAAACTAAAATAGAATGAGAGAATGTATGAAAGCTAGAATGAAAGATATCACGAAAGAAAGAAACAAAGAAAGAAGAAACTAAAGATAGAATGAGAGAAGTTATGAAAGCTAGAATGAAAGCTATCAAGAAAGAAAGAAAGAAACAAAGAAACAAACTAAAGATTGAATAGATTTATGAAAGGAATAATGAAAGATATCCAGAAAGAAAGAAAGAAAGAAACTAAAATAGAATAAGAAAAGGTATGAAAGATAGAATGAAAGACATCAAGAAAGAAAGGAAGAAAGATACCAAAGACAGAATGGGAGAAGGTATGAAAGCTAGAATGAAAGATATCAAGAATGAAAGAAAGAAAGAAATTAACAAACGAAAGAATGAGAGAAGGTATGAAAGGAATAATGAAAGATATCAAGAAAGAAAGAAAGAAACTAAAGATAGAATGAGAGAAGGTATGAAAGCTAGAATGAAAGACATCAAGAAAGAAAGAAACTAAAGATAGAATGGGAGATGGTATGAAAGCTGGAATGAAAGATATGAAGAAAGAAACAAACAAAGAAAGAAAGAAACTAAAGATAGAATGAGAGAAGGTATGAAAGCTAGAATGAAAGACATCAACAAAGAAATAAATAATAATACAAATGCTAGAATGAAAGAAGGTATGAAATCTAGATTGAAAGATATCAAGAAAGAAAGAAAGAAACTTCAGATTGAATGAGAGAAGGTATGAAAGCTAGTATTATAGATATCAAGAAAGAAAGAAACAAAGAATGAAAGAAACTAAAGATAGAATGAGAGAAGGTATGAAAGCTAGAATGAAAGACATCAAGAAAGAAAGGAAGAAAGTTACCACAGATAGAACGAGAGTAGATATGAAAGCTAGAATGAAAGCTATCAAAAAAGAAAGAAATAAACTAAAATAGATTGAGAAAATATATGAATGCTAGAATGAAAGACATCAAGAAGGAAAGGAAGAAAGATACCAAAGTTAGAATGAGAGAAGGTATGAAAGCTAAAATGAAAGATATCAAGAATAAAAGAAAGAAAGAAATTAACAAACGATAGAATGAGAGGTATGAAAGCTAAAATGAAAGATGTCAAGAATGAAAGAAAGAAAGAAATTAACAAACGATAGAATGAGAGAAGGTATGAAAGGAATAATGAAAGATATCAAGAAAGAAAGAAAGAAACTAAAGCTAGAATGAGTGAAGGTATGAAAGCTAGAATGAAAGACATCAAGAAAGAAAGAAAGAAAGAAACTAAAGCTAGAATGAGAGAAGGTATGAAAGCTAGAATGAAAGATATCAAGAAAGAAAGAAACTAAAGATAGAATGAGAGAAGGTATGAAAGCTAGAATGAAAGATATGAAGAAAGAAATAAACAAAGAAAGAAAGAAACTAAAGATAGAATGAGAGAAGGTATGAAACCTAGAATGAAAGACATCAAAGAAGAAAGAAAGAAAGAAATTAACTAAAGATAGAATGAGAGAAGTTATGAAAAGTAGAATGAAAGATATCAAGAAAGAAAGAAAGAAACTAAAGATAGAATGAGAGAAGTTATGAAAGCTAGAATGAAAGTTATCAAGAAAGAAATAAATAAAAAAACTAAAGATAGAATGAGAAGGAATAAAAGCTAGAATGAAAGACATGAAGAAAGAAAGAAAAAAATAAAGATAGAATGAGAGAAAGTATGAAAGCTAGAATGAGATATCACGAAAGAAAGAAACAAAGAAAGAAAGAAACTAAAGATAGAATGAGAGAAGGTAAGAAATCTAGAATGAAATACATCAAGAAAGAAGGAAAGAAACTAGAGATAGAATGAGAGAAGGTATGAAAGCTAGAATGAAAGCTATCAAGAAAGAAAGAAAGAAACAAACAAACTAAGGATAGAATGAGAGAAGGAATAAAAGCTAGAATGAAAGACATCATGAGAGAAAGAAAAAAATAGAGATAGAATGAGAGAAAGTATGAAAGCTAGAATGAAAGATATCAAGAAAGAAAGAAACAAAGAATGAAAGAAACTAAAGATAGAATGAGAGAAGGTATGAAAGCTAGAATGAAAGATATGAAGAAAGAAACACACAAAGAAAGAACGAAACTAAAGATAGAATGAGAGAAGGTATGAAACCTAGAATGAAAGACATCAACAAAGAAAGAAATAAAAATACTAAAGATAGAATGAGAGAAGGTATGAAATCTAGATTGAAAGATATTAAGAATGAAAGAAAGAAAGGAAAATAACTAAAGATAGAATGAGAGAAGGTATGAAAGCTAGAATGAAAGACATCAAGAAAGAAAGAAAGAAACTTCAGATTGAATGAGAGAAGGTATGAAAGCTAGTATTATAGATATCAAGAAAGAAAGAAACAAAGAATGAAAGAAACTAAAGATAGAATGAGAGACGGTATGAAAGCTAGAATGAAAGACATCAAGAAAGAAAGGAAGAAAGATAACACAGATAGAATGAGAGAAGGTATGAAAGCTAGAATGAAAGCTATCAAGAAAGAAAGAAAGAAACTAAAATAGATTGAGAGAATATATGAAAGCTAGAATGAAAGACATCAAGAAACAAAGGAAGAAAGATACCAAAGATAGAATGAGAGAAGGTATGAAAGCTAAAATGAAAGATATCAAGAATGAAAGAAAGAAACTAAAATAGAATGAGAGAAGGTATGAAAGCTAGAATGAAATATATCAAGAAAGAAAGAAATAAACTAAAGATAGAATGAGAGAAGGTATGAAAGCTAGAATAAAAGACATCAAGAAAGAAAGGAAGAAAGATACTAAAGCTAGAATGAGAGAAGGTATGAAAGCTAGAATGAAAGACATCAAGAAAGAAAGAAAGAAACTTCAGATTGAATGAGAGAAGGTATGAAAGCTTGAATTATAGATATCAAGAAAGAAAGAAACAAAGAATGAAAGAAACTAAAGATAGAATGAGAGAAGGTATGAAAGCTAGAATGAAAGACATCAAGAAAGAAAGAAAGAAACTTCAGATTGAATGAGAGAAGGTATGAAAGCTTGAATTATAGATATCAAGAAAGAAAGAAACAAAGAATGAAAGAAACTAAAGATAGAATGAGAGAAGGTATGAAAGCTAGAATGAAAGACATCAAGAAAGAAAGGAAGAAAGATACCAAAGATAGAATGAGAGAAGGTATGAAAGCTAGAATGAAAGCTATCAAAAAAGAAAGAAAGAAAGAAACAAACTAAAGATAGAATAGAGAAGGTATGAAAGGAATAATGAAAGTTATCAAGAAAGAAAGAATGAAACTAATATAGATTCAGAGAATGTATGAAAGCTAGAATGAAAGACATCAAGAAAGAAAAGAAGAAAGATACCAAAGATAGAATGAGAGAAGGTATGAAAGCTAAAATGAAAGATATCAAGAATGAAAGAAAGAAAGAAATTAACAAACGATAGAATGAGAGAAGGTATGAAAGGAATAATGAAAGATATCAAGAAAGAAAGAAAGAAACTAAAATAGAATGAGAGAAGGTATGAAAGCTAGAATGAAATATATCAAGAAAGGAAGAAAGATACTAAAGCTAGAATGAGAGAAGGTATGAAAGCTAGAAGGAAAGATATCAAGAATGAAATAAATAAATAAATTAAGTAAAGATAGAATGAGAGAAGGTATGAAAGCTGGAATTAAAGATATCAAGAAAAAAAAAGAATTTAACTGAAGATATATTGAGAGAAGGTATAAAAGCTAGAATGAAAGACATCAAGAAAGAAAGAAAGAAACTAAAGATAGAATGAGAGGTATGAAAGCTAGAATGAAAGACATCAAGAACAAAAGAAAGAAAGAAACTAAAGATAGAATGAGAAGGTATGAAAGCTAGAATGAAAGACTTCAAGAAAGAAAGAAAGAATATAAACAGAATGAGAGAAGGTATGAAAGGAAGAATGAAAGATATCAAGAAAGAAAAAAAGAAAGAAAGAAACTAAAATAGAATAAGAAAAGGTATGAAAGCTAGAATGAAAGACATCAAGAAAGAAAGGAAGAAAGATACCAAAGATAGAATGAGAGAAGGTATGAAAGCTAGAATGAAAGCTATCAAGAAAGAAAGAAAGAAAGAAAGAAAGAAACTAAAGATAGAATAGAGAAGGTATGAAAGGAATAATGAAAGTTATCAGGAAAGAAAGAATGAAACTAAAATAGATTCAGAGAATGTATGAAAGCTAGAATGAAAGACATCAAGAAAGAAAGGAAGAAAGATACCAAAGATAGAATGAGAGAAGGTATGAAAGCTAAAATGAAAGATATCAAGAATGAAAGAAAGAAAGAAATTAACAAACGATAGAATGAGAGAAGCTATGAAAGGAATAATGAAAGATATCAAGAAAGAAAGAAAGAAACTAAAATAGAATGAGAGAATGTATGAAAGCTAGAATGATATATATGAAGAAAGAAAGGAAGAAAGATACTAAAGCTAGAATGAGAGAAGGTATGAAAGCTAGAAGGAAAGATATCAAGAATGAAATAAATAAATAAATTAAGTAAAGATAGAATGAGATAAGGTATGAAAGCTGGAATTAAAGATATCAAGAAAAAAAAAGAATTTAACTGAAGATATATTGAGAGACGGTATGAAAGGTAGAATGAAAGACATCAAGAAAGAAAGAAATTAACTAAAGATAGAATGAGAGAAGGTATAAAAGCTAGAATGAAAGACATCAAGAAAGAAAGTAACTAAAAATAGAATGAGAGGTATGAAAGCTAGAATGAAAGACATCAAGAAAAAAAGAAAGATAGAAACTAAAGATATAATGAGAAGGTATGAAAGCTAGAATGAAAGACTTCAAGAAAGAAAGAAAGAACCTAAACAGAATGAGAGAAGGTATGAAAGGAAGAATGAAAGATATCAAGAAAGAAAAAAAGAAAGAAAGAAACTAAAATAGAATAAGAAAAGGTATGAAAGCTAGAATGAAAGACATCAAGAAAGAAAGGAAGAAAGATACCAAAGATAGAATGGGAGAAGGTATGAAAGCTAGAATGAAAGATATCAAGAATGAAAGAAAGAAAGAAACAAACAAACTAAAGATAGAATAGAGAAGGTATGAAAGGAATAATGAAAGACATCAAGAAAGAAAGGAAGAAAGATACCAAAGATAGAATGAGAGAAGGTATGAAAGCTAAAATGAAAGATATCAAGAATGAAAGAAAGAAAGAAATTAACAAACGATAGAATGAGAGAAGGTATGAAAGGAATAATGAAAGATATCAAGAAAGAAAGAAACTAAAATAGAATGAGAGAAGGTATGAAAGCTAGAATGAAATATATCAAGAAAGAAAGAAAAAAACTAAAGATAGAATGAGAGAAGGTATGAAAGCTAGAATAAAAGACATCAAGAAAGAAAGGAAGAAAGATACTAAACCTAGAATGAGAGAAGGTATGAAAGCTAGAATGAAAGACATCAAGAAAGAAAGAAAGAAACTTCAGATTGAATGAGAGAAGGTATGAAAGCTTGAATTATAGATATCAAGAAAGAAAGAAACAAAGAATGAAAGAAACTAAAGATAGAATGAGAGAAGGTATGAAAGCTAGAATGAAAGACATCAAGAAAGAAAGGAAGAAAGATACCAAAGATACAATGAGAGAAGGTATGAAAGCTAGAATGAAAGCTATCAAGAAAGAAAGAAAGAAACAAATAAACAAACTAAAGATTGTATAGAATTATGAAAGGAATAATGAAAGATATCCAGAAAGAAAGAAAGAAAGAAACTAAAATAGAATAAGAAAAGGTATGAAAGCTAGAATGAAAGACATCAAGAAAGAAAGGAAGAAAGATACCAAAGATAGAATGGGAGAAGTTATGAAAGCTAGAATGAAAGATATCAAGAATGAAAGAAAGAAAGAAATTAACAAACGAAAGCATGAGAGAAGGTATGAAAGCTAGAATGAAAGATATGAAGAAAGAAATAAACAAAGAAAGAAAGAAACTAAAGATAGAATGAGAGAAGGTATGAAACCTAGAATGAAAGACATCAAAGAAGAAAGAAAGAAAGAAATTAACTAAAGATAGAATGAGAGAAGTTATGAAAAGTAGAATGAAAGATATCAAGAAAGAAAGAAAGAAACTAAAGATAGAATGAGAGAAGTTATGAAAGCTAGAATGAAAGTTATCAAGAAAGAAAGAAATAAAAAAACTAAAGATAGAATGAGAAGGAATAAAAGCTAGAATGAAAGACATGAAGAAAGAAAGAAAAAAATAAAGATAGAATGAGAGAAAGTATGAAAGCTAGAATGAGATATCACGAAAGAAAGAAATAAAGAAAGAAAGAAACTAAAGATAGAATGAGAGAAGGTAAGAAATCTAGAATGAAATACATCAAGAAAGAAGGAAAGAAACTAGAGATAGAATGAGAGAAGGTATGAAAGCTAGAATGAAAGCTATCAAGAAAGAAAGAAAGAAACAAACAAACTAAGGATAGAATGAGAGAAGGAATAAAAGCTAGAATGAAAGACATCATGAGAGAAAGAAAAAAATAGAGATAGAATGAGAGAAAGTATGAAAGCTAGAATGAAAGATATCAAGAAAGAAAGAAACAAAGAATGAAAGAAACTAAAGATAGAATGAGAGAAGGTATGAAAGCTAGAATGAAAGACATCAAGAAAGAAAGAAAGAAAGAAATAAACTAAAGATAGAATGAGAGAAGGTATGAAAGCTAGAATGAAAGACATCAAGAAAGAAAGAAATTAAAGATAGAATGAGAGAAGGTATGAAAGCTAGAATGAAAGATATGAAGAAAGAAACACACAAAGAAAGAACGAAACTAAAGATAGAATGAGAGAAGGTATGAAAGCTAGAATGAAAGACATCAACAAAGAAAGAAATAAAAATACTAAAGATAGAATGAGAGAAGGTATGAAATCTAGATTGAAAGATATTAAGAATGAAAGAAAGAAAGGAAAATAACTAAAGTTAGAATGAGAGAAGGTATGAAAGCTAGAATGAAAGACATCAAGAAAGAAAGAAAGAAACTTCAGATTGAATGAGAGAAGGTATGAAAGCTAGTATTATAGATATCAAGAAAGAAAGAAACAAAGAATGAAAGAAACTAAAGATAGAATGAGAGACGGTATGAAAGCTAGAATGAAAGACATCAAGAAAGAAAGGAAGAAAGATAACACAGATAGAATGAGAGAATATATGAAAGCTAGAATGAAAGCTATCAAGAAAGAAAGAAAGAAACTAAAATAGATTGAGAGAATATATGAAAGCTAGAATGAAAGACATCAAGAAACAAAGGAAGAAAGATACCAAAGATAGAATGAGAGAAGGTATGAAAGCTAAAATGAAAGATATCAAGAATGAAAGAAAGAAACTAAAATAGAATGAGAGAAGGTATGAAAGCTAGAATGAAATATATCAAGAAAGAAAGAAATAAACTAAAGATAGAATGAGAGAAGGTATGAAAGCTAGAATAAAAGACATCAAGAAAGAAAGGAAGAAAGATACTAAAGCTAGAATGAGAGAAGGTATGAAAGCTAGAATGAAAGACATCAAGAAAGAAAGAAAGAAACTTCAGATTGAATGAGAGAAGGTATGAAAGCTTGAATTATAGATATCAAGAAAGAAAGAAACAAAGAATGAAAGAAACTAAAGATAGAATGAGAGAAGGTATGAAAGCTAGAATGAAAGACATCAAGAAAGAAAGGAAGAAAGATACCAAAGATAGAATGAGAGAAGGTATGAAAGCTAGAATGAAAGCTATCAAGAAAGAAAGAAAGAAAGAAACAAACTAAAGATAGAATAGAGAAGGTATGAAAGGAATAATGAAAGTTATCAAGAAAGAAAGAATGAAACTAATATAGATTCAGAGAATGTATGAAAGCTAGAATGAAAGACATCAAGAAAGAAAGGAAGAAAGATACCAAAGATAGAATGAGAGAAGGTATGAAAGCTAAAATGAAAGATATCAAGAATGAAAGAAAGAAAGAAATTAACAAACGATAGAATGAGAGAAGGTATGAAAGGAATAATGAAAGATATCAAGAAAGAAAGAAAGAAACTAAAATAGAATGAGAGAAGGTATGAAAGCTAGAATGAAATATATCAAGAAAGAAAGAAATAAACTAAAGATAGAATGAGAGAAGGTATGAAAGCTAGAATGAAAGACATCAAGAAAGAAAGGAAGAAAGATACTAAAGCTAGAATGAGAGAAGGTATGAAAGCTAGAAGGAAAGATATCAAGAATGAAATAAATAAATAAATTAAGTAAAGATAGAATGAGAGAAGGTATGAAAGCTGGAATTAAAGATATCAAGAAAAAAAAAGAATTTAACTGAAGATATATTGAGAGAAGGTATAAAAGCTAGAATGAAAGACATCAAGAAAGAAAGAAAGAAACTAAAGATAGAATGAGAGGTATGAAAGCTAG
Organism: Intellagama lesueurii; assembly: GCA_037013535.1. Taxonomy (NCBI): domain Eukaryota; kingdom Metazoa; phylum Chordata; class Lepidosauria; order Squamata; family Agamidae; genus Intellagama; species Intellagama lesueurii. The sequence goes on from JBAJHW010000013.1 coordinate 9,438,441, forward strand.
AATGAAAGACATCAAGAAAAAAAGAAAGAAAGAAACTAAAGATAGAATGAGAAGGTATGAAAGCTAGAATGAAAGACTTCAAGAAAGAAAGAAAGAATATAAACAGAATGAGAGAAGGTATGAAAGGAAGAATGAAAGATATCAAGAAAGAAAAAAAGAAAGAAAGAAACTAAAATAGAATAAGAAAAGGTATGAAAGCTAGAATGAAAGACATCAAGAAAGAAAGGAAGAAAGATACCAAAGATAGAATGAGAGAAGGTTTGAGAGCTAGAATGAAAGATATCAAGAAAAGAAAGAAATTAACTAAAGATAGAATGAGAAAAGGTATGATTGCTAGAATGAAAGACATCAAGAAAGAAAGAAAGAAACTAGAGATAGAATGAGAGAAGGTATGAAAGCTAGAAATAAAGATATCAAGAAACAAAGAAAGAAAGAAACTAAAGATAGAATGAGAGAAGGTATGAAACCTTGAATGATAGATATCAATAATGAAAGAAAGAAAGAAATTAACTAAAGATAGATTGAGAGAAGGTATGAAAGCTAGAATAAAAACTATCAACAAAGAAAGAAAGAAAGAAACACACTAAATATAGAATGAGAGAATGAATAAAAGCTAGAATGAAACACATCAAGAAAGAAAGAAAAAAATAAATATAGAATGAGAGAAGGTATGAAAGCTAGAATGAAATACATCAAGAATGAGAGAAATAAAGAATTTAACTAAAGATAGAAGGAGAGAAGGTATGAAAGCTAGAATGAAAGCTACCAAGAAAGAAAGAAAGAAACATATAAACATACTAAAGATTGAATAGAGGTATGAAAGGAATAATGTAAGATATCAAGAAAGAAAGAAAGAAAGAAAGAAACTAAAATAGAATGAGAGAATGTATGAAAGCTAGAATGAAAGATATCACGAAAGAAATTAACAAAGAAAGAAGAAACTAAAGATAGAATGAGAGAAGGTATGAAAGCTAGAATGAAAGCTATCAAGAGACAAAGAAAGAAACAAATGAACAAACTAAAGATTGAATAGAGGTATGAAAGGAATAATGTAAGATATCAAGAAAGAAAGAAAGAAAGAAAGAAACTAAAATAGAAGGAGATAATGTATGAAAGCTAGAATGAAAGATATCACGAAAGAAAGAAACAAAGAAAGAAGAAACTAAAGATAGAATGAGAGAAGTTATGAAAGCTAGAATGAAAGCTATCAAGAAAGAAAGAAAGAAACAAAGAAACAAACTAAAGATTGAATAGAGGTATGAAAGGAATAATGAAAGATATCCAGAAAGAAAGAAAGAAAGAAACTAAAATAGAATAAGAAAAGGTATGAAAGATAGAATGAAAGACATCAAGAAAGAAAGGAAGAAAGATACCAAAGATAGAATGGGAGAAGGTATGAAAGCTAGAATGAAAGATATCAAGAATGAAAGAAAGAAAGAAATTAACAAACGAAAGAATGAGAAGGTATGAAAGGAATAATGAAAGATATCAAGAAAGAAAGAAAGAAACTAAAGATAGAATGAGAGAAGGTATGAAAGCTAGAATGAAAGACATCAAGAAAGAAAGAAACTAAAGATAGAATGGGAGATGGTATGAAAGCTGGAATGAAAGATATGAAGAAAGAAACAAACAAAGAAAGAAAGAAACTAAAGATAGAATGAGAGAAGGTATGAAAGCTAGAATGAAAGACATCAACAAAGAAATAAAAAATAATACAAATGCTAGAATGAAAGAAGGTATGAAATCTAGATTGAAAGATATCAAGAAAGAAAGAAAGAAACTTCAGATTGAATGAGAGAAGGTATGAAAGCTAGTATTATAGATATCAAGAAAGAAAGAAACAAAGAATGAAAGAAACTAAAGATAGAATGAGAGAAGGTATGAAAGCTAGAATGAAAGACATCAAGAAAGAAAGGAAGAAAGTTACCACAGATAGAACGAGAGTAGATATGAAAGCTAGAAAGAAAGCTATCAAAAAAGAAAGAAATAAACTAAAATAGATTGAGAGAATATATGAATGCTAGAATGAAAGACATCAAGAAGGAAAGGAAGAAAGATACCAAAGTTAGAATGAGAGAAGGTATGAAAGCTAAAATGAAAGATATCAAGAATGAAAGAAAGAAAGAAATTAATAAACGATAGAATGAGAGGTATGAAAGCTAAAATGAAAGATATCAAGAATGAAAGAAAGAAAGAAATTAACAAACGATAGAATGAGAGAAGGTATGAAAGGAATAAAGAAAGATATCAAGAAAGAAAGAAAGAAACTAAAGCTAGAATGGGTGAAGGTATGAAAGCTAGAATGAAAGACATCAAGAAAGAAAGAAAGAAAGAAACTAAAGCTAGAATGAGAGAAGGTATGAAAGCTAGAATGAAAGATATCAAGAAAGAAAGAAACTAAAGATAGAATGAGAGAAGGTATGAAAGCTAGAAGGAAAGATATGAAGAAAGAAATAAACAAAGAAAGAAAGAAACTAAAGATAGAATGAGAGAAGGTATGAAACCTAGAATGAAAGACATCAAAGAAGAAAGAAAGAAACTAGAGATAGAATGAGAGAAGGTATGAAAGCTGGAATGAAAGCTATCAAGAAAGAAAGAAAGAAACAAACTAAGGATAGAATGTGAAAAGGAATAAAAGTTAGAATGAAAGACATCAAGAAAGAAAGAAAAAAAATAGAGATAGAATGAGAGAAAGTATGAAAGCTAGAATGAAAGATATCAAGAAAGAAACAAACAGAGAAAGAAAGAAACTAAAGATAGAATGAGAGAATGTATGAAAGCTAGAATGAAAGACATCAAGAAAGAAAGGAAGAAAGAAATAAACTAAAGATAGAATGAGAGAAGGTATGAAAACTAGAATGAAAGACATCAAGAAAGAAAGAAAGAAACTAAAGATAGAATGAGAGAAGGTATGAGAGCTAGAATGAAAGATATCAAGAAAAGAAAGAAATTAACTAAAGATAGAATGAGAAAAGGTATGATTGCTAGAATGAAAGACATCAAGAAAGAAAGAAAGAAACTAGAGATGGAATGAGAGAAGGTATGAAAGCTAGAAATAAAGATATCAAGAAACAAAGAAAGAAAGAAACTAAAGATAGAATGAGAGAAGGTATGAAACCTTGAATGATAGATATCAATAATGAAAGAAAGAAAGAAATTAACTAAAGATAGATTGAGAGAAGGTATGAAAGCTAGAATAAAAACTATCAACAAAGAAAGAAAGAAAGAAACACACTAAAGATAGAATGAGAGAATGAATAAAAGCTAGAATGAAACACATCAAGAAAGAAAGAAAAAAAATAAATATAGAATGAGAGAAGGTATGAAAGCTAGAATGAAATACATCAAGAATGAAAGAAATAAAGAATTTAACTAAAGATAGAAGGAGAGAAGGTATGAAAGCTAGAATGAAAGCTACCAAGAAAGAAAGAAAGAAACATATAAACATACTAAAGATTGAATAGAGGTATGAAAGGAATAATGTAAGATATCAAGAAAGAAAGAAAGAAAGAAAGAAACTAAAATAGAATGAGAGAATGTATGAAAGCTAGAATGAAAGATATCACGAAAGAAAGAAACAAAGAAAGAAGAAACTAAAGATAGAATGAGAGAAGGTATGAAAGCTAGAATGAAAGCTATCAAGAGACAAAGAAAGAAACAAATGAACAAACTAAAGATTGAATAGAGGTATGAAAGGAATAATGTAAGATATCAAGAAAGAAAGAAAGAAAGAAAGAAACTAAAATAGAATGAGAGAATGTATGAAAGCTAGAATGAAAGATATCACGAAAGAAAGAAACAAAGAAAGAAGAAACTAAAGATAGAATGAGAGAAGTTATGAAAGCTAGAATGAAAGCTATCAAGAAAGAAAGAAAGAAACAAAGAAACAAACTAAAGATTGAATAGATTTATGAAAGGAATAATGAAAGATATCCAGAAAGAAAGAAAGAAAGAAACTAAAATAGAATAAGAAAAGGTATGAAAGATAGAATGAAAGACATCAAGAAAGAAAGGAAGAAAGATACCAAAGACAGAATGGGAGAAGGTATGAAAGCTAGAATGAAAGATATCAAGAATGAAAGAAAGAAAGAAATTAACAAACGAAAGAATGAGAGAAGGTATGAAAGGAATAATGAAAGATATCAAGAAAGAAAGAAAGAAACTAAAGATAGAATGAGAGAAGGTATGAAAGCTAGAATGAAAGACATCAAGAAAGAAAGAAACTAAAGATAGAATGGGAGATGGTATGAAAGCTGGAATGAAAGATATGAAGAAAGAAACAAACAAAGAAAGAAAGAAACTAAAGATAGAATGAGAGAAGGTATGAAAGCTAGAATGAAAGACATCAACAAAGAAATAAATAATAATACAAATGCTAGAATGAAAGAAGGTATGAAATCTAGATTGAAAGATATCAAGAAAGAAAGAAAGAAACTTCAGATTGAATGAGAGAAGGTATGAAAGCTAGTATTATAGATATCAAGAAAGAAAGAAACAAAGAATGAAAGAAACTAAAGATAGAATGAGAGAAGGTATGAAAGCTAGAATGAAAGACATCAAGAAAGAAAGGAAGAAAGTTACCACAGATAGAACGAGAGTAGATATGAAAGCTAGAATGAAAGCTATCAAAAAAGAAAGAAATAAACTAAAATAGATTGAGAAAATATATGAATGCTAGAATGAAAGACATCAAGAAGGAAAGGAAGAAAGATACCAAAGTTAGAATGAGAGAAGGTATGAAAGCTAAAATGAAAGATATCAAGAAAGAAAGAAACTAAAGATAGAATGAGAGAAGGTATGAAAGCTAGAATGAAAGATATGAAGAAAGAAATAAACAAAGAAAGAAAGAAACTAAAGATAGAATGAGAGAAGGTATGAAACCTAGAATGAAAGACATCAAAGAAGAAAGAAAGAAAGAAATTAACTAAAGATAGAATGAGAGAAGTTATGAAAAGTAGAATGAAAGATATCAAGAAAGAAAGAAAGAAACTAAAGATAGAATGAGAGAAGTTATGAAAGCTAGAATGAAAGTTATCAAGAAAGAAATAAATAAAAAAACTAAAGATAGAATGAGAAGGAATAAAAGCTAGAATGAAAGACATGAAGAAAGAAAGAAAAAAATAAAGATAGAATGAGAGAAAGTATGAAAGCTAGAATGAGATATCACGAAAGAAAGAAACAAAGAAAGAAAGAAACTAAAGATAGAATGAGAGAAGGTAAGAAATCTAGAATGAAATACATCAAGAAAGAAGGAAAGAAACTAGAGATAGAATGAGAGAAGGTATGAAAGCTAGAATGAAAGCTATCAAGAAAGAAAGAAAGAAACAAACAAACTAAGGATAGAATGAGAGAAGGAATAAAAGCTAGAATGAAAGACATCATGAGAGAAAGAAAAAAATAGAGATAGAATGAGAGAAAGTATGAAAGCTAGAATGAAAGATATCAAGAAAGAAAGAAACAAAGAATGAAAGAAACTAAAGATAGAATGAGAGAAGGTATGAAAGCTAGAATGAAAGATATGAAGAAAGAAACACACAAAGAAAGAACGAAACTAAAGATAGAATGAGAGAAGGTATGAAACCTAGAATGAAAGACATCAACAAAGAAAGAAATAAAAATACTAAAGATAGAATGAGAGAAGGTATGAAATCTAGATTGAAAGATATTAAGAATGAAAGAAAGAAAGGAAAATAACTAAAGATAGAATGAGAGAAGGTATGAAAGCTAGAATGAAAGACATCAAGAAAGAAAGAAAGAAACTTCAGATTGAATGAGAGAAGGTATGAAAGCTAGTATTATAGATATCAAGAAAGAAAGAAACAAAGAATGAAAGAAACTAAAGATAGAATGAGAGACGGTATGAAAGCTAGAATGAAAGACATCAAGAAAGAAAGGAAGAAAGATAACACAGATAGAATGAGAGAAGGTATGAAAGCTAGAATGAAAGCTATCAAGAAAGAAAGAAAGAAACTAAAATAGATTGAGAGAATATATGAAAGCTAGAATGAAAGACATCAAGAAACAAAGGAAGAAAGATACCAAAGATAGAATGAGAGAAGGTATGAAAGCTAAAATGAAAGATATCAAGAATGAAAGAAAGAAACTAAAATAGAATGAGAGAAGGTATGAAAGCTAGAATGAAATATATCAAGAAAGAAAGAAATAAACTAAAGATAGAATGAGAGAAGGTATGAAAGCTAGAATAAAAGACATCAAGAAAGAAAGGAAGAAAGATACTAAAGCTAGAATGAGAGAAGGTATGAAAGCTAGAATGAAAGACATCAAGAAAGAAAGAAAGAAACTTCAGATTGAATGAGAGAAGGTATGAAAGCTTGAATTATAGATATCAAGAAAGAAAGAAACAAAGAATGAAAGAAACTAAAGATAGAATGAGAGAAGGTATGAAAGCTAGAATGAAAGACATCAAGAAAGAAAGAAAGAAACTTCAGATTGAATGAGAGAAGGTATGAAAGCTTGAATTATAGATATCAAGAAAGAAAGAAACAAAGAATGAAAGAAACTAAAGATAGAATGAGAGAAGGTATGAAAGCTAGAATGAAAGACATCAAGAAAGAAAGGAAGAAAGATACCAAAGATAGAATGAGAGAAGGTATGAAAGCTAGAATGAAAGCTATCAAAAAAGAAAGAAAGAAAGAAACAAACTAAAGATAGAATAGAGAAGGTATGAAAGGAATAATGAAAGTTATCAAGAAAGAAAGAATGAAACTAATATAGATTCAGAGAATGTATGAAAGCTAGAATGAAAGACATCAAGAAAGAAAAGAAGAAAGATACCAAAGATAGAATGAGAGAAGGTATGAAAGCTAAAATGAAAGATATCAAGAATGAAAGAAAGAAAGAAATTAACAAACGATAGAATGAGAGAAGGTATGAAAGGAATAATGAAAGATATCAAGAAAGAAAGAAAGAAACTAAAATAGAATGAGAGAAGGTATGAAAGCTAGAATGAAATATATCAAGAAAGGAAGAAAGATACTAAAGCTAGAATGAGAGAAGGTATGAAAGCTAGAAGGAAAGATATCAAGAATGAAATAAATAAATAAATTAAGTAAAGATAGAATGAGAGAAGGTATGAAAGCTGGAATTAAAGATATCAAGAAAAAAAAAGAATTTAACTGAAGATATATTGAGAGAAGGTATAAAAGCTAGAATGAAAGACATCAAGAAAGAAAGAAAGAAACTAAAGATAGAATGAGAGGTATGAAAGCTAGAATGAAAGACATCAAGAACAAAAGAAAGAAAGAAACTAAAGATAGAATGAGAAGGTATGAAAGCTAGAATGAAAGACTTCAAGAAAGAAAGAAAGAATATAAACAGAATGAGAGAAGGTATGAAAGGAAGAATGAAAGATATCAAGAAAGAAAAAAAGAAAGAAAGAAACTAAAATAGAATAAGAAAAGGTATGAAAGCTAGAATGAAAGACATCAAGAAAGAAAGGAAGAAAGATACCAAAGATAGAATGAGAGAAGGTATGAAAGCTAGAATGAAAGCTATCAAGAAAGAAAGAAAGAAAGAAAGAAAGAAACTAAAGATAGAATAGAGAAGGTATGAAAGGAATAATGAAAGTTATCAGGAAAGAAAGAATGAAACTAAAATAGATTCAGAGAATGTATGAAAGCTAGAATGAAAGACATCAAGAAAGAAAGGAAGAAAGATACCAAAGATAGAATGAGAGAAGGTATGAAAGCTAAAATGAAAGATATCAAGAATGAAAGAAAGAAAGAAATTAACAAACGATAGAATGAGAGAAGCTATGAAAGGAATAATGAAAGATATCAAGAAAGAAAGAAAGAAACTAAAATAGAATGAGAGAATGTATGAAAGCTAGAATGATATATATGAAGAAAGAAAGGAAGAAAGATACTAAAGCTAGAATGAGAGAAGGTATGAAAGCTAGAAGGAAAGATATCAAGAATGAAATAAATAAATAAATTAAGTAAAGATAGAATGAGATAAGGTATGAAAGCTGGAATTAAAGATATCAAGAAAAAAAAAGAATTTAACTGAAGATATATTGAGAGACGGTATGAAAGGTAGAATGAAAGACATCAAGAAAGAAAGAAATTAACTAAAGATAGAATGAGAGAAGGTATAAAAGCTAGAATGAAAGACATCAAGAAAGAAAGTAACTAAAAATAGAATGAGAGGTATGAAAGCTAGAATGAAAGACATCAAGAAAAAAAGAAAGATAGAAACTAAAGATATAATGAGAAGGTATGAAAGCTAGAATGAAAGACTTCAAGAAAGAAAGAAAGAATCTAAACAGAATGAGAGAAGGTATGAAAGGAAGAATGAAAGATATCAAGAAAGAAAAAAAGAAAGAAAGAAACTAAAATAGAATAAGAAAAGGTATGAAAGCTAGAATGAAAGACATCAAGAAAGAAAGGAAGAAAGATACCAAAGATAGAATGGGAGAAGGTATGAAAGCTAGAATGAAAGATATCAAGAATGAAAGAAAGAAAGAAACAAACAAACTAAAGATAGAATAGAGAAGGTATGAAAGGAATAATGAAAGACATCAAGAAAGAAAGGAAGAAAGATACCAAAGATAGAATGAGAGAAGGTATGAAAGCTAAAATGAAAGATATCAAGAATGAAAGAAAGAAAGAAATTAACAAACGATAGAATGAGAGAAGGTATGAAAGGAATAATGAAAGATATCAAGAAAGAAAGAAACTAAAATAGAATGAGAGAAGGTATGAAAGCTAGAATGAAATATATCAAGAAAGAAAGAAAAAAACTAAAGATAGAATGAGAGAAGGTATGAAAGCTAGAATAAAAGACATCAAGAAAGAAAGGAAGAAAGATACTAAACCTAGAATGAGAGAAGGTATGAAAGCTAGAATGAAAGACATCAAGAAAGAAAGAAAGAAACTTCAGATTGAATGAGAGAAGGTATGAAAGCTTGAATTATAGATATCAAGAAAGAAAGAAACAAAGAATGAAAGAAACTAAAGATAGAATGAGAGAAGGTATGAAAGCTAGAATGAAAGACATCAAGAAAGAAAGGAAGAAAGATACCAAAGATACAATGAGAGAAGGTATGAAAGCTAGAATGAAAGCTATCAAGAAAGAAAGAAAGAAACAAATAAACAAACTAAAGATTGTATAGAATTATGAAAGGAATAATGAAAGATATCCAGAAAGAAAGAAAGAAAGAAACTAAAATAGAATAAGAAAAGGTATGAAAGCTAGAATGAAAGACATCAAGAAAGAAAGGAAGAAAGATACCAAAGATAGAATGGGAGAAGTTATGAAAGCTAGAATGAAAGATATCAAGAATGAAAGAAAGAAAGAAATTAACAAACGAAAGCATGAGAGAAGGTATGAAAGCTAGAATGAAAGATATGAAGAAAGAAATAAACAAAGAAAGAAAGAAACTAAAGATAGAATGAGAGAAGGTATGAAACCTAGAATGAAAGACATCAAAGAAGAAAGAAAGAAAGAAATTAACTAAAGATAGAATGAGAGAAGTTATGAAAAGTAGAATGAAAGATATCAAGAAAGAAAGAAAGAAACTAAAGATAGAATGAGAGAAGTTATGAAAGCTAGAATGAAAGTTATCAAGAAAGAAAGAAATAAAAAAACTAAAGATAGAATGAGAAGGAATAAAAGCTAGAATGAAAGACATGAAGAAAGAAAGAAAAAAATAAAGATAGAATGAGAGAAAGTATGAAAGCTAGAATGAGATATCACGAAAGAAAGAAATAAAGAAAGAAAGAAACTAAAGATAGAATGAGAGAAGGTAAGAAATCTAGAATGAAATACATCAAGAAAGAAGGAAAGAAACTAGAGATAGAATGAGAGAAGGTATGAAAGCTAGAATGAAAGCTATCAAGAAAGAAAGAAAGAAACAAACAAACTAAGGATAGAATGAGAGAAGGAATAAAAGCTAGAATGAAAGACATCATGAGAGAAAGAAAAAAATAGAGATAGAATGAGAGAAAGTATGAAAGCTAGAATGAAAGATATCAAGAAAGAAAGAAACAAAGAATGAAAGAAACTAAAGATAGAATGAGAGAAGGTATGAAAGCTAGAATGAAAGACATCAAGAAAGAAAGAAAGAAAGAAATAAACTAAAGATAGAATGAGAGAAGGTATGAAAGCTAGAATGAAAGACATCAAGAAAGAAAGAAATTAAAGATAGAATGAGAGAAGGTATGAAAGCTAGAATGAAAGATATGAAGAAAGAAACACACAAAGAAAGAACGAAACTAAAGATAGAATGAGAGAAGGTATGAAAGCTAGAATGAAAGACATCAACAAAGAAAGAAATAAAAATACTAAAGATAGAATGAGAGAAGGTATGAAATCTAGATTGAAAGATATTAAGAATGAAAGAAAGAAAGGAAAATAACTAAAGTTAGAATGAGAGAAGGTATGAAAGCTAGAATGAAAGACATCAAGAAAGAAAGAAAGAAACTTCAGATTGAATGAGAGAAGGTATGAAAGCTAGTATTATAGATATCAAGAAAGAAAGAAACAAAGAATGAAAGAAACTAAAGATAGAATGAGAGACGGTATGAAAGCTAGAATGAAAGACATCAAGAAAGAAAGGAAGAAAGATAACACAGATAGAATGAGAGAAGGTATGAAAGCTAGAATGAAAGCTATCAAGAAAGAAAGAAAGAAACTAAAATAGATTGAGAGAATATATGAAAGCTAGAATGAAAGACATCAAGAAACAAAGGAAGAAAGATACCAAAGATAGAATGAGAGAAGGTATGAAAGCTAAAATGAAAGATATCAAGAATGAAAGAAAGAAACTAAAATAGAATGAGAGAAGGTATGAAAGCTAGAATGAAATATATCAAGAAAGAAAGAAATAAACTAAAGATAGAATGAGAGAAGGTATGAAAGCTAGAATAAAAGACATCAAGAAAGAAAGGAAGAAAGATACTAAAGCTAGAATGAGAGAAGGTATGAAAGCTAGAATGAAAGACATCAAGAAAGAAAGAAAGAAACTTCAGATTGAATGAGAGAAGGTATGAAAGCTTGAATTATAGATATCAAGAAAGAAAGAAACAAAGAATGAAAGAAACTAAAGATAGAATGAGAGAAGGTATGAAAGCTAGAATGAAAGACATCAAGAAAGAAAGGAAGAAAGATACCAAAGATAGAATGAGAGAAGGTATGAAAGCTAGAATGAAAGCTATCAAGAAAGAAAGAAAGAAAGAAACAAACTAAAGATAGAATAGAGAAGGTATGAAAGGAATAATGAAAGTTATCAAGAAAGAAAGAATGAAACTAATATAGATTCAGAGAATGTATGAAAGCTAGAATGAAAGACATCAAGAAAGAAAGGAAGAAAGATACCAAAGATAGAATGAGAGAAGGTATGAAAGCTAAAATGAAAGATATCAAGAATGAAAGAAAGAAAGAAATTAACAAACGATAGAATGAGAGAAGGTATGAAAGGAATAATGAAAGATATCAAGAAAGAAAGAAAGAAACTAAAATAGAATGAGAGAAGGTATGAAAGCTAGAATGAAATATATCAAGAAAGAAAGAAATAAACTAAAGATAGAATGAGAGAAGGTATGAAAGCTAGAATGAAAGACATCAAGAAAGAAAGGAAGAAAGATACTAAAGCTAGAATGAGAGAAGGTATGAAAGCTAGAAGGAAAGATATCAAGAATGAAATAAATAAATAAATTAAGTAAAGATAGAATGAGAGAAGGTATGAAAGCTGGAATTAAAGATATCAAGAAAAAAAAAGAATTTAACTGAAGATATATTGAGAGAAGGTATAAAAGCTAGAATGAAATACATCAAGAAAGAAAGAAAGAAACTAAAGATAGAATGAGAGGTATGAAAGCTAGAATGAAAGACATCAAGAAAAAAAGAAAGAAAGAAACTAAAGATAGAATGAGAAGGTATGAAAGCTAGAATGAAAGACTTCAAGAAAGAAAGAAAGAATATAAACAGAATGAGAGAAGGTATGAAAGGAAGAATGAAAGATATCAAGAAAGAAAAAAAGAAAGAAAGAAACTAAAATAGAATAAGAAAAGGTATGAAAGCTAGAATGAAAGACATCAAGAAAGAAAGGAAGAAAGATACCAAAGATAGAATGAGAGAAGGTTTGAGAGCTAGAATGAAAGATATCAAGAAAAGAAAGAAATTAACTAAAGATAGAATGAGAAAAGGTATGATTGCTAGAATGAAAGACATCAAGAAAGAAAGAAAGAAACTAGAGATAGAATGAGAGAAGGTATGAAAGCTAGAAATAAAGATATCAAGAAACAAAGAAAGAAAGAAACTAAAGATAGAATGAGAGAAGGTATGAAACCTTGAATGATAGATATCAATAATGAAAGAAAGAAAGAAATTAACTAAAGATAGATTGAGAGAAGGTATGAAAGCTAGAATAAAAACTATCAACAAAGAAAGAAAGAAAGAAACACACTAAATATAGAATGAGAGAATGAATAAAAGCTAGAATGAAACACATCAAGAAAGAAAGAAAAAAATAAATATAGAATGAGAGAAGGTATGAAAGCTAGAATGAAATACATCAAGAATGAGAGAAATAAAGAATTTAACTAAAGATAGAAGGAGAGAAGGTATGAAAGCTAGAATGAAAGCTACCAAGAAAGAAAGAAAGAAACATATAAACATACTAAAGATTGAATAGAGGTATGAAAGGAATAATGTAAGATATCAAGAAAGAAAGAAAGAAAGAAAGAAACTAAAATAGAATGAGAGAATGTATGAAAGCTAGAATGAAAGATATCACGAAAGAAAGAAACAAAGAAAGAAGAAACTAAAGATAGAATGAGAGAAGGTATGAAAGCTAGAATGAAAGCTATCAAGAGACAAAGAAAGAAACAAATGAACAAACTAAAGATTGAATAGAGGTATGAAAGGAATAATGTAAGATATCAAGAAAGAAAGAAAGAAAGAAAGAAACTAAAATAGAATGAGATAATGTATGAAAGCTAGAATGAAAGATATCACGAAAGAAAGAAACAAAGAAAGAAGAAACTAAAGATAGAATGAGAGAAGTTATGAAAGCTAGAATGAAAGCTATCAAGAAAGAAAGAAAGAAACAAAGAAACAAACTAAAGATTGAATAGAGGTATGAAAGGAATAATGAAAGATATCCAGAAAGAAAGAAAGAAAGAAACTAAAATAGAATAAGAAAAGGTATGAAAGATAGAATGAAAGACATCAAGAAAGAAAGGAAGAAAGATACCAAAGATAGAATGGGAGAAGGTATGAAAGCTAGAATGAAAGATATCAAGAATGAAAGAAAGAAAGAAATTAACAAACGAAAGAATGAGAAGGTATGAAAGGAATAATGAAAGATATCAAGAAAGAAAGAAAGAAACTAAAGATAGAATGAGAGAAGGTATGAAAGCTAGAATGAAAGACATCAAGAAAGAAAGAAACTAAAGATAGAATGGGAGATGGTATGAAAGCTGGAATGAAAGATATGAAGAAAGAAACAAACAAAGAAAGAAAGAAACTAAAGATAGAATGAGAGAAGGTATGAAAGCTAGAATGAAAGACATCAACAAAGAAATAAAAAATAATACAAATGCTAGAATGAAAGAAGGTATGAAATCTAGATTGAAAGATATCAAGAAAGAAAGAAAGAAACTTCAGATTGAATGAGAGAAGGTATGAAAGCTAGTATTATAGATATCAAGAAAGAAAGAAACAAAGAATGAAAGAAACTAAAGATAGAATGAGAGAAGGTATGAAAGCTAGAATGAAAGACATCAAGAAAGAAAGGAAGAAAGTTACCACAGATAGAACGAGAGTAGATATGAAAGCTAGAAAGAAAGCTATCAAAAAAGAAAGAAATAAACTAAAATAGATTGAGAGAATATATGAATGCTAGAATGAAAGACATCAAGAAGGAAAGGAAGAAAGATACCAAAGTTAGAATGAGAGAAGGTATGAAAGCTAAAATGAAAGATATCAAGAATGAAAGAAAGAAAGAAATTAACAAACGATAGAATGAGAGGTATGAAAGCTAAAATGAAAGATATCAAGAATGAAAGAAAGAAAGAAATTAACAAACGATAGAATGAGAGAAGGTATGAAAGGAATAAAGAAAGATATCAAGAAAGAAAGAAAGAAACTAAAGCTAGAATGGGTGAAGGTATGAAAGCTAGAATGAAAGACATCAAGAAAGAAAGAAAGAAAGAAACTAAAGCTAGAATGAGAGAAGGTATGAAAGCTAGAATGAAAGATATCAAGAAAGAAAGAAACTAAAGATAGAATGAGAGAAGGTATGAAAGCTAGAAGGAAAGATATGAAGAAAGAAATAAACAAAGAAAGAAAGAAACTAAAGATAGAATGAGAGAAGGTATGAAACCTAGAATGAAAGACATCAAAGAAGAAAGAAAGAAACTAGAGATAGAATGAGAGAAGGTATGAAAGCTGGAATGAAAGCTATCAAGAAAGAAAGAAAGAAACAAACTAAGGATAGAATGTGAAAAGGAATAAAAGTTAGAATGAAAGACATCAAGAAAGAAAGAAAAAAAATAGAGATAGAATGAGAGAAAGTATGAAAGCTAGAATGAAAGATATCAAGAAAGAAACAAACAGAGAAAGAAAGAAACTAAAGATAGAATGAGAGAATGTATGAAAGCTAGAATGAAAGACATCAAGAAAGAAAGGAAGAAAGAAATAAACTAAAGATAGAATGAGAGAAGGTATGAAAACTAGAATGAAAGACATCAAGAAAGAAAGAAAGAAACTAAAGATAGAATGAGAGAAGGTATGAGAGCTAGAATGAAAGATATCAAGAAAAGAAAGAAATTAACTAAAGATAGAATGAGAAAAGGTATGATTGCTAGAATGAAAGACATCAAGAAAGAAAGAAAGAAACTAGAGATAGAATGAGAGAAGGTATGAAAGCTAGAAATAAAGATATCAAGAAACAAAGAAAGAAAGAAACTAAAGATAGAATGAGAGAAGGTATGAAACCTTGAATGATAGATATCAATAATGAAAGAAAGAAAGAAATTAACTAAAGATAGATTGAGAGAAGGTATGAAAGCTAGAATAAAAACTATCAACAAAGAAAGAAAGAAAGAAACACACTAAAGATAGAATGAGAGAATGAATAAAAGCTAGAATGAAACACATCAAGAAAGAAAGAAAAAAAATAAATATAGAATGAGAGAAGGTATGAAAGCTAGAATGAAATACATCAAGAATGAAAGAAATAAAGAATTTAACTAAAGATAGAAGGAGAGAAGGTATGAAAGCTAGAATGAAAGCTACCAAGAAAGAAAGAAAGAAACATATAAACATACTAAAGATTGAATAGAGGTATGAAAGGAATAATGTAAGATATCAAGAAAGAAAGAAAGAAAGAAAGAAACTAAAATAGAATGAGAGAATGTATGAAAGCTAGAATGAAAGATATCACGAAAGAAAGAAACAAAGAAAGAAGAAACTAAAGATAGAATGAGAGAAGGTATGAAAGCTAGAATGAAAGCTATCAAGAGACAAAGAAAGAAACAAATGAACAAACTAAAGATTGAATAGAGGTATGAAAGGAATAATGTAAGATATCAAGAAAGAAAGAAAGAAAGAAAGAAACTAAAATAGAATGAGAGAATGTATGAAAGCTAGAATGAAAGATATCACGAAAGAAAGAAACAAAGAAAGAAGAAACTAAAGATAGAATGAGAGAAGTTATGAAAGCTAGAATGAAAGCTATCAAGAAAGAAAGAAAGAAACAAAGAAACAAACTAAAGATTGAATAGATTTATGAAAGGAATAATGAAAGATATCCAGAAAGAAAGAAAGAAAGAAACTAAAATAGAATAAGAAAAGGTATGAAAGATAGAATGAAAGACATCAAGAAAGAAAGGAAGAAAGATACCAAAGACAGAATGGGAGAAGGTATGAAAGCTAGAATGAAAGATATCAAGAATGAAAGAAAGAAAGAAATTAACAAACGAAAGAATGAGAGAAGATATGAAAGGAATAATGAAAGATATCAAGAAAGAAAGAAAGAAACTAAAGATAGAATGAGAGAAGGTATGAAAGCTAGAATGAAAGACATCAAGAAAGAAAGAAACTAAAGATAGAATGGGAGATGGTATGAAAGCTGGAATGAAAGATATGAAGAAAGAAACAAACAAAGAAAGAAAGAAACTAAAGATAGAATGAGAGAAGGTATGAAAGCTAGAATGAAAGACATCAACAAAGAAATAAATAATAATACAAATGCTAGAATGAAAGAAGGTATGAAATCTAGATTGAAAGATATCAAGAAAGAAAGAAAGAAACTTCAGATTGAATGAGAGAAGGTATGAAAGCTAGTATTATAGATATCAAGAAAGAAAGAAACAAAGAATGAAAGAAACTAAAGATAGAATGAGAGAAGGTATGAAAGCTAGAATGAAAGACATCAAGAAAGAAAGGAAGAAAGTTACCACAGATAGAACGAGAGTAGATATGAAAGCTAGAATGAAAGCTATCAAAAAAGAAAGAAATAAACTAAAATAGATTGAGAAAATATATGAATGCTAGAATGAAAGACATCAAGAAGGAAAGGAAGAAAGATACCAAAGTTAGAATGAGAGAAGGTATGAAAGCTAAAATGAAAGATATCAAGAATAAAAGAAAGAAAGAAATTAACAAACGATAGAATGAGAGGTATGAAAGCTAAAATGAAAGATATCAAGAATGAAAGAAAGAAAGAAATTAACAAACGATAGAATGAGAGAAGGTATGAAAGTAATAATGAAAGATATCAAGAAAGAAAGAAAGAAACTAAAGCTAGAATGAGTGAAGGTATGAAAGCTAGAATGAAAGACATCAAGAAAGAAAGAAAGAAAGAAACTAAAGCTAGAATGAGAGAAGGTATGAAAGCTAGAATGAAAGATATCAAGAAAGAAAGAAACTAAAGATAGAATGAGAGAAGGTATGAAAGCTAGAATGAAAGATATGAAGAAAGAAATAAACAAAGAAAGAAAGAAACTAAAGATAGAATGAGAGAAGGTATGAAACCTAGAATGAAAGACATCAAAGAAGAAAGAAAGAAAGAAATTAACTAAAGATAGAATGAGAGAAGTTATGAAAAGTAGAATGAAAGATATCAAGAAAGAAAGAAAGAAACTAAAGATAGAATGAGAGAAGTTATGAAAGCTAGAATGAAAGTTATCAAGAAAGAAATAAATAAAAAAACTAAAGATAGAATGAGAAGGAATAAAAGCTAGAATGAAAGACATGAAGAAAGAAAGAAAAAAATAAAGATAGAATGAGAGAAAGTATGAAAGCTAGAATGAGATATCACGAAAGAAAGAAAGAAAGAAAGAAAGAAACTAAAGATAGAATGAGAGAAGGTAAGAAATCTAGAATGAAATACATCAAGAAAGAAGGAAAGAAACTAGAGATAGAATGAGAGAAGGTATGAAAGCTAGAATGAAAGCTATCAAGAAAGAAAGAAAGAAACAAACAAACTAAGGATAGAATGAGAGAAGGAAGAAAAGCTAGAATGAAAGACATCATGAGAGAAAGAAAAAAATAGAGATAGAATGAGAGAAAGTATGAAAGCTAGAATGAAAGATATCAAGAAAGAAAGAAACAAAGAATGAAAGAAACTAAAGATAGAATGAGAGAAGGTATGAAAGCTAGAATGAAAGATATGAAGAAAGAAACACACAAAGAAAGAACGAAACTAAAGATAGAATGAGAGAAGGTATGAAAGCTAGAATGAAAGACATCAACAAAGAAAGAAATAAAAATACTAAAGATAGAATGAGAGAAGGTATGAAATCTAGATTGAAAGATATTAAGAATGAAAGAAAGAAAGGAAAATAACTAAAGATAGAATGAGAGAAGGTATGAAAGCTAGAATGAAAGACATCAAGAAAGAAAGAAAGAAACTTCAGATTGAATGAGAGAAGGTATGAAAGCTAGTATTATAGATATCAAGAAAGAAAGAAACAAAGAATGAAAGAAACTAAAGATAGAATGAGAGACGGTATGAAAGCTAGAATGAAAGACATCAAGAAAGAAAGGAAGAAAGATAACACAGATAGAATGAGAGAAGGTATGAAAGCTAGAATGAAAGCTATCAAGAAAGAAAGAAAGAAACTAAAATAGATTGAGAGAATATATGAAAGCTAGAATGAAAGACATCAAGAAACAAAGGAAGAAAGATACCAAAGATAGAATGAGAGAAGGTATGAAAGCTAAAATGAAAGATATCAAGAATGAAAGAAAGAAACTAAAATAGAATGAGAGAAGGTATGAAAGCTAGAATGAAATATATCAAGAAAGAAAGAAATAAACTAAAGATAGAATGAGAGAAGGTATGAAAGCTAGAATAAAAGACATCAAGAAAGAAAGGAAGAAAGATACTAAAGCTAGAATGAGAGAAGGTATGAAAGCTAGAATGAAAGACATCAAGAAAGAAAGAAAGAAACTTCAGATTGAATGAGAGAAGGTATGAAAGCTTGAATTATAGATATCAAGAAAGAAAGAAACAAAGAATGAAAGAAACTAAAGATAGAATGAGAGAAGGTATGAAAGCTAGAATGAAAGACATCAAGAAAGAAAGGAAGAAAGATACCAAAGATAGAATGAGAGAAGGTATGAAAGCTAGAATGAAAGCTATCAAAAAAGAAAGAAAGAAAGAAACAAACTAAAGATAGAATAGAGAAGGTATGAAAGGAATAATGAAAGTTATCAAGAAAGAAAGAATGAAACTAATATAGATTCAGAGAATGTATGAAAGCTAGAATGAAAGACATCAAGAAAGAAAAGAAGAAAGATACCAAAGATAGAATGAGAGAAGGTATGAAAGCTAAAATGAAAGATATCAAGAATGAAAGAAAGAAAGAAATTAACAAACGATAGAATGAGAGAAGGTATGAAAGGAATAATGAAAGATATCAAGAAAGAAAGAAAGAAACTAAAATAGAATGAGAGAAGGTATGAAAGCTAGAATGAAATATATCAAGAAAGGAAGAAAGATACTAAAGCTAGAATGAGAGAAGGTATGAAAGCTAGAAGGAAAGATATCAAGAATGAAATAAATAAATAAATTAAGTAAAGATAGAATGAGAGAAGGTATGAAAGCTGGAATTAAAGATATCAAGAAAAAAAAAGAATTTAACTGAAGATATATTGAGAGAAGGTATAAAAGCTAGAATGAAAGACATCAAGAAAGAAAGAAAGAAACTAAAGATAGAATGAGAGGTATGAAAGCTAGAATGAAAGACATCAAGAACAAAAGAAAGAAAGAAACTAAAGATAGAATGAGAAGGTATGAAAGCTAGAATGAAAGACTTCAAGAAAGAAAGAAAGAATATAAACAGAATGAGAGAAGGTATGAAAGGAAGAATGAAAGATATCAAGAAAGAAAAAAAGAAAGAAAGAAACTAAAATAGAATAAGAAAAGGTATGAAAGCTAGAATGAAAGACATCAAGAAAGAAAGGAAGAAAGATACCAAAGATAGAATGAGAGAAGGTATGAAAGCTAGAATGAAAGCTATCAAGAAAGAAAGAAAGAAAGAAAGAAAGAAACTAAAGATAGAATAGAGAAGGTATGAAAGGAATAATGAAAGTTATCAGGAAAGAAAGAATGAAACTAAAATAGATTCAGAGAATGTATGAAAGCTAGAATGAAAGACATCAAGAAAGAAAGGAAGAAAGATACCAAAGATAGAATGAGAGAAGGTATGAAAGCTAAAATGAAAGATATCAAGAATGAAAGAAAGAAAGAAATTAACAAACGATAGAATGAGAGAAGCTATGAAAGGAATAATGAAAGATATCAAGAAAGAAAGAAAGAAACTAAAATAGAATGAGAGAATGTATGAAAGCTAGAATGAAATATATCAAGAAAGAAAGGAAGAAAGATACTAAAGCTAGAATGAGAGAAGGTATGAAAGCTAGAAGGAAAGATATCAAGAATGAAATAAATAAATAAATTAAGTAAAGATAGAATGAGATAAGGTATGAAAGCTGGAATTAAAGATATCAAGAAAAAAAAAGAATTTAACTGAAGATATATTGAGAGACGGTATGAAAGGTAGAATGAAAGACATCAAGAAAGAAAGAAATTAACTAAAGATAGAATGAGAGAAGGTATAAAAGCTAGAATGAAAGACATCAAGAAAGAAAGTAACTAAAAATAGAATGAGAGGTATGAAAGCTAGAATGAAAGACATCAAGAAAAAAAGAAAGATAGAAACTAAAGATATAATGAGAAGGTATGAAAGCTAGAATGAAAGACTTCAAGAAAGAAAGAAAGAATCTAAACAGAATGAGAGAAGGTATGAAAGGAAGAATGAAAGATATCAAGAAAGAAAAAAAGAAAGAAAGAAACTAAAATAGAATAAGAAAAGGTATGAAAGCTAGAATGAAAGACATCAAGAAAGAAAGGAAGAAAGATACCAAAGATAGAATGGGAGAAGGTATGAAAGCTAGAATGAAAGATATCAAGAATGAAAGAAAGAAAGAAACAAACAAACTAAAGATAGAATAGAGAAGGTATGAAAGGAATAATGAAAGACATCAAGAAAGAAAGGAAGAAAGATACCAAAGATAGAATGAGAGAAGGTATGAAAGCTAAAATGAAAGATATCAAGAATGAAAGAAAGAAAGAAATTAACAAACGATAGAATGAGAGAAGGTATGAAAGGAATAATGAAAGATATCAAGAAAGAAAGAAAGAAACTAAAATAGAATGAGAGAAGGTATGAAAGCTAGAATGAAATATATCAAGAAAGAAAGAAAAAAACTAAAGATAGAATGAGAGAAGGTATGAAAGCTAGAATAAAAGACATCAAGAAAGAAAGGAAGAAAGATACTAAACCTAGAATGAGAGAAGGTATGAAAGCTAGAATGAAAGACATCAAGAAAGAAAGAAAGAAACTTCAGATTGAATGAGAGAAGGTATGAAAGCTTGAATTATAGATATCAAGAAAGAAAGAAACAAAGAATGAAAGAAACTAAAGATAGAATGAGAGAAGTTATGAAAGCTAGAATGAAAGACATCAAGAAAGAAAGGAAGAAAGATACCAAAGATACAATGAGAGAAGGTATGAAAGCTAGAATGAAAGCTATCAAGAAAGAAAGAAAGAAAGAAACAAACTAAAGATAGAATAGAGAAGGTATGAAAGGAATAAGGAAAGTTATCAAGAAAGAAAGAATGAAACTAATATAGATTCAGAGAATGTATGACAGCTAGAATGAAAGACATCAAGAAAGAAAGGAAGAAAGATACCAAAGATAGAATGAGAGAAGGTATGAAAGCTAAAATGAAAGATATCAAGAATGAAAGAAAGAAAGAAATTAACAAACGATAGAATGAGAGAAGGTATGAAAGGAATAATGAAAGATATCAAGAAAGAAAGAAAAAAAATAAAGATAGAATGAGAGAAGGTATGAAAGCTAGAATGAAAGAAAGAAAGAAAGAAATAAAGAAAGAAAGAAACGAAATATAGAATGAGAGAAGGTATGAAAGCTAGAATGAAAGATATGAAGAAAGAAACAAACAAGGAAAGAAAGAAACTAAAGATAGAATGAGAGAAGGTATAAAAGCTAGAATGAAAGACATCAAGGAAGGAAGAAAGAAAGAAATTAACTAAAGATAGAATGAGAGAAGGTATGAAAAGTTGAATGAAAGATATCAAGAAAGAAAGAAACAAACTAAAGATAGAATGAGAGATGTAATGAAAGCTAGAATGAAAGATATCGAGAAAAAAGATATTAACTAAAGATAGAATGAGAGAAGGTAAGAAAACTAGAATGAAAGACATCAAGAAAGAAAGAAAGAAACTAGAGATAGAATGAGAGAAGGTATGAAAGCTAGAATGAAAGCTATCAAGAAAGAAAGAAAGAAACAAACAAACAAAGGATAGAATGAGAGAAGGAATAAAAGCTAGAATGAAAGACATCAAGAAAGAAGGAAAAAAATATAGATAGAATGAGAGAAAGTATGAAAGCTAGAATGAAAGATATCAAAAAGAAACAAAGAAAGAAAGAAATTCACTAAAGATAGATTGAGAGAAGGTATGAAAGCTAGAATGAAAGACATCAAGAATGAAGGAAATAAAGAATTTAACTAAAGATAGAATGAGAGAAGGTATGAAAGCTAGAATGAAAGCTATCAAGAAAGAAAGAAAGAAAGAAACAAATAAACAAACTAAAGATTGAATAGAGGTATGAAAGGAATAATGAAAGATATGAAGAAAGAAAGAAAGAAAGAAACTAAAATAGAATAAGAAAAGGTATGAAAGCTAGAATGAAAGACATCAAGAAAGAAAGAAAAAAAATAAAGATAGAATGAGTGAAAGTATGAAAGCTAGAATAAAAGACATCAAGAATGAAAGAAAGAAACAAATAAACAAACTAAAGATTGAATAGAGGTATGAAAGGAATAATGAAAGATATCAAGAAAGAGAGAAAGAAAGAAACTAAAATAGAATGAGAGAATGTATGAAAGCTAGAATGAAAGATATCACGAAAGAAAGAAACAAAGAAAGAAAGAAACTAAAGACAGAATGAGAGAAGGTATGAAAGCTAGAATGAAAGACATCAAGAATGAAAGAAATAAAGAATATAACTAAAGATAGAATGGGAGAAGGTATGAAAGCTAGAATGAAAGATATCAAGAATGAAAGAAAGAAATTAACAAACGATAGAATGAGAGAAGGTATGAAAGGAATAATGAAAGATATCAAGAAAGAAAGAAAAAAAAATAAAGATAGAATGAGAGAAGGTATGAATGCTAGAATGAAAGATATCAAGAAAGAAAGAAACAAAGAAAAAAAGAAACTAAAGATAGAATGAGAGAAGGTATGAAAGCTAGAATGAAATACATCAAGAAAGAAAGAAAGAAAGAAATAAACTAAAGATAGAATGAGAGAAGGTATGAAAGCTAGAATGAAAGACATCAAGAAAGAAAGAAACTAAAGATAGAATGAGAGAAGGTATGAAAGCTAGAATGAAAGATATAAAGAAAGAAACAAACAAAGAAAGAAAGAAACTAAAGATAGAATGAGAGAAGGTATGAAAGCTAGAATGAAAGACATCAACAAAGAAATAAATAAAAATAATAAAGCTAGAATGAGAGAAGGTATGAAATCTAGATTGAAAGATATCAAGAAAGAAAGAAAGAAACTTTAGATTGAATGAGAGAAGGTATGAAAGCTAGTATTATAGATATCAAGAAAGAAAGAAACAAAGAATGAAAGAAACTAAAGATAGAATGAGAGAATGTATGAAAGCTAGAATGAAAGATATCACGAAAGAAACAAAGAAAGAAGAAACTAAAGATAGAATGAGAGAAGGTATGAAAGCTAGAATGAAAGCTATCAAGAAAGAAAGAAAGAAACAAATAAACAAACTAAAGATTGTATAGAATTATGAAAGGAATAATGAAAGATATCCAGAAAGAAAGAAAGAAAGAAACTAAAATAGAATAAGAAAAGGTATGAAAGCTAGAATGAAAGACATCAAGAAAGAAAGGAAGAAAGATACCAAAGATAGAATGGGAGAAGTTATGAAAGCTAGAATGAAAGATATCAAGAATGAAAGAAAGAAAGAAATTAACAAACGAAAGCATGAGAGAAGGTATGAAAGCTAGAATGAAAGATATGAAGAAAGAAATAAACAAAGAAAGAAAGAAACTAAAGATAGAATGAGAGAAGGTATGAAACCTAGAATGAAAGACATCAAAGAAGAAAGGAAGAAAGAAATTAACTAAAGATAGAATGAGAGAAGTTATGAAAAGTAGAATGAAAGATATCAAGAAAGAAAGAAAGAAACTAAAGATAGAATGAGAGAAGTTATGAAAGCTAGAATGAAAGTTATCAAGAAAGAAAGAAATAAAAAAACTAAAGATAGAATGAGAAGGAATAAAAGCTAGAATGAAAGACATGAAGAAAGAAAGAAAAAAATAAAGATAGAATGAGAGAAAGTATGAAAGCTAGAATGAGATATCACGAAAGAAAGAAACAAAGAAAGAAACTAAAGATAGAATGAGAGAAGGTAAGAAATCTAGAATGAAATACATCAAGAAAGAAGGAAAGAAACTAGAGATAGAATGAGAGAAGGTATGAAAGCTAGAATGAAAGCTATCAAGAAAGAAAGAAAGAAACAAACAAACTAAGGATAGAATGAGAGAAGGAATAAAAGCTAGAATGAAAGACATCATGAGAGAAAGAAAAAAATAGAGATAGAATGAGAGAAAGTATGAAAGCTAGAATGAAAGATATCAAGAAAGAAAGAAACAAAGAATGAAAGAAACTAAAGATAGAATGAGAGAAGGTATGAAAGCTAGAATGAAAGACATCAAGAAAGAAAGAAAGAAAGAAATAAACTAAAGATAGAATGAGAGAAGGTATGAAAGCTAGAATGAAAGACATCAAGAAAGAAAGAAATTAAAGATAGAATGAGAGAAGGTATGAAAGCTAGAATGAAAGATATGAAGAAAGAAACACACAAAGAAAGAACGAAACTAAAGATAGAATGAGAGAAGGTATGAAAGCTAGAATGAAAGACATCAACAAAGAAAGAAATAAAAATACTAAAGATAGAATGAGAGAAGGTATGAAATCTAGATTGAAAGATATTAAGAATGAAAGAAAGAAAGGAAAATAACTAAAGTTAGAATGAGAGAAGGTATGAAAGCAAGAATGAAAGACATCAAGAAAGAAAGAAAGAAACTTCAGATTGAATGAGAGAAGGTATGAAAGCTAGTATTATAGATATCAAGAAAGAAAGAAACAAAGAATGAAAGAAACTAAAGATAGAATGAGAGACGGTATGAAAGCTAGAATGAAAGACATCAAGAAAGAAAGGAAGAAAGATAACACAGATAGAATGAGAGAAGGTATGAAAGCTAGAATGAAAGCTATCAAGAAAGAAAGAAAGAAACTTAAATAGATTGAGAGAATATATGAAAGCTAGAATGAAAGACATCAAGAAACAAAGGAAGAAAGATACCAAAGATAGAATGAGAGAAGGTATGAAAGCTAAAATGAAAGATATCAAGAATGAAAGAAAGAAACTAAAATAGAATGAGAGAAGGTATGAAAGCTAGAATGAAATATATCAAGAAAGAAAGAAATAAACTAAAGATAGAATGAGAGAAGGTATGAAAGCTAGAATAAAAGACATCAAGAAAGAAAGGAAGAAAGATACTAAAGCTAGAATGAGAGAAGGTATGAAAGCTAGAATGAAAGACATCAAGAAAGAAAGAAAGAAACTTCAGATTGAATGAGAGAAGGTATGAAAGCTTGAATTATAGATATCAAGAAAGAAAGAAACAAAGAATGAAAGAAACTAAAGATAGAATGAGAGAAGTTATGAAAGCTAGAATGAAAGACATCAAGAAAGAAAGGAAGAAAGATACCAAAGATAGAATGAGAGAAGGTATGAAAGCTAGAATGAAAGCTATCAAGAAAGAAAGAAAGAAAGAAACAAACTAATGATAGAATAGAGAAGGTATGAAAGGAATAATGAAAGTTATCAAGAAAGAAAGAATGAAACTAATATAGATTCAGAGAATGTATGAAAGCTAGAATGAAAGACATCAAGAAAGAAAGGAAGAAAGATACCAAAGATAGAATGAGAGAAGGTATGAAAGCTAAAATGAAAGATATCAAGAATGAAAGAAAGAAAGTAATTAACAAACGATAGAATGAGAGAAGGTATGAAAGGAATAATGAAAGATATCAAGAAAGAAAGAAAGAAACTAAAATAGAATGAGAGAAGGTATGAAAGCTAGAATGAAATATATCAAGAAAGAAAGAAATAAACTAAAGATAGAATGAGAGAAGGTATGAAAGCTAGAATGAAAGACATCAAGAAAGAAAGGAAGAAAGATACTAAAGCTAGAATGAGAGAAGGTATGAAAGCTAGAAGGAAAGATATCAAGAATGAAATAAATAAATAAATTAAGTAAAGATAGAATGAGAGAAGGTATGAAAGCTGGAATTAAAGATATCAAGAAAAAAAAAGAATTTAACTGAAGATATATTGAGAGAAGGTATAAAAGCTAGAATGAAAGACATCAAGAAAGAAAGAAAGAAACTAAAGATAGAATGAGAGGTATGAAAGCTAGAATGAAAGACTTCAAGAAAGAAAGAAAGAATATAAACAGAATGAGAGAAGGTATGAAAGGAAGAATGAAAGATATCAAGAAAGAAAAAAAGAAAGAAAGAAACTAAAATAGAATAAGAAAAGGTATGAAAGCTAGAATGAAAGACATCAAGAAAGAAAGGAAGAAAGATACCAAAGATAGAATGAGAGAAGGTATGAGAACTAGAATGAAAGATATCAAGAAAAGAAAGAAATTAACTAAAGATAGAATGAGAAAAGGTATGATTGCTAGAATGAAAGACATCAAGAAAGAAAGAAAGAAACTAGAGATAGAATGAGAGAAGGTATGAAAGCTAGAAATAAAGATATCAAGAAACAAAGAAAGAAAGAAACTAAAGATAGAATGAGAGAAGGTATGAAACCTTGAATGATAGATATCAATAATGAAAGAAAGAAAGAAATTAACTAAAGATAGATTGAGAGAAGGTATGAAAGCTAGAATAAAAACTATCAACAAAGAAAGAAAGAAAGAAACACACTAAATATAGAATGAGAGAATGAATAAAAGCTAGAATGAAACACATCAAGAAAGAAAGAAAAAAATAAATATAGAATGAGAGAAGGTATGAAAGCTAGAATGAAATACATCAAGAATGAGAGAAATAAAGAATTTAACTAAAGATAGAAGGAGAGAAGGTATGAAAGCTAGAATGAAAGCTACCAAGAAAGAAAGAAAGAAACATATAAACATACTAAAGATTGAATAGAGGTATGAAAGGAATAATGTAAGATATCAAGAAAGAAAGAAAGAAAGAAAGAAACTAAAATAGAATGAGAGAATGTATGAAAGCTAGAATGAAAGATATCACGAAAGAAAGAAACAAAGAAAGAAGAAACTAAAGATAGAATGAGAGAAGGTATGAAAGCTAGAATGAAAGCTATCAAGAGACAAAGAAAGAAACAAATGAACAAACTAAAGATTGAATAGAGGTATGAAAGGAATAATGTAAGATATCAAGAAAGAAAGAAAGAAAGAAAGAAACTAAAATAGAATGAGAGAATGTATGAAAGCTAGAATGAAAGATATCACGAAAGAAAGAAACAAAGAAAGAAGAAACTAAAGATAGAATGAGAGAAGTTATGAAAGCTAGAATGAAAGCTATCAAGAAAGAAAGAAAGAAACAAAGAAACAAACTAAAGATTGAATAGAGGTATGAAAGGAATAATGAAAGATATCCAGAAAGAAAGAAAGAAAGAAACTAAAATAGAATAAGAAAAGGTATGAAAGATAGAATGAAAGACATCAAGAAAGAAAGGAAGAAAGATACCAAAGATAGAATGGGAGAAGGTATGAAAGCTAGAATGAAAGATATCAAGAATGAAAGAAAGAAAGAAATTAACAAACGAAAGAATGAGAGAAGGTATGAAAGGAATAATGAAAGATATCAAGAAAGAAAGAAAGAAACTAAAGATAGAATGAGAGAAGGTATGAAAGCTAGAATGAAAGACATCAAGAAAGAAAGAAACTAAAGATAGAATGGGAGATGGTATGAAAGCTGGAATGAAAGATATGAAGAAAGAAACAAACAAAGAAAGAAAGAAACTAAAGATAGAATGAGAGAAGGTATGAAAGCTAGAATGAAAGACATCAACAAAGAAATAAATAATAATACAAATGCTAGAATGAAAGAAGGTATGAAATCTAGATTGAAAGATATCAAGAAAGAAAGAAAGAAACTTCAGATTGAATGAGAGAAGGTATGAAAGCTAGTATTATAGATATCAAGAAAGAAAGAAACAAAGAATGAAAGAAACTAAAGATAGAATGAGAGAAGGTATGAAAGCTAGAATGAAAGACATCAAGAAAGAAAGGAAGAAAGTTACCACAGATAGAACGAGAGTAGATATGAAAGCTAGAATGAAAGCTATCAAAAAAGAAAGAAATAAACTAAAATAGATTGAGAAAATATATGAATGCTAGAATGAAAGACATCAAGAAGGAAAGGAAGAAAGATACCAAAGTTAGAATGAGAGAAGGTATGAAAGCTAAAATGAAAGATATCAAGAATGAAAGAAAGAAAGAAATTAACAAACGATAGAATGAGAGGTATGAAAGCTAAAATGAAAGATATCAAGAATGAAAGAAAGAAAGAAATTAACAAACGATAGAATGAGAGAAGGTATGAAAGGAATAATGAAAGATATCAAGAAAGAAAGAAAGAAACTAAAGCTAGAATGAGTGAAGGTATGAAAGCTAGAATGAAAGACATCAAGAAAGAAAGAAAGAAAGAAACTAAAGCTAGAATGAGAGAAGGTATGAAAGCTAGAATGAAAGATATCAAGAAAGAAAGAAACTAAAGATAGAATGAGAGAAGGTATGAAAGCTAGAATGAAAGATATGAAGAAAGAAATAAACAAAGAAAGAAAGAAACTAAAGATAGAATGAGAGAAGGTATGAAATCTAGAATGAAAGACATCAAAGAAGAAAGAAAGAAAGAAATTAACTAAAGATAGAATGAGAGAAGTTATGAAAAGTAGAATGAAAGATATCAAGAAAGAAAGAAAGAAACTAAAGATAGAATGAGAGAAGTTATGAAAGCTAGAATGAAAGTTATCAAGAAAGAAAGAAATAAAAAAACTAAAGATAGAATGAGAAGGAATAAAAGCTAGAATGAAAGACATGAAGAAAGAAAGAAAAAAATAAAGATAGAATGAGAGAAAGTATGAAAGCTAGAATGAGATATCACGAAAGAAAGAAACAAAGAAAGAAAGAAACTAAAGATAGAATGAGAGAAGGTAAGAAATCTAGAATGAAATACATCAAGAAAGAAGGAAAGAAATTAGAGATAGAATGAGAGAAGGTATGAAAGCTAGAATGAAAGCTATCAAGAAAGAAAGAAAGAAACAAACAAACTAAGGATAGAATGAGAGAAGGAATAAAAGCTAGAATGAAAGACATCATGAGAGAAAGAAAAAAATAGAGATAGAATGAGAGAAAGTATGAATGCTAGAATGAAAGATATCAAGAAAGAAAGAAACAAAGAATGAAAGAAACTAAAGATAGAATGAGAGAAGGTATGAAAGCTAGAATGAAAGACATCAAGAAAGAAAGAAAGAAAGAAATAAACTAAAGATAGAATGAGAGAAGGTATGAAAGCTAGAATGAAAGACATCAAGAAAGAAAGAAATTAAAAATAGAATGAGAGAAGGTATGAAAGCTAGAATGAAAGATATGAAGAAAGAAACACACAAAGAAAGAA
Source organism: Intellagama lesueurii (assembly GCA_037013535.1). Lineage (NCBI taxonomy): Eukaryota > Metazoa > Chordata > Lepidosauria > Squamata > Agamidae > Intellagama > Intellagama lesueurii. The sequence goes on from JBAJHW010000013.1 coordinate 9,467,753, forward strand.
CGAAACTAAAGATAGAATGAGAGAAGGTATGAAAGCTAGAATGAAAGACATCAACAAAGAAAGAAATAAAAATACTAAAGATAGAATGAGAGAAGGTATGAAATCTAGATTGAAAGATATTAAGAATGAAAGAAAGAAAGGAAAATAACTAAAGATAGAATGAGAGAAGGTATGAAAGCTAGAATGAAAGACATCAAGAAAGAAAGAAAGAAACTTCAGATTGAATGAGAGAAGGTATGAAAGCTAGTATTATAGATATCAAGAAAGAAAGAAACAAAGAATGAAAGAAACTAAAGATAGAATGAGAGACGGTATGAAAGCTAGAATGAAAGACATCAAGAAAGAAAGGAAGAAAGATAACACAGATAGAATGAGAGAAGGTATGAAAGCTAGAATGAAAGCTATCAAGAAAGAAAGAAAGAAACTAAAATAGATTGAGAGAATATATGAAAGCTAGAATGAAAGACATCAAGAAACAAAGGAAGAAAGATACCAAAGATAGAATGAGAGAAGGTATGAAAGCTAAAATGAAAGATATCAAGAATGAAAGAAAGAAACTAAAATAGAATGAGAGAAGGTATGAAAGCTAGAATGAAATATATCAAGAAAGAAAGAAATAAACTAAAGATAGAATGAGAGAAGGTATGAAAGCTAGAATAAAAGACATCAAGAAAGAAAGGAAGAAAGATACTAAAGCTAGAATGAGAGAAGGTATGAAAGCTAGAATGAAAGACATCAAGAAAGAAAGAAAGAAACTTCAGATTGAATGAGAGAAGGTATGAAAGCTTGAATTATAGATATCAAGAAAGAAAGAAACAAAGAATGAAAGAAACTAAAGATAGAATGAGAGAAGGTATGAAAGCTAGAATGAAAGACATCAAGAAAGAAAGGAAGAAAGATACCAAAGATAGAATGAGAGAAGGTATGAAAGCTAGAATGAAAGCTATCAAGAAAGAAAGAAAGAAAGAAACAAACTAAAGATAGAATAGAGAAGGTATGAAAGGAATAATGAAAGTTATCAAGAAAGAAAGAATGAAACTAATATAGATTCAGAGAATGTATGAAAGCTAGAATGAAAGACATCAAGAAAGAAAGGAAGAAAGATACCAAAGATAGAATGAGAGAAGGTATGAAAGCTAAAATGAAAGATATCAAGAATGAAAGAAAGAAAGAAATTAACAAACGATAGAATGAGAGAAGGTATGAAAGGAATAATGAAAGATATCAAGAAAGAAAGAAAGAAACTAAAATAGAATGAGAGAAGGTATGAAAGCTAGAATGAAATATATCAAGAAAGGAAGAAAGATACTAAAGCTAGAATGAGAGAAGGTATGAAAGCTAGAAGGAAAGATATCAAGAATGAAATAAATAAATAAATTAAGTAAAGATAGAATGAGAGAAGGTATGACAGCTGGAATTAAAGATATCAAGAAAAAAAAAGAATTTAACTGAAGATATATTGAGAGAAGGTATAAAAGCTAGAATGAAAGACATCAAGAAAGAAAGAAAGAAACTAAAGATAGAATGAGAGGTATGAAAGCTAGAATGAAAGACATCAAGACAAAAAGAAAGAAAGAAACTAAAGATAGAATGAGAAGGTATGAAAGCTAGAATGAAAGACTTCAAGAAAGAAAGAAAGAATATAAACAGAATGAGAGAAGGTATGAAAGGAAGAATGAAAGATATCAAGAAAGAAAAAAAGAAAGAAAGAAACTAAAATAGAATAAGAAAAGGTATGAAAGCTAGAATGAAAGACATCAAGAAAGAAAGGAAGAAAGATACCAAAGATAGAATGAGAGAAGGTATGAAAGCTAGAATGAAAGCTATCAAGAAAGAAAGAAAGAAAGAAAGAAACAAACTAAAGATAGAATAGAGAAGGTATGAAAGGAATAATGAAAGTTATCAGGAAAGAAAGAATGAAACTAAAATAGATTCAGAGAATGTATGAAAGCTAGAATGAAAGACATCAAGAAAGAAAGGAAGAAAGATACCAAAGATAGAATGAGAGAAGGTATGAAAGCTAAAATGAAAGATATCAAGAATGAAAGAAAGAAAGAAATTAACAAACGATAGAATGAGAGAAGCTATGAAAGGAATAATGAAAGATATCAAGAAAGAAAGAAAGAAACTAAAATAGAATGAGAGAATGTATGAAAGCTAGAATGAATTATATCAAGAAAGAAAGGAAGAAAGATACTAAAGCTAGAATGAGAGAAGGTATGAAAGCTAGAAGGAAAGATATCAAGAATGAAATAAATAAATAAATTAAGTAAAGATAGAATGAGATAAGGTATGAAAGCTGGAATTAAAGATATCAAGAAAAAAAAAGAATTTAACTGAAGATATATTGAGAGACGGTATGAAAGGTAGAATGAAAGACATCAAGAAAGAAAGAAATTAACTAAAGATAGAATGAGAGAAGGTATAAAAGCTAGAATGAAAGACATCAAGAAAGAAAGTAACTAAAAATAGAATGAGAGGTATGAAAGCTAGAATGAAAGACATCAAGAAAAAAAGAAAGATAGAAACTAAAGATATAATGAGAAGGTATGAAAGCTAGAATGAAAGACTTCAAGAAAGAAAGAAAGAATCTAAACAGAATGAGAGAAGGTATGAAAGGAAGAATGAAAGATATCAAGAAAGAAAAAAAGAAAGAAAGAAACTAAAATAGAATAAGAAAAGGTATGAAAGCTAGAATGAAAGACATCAAGAAAGAAAGGAAGAAAGATACCAAAGATAGAATGGGAGAAGGTATGAAAGCTAGAATGAAAGATATCAAGAATGAAAGAAAGAAAGAAACAAACAAACTAAAGATAGAATAGAGAAGGTATGAAAGGAATAATGAAAGACATCAAGAAAGAAAGGAAGAAAGATACCAAAGATAGAATGAGAGAAGGTATGAAAGCTAAAATGAAAGATATCAAGAATGAAAGAAAGAAAGAAATTAACAAACGATAGAATGAGAGAAGGTATGAAAGGAATAATGAAAGATATCAAGAAAGAAAGAAAGAAACTAAAATAGAATGAGAGAAGGTATGAAAGCTAGAATGAAATATATCAAGAAAGAAAAAAAAAACTAAAGATAGAATGAGAGAAGGTATGAAAGCTAGAATAAAAGACATCAAGAAAGAAAGGAAGAAAGATACTAAACCTAGAATGAGAGAAGGTATGAAAGCTAGAATGAAAGACATCAAGAAAGAAAGAAAGAAACTTCAGATTGAATGAGAGAAGGTATGAAAGCTTGAATTATAGATATCAAGAAAGAAAGAAACAAAGAATGAAAGAAACTAAAGATAGAATGAGAGAAGGTATGAAAGCTAAAATGAAAGATATCAAGAATGAAAGAAAGAAAGAAATTAACAAACGATAGAATGAGAGAAGGTATGAAAGGAATAATGAAAGATATCAAGAAAGAAAGAAAAAAAATAAAGATAGAATGAGAGAAGGTATGAAAGCTAGAATGAAAGAAAGAAAGAAAGAAATAAAGAAAGAAAGAAACGAAATATAGAATGAGAGAAGGTATGAAAGCTAGAATGAAAGATATGAAGAAAGAAACAAACAAGGAAAGAAAGAAACTAAAGATAGAATGAGAGAAGGTATAAAAGCTAGAATGAAAGACATCAAGGAAGGAAGAAAGAAAGAAATTAACTAAAGATAGAATGAGAGAAGGTATGATAAGTTGAATGAAAGATATCAAGAAAGAAAGAAACAAACTAAAGATAGAATGAGAGATGTATTGAAAGCTAGAATGAAAGATATCGAGAAAAAAGATATTAACTAAAGATAGAATGAGAGAAGGTAAGAAAACTAGAATGAAAGACATCAAGAAAGAAAGAAAGAAACTAGAGATAGAATGAGAGAAGGTATGAAAGCTAGAATGAAAGCTATCAAGAAAGAAAGAAAGAAACAAACAAACAAAGGATAGAATGAGAGAAGGAATAAAAGCTAGAATGAAAGACATCAAGAAAGAAAGAAAAAAATATAGATAGAATGAGAGAAAGTATGAAAGCTAGAATGAAAGATATCAAAAAGAAACAAACAAAGAAAGAAATTCACTAAAGATAGATTGAGAGAAGGTATGAAAGCTAGAATGAAAGACATCAAGAATGAAGGAAATAAAGAATTTAATTAAAGATAGAATGAGAGAAGGTATGAAAGCTAGAATGAAAGCTATCAAGAAAGAAAGAAAGAAAGAAACAAATAAACAAACTAAAGATTGAATAGAGGTATGAAAGGAATAATGAAAGATATGAAGAAAGAAAGAAAGAAACTAAAATAGAATAAGAAAAGGTATGAAAGCTAGAATGAAAGACATCAAGAAAGAAAGAAAAAAAATAAAGATAGAATGAGTGAAAGTATGAAAGCTAGAATGAAAGACATCAAGAATGAAAGAAAGAAACAAATAAACAAACTAAAGATTGAATAGAGGTATGAAAGGAATAATGAAAGATATCAAGAAAGAGAGAAAGAAAGAAACTAAAATAGAATGAGAGAATGTATGAAAGCTAGATGAAAGATATCACGAAAGAAAGAAACAAAGAAAGAAAGAAACTAAAGACAGAATGAGAGAAGGTATGAAAGCTAGAATGAAAGACATCAAGAATGAAAGAAATAAAGAATATAACTAAAGATAGAATGGGAGAAGGTATGAAAGCTAGAATGAAAGATATCAAGAATGAAAGAAAGAAATTAACAAACGATAGAATGAGAGAAGGTATGAAAGGAATAATGAAAGATATCAAGAAAGAAAGAAAAATAAATAAAGATAGAATGAGAGAAGGTATGAATGCTAGAATGAAAGATATCAAGAAAGAAAGAAACAAAGAAAAAAAGAAACTAAAGATAGAATGAGAGAAGGTATGAAAGCTAGAATGAAATACATCAAGAAAGAAAGAAAGAAAGAAATAAACTAAAGATAGAATGAGAGAAGGTATGAAAGCTAGAATGAAAGACATCAAGAAAGAAAGAAACTAAAGATAGAATGAGAGAAGGTATGAAAGCTAGAATGAAAGATATAAAGAAAGAAACAAACAAAGAAAGAAAGAAACTAAAGATAGAATGAGAGAAGGTATGAAAGCTAGAATGAAAGACATCAACAAAGAAATAAATAAAAATAATAAAGCTAGAATGAGAGAAGGTATTGAAATCTAGATTGAAAGATATCAAGAAAGAAAGAAAGAAACTTTAGATTGAATGAGAGAAGGTATGAAAGCTAGTATTATAGATATCAAGAAAGAAAGAAACAAAGAATGAAAGAAACTAAAGATAGAATGAGAGAATGTATGAAAGCTAGAATGAAAGATATCACGAAAGAAACAAAGAAAGAAGAAACTAAAGATAGAATGAGAGAAGGTATGAAAGCTAGAATGAAAGCTATCAAGAAAGAAAGAAAGAAACAAATAAACAAACTAAAGATTGTATAGAGGTATGAAAGGAATAATGAAAGATATCCAGAAAGAAAGAAAGAAAGAAACTAAAATAGAATAAGAAAAGGTATGAAAGCTAGAATGAAAGACATCAAGAAAGAAAGGAAGAAAGATACCAAAGATAGAATGGGAGAAGTTATGAAAGCTAGAATGAAAGATATCAAGAATGAAAGAAAGAAAGAAATTAACAAACGAAAGCATGAGAGAAGGTATGAAAGCTAGAATGAAAGATATGAAGAAAGAAATAAACAAAGAAAGAAAGAAACTAAAGATAGAATGAGAGAAGGTATGAAACCTAGAATGAAAGACATCAAAGAAGAAAGAAAGAAAGAAATTAACTAAAGATAGAATGAGAGAAGTTATGAAAAGTAGAATGAAAGATATCAAGAAAGAAAGAAACTAAAGATAGAATGAGAGAAGTTATGAAAGCTAGAATGAAAGTTATCAAGAAAGAAAGAAATAAAAAAACTAAAGATAGAATGAGAAGGAATAAAAGCTAGAATGAAAGACATGAAGAAAGAAAGAAAAAATAAAGATAGAATGAGAGAAAGTATGAAAGCTAGAATGAGATATCACGAAAGAAAGAAACAAAGAAAGAAAGAAACTAAAGATAGAATGAGAGAAGGTAAGAAATCTAGAATGAAATACATCAAGAAAGAAGGAAAGAAACTAGAGATAGAATGAGAGAAGGTATGAAAGCTAGAATGAAAGCTATCAAGAAAGAAAGAAAGAAACAAACAAACTAAGGATAGAATGAGAGAAGGAATAAAAGCTAGAATGAAAGACATCATGAGAGAAAGAAAAAAATAGAGATAGAATGAGAGAAAGTATGAAAGCTAGAATGAAAGATATCAAGAAAGAAAGAAACAAAGAATGAAAGAAACTAAAGATAGAATGAGAGAAGGTATGAAAGCTAGAATGAAAGACATCAAGAAAGAAAGAAAGAAATAAATAAACTAAAGAGAGAATGAGAGAAGGTATGAAAGCTAGAATGAAAGACATCAAGAAAGAAAGAAATTAAAGATAGAATGAGAGAAGGTATGAAAGCTAGAATGAAAGATATGAAGAAAGAAACACACAAAGAAAGAACGAAACTAAAGATAGAATGAGAGAAGGTATGAAAGCTAGAATGAAAGACATCAACAAAGAAAGAAATAAAAATACTAAAGATAGAATGAGAGAAGGTATGAAATCTAGATTGAAAGATATTAAGAATGAAAGAAAGAAAGGAAAATAACTAAAGATAGAATGAGAGAAGGTATGAAAGCTAGAATGAAAGACATCAAGAAAGAAAGAAAGAAACTTCAGATTGAATGAGAGAAGGTATGAAAGCTAGTATTATAGATATCAAGAAAGAAAGAAACAAAGAATGAAAGAAACTAAAGATAGAATGAGAGACGGTATGAAAGCTAGAATGAAAGACATCAAGAAAGAAAGGAAGAAAGATAACACAGATAGAATGAGAGAAGGTATGAAAGCTAGAATGAAAGCTATCAAGAAAGAAAGAAAGAAACTAAAATAGATTGAGAGAATATATGAAAGCTAGAATGAAAGACATCAAGAAACAAAGGAAGAAAGATACCAAAGATAGAATGAGAGAAGGTATGAAAGCTAAAATGAAAGATATCAAGAATGAAAGAAAGAAACTAAAATAGAATGAGAGAAGGTATGAAAGCTAGAATGAAATATATCAAGAAAGAAAGAAATAAACTAAAGATAGAATGAGAGAAGGTATGAAAGCTAGAATAAAAGACATCAAGAAAGAAAGGAAGAAAGATACTAAAGCTAGAATGAGAGAAGGTATGAAAGCTAGAATGAAAGACATCAAGAAAGAAAGAAAGAAACTTCAGATTGAATGAGAGAAGGTATGAAAGCTTGAATTATAGATATCAAGAAAGAAAGAAACAAAGAATGAAAGAAACTAAAGATAGAATGAGAGAAGGTATGAAAGCTAGAATGAAAGACATCAAGAAAGAAAGGAAGAAAGATACCAAAGATAGAATGAGAGAAGGTATGAAAGCTAGAATGAAAGCTATCAAGAAAGAAAGAAAGAAAGAAACAAACTAAAGATAGAATAGAGAAGGTATGAAAGGAATAATGAAAGTTATCAAGAAAGAAAGAATGAAACTAATATAGATTCAGAGAATGTATGAAAGCTAGAATGAAAGACATCAAGAAAGAAAGGAAGAAAGATACCAAAGATAGAATGAGAGAAGGTATGAAAGCTAAAATGAAAGATATCAAGAATGAAAGAAAGAAAGAAATTAACAAACGATAGAATGAGAGAAGGTATGAAAGGAATAATGAAAGATATCAAGAAAGAAAGAAAGAAACTAAAATAGAATGAGAGAAGGTATGAAAGCTAGAATGAAATATATCAAGAAAGAAAGAAATAAACTAAAGATAGAATGAGAGAAGGTATGAAAGCTAGAATGAAAGACATCAAGAAAGAAAGGAAGAAAGATACTAAAGCTAGAATGAGAGAAGGTATGAAAGCTAGAAGGAAAGATATCAAGAATGAAATAAATAAATAAATTAAGTAAAGATAGAATGAGAGAAGGTATGAAAGCTGGAATTAAAGATATCAAGAAAAAAAAAGAATTTAACTGAAGATATATTGAGAGAAGGTATAAAAGCTAGAATGAAAGACATCAAGAAAGAAAGAAAGAAACTAAAGATAGAATGAGAGGTATGAAAGCTAGAATGAAAGACATCAAGAAAAAAAGAAAGAAAGAAACTAAAGATAGAATGAGAAGGTATGAAAGCTAGAATGAAAGACTTCAAGAAAGAAAGAAAGAATATAAACAGAATGAGAGAAGGTATGAAAGGAAGAATGAAAGATATCAAGAAAGAAAAAAAGAAAGAAAGAAACTAAAATAGAATAAGAAAAGGTATGAAAGCTAGAATGAAAGACATCAAGAAAGAAAGGAAGAAAGATACCAAAGACAGAATGAGAGAAGGTATGAAAGCTAGAATGAAAGCTATCAAGAAAGAAAGAAAGAAAGAAAGAAACAAACTAAAGATAGAATAGAGAAGGTATGAAAGGAATAATGAAAGTTATCAGGAAAGAAAGAATGAAACTAAAATAGATTCAGAGAATGTATGAAAGCTAGAATGAAAGACATCAAGAAAGAAAGGAAGAAAGATACCAAAGATAGAATGAGAGAAGGTATGAAAGCTAAAATGAAAGATATCAAGAATGAAAGAAAGAAATAAATTAACAAACGATAGAATGAGAGAAGCTATGAAAGGAATAATGAAAGATATCAAGAAAGAAAGAAAGAAACTAAAATAGAATGAGAGAATGTATGAAAGCTAGAATGAAATATATCAAGAAAGAAAGGAAGAAAGATACTAAAGCTAGAATGAGAGAAGGTATGAAAGCTAGAAGGAAAGATATCTAGAATGAAATAAATAAATAAATTAAGTAAAGATAGAATGAGATAAGGTATGAAAGCTGGAATTAAAGATATCAAGAAAAAAAAAGAATTTAACTGAAGATATATTGAGAGACGGTATGAAAGGTAGAATGAAAGACATCAAGAAAGAAAGAAATTAACTAAAGATAGAATGAGAGAAGGTATAAAAGCTAGAATGAAAGACATCAAGAAAGAAAGTAACTAAAAATAGAATGAGAGGTATGAAAGCTAGAATGAAAGACATCAAGAAAAAAAGAAAGATAGAAACTAAAGATATAATGAGAAGGTATGAAAGCTAGAATGAAAGACTTCAAGAAAGAAAGAAAGAATCTAAACAGAATGAGAGAAGGTATGAAAGGAAGAATGAAAGATATCAAGAAAGAAAAAAAGAAAGAAAGAAGCTAAAATAGAATAAGAAAAGGTATGAAAGCTAGAATGAAAGACATCAAGAAAGAAAGGAAGAAAGATACCAAAGATAGAATGGGAGAAGGTATGAAAGCTAGAATGAAAGATATCAAGAATGAAAGAAAGAAAGAAACAAACAAACTAAAGATAGAATAGAGAAGGTATGAAAGGAATAATGAAAGACATCAAGAAAGAAAGGAAGAAAGATACCAAAGATAGAATGAGAGAAGGTATGAAAGCTAAAATGAAAGATATCAAGAATGAAAGAAAGAAAGAAATTAACAAACGATAGAATGAGAGAAGGTATGAAAGGAATAATGAAAGATATCAAGAAAGAAAGAAAGAAACTAAAATAGAATGAGAGAAGGTATGAAAGCTAGAATGAAATATATCAAGAAAGAAAGAAAAAAACTAAAGATAGAATGAGAGAAGGTATGAAAGCTAGAATAAAAGACATCAAGAAAGAAAGGAAGAAAGATACTAAACCTAGAATGAGAGAAGGTATGAAAGCTAGAATGAAAGACATCAAGAAAGAAAGAAAGAAACTTCAGATTGAATGAGAGAAGGTATGAAAGCTTGAATTATAGATATCAAGAAAGAAAGAAACAAAGAATGAAAGAAACTAAAGATAGAATGAGAGAAGGTATGAAAGCTAGAATGAAAGACATCAAGAAAGAAAGGAAGAAAGATACCAAAGATAGAATGAGAGAAGGTATGAAAGCTAAAATGAAAGATATCAAGAATGAAAGAAAGAAAGAAATTAACAAACGATAGAATGAGAGAAGGTATGAAAGGAATAATGAAAGATATCAAGAAAGAAAGAAAGAAACTAAAATAGAATGAGAGAAGGTATGAAAGCTAGAATGAAATATATCAAGAAAGAAAAAAAAAACTAAAGATAGAATGAGAGAAGGTATGAAAGCTAGAATAAAAGACATCAAGAAAGAAAGGAAGAAAGATACTAAACCTAGAATGAGAGAAGGTATGAAAGCTAGAATGAAAGACATCAAGAAAGAAAGAAAGAAACTTCAGATTGAATGAGAGAAGGTATGAAAGCTTGAATTATAGATATCAAGAAAGAAAGAAACAAAGAATGAAAGAAACTAAAGATAGAATGAGAGAAGGTATGAAAGCTAAAATGAAAGATATCAAGAATGAAAGAAAGAAAGAAATTAACAAACGATAGAATGAGAGAAGGTATGAAAGGAATAATGAAAGATATCAAGAAAGAAAGAAAAAAAATAAAGATAGAATGAGAGAAGGTATGAAAGCTAGAATGAAAGAAAGAAAGAAAGAAATAAAGAAAGAAAGAAACGAAATATAGAATGAGAGAAGGTATGAAAGCTAGAATGAAAGATATGAAGAAAGAAACAAACAAGGAAAGAAAGAAACTAAAGATAGAATGAGAGAAGGTATAAAAGCTAGAATGAAAGACATCAAGGAAGGAAGAAAGAAAGAAATTAACTAAAGATAGAATGAGAGAAGGTATGAAAAGTTGAATGAAAGATATCAAGAAAGAAAGAAACAAACTAAAGATAGAATGAGAGATGTAATGAAAGCTAGAATGAAAGATATCGAGAAAAAAGATATTAACTAAAGATAGAATGAGAGAAGGTAAGAAAACTAGAATGAAAGACATCAAGAAAGAAAGAAAGAAACTAGAGATAGAATGAGAGAAGGTATGAAAGCTAGAATGAAAGCTATCAAGAAAGAAAGAAAGAAACAAACAAACAAAGGATAGAATGAGAGAAGGAATAAAAGCTAGAATGAAAGACATCAAGAAAGAAAGAAAAAAATATAGATAGAATGAGAGAAAGTATGAAAGCTAGAATGAAAGATATCAAAAAGAAACAAACAAAGAAAGAAATTCACTAAAGATAGATTGAGAGAAGGTATGAAAGCTAGAATGAAAGACATCAAGAATGAAGGAAATAAAGAATTTAACTAAAGATAGAATGAGAGAAGGTATGAAAGCTAGAATGAAAGCTATCAAGAAAGAAAGAAAGAAAGAAACAAATAAACAAACTAAAGATTGAATAGAGGTATGAAAGGAATAATGAAAGATATGAAGAAAGAAAGAAAGAAACTAAAATAGAATAAGAAAAGGTATGAAAGCTAGAATGAAAGACATCAAGAAAGAAAGAAAAAAAATAAAGATAGAATGAGTGAAAGTATGAAAGCAAGAATGAAAGACATCAAGAATGAAAGAAAGAAACAAATAAACAAACTAAAGATTGAATAGAGGTATGAAAGGAATAATGAAAGATATCAAGAAAGAGAGAAAGAAAGAAACTAAAATAGAATGAGAGAATGTATGAAAGCTAGAATGAAAGATATCACGAAAGAAAGAAACAAAGAAAGAAAGAAACTAAAGACAGAATGAGAGAAGGTATGAAAGCTAGAATGAAAGACATCAAGAATGAAAGAAATAAAGAATATAACTAAAGATAGAATGGGAGAAGGTATGAAAGCTAGAATGAAAGATATCAAGAATGAAAGAAAGAAATTAACAAACGATAGAATGAGAGAAGGTATGAAAGGAATAATGAAAGATATCAAGAAAGAAAGAAAAATAAATAAAGATAGAATGAGAGAAGGTATGAATGCTAGAATGAAAGATATCAAGAAAGAAAGAAACAAAGAAAAAAAGAAACTAAAGATAGAATGAGAGAAGGTATGAAAGCTAGAATGAAATACATCAAGAAAGAAAGAAAGAAAGAAATAAACTAAAGATAGAATGAGAGAAGGTATGAAAGCTAGAATGAAAGACATCAAGAAAGAAAGAAACTAAAGATAGAATGAGAGAAGGTATGAAAGCTAGAATGAAAGATATAAAGAAAGAAACAAACAAAGAAAGAAAGAAACTAAAGATAGAATGAGAGAAGGTATGAAAGCTAGAATGAAAGACATCAACAAAGAAATAAATAAAAATAATAAAGCTAGAATGAGAGAAGGTATGAAATCTAGATTGAAAGATATCAAGAAAGAAAGAAAGAAACTTTAGATTGAATGAGAGAAGGTATGAAAGCTAGTATTATAGATATCAAGAAAGAAAGAAACAAAGAATGAAAGAAACTAAAGATAGAATGAGAGAATGTATGAAAGCTAGAATGAAAGATATCACGAAAGAAACAAAGAAAGAAGAAACTAAAGATAGAATGAGAGAAGGTATGAAAGCTAGAATGAAAGCTATCAAGAAAGAAAGAAAGAAACAAATAAACAAACTAAAGATTGTATAGAGGTATGAAAGGAATAATGAAAGATATCCAGAAAGAAAGAAAGAAAGAAACTAAAATAGAATAAGAAAAGGTATGAAAGCTAGAATGAAAGACATCAAGAAAGAAAGGAAGAAAGATACCAAAGATAGAATGGGAGAAGTTATGAAAGCTAGAATGAAAGATATCAAGAATGAAAGAAAGAAAGAAATTAACAAACGAAAGCATGAGAGAAGGTATGAAAGCTAGAATGAAAGATATGAAGAAAGAAATAAACAAAGAAAGAAAGAAACTAAAGATAGAATGAGAGAAGGTATGAAACCTAGAATGAAAGACATCAAAGAAGAAAGAAAGAAAGAAATTAACTAAAGATAGAATGAGAGAAGTTATGAAAAGTAGAATGAAAGATATCAAGAAAGAAAGAAACTAAAGATAGAATGAGAGAAGTTATGAAAGCTAGAATGAAAGTTATCAAGAAAGAAAGAAATAAAAAAACTAAAGATAGAATGAGAAGGAATAAAAGCTAGAATGAAAGACATGAAGAAAGAAAGAAAAAATAAAGATAGAATGAGAGAAAGTATGAAAGCTAGAATGAGATATCACGAAAGAAAGAAACAAAGAAAGAAAGAAACTAAAGATAGAATGAGAGAAGGTAAGAAATCTAGAATGAAATACATCAAGAAAGAAGGAAAGAAACTAGAGATAGAATGAGAGAAGGTATGAAAGCTAGAATGAAAGCTATCAAGAAAGAAAGAAAGAAACAAACAAACTAAGGATAGAATGAGAGAAGGAATAAAAGCTAGAATGAAAGACATCATGAGAGAAAGAAAAAAATAGAGATAGAATGAGAGAAAGTATGAAAGCTAGAATGAAAGATATCAAGAAAGAAAGAAACAAAGAATGAAAGAAACTAAAGATAGAATGAGAGAAGGTATGAAAGCTAGAATGAAAGACATCAAGAAAGAAAGAAAGAAATAAATAAACTAAAGAGAGAATGAGAGAAGGTATGAAAGCTAGAATGAAAGACATCAAGAAAGAAAGAAATTAAAGATAGAATGAGAGAAGGTATGAAAGCTAGAATGAAAGATATGAAGAAAGAAACACACAAAGAAAGAACGAAACTAAAGATAGAATGAGAGAAGGTATGAAAGCTAGAATGAAAGACATCAACAAAGAAAGAAATAAAAATACTAAAGATAGAATGAGAGAAGGTATGAAATCTAGATTGAAAGATATTAAGAATGAAAGAAAGAAAGGAAAATAACTAAAGATAGAATGAGAGAAGGTATGAAAGCTAGAATGAAAGACATCAAGAAAGAAAGAAAGAAACTTCAGATTGAATGAGAGAAGGTATGAAAGCTAGTATTATAGATATCAAGAAAGAAAGAAACAAAGAATGAAAGAAACTAAAGATAGAATGAGAGACGGTATGAAAGCTAGAATGAAAGACATCAAGAAAGAAAGGAAGAAAGATAACACAGATAGAATGAGAGAAGGTATGAAAGCTAGAATGAAAGCTATCAAGAAAGAAAGAAAGAAACTAAAATAGATTGAGAGAATATATGAAAGCTAGAATGAAAGACATCAAGAAACAAAGGAAGAAAGATACCAAAGATAGAATGAGAGAAGGTATGAAAGCTAAAATGAAAGATATCAAGAATGAAAGAAAGAAACTAAAATAGAATGAGAGAAGGTATGAAAGCTAGAATGAAATATATCAAGAAAGAAAGAAATAAACTAAAGATAGAATGAGAGAAGGTATGAAAGCTAGAATAAAAGACATCAAGAAAGAAAGGAAGAAAGATACTAAAGCTAGAATGAGAGAAGGTATGAAAGCTAGAATGAAAGACATCAAGAAAGAAAGAAAGAAACTTCAGATTGAATGAGAGAAGGTATGAAAGCTTGAATTATAGATATCAAGAAAGAAAGAAACAAAGAATGAAAGAAACTAAAGATAGAATGAGAGAAGGTATGAAAGCTAGAATGAAAGACATCAAGAAAGAAAGGAAGAAAGATACCAAAGATAGAATGAGAGAAGGTATGAAAGCTAGAATGAAAGCTATCAAGAAAGAAAGAAAGAAAGAAACAAACTAAAGATAGAATAGAGAAGGTATGAAAGGAATAATGAAAGTTATCAAGAAAGAAAGAATGAAACTAATATAGATTCAGAGAATGTATGAAAGCTAGAATGAAAGACATCAAGAAAGAAAGGAAGAAAGATACCAAAGATAGAATGAGAGAAGGTATGAAAGCTAAAATGAAAGATATCAAGAATGAAAGAAAGAAAGAAATTAACAAACGATAGAATGAGAGAAGGTATGAAAGGAATAATGAAAGATATCAAGAAAGAAAGAAAGAAACTAAAATAGAATGAGAGAAGGTATGAAAGCTAGAATGAAATATATCAAGAAAGAAAGAAATAAACTAAAGATAGAATGAGAGAAGGTATGAAAGCTAGAATGAAAGACATCAAGAAAGAAAGGAAGAAAGATACTAAAGCTAGAATGAGAGAAGGTATGAAAGCTAGAAGGAAAGATATCAAGAATGAAATAAATAAATAAATTAAGTAAAGATAGAATGAGAGAAGGTATGAAAGCTGGAATTAAAGATATCAAGAAAAAAAAAGAATTTAACTGAAGATATATTGAGAGAAGGTATAAAAGCTAGAATGAAAGACATCAAGAAAGAAAGAAAGAAACTAAAGATAGAATGAGAGGTATGAAAGCTAGAATGAAAGACATCAAGAAAAAAAGAAAGAAAGAAACTAAAGATAGAATGAGAAGGTATGAAAGCTAGAATGAAAGACTTCAAGAAAGAAAGAAAGAATATAAACAGAATGAGAGAAGGTATGAAAGGAAGAATGAAAGATATCAAGAAAGAAAAAAAGAAAGAAAGAAACTAAAATAGAATAAGAAAAGGTATGAAAGCTAGAATGAAAGACATCAAGAAAGAAAGGAAGAAAGATACCAAAGACAGAATGAGAGAAGGTATGAAAGCTAGAATGAAAGCTATCAAGAAAGAAAGAAAGAAAGAAAGAAACAAACTAAAGATAGAATAGAGAAGGTATGAAAGGAATAATGAAAGTTATCAGGAAAGAAAGAATGAAACTAAAATAGATTCAGAGAATGTATGAAAGCTAGAATGAAAGACATCAAGAAAGAAAGGAAGAAAGATACCAAAGATAGAATGAGAGAAGGTATGAAAGCTAAAATGAAAGATATCAAGAATGAAAGAAAGAAATAAATTAACAAACGATAGAATGAGAGAAGCTATGAAAGGAATAATGAAAGATATCAAGAAAGAAAGAAAGAAACTAAAATAGAATGAGAGAATGTATGAAAGCTAGAATGAAATATATCAAGAAAGAAAGGAAGAAAGATACTAAAGCTAGAATGAGAGAAGGTATGAAAGCTAGAAGGAAAGATATCTAGAATGAAATAAATAAATAAATTAAGTAAAGATAGAATGAGATAAGGTATGAAAGCTGGAATTAAAGATATCAAGAAAAAAAAAGAATTTAACTGAAGATATATTGAGAGACGGTATGAAAGGTAGAATGAAAGACATCAAGAAAGAAAGAAATTAACTAAAGATAGAATGAGAGAAGGTATAAAAGCTAGAATGAAAGACATCAAGAAAGAAAGTAACTAAAAATAGAATGAGAGGTATGAAAGCTAGAATGAAAGACATCAAGAAAAAAAGAAAGATAGAAACTAAAGATATAATGAGAAGGTATGAAAGCTAGAATGAAAGACTTCAAGAAAGAAAGAAAGAATCTAAACAGAATGAGAGAAGGTATGAAAGGAAGAATGAAAGATATCAAGAAAGAAAAAAAGAAAGAAAGAAGCTAAAATAGAATAAGAAAAGGTATGAAAGCTAGAATGAAAGACATCAAGAAAGAAAGGAAGAAAGATACCAAAGATAGAATGGGAGAAGGTATGAAAGCTAGAATGAAAGATATCAAGAATGAAAGAAAGAAAGAAACAAACAAACTAAAGATAGAATAGAGAAGGTATGAAAGGAATAATGAAAGACATCAAGAAAGAAAGGAAGAAAGATACCAAAGATAGAATGAGAGAAGGTATGAAAGCTAAAATGAAAGATATCAAGAATGAAAGAAAGAAAGAAATTAACAAACGATAGAATGAGAGAAGGTATGAAAGGAATAATGAAAGATATCAAGAAAGAAAGAAAGAAACTAAAATAGAATGAGAGAAGGTATGAAAGCTAGAATGAAATATATCAAGAAAGAAAGAAAAAAACTAAAGATAGAATGAGAGAAGGTATGAAAGCTAGAATAAAAGACATCAAGAAAGAAAGGAAGAAAGATACTAAACCTAGAATGAGAGAAGGTATGAAAGCTAGAATGAAAGACATCAAGAAAGAAAGAAAGAAACTTCAGATTGAATGAGAGAAGGTATGAAAGCTTGAATTATAGATATCAAGAAAGAAAGAAACAAAGAATGAAAGAAACTAAAGATAGAATGAGAGAAGGTATGAAAGCTAGAATGAAAGACATCAAGAAAGAAAGGAAGAAAGATACCAAAGATAGAATGAGAGAAGGTATGAAAGCTAAAATGAAAGATATCAAGAATGAAAGAAAGAAAGAAATTAACAAACGATAGAATGAGAGAAGGTATGAAAGGAATAATGAAAGATATCAAGAAAGAAAGAAAGAAACTAAAATAGAATGAGAGAAGGTATGAAAGCTAGAATGAAATATATCAAGAAAGAAAAAAAAAACTAAAGATAGAATGAGAGAAGGTATGAAAGCTAGAATAAAAGACATCAAGAAAGAAAGGAAGAAAGATACTAAACCTAGAATGAGAGAAGGTATGAAAGCTAGAATGAAAGACATCAAGAAAGAAAGAAAGAAACTTCAGATTGAATGAGAGAAGGTATGAAAGCTTGAATTATAGATATCAAGAAAGAAAGAAACAAAGAATGAAAGAAACTAAAGATAGAATGAGAGAAGGTATGAAAGCTAAAATGAAAGATATCAAGAATGAAAGAAAGAAAGAAATTAACAAACGATAGAATGAGAGAAGGTATGAAAGGAATAATGAAAGATATCAAGAAAGAAAGAAAAAAAATAAAGATAGAATGAGAGAAGGTATGAAAGCTAGAATGAAAGAAAGAAAGAAAGAAATAAAGAAAGAAAGAAACGAAATATAGAATGAGAGAAGGTATGAAAGCTAGAATGAAAGATATGAAGAAAGAAACAAACAAGGAAAGAAAGAAACTAAAGATAGAATGAGAGAAGGTATAAAAGCTAGAATGAAAGACATCAAGGAAGGAAGAAAGAAAGAAATTAACTAAAGATAGAATGAGAGAAGGTATGAAAAGTTGAATGAAAGATATCAAGAAAGAAAGAAACAAACTAAAGATAGAATGAGAGATGTAATGAAAGCTAGAATGAAAGATATCGAGAAAAAAGATATTAACTAAAGATAGAATGAGAGAAGGTAAGAAAACTAGAATGAAAGACATCAAGAAAGAAAGAAAGAAACTAGAGATAGAATGAGAGAAGGTATGAAAGCTAGAATGAAAGCTATCAAGAAAGAAAGAAAGAAACAAACAAACAAAGGATAGAATGAGAGAAGGAATAAAAGCTAGAATGAAAGACATCAAGAAAGAAAGAAAAAAATATAGATAGAATGAGAGAAAGTATGAAAGCTAGAATGAAAGATATCAAAAAGAAACAAACAAAGAAAGAAATTCACTAAAGATAGATTGAGAGAAGGTATGAAAGCTAGAATGAAAGACATCAAGAATGAAGGAAATAAAGAATTTAACTAAAGATAGAATGAGAGAAGGTATGAAAGCTAGAATGAAAGCTATCAAGAAAGAAAGAAAGAAAGAAACAAATAAACAAACTAAAGATTGAATAGAGGTATGAAAGGAATAATGAAAGATATGAAGAAAGAAAGAAAGAAACTAAAATAGAATAAGAAAAGGTATGAAAGCTAGAATGAAAGACATCAAGAAAGAAAGAAAAAAAATAAAGATAGAATGAGTGAAAGTATGAAAGCTAGAATGAAAGACATCAAGAATGAAAGAAAGAAACAAATAAACAAACTAAAGATTGAATAGAGGTATGAAAGGAATAATGAAAGATATCAAGAAAGAGAGAAAGAAAGAAACTAAAATAGAATGAGAGAATGTATGAAAGCTAGAATGAAAGATATCACGAAAGAAAGAAACAAAGAAAGAAAGAAACTAAAGACAGAATGAGAGAAGGTATGAAAGCTAGAATGAAAGACATCAAGAATGAAAGAAATAAAGAATATAACTAAAGATAGAATGGGAGAAGGTATGAAAGCTAGAATGAAAGATATCAAGAATGAAAGAAAGAAATTAACAAACGATAGAATGAGAGAAGGTATGAAAGGAATAATGAAAGATATCAAGAAAGAAAGAAAAAAAAATAAAGATAGAATGAGAGAAGGTATGAATGCTAGAATGAAAGATATCAAGAAAGAAAGAAACAAAGAAAAAAAGAAACTAAAGATAGAATGAGAGAAGGTATGAAAGCTAGAATGAAATACATCAAGAAAGAAAGAAAGAAAGAAATAAACTAAAGATAGAATGAGAGAAGGTATGAAAGCTAGAATGAAAGACATCAAGAAAGAAAGAAACTAAAGATAGAATGAGAGAAGGTATGAAAGCTAGAATGAAAGATATAAAGAAAGAAACAAACAAAGAAAGAAAGAAACTAAAGATAGAATGAGAGAAGGTATGAAAGCTAGAATGAAAGACATCAACAAAGAAATAAATAAAAATAATAAAGCTAGAATGAGAGAAGGTATGAAATCTAGATTGAAAGATATCAAGAAAGAAAGAAAGAAACTTTAGATTGAATGAGAGAAGGTATGAAAGCTAGTATTATAGATATCAAGAAAGAAAGAAACAAAGAATGAAAGAAACTAAAGATAGAATGAGAGAATGTATGAAAGCTAGAATGAAAGATATCACGAAAGAAACAAAGAAAGAAGAAACTAAAGATAGAATGAGAGAAGGTATGAAAGCTAGAATGAAAGCTATCAAGAAAGAAAGAAAGAAACAAATAAACAAACTAAAGATTGTATAGAGGTATGAAAGGAATAATGAAAGATATCCAGAAAGAAAGAAAGAAAGAAACTAAAATAGAATAAGAAAAGGTATGAAAGCTAGAATGAAAGACATCAAGAAAGAAAGGAAGAAAGATACCAAAGATAGAATGGGAGAAGTTATGAAAGCTAGAATGAAAGATATCAAGAATGAAAGAAAGAAAGAAATTAACAAACGAAAGCATGAGAGAAGGTATGAAAGCTAGAATGAAAGATATGAAGAAAGAAATAAACAAAGAAAGAAAGAAACTAAAGATAGAATGAGAGAAGGTATGAAACCTAGAATGAAAGACATCAAAGAAGAAAGAAAGAAAGAAATTAACTAAAGATAGAATGAGAGAAGTTATGAAAAGTAGAATGAAAGATATCAAGAAAGAAAGAAACTAAAGATAGAATGAGAGAAGTTATGAAAGCTAGAATGAAAGTTATCAAGAAAGAAAGAAATAAAAAAACTAAAGATAGAATGAGAAGGAATAAAAGCTAGAATGAAAGACATGAAGAAAGAAAGAAAAAATAAAGATAGAATGAGAGAAAGTATGAAAGCTAGAATGAGATATCACGAAAGAAAGAAACAAAGAAAGAAAGAAACTAAAGATAGAATGAGAGAAGGTAAGAAATCTAGAATGAAATACATCAAGAAAGAAGGAAAGAAACTAGAGATAGAATGAGAGAAGGTATGAAAGCTAGAATGAAAGCTATCAAGAAAGAAAGAAAGAAACAAACAAACTAAGGATAGAATGAGAGAAGGAATAAAAGCTAGAATGAAAGACATCATGAGAGAAAGAAAAAAATAGAGATAGAATGAGAGAAAGTATGAAAGCTAGAATGAAAGATATCAAGAAAGAAAGAAACAAAGAATGAAAGAAACTAAAGATAGAATGAGAGAAGGTATGAAAGCTAGAATGAAAGACATCAAGAAAGAAAGAAAGAAAGAAATAAACTAAAGATAGAATGAGAGAAGGTATGAAAGCTAGAATGAAAGACATCAAGAAAGAAAGAAATTAAAGATAGAATGAGAGAAGGTATGAAAGCTAGAATGAAAGATATGAAGAAAGAAACACACAAAGAAAGAACGAAACTAAAGATAGAATGAGAGAAGGTATGAAAGCTAGAATGAAAGACATCAACAAAGAAAGAAATAAAAATACTAAAGATAGAATGAGAGAAGGTATGAAATCTAGATTGAAAGATATTAAGAATGAAAGAAAGAAAGGAAAATAACTAAAGATAGAATGAGAGAAGGTATGAAAGCTAGAATGAAAGACATCAAGAAAGAAAGAAAGAAACTTCAGATTGAATGAGAGAAGGTATGAAAGCTAGTATTATAGATATCAAGAAAGAAAGAAACAAAGAATGAAAGAAACTAAAGATAGAATGAGAGACGGTATGAAAGCTAGAATGAAAGACATCAAGAAAGAAAGGAAGAAAGATAACACAGATAGAATGAGAGAAGGTATGAAAGCTAGAATGAAAGCTATCAAGAAAGAAAGAAAGAAACTAAAATAGATTGAGAGAATATATGAAAGCTAGAATGAAAGACATCAAGAAACAAAGGAAGAAAGATACCAAAGATAGAATGAGAGAAGGTATGAAAGCTAAAATGAAAGATATCAAGAATGAAAGAAAGAAACTAAAATAGAATGAGAGAAGGTATGAAAGCTAGAATGAAATATATCAAGAAAGAAAGAAATAAACTAAAGATAGAATGAGAGAAGGTATGAAAGCTAGAATAAAAGACATCAAGAAAGAAAGGAAGAAAGATACTAAAGCTAGAATGAGAGAAGGTATGAAAGCTAGAATGAAAGACATCAAGAAAGAAAGAAAGAAACTTCAGATTGAATGAGAGAAGGTATGAAAGCTTGAATTATAGATATCAAGAAAGAAAGAAACAAAGAATGAAAGAAACTAAAGATAGAATGAGAGAAGGTATGAAAGCTAGAATGAAAGACATCAAGAAAGAAAGGAAGAAAGATACCAAAGATAGAATGAGAGAAGGTATGAAAGCTAGAATGAAAGCTATCAAGAAAGAAAGAAAGAAAGAAACAAACTAAAGATAGAATAGAGAAGGTATGAAAGGAATAATGAAAGTTATCAAGAAAGAAAGAATGAAACTAATATAGATTCAGAGAATGTATGAAAGCTAGAATGAAAGACATCAAGAAAGAAAGGAAGAAAGATACCAAAGATAGAATGAGAGAAGGTATGAAAGCTAAAATGAAAGATATCAAGAATGAAAGAAAGAAAGAAATTAACAAACGATAGAATGAGAGAAGGTATGAAAGGAATAATGAAAGATATCAAGAAAGAAAGAAAGAAACTAAAATAGAATGAGAGAAGGTATGAAAGCTAGAATGAAATATATCAAGAAAGAAAGAAATAAACTAAAGATAGAATGAGAGAAGGTATGAAAGCTAGAATGAAAGACATCAAGAAAGAAAGGAAGAAAGATACTAAAGCTAGAATGAGAGAAGGTATGAAAGCTAGAAGGAAAGATATCAAGAATGAAATAAATAAATAAATTAAGTAAAGATAGAATGAGAGAAGGTATGAAAGCTGGAATTAAAGATATCAAGAAAAAAAAAGAATTTAACTGAAGATATATTGAGAGAAGGTATAAAAGCTAGAATGAAAGACATCAAGAAAGAAAGAAAGAAACTAAAGATAGAATGAGAGGTATGAAAGCTAGAATGAAAGACATCAAGAAAAAAAGAAAGAAAGAAACTAAAGATAGAATGAGAAGGTATGAAAGCTAGAATGAAAGACTTCAAGAAAGAAAGAAAGAATATAAACAGAATGAGAGAAGGTATGAAAGGAAGAATGAAAGATATCAAGAAAGAAAAAAAGAAAGAAAGAAACTAAAATAGAATAAGAAAAGGTATGAAAGCTAGAATGAAAGACATCAAGAAAGAAAGGAAGAAAGATACCAAAGACAGAATGAGAGAAGGTATGAAAGCTAGAATGAAAGCTATCAAGAAAGAAAGAAAGAAAGAAAGAAACAAACTAAAGATAGAATAGAGAAGGTATGAAAGGAATAATGAAAGTTATCAGGAAAGAAAGAATGAAACTAAAATAGATTCAGAGAATGTATGAAAGCTAGAATGAAAGACATCAAGAAAGAAAGGAAGAAAGATACCAAAGATAGAATGAGAGAAGGTATGAAAGCTAAAATGAAAGATATCAAGAATGAAAGAAATAAATAAATTAACAAACGATAGAATGAGAGAAGCTATGAAAGGAATAATGAAAGATATCAAGAAAGAAAGAAAGAAACTAAAATAGAATGAGAGAATGTATGAAAGCTAGAATGAAATATATCAAGAAAGAAAGGAAGAAAGATACTAAAGCTAGAATGAGAGAAGGTATGAAAGCTAGAAGGAAAGATATCAAGAATGAAATAAATAAATAAATTAAGTAAAGATAGAATGAGATAAGGTATGAAAGCTGGAATTAAAGATATCAAGAAAAAAAAAGAATTTAACTGAAGATATATTGAGAGACGGTATGAAAGGTAGAATGAAAGACATCAAGAAAGAAAGAAATTAACTAAAGATAGAATGAGAGAAGGTATAAAAGCTAGAATGAAAGACATCAAGAAAGAAAGTAACTAAAAATAGAATGAGAGGTATGAAAGCTAGAATGAAAGACATCAAGAAAAAAAGAAAGATAGAAACTAAAGATATAATGAGAAGGTATGAAAGCTAGAATGAAAGACTTCAAGAAAGA
This sequence comes from Intellagama lesueurii, assembly GCA_037013535.1. NCBI lineage: Eukaryota > Metazoa > Chordata > Lepidosauria > Squamata > Agamidae > Intellagama > Intellagama lesueurii. The sequence continues at coordinate 9,491,050 of JBAJHW010000013.1, forward strand.
AAGAAAGAATCTAAACAGAATGAGAGAAGGTATGAAAGGAAGAATGAAAGATATCAAGAAAGAAAAAAAGAAAGAAAGAAGCTAAAATAGAATAAGAAAAGGTATGAAAGCTAGAATGAAAGACATCAAGAAAGAAAGGAAGAAAGATACCAAAGATAGAATGGGAGAAGGTATGAAAGCTAGAATGAAAGATATCAAGAATGAAAGAAAGAAAGAAACAAACAAACTAAAGATAGAATAGAGAAGGTATGAAAGGAATAATGAAAGACATCAAGAAAGAAAGGAAGAAAGATACCAAAGATAGAATGAGAGAAGGTATGAAAGGAATAATGAAAGATATCAAGAAAGAAAGAAAGAAACTAAAATAGAATGAGAGAAGGTATGAAAGCTAGAATGAAATATATCAAGAAAGAAAGAAAAAAACTAAAGATAGAATGAGAGAAGGTATGAAAGCTAGAATAAAAGACATCAAGAAAGAAAGGAAGAAAGATACTAAACCTAGAATGAGAGAAGGTATGAAAGCTAGAATGAAAGACATCAAGAAAGAAAGAAAGAAACTTCAGATTGAATGAGAGAAGGTATGAAAGCTTGAATTATAGATATCAAGAAAGAAAGAAACAAAGAATGAAAGAAACTAAAGATAGAATGAGAGAAGGTATGAAAGCTAGAATGAAAGACATCAAGAAAGAAAGGAAGAAAGATACCAAAGATAGAATGAGAGAAGGTATGAAAGCTAAAATGAAAGATATCAAGAATGAAAGAAAGAAAGAAATTAACAAACGATAGAATGAGAGAAGGTATGAAAGGAATAATGAAAGATAACAAGAAAGAAAGAAAAAAAATAAAGATAGAATGAGAGAAGGTATGAAAGCTAGAATGAAAGAAAGAAAGAAAGAAATAAAGAAAGAAAGAAACGAAATATAGAATGAGAGAAGGTATGAAAGCTAGAATGAAAGATATGAAGAAAGAAACAAACAAGGAAAGAAAGAAACTAAAGATAGAATGAGAGAAGGTATAAAAGCTAGAATGAAAGACATCAAGGAAGGAAGAAAGAAAGAAATTAACTAAAGATAGAATGAGAGAAGGTATGAAAAGTTGAATGAAAGATATCAAGAAAGAAAGAAACAAACTAAAGATAGAATGAGAGATGTAATGAAAGCTAGAATGAAAGATATCGAGAAAAAAGATATTAACTAAAGATAGAATGAGAGAAGGTAAGAAAACTAGAATGAAAGACATCAAGAAAGAAAGAAAGAAACTAGAGATAGAATGAGAGAAGGTATGAAAGCTAGAATGAAAGCTATCAAGAAAGAAAGAAAGAAACAAACAAACAAAGGATAGAATGAGAGAAGGAATAAAAGCTAGAATGAAAGACATCAAGAAAGAAAGAAAAAAATATAGATAGAATGAGAGAAAGTATGAAAGCTAGAATGAAAGATATCAAAAAGAAACAAACAAAGAAAGAAATTCACTAAAGATAGATTGAGAGAAGGTATGAAAGCTAGAATGAAAGACATCAAGAATGAAGGAAATAAAGAATTTAACTAAAGATAGAATGAGAGAAGGTATGAAAGCTAGAATGAAAGCTATCAAGAAAGAAAGAAAGAAAGAAACAAATAAACAAACTAAAGATTGAATAGAGGTATGAAAGGAATAATGAAAGATATGAAGAAAGAAAGAAAGAAAGAAACTAAAATAGAATAAGAAAAGGTATGAAAGCTAGAATGAAAGACATCAAGAAAGAAAGAAAAAAAATAAAGATAGAATGAGTGAAAGTATGAAAGCTAGAATGAAAGACATCAAGAATGAAAGAAAGAAACAAATAAACAAACTAAAGATTGAATAGAGGTATGAAAGGAATAATGAAAGATATCAAGAAAGAGAGAAAGAAAGAAACTAAAATAGAATGAGAGAATGTATGAAAGCTAGAATGAAAGATATCACGAAAGAAAGAAACAAAGAAAGAAAGAAACTAAAGACAGAATGAGAGAAGGTATGAAAGCTAGAATGAAAGACATCAAGAATGAAAGAAATAAAGAATATAACTAAAGATAGAATGGGAGAAGGTATGAAAGCTAGAATGAAAGATATCAAGAATGAAAGAAAGAAATTAACAAACGATAGAATGAGAGAAGGTATGAAAGGAATAATGAAAGATATCAAGAAAGAAAGAAAAAAAAATAAAGATAGAATGAGAGAAGGTATGAATGCTAGAATGAAAGATATCAAGAAAGAAAGAAACAAAGAAAAAAAGAAACTAAAGATAGAATGAGAGAAGGTATGAAAGCTAGAATGAAATACATCAAGAAAGAAAGAAAGAAAGAAATAAACTAAAGATAGAATGAGAGAAGGTATGAAAGCTAGAATGAAAGACATCAAGAAAGAAAGAAACTAAAGATAGAATGAGAGAAGGTATGAAAACTAGAATGAAAGATATAAAGAAAGAAACAAACAAAGAAAGAAAGAAACTAAAGATAGAATGAGAGAAGGTATGAAAGCTAGAATGAAAGACATCAACAAAGAAATAAATAAAAATAATAAAGCTAGAATGAGAGAAGGTATGAAATCTAGATTGAAAGATATCAAGAAAGAAAGAAAGAAACTTTAGATTGAATGAGAGAAGGTATGAAAGCTAGTATTATAGATATCAAGAAAGAAAGAAACAAAGAATGAAAGAAACTAAAGATAGAATGAGAGAAGGTATGAAAGCTAGAATGAAAGCTATCAAGAAAGAAAGAAAGAAACAAATAAACAAACTAAAGATTGTATAGAGGTATGAAAGGAATAATGAAAGATATCCAGAAAGAAAGAAAGAAAGAAACTAAAATAGAATAAGAAAAGGTATGAAAGCTAGAATGAAAGACATCAAGAAAGAAAGGAAGAAAGATACCAAAGATAGAATGGGAGAAGTTATGAAAGCTAGAATGAAAGATATCAAGAATGAAAGAAAGAAAGAAATTAACAAACGAAAGCATGAGAGAAGGTATGAAAGGAATAATGAAAGATATCAAGAAAGAGAGAAAGAAAGAAACTAAAATAGAATGAGAGAAAGTATGAAAGCTAGAATGAAAGATATCACGAAAGAAAGAAACAAAGAAAGAAAGAAACTAAAGATAGAATGAGAGAAGGTAAGAAAGCTAGAATGAAATACATCAAGAAAGAAGGAAAGAAACTAGAGATAGAATGAGAGAAGGTATGAAAGCTAGAATGAAAGCTATCAAGAAAGAAAGAAAGAAACAAACAAACTAAGGATAGAATGAGAGAAGGAATAAAAGCTAGAATGAAAGACATCATGAGAGAAAGAAAAAAATAGAGATAGAATGAGAGAAAGTATGAAAGCTAGAATGAAAGATATCAAGAAAGAAAGAAACAAAGAATGAAAGAAACTAAAGATAGAATGAGAGAAGGTATGAAAGCTAGAATGAAAGACATCAAGAAAGAAAGAAAGAAACTAAAGATAGAATGAGAGAAGGTATGAAAGCTAGAATGAAAGACATCAAGAAAGAAAGAAACTAAAGATAGAATGAGAGAAGGTATGAAAGCTAGAATGAAAGATATGAAGAAAGAAACACACAAAGAAAGAACGAAACTAAAGATAGAATGAGAGAAGGTATGAAAGCTAGAATGAAAGACATCAACAAAGAAAGAAATAAAAATACTAAAGCTAGAATGAGAGAAGGTATGAAATCTAGATTGAAAGATATTAAGAATGAAAGAAAGAAAGGAAAATAACTAAAGATAGAATGAGAGAAGGTATGAAAGCTAGAATGAAAGACATCAAGAAAGAAAGAAAGAAACTTCAGATTGAATGAGAGAAGGTATGAAAGCTAGTATTATAGATATCAAGAAAGAAAGAAACAAAGAATGAAAGAAACTAAAGATAGAATGAGAGACGGTATGAAAGCTAGAATGAAAGACATCAAGAAAGAAAGGAAGAAAGATAACACAGATAGAATGAGAGAAGGTATGAAAGCTAGAATGAAAGCTATCAAGAAAGAAAGAAAGAAACTAAAATAGATTGAGAGAATATATGAAAGCTAGAATGAAAGACATCAAGAAACAAAAGAAGAAAGATACCAAAGATAGAATGAGAGAAGGTATGAAAGCTAAAATGAAAGATATCAAGAATGAAAGAAAGAAAGAAATTAACAAACGATAGATTGAGAGAAGGTATGAAAGGAATAATGAAAGATATCAAGAAAGAAAGAAGGAAACTAAAATAGAATGAGAGAAGGTATGAAAGCTAGAATGAAAGACATCAAGAAAGAAAGAAAGAAAGAAACTAAAATAGATTGAGAGAATGAATGAAAACTAGAATGAAAAACATCAAGAAAGAAAGGAAGAAAGATACCAAAGATAGAATGAGAGAAGGTATGAAAGCTAAAATGAAAGATATCAAGAATGAAAGAAAGAAAGAAATTAACAAACGATAGAATGAGAGAAGGTATGAAAGGAATAATGAAAGACATCAAGAAAGAAAGAAAAAAAATAAAGATAGAATGAGAGAAGGTATGAAAGCTAGAATGAAAGATATCAAGAAAGAAAGAAAGAAAGAAACTAAAGGTAGAATGAGAGAAGGTATGAAAGCTAGAATGAAAGAAAGAAAGAAAGAAATAAAGAAAGAAAGAAACGAAATATAGAATGAGAGAAGGTATGAAAGCTAGAATGAAAGATATGAAGAAAGAAACAAACAAGGAAAGAAAGAAACTAAAGATAGAATGAGAAAAGGTATGAAAGCTAGAATGAAAGACATCAAGGAAGGAAGAAAGAAAGAAATTAACTAAAGATAGAATGAGAGAAGGTATGAAAATTTGAATGAAAGATATCAAGAAAGAAAGAAACAAACTAAAGATAGAATGAGAGATGTAATGAAAGCTAGAATGAAAGATATCGAGAAAAAAGATATTAACTAAAGATAGAATGAGAGAAGGTAAGAAAGCTAGAATGAAAGAGATCAAGAAAGAAAGAAAGAAACTAGAGATAGAATGAGAGAAGGTATGAAAGCTAGAATGAAAGCTATCAAGAAAGAAAGAAAGAAACAAACAAACAAAGGATAGAATGAGAGAAGGAATAAAAGCTAGAATGAAAGACATCAAGAAAGAAAGAAAAAAATAGAGATAGAATGAGAGAAAGTATGAAAGCTAGAATGAAAGATATCAAAAAGAAACAAACAAAGAAAGAAATTCACTAAAGATAGATTGAGAGAAGGTATGAAAGCTAGAATGAAAGACATCAAGAATGAAGGAAATAAAGAATTTAACTAAAGATAGAATGAGAGAAGGTATGAAAGCTAGAATGAAAGCTATCAAGAAAGAAAGAAAGAAAGAAACAAATAAACAAACTAAAGATTGAATAGAGGTATGAAAGGAATAATGAAAGATATGAAGAAAGAAAGAAAGAAAGAAACTAAAATAGAATAAGAAAAGGTATGAAAGCTAGAATGAAAGACATCAAGAAAGAAAGAAAAAAAATAAAGATAGAATGAGTGAAAGTATGAAAGCTAGAATGAAAGACATCAAGAATGAAAGAAAGAAACAAATAAACAAACTAAAGATTGAATAGAGGTATGAAAGGAATAATGAAAGATATCAAGAAAGAGAGAAAGAAAGAAACTAAAATAGAATGAGAGAATGTATGAAAGCTAGAATGAAAGATATCACGAAAGAAAGAAACAAAGAAAGAAAGAAACTAAAGACAGAATGAGAGAAGGTATGAAAGCTAGAATGAAAGACATCAAGAATGAAAGAAATAAAGAATATAACTAAAGATAGAATGGGAGAAGGTATGAAAGCTAGAATGAAAGATATCAAGAATGAAAGAAAGAAATTAACAAACGATAGAATGAGAGAAGGTATGAAAGGAATAATGAAAGATATCAAGAAAGAAAGAAAAAAAAATAAAGATAGAATGAGAGAAGGTATGAATGCTAGAATGAAAGATATCAAGAAAGAAAGAAACAAAGAAAAAAAGAAACTAAAGATAGAATGAGAGAAGGTATGAAAGCTAGAATGAAATACATCAAGAAAGAAAGAAAGAAAGAAATAAACTAAAGATAGAATGAGAGAAGGTATGAAAGCTAGAATGAAAGACATCAAGAAAGAAAGAAACTAAAGATAGAATGAGAGAAGGTATGAAAACTAGAATGAAAGATATAAAGAAAGAAACAAACAAAGAAAGAAAGAAACTAAAGATAGAATGAGAGAAGGTATGAAAGCTAGAATGAAAGACATCAACAAAGAAATAAATAAAAATAATAAAGCTAGAATGAGAGAAGGTATGAAATCTAGATTGAAAGATATCAAGAAAGAAAGAAAGAAACTTTAGATTGAATGAGAGAAGGTATGAAAGCTAGTATTATAGATATCAAGAAAGAAAGAAACAAAGAATGAAAGAAACTAAAGATAGAATGAGAGAAGGTATGAAAGCTAGAATGAAAGCTATCAAGAAAGAAAGAAAGAAACAAATAAACAAACTAAAGATTGTATAGAGGTATGAAAGGAATAATGAAAGATATCCAGAAAGAAAGAAAGAAAGAAACTAAAATAGAATAAGAAAAGGTATGAAAGCTAGAATGAAAGACATCAAGAAAGAAAGGAAGAAAGATACCAAAGATAGAATGGGAGAAGTTATGAAAGCTAGAATGAAAGATATCAAGAATGAAAGAAAGAAAGAAATTAACAAACGAAAGCATGAGAGAAGGTATGAAAGGAATAATGAAAGATATCAAGAAAGAGAGAAAGAAAGAAACTAAAATAGAATGAGAGAAAGTATGAAAGCTAGAATGAAAGATATCACGAAAGAAAGAAACAAAGAAAGAAAGAAACTAAAGATAGAATGAGAGAAGGTAAGAAAGCTAGAATGAAATACATCAAGAAAGAAGGAAAGAAACTAGAGATAGAATGAGAGAAGGTATGAAAGCTAGAATGAAAGCTATCAAGAAAGAAAGAAAGAAACAAACAAACTAAGGATAGAATGAGAGAAGGAATAAAAGCTAGAATGAAAGACATCATGAGAGAAAGAAAAAAATAGAGATAGAATGAGAGAAAGTATGAAAGCTAGAATGAAAGATATCAAGAAAGAAAGAAACAAAGAATGAAAGAAACTAAAGATAGAATGAGAGAAGGTATGAAAGCTAGAATGAAAGACATCAAGAAAGAAAGAAAGAAACTAAAGATAGAATGAGAGAAGGTATGAAAGCTAGAATGAAAGACATCAAGAAAGAAAGAAACTAAAGATAGAATGAGAGAAGGTATGAAAGCTAGAATGAAAGATATGAAGAAAGAAACACACAAAGAAAGAACGAAACTAAAGATAGAATGAGAGAAGGTATGAAAGCTAGAATGAAAGACATCAACAAAGAAAGAAATAAAAATACTAAAGCTAGAATGAGAGAAGGTATGAAATCTAGATTGAAAGATATTAAGAATGAAAGAAAGAAAGGAAAATAACTAAAGATAGAATGAGAGAAGGTATGAAAGCTAGAATGAAAGACATCAAGAAAGAAAGAAAGAAACTTCAGATTGAATGAGAGAAGGTATGAAAGCTAGTATTATAGATATCAAGAAAGAAAGAAACAAAGAATGAAAGAAACTAAAGATAGAATGAGAGACGGTATGAAAGCTAGAATGAAAGACATCAAGAAAGAAAGGAAGAAAGATAACACAGATAGAATGAGAGAAGGTATGAAAGCTAGAATGAAAGCTATCAAGAAAGAAAGAAAGAAACTAAAATAGATTGAGAGAATATATGAAAGCTAGAATGAAAGACATCAAGAAACAAAAGAAGAAAGATACCAAAGATAGAATGAGAGAAGGTATGAAAGCTAAAATGAAAGATATCAAGAATGAAAGAAAGAAAGAAATTAACAAACGATAGATTGAGAGAAGGTATGAAAGGAATAATGAAAGATATCAAGAAAGAAAGAAGGAAACTAAAATAGAATGAGAGAAGGTATGAAAGCTAGAATGAAAGACATCAAGAAAGAAAGAAAGAAAGAAACTAAAATAGATTGAGAGAATGAATGAAAACTAGAATGAAAAACATCAAGAAAGAAAGGAAGAAAGATACCAAAGATAGAATGAGAGAAGGTATGAAAGCTAAAATGAAAGATATCAAGAATGAAAGAAAGAAAGAAATTAACAAACGATAGAATGAGAGAAGGTATGAAAGGAATAATGAAAGACATCAAGAAAGAAAGAAAAAAAATAAAGATAGAATGAGAGAAGGTATGAAAGCTAGAATGAAAGATATCAAGAAAGAAAGAAAGAAAGAAACTAAAGGTAGAATGAGAGAAGGTATGAAAGCTAGAATGAAAGAAAGAAAGAAAGAAATAAAGAAAGAAAGAAACGAAATATAGAATGAGAGAAGGTATGAAAGCTAGAATGAAAGATATGAAGAAAGAAACAAACAAGGAAAGAAAGAAACTAAAGATAGAATGAGAGAAGGTATGAAAGCTAGAATGAAAGACATCAAGGAAGGAAGAAAGAAAGAAATTAACTAAAGATAGAATGAGAGAAGGTATGAAAATTTGAATGAAAGATATCAAGAAAGAAAGAAACAAACTAAAGATAGAATGAGAGATGTAATGAAAGCTAGAATGAAAGATATCGAGAAAAAAGATATTAACTAAAGATAGAATGAGAGAAGGTAAGAAAGCTAGAATGAAAGAGATCAAGAAAGAAAGAAAGAAACTAGAGATAGAATGAGAGAAGGTATGAAAGCTAGAATGAAAGCTATCAAGAAAGAAAGAAAGAAACAAACAAACAAAGGATAGAATGAGAGAAGGAATAAAAGCTAGAATGAAAGACATCAAGAAAGAAAGAAAAAAATAGAGATAGAATGAGAGAAAGTATGAAAGCTAGAATGAAAGATATCAAAAAGAAACAAACAAAGAAAGAAATTCACTAAAGATAGATTGAGAGAAGGTATGAAAGCTAGAATGAAAGACATCAAGAATGAAGGAAATAAAGAATTTAACTAAAGATAGAATGAGAGAAGGTATGAAAGCTAGAATGAAAGCTATCAAGAAAGAAAGAAAGAAAGAAACAAATAAACAAACTAAAGATTGAATAGAGGTATGAAAGGAATAATGAAAGATATGAAGAAAGAAAGAAAGAAAGAAACTAAAATAGAATAAGAAAAGGTATGAAAGCTAGAATGAAAGACATCAAGAAAGAAAGAAAAAAAATAAAGATAGAATGAGTGAAAGTATGAAAGCTAGAATGAAAGACATCAAGAATGAAAGAAAGAAACAAATAAACAAACTAAAGATTGAATAGAGGTATGAAAGGAATAATGAAAGATATCAAGAAAGAGAGAAAGAAAGAAACTAAAATAGAATGAGAGAATGTATGAAAGCTAGAATGAAAGATATCACGAAAGAAAGAAACAAAGAAAGAAAGAAACTAAAGACAGAATGAGAGAAGGTATGAAAGCTAGAATGAAAGACATCAAGAATGAAAGAAATAAAGAATATAACTAAAGATAGAATGGGAGAAGGTATGAAAGCTAGAATGAAAGATATCAAGAATGAAAGAAAGAAATTAACAAACGATAGAATGAGAGAAGGTATGAAAGGAATAATGAAAGATATCAAGAAAGAAAGAAAAAAAATAAAGATAGAATGAGAGAAGGTATGAATGCTAGAATGAAAGATATCAAGAAAGAAAGAAACAAAGAAAAAAAGAAACTAAAGATAGAATGAGAGAAGGTATGAAAGCTAGAATGAAATACATCAAGAAAGAAAGAAAGAAAGAAATAAACTAAAGATAGAATGAGAGAAGGTATGAAAGCTAGAATGAAAGACATCAAGAAAGAAAGAAACTAAAGATAGAATGAGAGAAGGTATGAATGCTAGAATGAAAGATATCAAGAAAGAAAGAAACAAAGAAAAAAAGAAACTAAAGATAGAATGAGAGAAGGTATGAAAGCTAGAATGAAATACATCAAGAAAGAAAGAAAGAAAGAAATAAACTAAAGATAGAATGAGAGAAGGTATGAAAGCTAGAATGAAAGACATCAAGAAAGAAAGAAACTAAAGATAGAATGAGAGAAGGTATGAAAGCTAGAATGAAAGATATGAAGAAAGAAACAAACAAAGAAAGAAAGAAACTAAAGATAGAATGAGAGAAGGTATGAAAGCTAGAATGAAAGACATCAACAAAGAAAGAAATAAAAATACTAAAGCTAGAATGAGAGAAGGTATGAAATCTAGATTGAAAGATATCAAGAAAGAAAGAAAGAAACTTCAGATTGAATAAGAGAAGGTATGAAAGCTAGTATTATAGATATCAAGAAAGAAAGAAACAAAGAATGAAAGAAACTAAAGATAGAATGAGAGAATGTATGAAAGCTAGAATGAAAGATATCACGAAAGAAACAAAGAAAGAAGAAACTAAAGATAGAATGAGAGAAGGTATGAAAGCTAGAATGAAAGCTATCAAGAAAGAAAGAAAGAAACAAATAAACAAACTAAAGATTGAATAGAGGTATGAAAGGAATAATGAAAGATATCGAGAAAGAAAGAAAGAAAGAAACTAAAATAGAATAAGAAAAGGTATGAAAGCTAGAATGAAAGACATCAAGAAAGAAAGGAAGAAAGATACCAAATATAGAATGGGAGAAGTTATGAATGCTAGAATGAAAGATATCAAGAATGAAAGAAAGAAAGAAATTAACAAACGAAAGCATGAGAGAAGGTATGAAAGGAATAATGAAAGATATCAAGAAAGAAAGAAAGAAACAAAAGATAGAATGAGAGAAGGTATGAAAGCTAGAATGAAAGACATCAAGAAAGAAAGAAACTAAAGATAGAATGAGAGATGGTATGAAAGCTGGAATGAAAGATATGAAGAAAGAAACAAAGAAAGAAAGAAACTAAAGATAGAATGAGAGAAGGTATGAAAGCTAGAATGAAAGACATCAACAAAGAAAGAAATAAAAATACAAAAGCTAGAATGAGAGAAGGTATGAAATCTAGATTGAAAGATATCAAGAAAGAAAGAAAGAAACTTCAGATTGAATGAGAGAAGGTATGAAAGCGAGTATTATAGATATCAAGAAAGAAAGAAACAAAGAATGAAAGAAACTGAAGATAGAATGAGAGAAGGTATGAAAGCTAGAATGAAAGACATCAAGAAAGAAAGAAAGAAACTTCAGATTGAATGAGAGAAGGTATGAAAGCTAGTATTATAGATATCAAGAAAGAAAGAAACAAAGAATGAAAGAAACTAAAGATAGAATGAGAGACGGTATGAAAGCTAGAATGAAAGACATCAAGAAAGAAAGGAAGAAAGATAACACAGATAGAATGAGAGAAGGTATGAAAGCTAGAATGAAAGCTATCAAGAAAGAAAGAAAGAAACTAAAATAGATTGAGAGAATATATGAAAGCTAGAATGAAAGACATCAAGAAACAAAAGAAGAAAGATACCAAAGATAGAATGAGAGAAGGTATGAAAGGAATAATGAAAGATATCAAGAAAGAAAGAAGGAAACTAAAATAGAATGAGAGAAGGTATGAAAGCTAGAATGAAAGATATCAAGAATGAAAGAAAGAAAGAAATTAACAAACGATAGAATGAGAGAAGGTATGAAAGGAATAATGAAAGATATCAAGAAAGAAAGAAAAAAATAAAGATAGAATGAGAGAAGGTATGAAAGCTAGAATGAAAGATATCAAGAAAGAAAGAAAGAAAGAAAGAAACTAAAGGTAGAATGAGAGAAGGTATGAAAGCTAGAATGAAAGAAAGAAAGAAAGAAAGAAAGAAAGAAAGAAACGAAATATAGAATGAGAGAAGGTATGAAAGCTAGAATGAAAGATATGAAGAAAGAAACAAACAAGGAAAGAAAGAAACTAAAGATAGAATGAGAGAAGGTATGAAAGCTAGAATGAAAGACATCAAGGAAGGAAGAAAGAAAGAAATTAACTAAAGATAGAATGAGAGAAGGTATGAAAAGTTGAATGAAAGATATCAAAAAAGAAAGAAACAAACTAAAGATAGAATGAGAGATGTAATGAAAGCTAGAATGAAAGATATCGAGAAAAAAGATATTAACTAAAGATAGAATGAGAGAAGGTAAGAAAGCTAGAATGAAAGAGATCAAGAAAGAAAGAAAGAAACTAGAGATAGAATGAGAGAAGGTATGAAAGCTAGAATGAAAGCTATCAAGAAAGAAAGAAAGAAACAAACAAACAAAGGATAGAATGAGAGAAGGAATAAAAGCTAGAATGAAAGACATCAAGAAAGAAAGAAAAAAATAGAGATAGAATGAGAGAAAGTATGAAAGCTAGAATGAAAGATATCAAAAAGAAACAAACAAAGAAAGAAATTCACTAAAGATAGATTGAGAGAAGGTATGAAAGCTAGAATGAAAGACATCAAGAATGAAGGAAATAAAGAATTTAACTAAAGATAGAATGAGAGAAGGTATGAAAGCTAGAATGAAAGCTATCAAGAAAGAAAGAAAGAAAGAAACAAATAAACAAACTAAAGATTGAATAGAGGTATGAAAGGAATAATGAAAGATATGAAGAAAGAAAGAAAGAAACTAAAATAGAATAAGAAAAGGTATGAAAGCTAGAATGAAAGACATCAAGAAAGAAAGAAAAAAAATAAAGATAGAATGAGTGAAAGTATGAAAGCTAGAATGAAAGACATCAAGAATGAAAGAAAGAAACAAATAAACAAACTAAAGATTGAATAGAGGTATGAAAGGAATAATGAAAGATATCAAGAAAGAGAGAAAGAAAGAAACTAAAATAGAATGAGAGAATGTATGAAAGCTAGAATGAAAGATATCACGAAAGAAAGAAACAAAGAAAGAAAGAAACTAAAGACAGAATGAGAGAAGGTATGAAAGCTAGAATGAAAGACATCAAGAATGAAAGAAATAAAGAATATAACTAAAGATAGAATGGGAGAAGGTATGAAAGCTAGAATGAAAGATATCAAGAATGAAAGAAAGAAATTAACAAACGATAGAATGAGAGAAGGTATGAAAGGAATAATGAAAGATATCAAGAAAGAAAAAAAAAATAAAGATAGAATGAGAGAAGGTATGAATGCTAGAATGAAAGATATCAAGAAAGAAAGAAACAAAGAAAAAAAGAAACTAAAGATAGAAAGAGAGAAGGTATGAAAGCTAGAATGAAATACATCAAGAAAGAAAGAAAGAAATAAACTAAAGATAGAATGAGAGAAGGTATGAAAGCTAGAATGAAAGACATCAAGAAAGAAAGAAACTAATGATAGAATGAGAGAAGGTATGAATGCTAGAATGAAAGATATCAAGAAAGAAAGAAACAAAGAAAAAAAGAAACTAAAGATAGAATGAGAGAAGGTATGAAAGCTAGAATGAAATACATCAAGAAAGAAAGAAAGAAAGAAATAAACTAAAGATAGAATGAGAGAAGGTATGAAAGCTAGAATGAAAGACATCAAGAAAGAAAGAAACTAAAGATAGAATGAGAGAAGGTATGAAAGCTAGAATGAAAGATATGAAGAAAGAAACAAACAAAGAAAGAAAGAAACTAAAGATAGAATGAGAGAAGGTATGAAAGCTAGAATGAAAGACATCAACAAAGAAAGAAATAAAAATACTAAAGCTAGAATGAGAGAAGGTATGAAATCTAGATTGAAAGATATCAAGAAAGAAAGAAAGAAACTTCAGATTGAATAAGAGAAGGTATGAAAGCTAGTATTATAGATATCAAGAAAGAAAGAAACAAAGAATGAAAGAAACTAAAGATAGAATGAGAGAATGTATGAAAGCTAGAATGAAAGATATCACGAAAGAAACAAAGAAAGAAGAAACTAAAGATAGAATGAGAGAAGGTATGAAAGCTAGAATGAAAGCTATCAAGAAAGATAGAAAGAAACAAATAAACAAACTAAAGATTGAATAGAGGTATGAAAGGAATAATGAAAGATATCCAGAAAGAAATAAAGAAAGAAACTAAAATAGAATAAGAAAAGGTATGAAAGCTAGAATGAAAGACATCAAGAAAGAAAGGAAGAAAGATACCAAATATAGAATGGGAGAAGTTATGAATGCTAGAATGAAAGATATCAAGAATGAAAGAAAGAAAGAAATTAACAAACGAAAGCATGAGAGAAGGTATGAAAGGAATAATGAAAGATATCAAGAAAGAAAGAAAGAAACAAAAGATAGAATGAGAGAAGGTATGAAAGCAAGAATGAAAGACATCAAGAAAGAAAGAAACTAAAGATAGAATGAGAGATGGTATGAAAGCTGGAATGAAAGATATGAAGAAAGAAACAAAGAAAGAAAGAAACTAAAGATAGAATGAGAGAAGGTATGAAAGCTAGAATGAAAGACATCAACAAAGAAAGAAATAAAAATTCAAAAGCTAGAATGAGAGAAGGTATGAAATCTAGATTGAAAGATATCAAGAAAGAAAGAAAGAAACTTCAGATTGAATGAGAGAAGGTATGAAAGCGAGTATTATAGATATCAAGAAAGAAAGAAACAAAGAATGAAAGAAACTGAAGATAGAATGAGAGAAGGTATGAAAGCTAGAATGAAAGACATCAAGAAAGAAAGGAAGAAAGTTACCACAGATAGAACGAGAGAAGATATGAAAGCTAGAATGAAAGCTATCAAAAAAGAAAGAATTAAACTAAAATAGATTGAGAGAATATATGAATGCTAGAATGAAAGACATCAAGAAGGAAAGGAAGAAAGATTCCAAAGATAGAATGAGAGAAGGTATGAAAGCTAAAATGAAAGATATCAAGAATGAAAGAAAGAAAAAATTAACAAACGATAGAATGAGAGAAGGTATGAAAGCTAAAATGAAAGATATCAAGAATGAAAGAAAGAAAGAAATTAACAAACGATAGAATGAGAGAAGGTATGAAAGGAATAATGAAAGATATCAAGAAAGAAAGAAAAAAAGTAAAGATAGAATGAGAGAAGGTATGAAAGCTGGAATGAAAGACATCAAGAAAGAAAGAAAGAAAGAAAGAAACTAAAGCTAGAATGAGAGAAGGTATGAAAGCTAGAATGAAAGATATCAAGAAAGAAAGAAACTAAAGCTAGAATGAGAGAAGGTATGAAAGCTAGAATGTAAGATATGAAGAAAGAAATAAACAAAGAAAGAAAGAAACTAAATATAGAATGAGAGAAGGTATGAAAGCTAGAATGAAAGACATCAAAGAAGAAAGAAAGAAAGAAATTAACTAAAGACAGAATGAGAGAAGGTATGAAAAGTAGAATGAAAGATATCAAGATAGAAAGAAAGAAACTAAAGATAGAATGAGAGAAGTTATGAAAGCTAGAATAAAAGTTAACAAGAAAGAAAGAAATAAACAAACTAAAGATAGAATGAGAAGGAATAAAAGCTAGAATGAAAGACATGAAGAAAGAAAGAAAAAAATAAAGATAGAATGAGAGAAAGTATGAAAGCTAGAATGAAAGATATCACGAATGTAAGAAACAAAGAAAGAAAGAAACTAAAGACAGAATGACAGAAGGTATGAAAGCTAGAATGAAAGACATCAAGAATGAAAGAAATAAAGAATATAACTAAAGATAGAATGGGAGAAGGTATGAAAGCTAGAATGAAAGATATCAAGAATGAAAGAAAGAAATTAACAAACGATAGAATGAGAGAAGGTATGAAAGGAATAATGAAAGATATCAAGAAAGAAAGAAAAAAAATAAAGATAGAATGAGAGAAGGTATGAAAGCTAGAATGAAAGATATGAAGAAAGAAAGAAACAAATAAAGAAAGAAACTAAAGATAGAATGAGAGAAGGTATGAAAGCTAGAATGAAAGACATCAACAAAGAAAGAAATAAAAATACTAAAGCTAGAATGAGAGAAGGTATGAAATCTAGATTGAAAGATATCAAGAAAGAAAGAAAGAAACTTCAGATTGAATGAGAGAAGGTATGAAAGCTAGTATTATAGATATCAAGAAAGAAAGAAACAAAGAATGAAAGAAACTAAAGATAGAATGAGAGAATGTATGAAAGCTAGAATGAAAGATATCACGAAAGAAACAAAGAAAGAAGAAACTAAAGATAGAATGAGAGAAGGTATGAAAGCTAGAATGAAAGCTATCAAGAAAGAAAGAAAGAAACAAATAAACAAACTAAAGATTGAATAGAGGTATGAAAGGAATAATGAAAGATATCCAGAAAGAAAGAAAGAAAGAAACTAAAATAGAATAAGAAAATGTATGAAAGCTAGAATGAAAGACATCAAGAAAGAAAGGAAGAAAGATACCAAAGATAGAATGGGAGAAGTTATGAAAGCTAGAATGAAAGATATCAAGAATGAAAAAAAGAAAGAAATTAACAAACGAAAGCATGAGAGAAGGTATGAAAGGAATAATGAAAGATATCAAGAAAGAAAGAAAGAAACAAAAGATAGAATGAGAGAAGGTATGAAAGCTAGAATGAAAGACATCAAGAAAGAAAGAAACTAAAGATAGAATGAGAGATGGTATGAAAGCTGGAATGAAAGATATGAAGAAAGAAACAAAGAAAGAAAGAAACTAAAGATAGAATGAGAGAAGGTATGAAAGCTAGAATGAAAGACATCAACAAAGAAAAATAAAAATATAAAAGCTAGAATGAGAGAAGGTATGAAATCTAGATTGAAAGATATCAAGAAAGAAAGAAAGAAACTTCAGATTGAATGAGAGAAGGTATGAAAGCTAGTATTATAGATATCAAGAAAGAAAGAAACAAAGAATGAAAGAAACTGAAGATAGAATGAGAGAAGGTATGAAAGCTAGAATGAAAGACATCAAGAGAGAAAGGAAGAAAGTTACCACAGATAGAACGAGAGAAGATATGAAAGCTAGAATGAAAGCTATCAAAAAAGAAAGAATTAAACTAAAATAGATTGAGAGAATATATGAATGCTAGAATGAAAGACATCAAGAAGGAAAGGAAGAAAGATACCAAAGATAGAATGAGAGAAGGTATGAAAGCTAAAATGAAAGATATCAAGAATGAAAGAAAGAAAAAATTAACAAACGATAGAATGAGAGAAGGTATGAAAGCTAAAATGAAAGATATCAAGAATGAAAGAAAGAAAGAAATTAACAAACGATAGAATGAGAGAAGGTATGAAAGGAATAATGAAAGATATCAAGAAAGAAAGAAAAAAAGTAAAGATAGAATGAGAGAACGTATGAAAGCTGGAATGAAAGACATCAAGAAAGAAAGAAAGAAAGAAAGAAACTAAAGCTAGAATGAGAGAAGGTATGAAAGCTAGAATGAAAGATATCAAGAAAGAAAGAAACTAAAGCTAGAATGAGAGAAGGTATGAAAGCTAGAATGTAAGATATGAAGAAAGAAATAAACAAAGAAAGAAAGAAACTAAAGATAGAATGAGAGAAGGTATGAAAGCTAGAATGAAAGACATCAAAGAAGAAAGAAAGAAAGAAATTAACTAAAGATAGAATGAGAGAAGGTATGAAAAGTAGAATGAAAGATATCAAGATAGAAAGAAAGAAACTAAAGATAGAATGAGAGAAGTTATGAAAGCTAGAATAAAAGTTAACAAGAAAGAAATAAACAAACTAAAGATAGAATGAGAAGGAATAAAAGCTAGAATGAAAGACATGAAGAAAGAAAGAAAAAATAAAGATAGAATGAGAGAAAGTATGAAAGCTAGAATGAAAGATATCACGAATGTAAGAAACAAAGAAAGAAAGAAACTAAAGACAGAATGACAGAAGGTATGAAAGCTAGAATGAAAGACATCAAGAATGAAAGAAATAAAGAATATAACTAAAGACAGAATGGGAGAAGGTATGAAAGCTAGAATGAAAGATATCAAGAATTAAAGAAAGAAATTAACAAACGATAGAATGAGAGAAGGTATGAAAGGAATAATGAAAGATATCAAGAAAGAAAAAAAAATAAAGATAGAATGAGAGAAGGTATGAAAGCTAGAATGAAAGATATCAAGAAAGAAAGAAACAAAGAAAGAAAGAAACTAAAGATAGAATGAGAGAAGGTATGAAAGCTAGAATGAAATACGTCAAGAAAAAAAGAAAGAAATAAACTAAAGATAGAATGAGAGAAGGTATGAAAGCTAGAATGAAAGATATGAAGAAAGAGACAAAGAAAGAAAGAAAGAAACTAAAGATAGAATGAGAGAAGGTATGAAAGCCAGAATGAAAGACATCAACAAAGAAAGAAATAAAAATACTAAAGCTAGAATGAGAGAAGGTATGAAATCTAGATTGAAAGATATCAAGAATGAAAGAAAGAAAGAAAAATAACTAAAGATAGAATGAGAGAAGGTATGAAAGCTAGAATGAAAGACATCAAGAAAGAAAGAAAGAAACTTCAGATTGAATGAGAGAAGGTATGAAAGCTAGTATTATAGATATCAAGAAAGAAAGAAACAAAGAATGAAAGAAACTAAAGATAGAATGAGAGAAGGTATGAAAGCTAGAATGAAAGACATCAAGAAAGAAAGGAAGAAAGATACCACAGATAGAATGAGAGAAGGTATGAAAGCTAAAATGAAAGATATCAAGAATGAAAGAAAGAAAGAAATTAACAAACGATAGATTGAGAGAAGGTATGAAAGGAATAATGAAAGATATCAAGAAAGAAAGAAAGAAACTAAAATAGAATGAGAGAAGGTATGAAAGCTAGAATGAAATATATCAGGAAAGAAAGAAATAAACTAAAGATAGAATGAGAGAAGTTATGAAAGCTAGAATTATAGATATCAGGAAAGAAAGAAACAAAGAATGAATGAAACTAAAGATAGAATGAGAGAAGGTATGAAAGCAAGAATGAAAGACATCAAGAAATAAAGAAAGAAACTAAAATAGATTGAGAGAATGTTTGAAAGCTAGAATGAAAGACATCAAGAAAGAAAGGAAGAAAGATACCAAAGATAGAATGAGAGAAGGTATGAAAGCTAAAATGAAAGATATCAAGAATGAAAGAAAGAAAGAAATTAACAAACGATAGAATGAGAGAAAGTATGAAAGGAATAATGAAAGATATCAAGAAAGAAAGAAAAAAAATAAAGATAGAATGAGAGAAGTTATGAAAGCTAGAATAAAAGATATCAAGAAAGAAAGAAAGAAAGAAAGAAAGAAACTAAAGGTAGAATGAGAGAAGGTATGAAAGCTAGAATGAATGAAAGACATCAAGAAAGAAAGAAAGAAAGAAAGAAACTAAAGATAGAATGAGAGAAGGTATGAAAGCTAGAATGAAAGACATCAAGAAAGAAAGAAACGAAAGATAGAATGAGAGAAGGTATGAAAGCAAGAATGAAAGATATGAAGGAAGAAACAAACAAAGAAAGAAAGAAACTAAAGATAGAATGAGAGAAGGTATGAAAGCTAGAATGAAAGACATCAAGTAAGAAAGAAAGAGAGAAATTAACTAAAGATAGAATGAGAGAAGGTATGAAAAGTAGAATGAAAGATATCAAGAAAGAAAGAAACAAACTAAAGATAGAATGAGAGAAGTTATGAAAGCTAAAATGAAAGATATCCAGAAAAAAAGATATTAACTAAAGATAGAATGAGAGAAGGTAAGAAAGCTTGAATGAAAGACATCAAGAAAGAAAGAAAGAAACTAGAGATAGAATGAGAGAAGGTATGAAAGCTGGAATGAAAGCTATCAAGAAAGAAAGAAACAAACAAAGTAAGGATAGAATGTGAAAAGGAATAAAAGTTAGAATGAAAGACATCAAGAAAGAAAGAAAAAAAATAGAGATAGAATGAGAGAATATATGAAAGCAAGAATGAAAGACATCAAGAATGAAAGAAATAAAGAATATAACTAAAGATAGAATGGGAGAAGGTATGAAAGCTAGAATGAAAGATATCAAGAATGAAAGAAAGAAATTAACGAACGATAGAATGAGAGAAGGTATGAAAGGAATAATGAAAGATATCAAGAAAGAAAGAAAAAATAATAATGAGAGAATGAGAGAAGGTATGAAAGCTAGAATGAAAGATAACAAGAAAGAAAGAAACAAAGAAAGAAAGAAATGAAAGATAGAATGAGAGAAGGTATGAAAGCTAGAATGAAAGATATGAAGAAAGAAACAAAGAAAGAAAGAAAGAAACGAAAGATAGAATGAGAGATGGTATGAAAGCTGGAATGAAAGATATGAAGAAAGAAACAAACAAAGAAAGAAAGAAACTAAAGATAGAATGAGAGAAGGTATGAAAGCTAGAATGAAAGACATCAACAAAGAAAGAAATAAAAATACAAAAGCTAGAATGAGAGAAGGTATGAAATCTAGATTGAAAGATATCAAGAAAGAAAGAAAGAAACTTCAGATTGAATGAAAGAAGGTATGAAAGCTAGTATTATAGATATCAAGAAAGAAAGAAACAAAGAATGAAAGAAACTGAAGATAGAATGAGAGAAGGTATGAAAGCTAGAATGAAAGACATCAAGAAAGAAAGGAAGAAAGTTACCACAGATAGAACGAGAGAAGATATGAAAGCTAGAATGAAAGCTATCAAAAAAGAAAGAATTAAACTAAAATCGATTGAGAGAATATATGAATGCTAGAATGAAAGACATCAAGAAGGAAAGGAAGAAAGATACCAAAGATAGAATGAGAGAAGGTATGAAAGCTAAAATGAAAGATATCAAGAATGAAAGAAAGAAAAAATTAACAAACGATAGAATGAGAGAAGGTATGAAAGCTAAAATGAAAGATATAAAGAATGAAAGAAAGAAAGAAATTAACAAACGATAGAATGAGAGAAGGTATGAAAGGAATAATGAAAGATATCAAGAAAGAAAGAAAAAAAGTAAAGATAGAATGAGAGAAGGTATGAAAGCTGGAATGAAAGACATCAAGAAAGAAAGAAAGAAAGAAAGAAACTAAAGCTAGAATGAGAGAAGGTATGAAAGCTAGAATGAAAGATATCAAGAAAGAAAGAAACTAAAGCTAGAATGAGAGAAGGTATGAAAGCTAGAATGTAAGATATGATGAAAGAAATAAACAAAGAAAGAAAGAAACTAAAGATAGAATGAGAGAAGGTATGGAAGCTAGAATGAAAGACATCAAAGAAGAAAGAAAGAAAGAAATTAACTAAAGATAGAATGAGAGAAGGTATGAAAGGAATAATGAAAGATATGAAGAAAGAAACAAAGAAAGAAAGAAAGAAACTAAAGATAGAATGAGAGAAGGTATGAAAGCTAGAATGAAAGACATCAACAAAGAAAGAAATAAAAATACTAAAGCTAGAATGAGAGAAGGTATGAAATCTAGATTGAAAGATATCAAGAATGAAAGAAAGAAAGAAAAATAACTAAAGATAGAATGAGAGAAGGTATGAAAGCTAGAATGAAAGACATCAAGAAAGTAAGAAAGAAACTTCAGATTGAATGAGAGAAGGTATGAAAGCTAGTATTATAGATATCAAGAAAGAAAGAAACAAAGAATGAAAGAAACTAAAGATAGAATGAGAGAAGGTATGAAAGCTAGAATGAAAGACATCAAGAAAGAAAGGAAGAAAGATACCACAGATAGAATGAGAGAAGGTATGAAAGCTAAAATGAAAGATATCAAGAATGAAAGAAAGAAAGAAATTAACAAACGATAGATTGAGAGAAGGTATGAAAGGAATAATGAAAGATATCAAGAAAGAAAGAAAGAAACTAAAATAGAATGAGAGAAGGTATGAAAGCTAGAATGAAATATATCAGGAAAGAAAGAAATAAACTAAAGATAGAATGAGAGAAGTTATGAAAGCTAGAATTATAGATATCAGGAAAGAAAGAAACAAAGAATGAATGAAACTAAAGATAGAATGAGAGAAGGTATGAAAGCAAGAATGAAAGACAACAAGAAATAAAGAAAGAAACTAAAATAGATTGAGAGAATGTATGAAAGCTGGAATGAAAGACATCAAGAAAGAAAGGAAGAAAGATACCAAAGATAGAATGAGAGAAGGTATGAAAGCTAAAATGAAAGATATCAAGAATGAAAGAAAGAAAGAAATTAACAAACGATAGAATGAGAGAAGGTATGAAAGGAATAATGAAAGATATCAAGAAAGAAAGAAAAAAAATAAAGATAGAATGAGAGAAGTTATGAAAGCTAGAATAAAAGATATCAAGAAAGAAAGAAAGAAACTAAAGGTAGAATGAGAGAAGGTATGAAAGCTAGAATGAATGAAAGACATCAAGAAAGAAAGAAAGAAAGAAAGAAACTAAAGATAGAATGAGAGAAGGTATGAAAGCTAGAATGAAAGACATCAAGAAAGAAAGAAACGAAAGATAGAATGAGAGAAGGTATGAAAGCTAGAATCAAAAATATGAAGGAAGAAACAAACAAACAAAGAAAGAAACTAAAGATAGAATGAGAGAAGGTATGAAAGCTAGAATGAAAGACATCAAGTAAGAAAGAAAGAGAGAAATTAACTAAAGATAGAATGAGAGAAGGTATGAAAAGTAGAATGAAAGATATCAAGAAAGAAAGAAACAAACCAAAGATAGAATGAGAGAAGTTATGAAAGCTAAAATGAAAGATATCAAGAAAAAAATATATTAACTAAAGATAGAATGAGAGAAGGTAAGAAAGCTTGAATGAAAGACATCAAGAAAGAAAGAAAGAAACTAGAGATAGAATGAGAGAAGGTATGAAAGCTGGAATGAAAGCTATCAAGAAAGAAAGAAAGAAACAAACAAAGTAAGGATAGAATGTGAAAAGGAATAAAAGTTAGAATGAAAGACATCAAGAAAGAAAGAAAAAAAATAGAGATAGAATGAGAGAAAGTATGAAAGCTAGAATGAAAGATATCAAGAAAGAAACAAACAAAGAAAGAAAGAAACTAAAGATAGAATGAGAGAATGTATGAAAGCTAGAATGAAAGACATCAAGAAAGAAAGAAAGAAAGAAATAAACTAAAGATAGAATGAGAGAAGGTATGAAAACTAGAATGAAAGACATCAAGAAAGAAAGAAAGAAACAAAAGATAGAATGAGAGAAGGTGTGAGAGCTAGAATGAAAGATATCAAGAAAAGAAAGAAATTAACTAAAGATAGAATGAGAAAAGGTATGATTGCTAGAATGAAAGACATCAAGAAAGAAAGAAAGAAACTAGAGATAGAATGAGAGAAGGTATGAAAGCTAGAAATAAAGATATCAAGAAACAAAGAAAGAAAGAAACTAAAGATAGAATGTGAGAAGGTATGAAACCTTGAATGATAGATATCAATAATGAAAGAAAAAAAGAAATTAACTAAAGATAGATTGAGAGAAGGTATGAAAGCTAGAATAAAAACTATCAAGAAAGAAAGAAAGAAGGAAACACACTAAAGATAGAATGAGAGAATGAATAAAAGCTAGAATGAAACACATCAAGAAAGAAAGAAAAAAATAAAGATAGAATGAGAGAAGGTATGAAAGCTAGAATGAAATACATCAAGAATGAAAGAAATAAAGAATTTAACTAAAGATAGAAGGAGAGAAGGTAGGAGAGCTAGAATGAAAGCTATCAAGAAAGAAAGAAAGAAACATATAAACATACTAAAGATTGAATAGAGGTATGAAAAGAATAATGAAAGATATCAAGAAAGAAAGAAAGAAAGAAACTAAAATAGAATAAGAAAGGGTATGAAAGCTGGAATGAAAGATATCAAGAAAGAAAGAAAAAAAATAAAGATAGAATGAGAGAAAGTATGAAAGCTAGAATGAAAGATATCACGAAAGAAAGAAACAAAGAAAGAAAGAAACTAAAGATAGAATGAGAGAAGGTATGAAAGCTAGAATGAAAGCTATCAAGAGACAAAGAAAGAAACAAATAAACAAACTAAAGATTGAATAGAGGTATGAAAGGAATAATGAAAGATATCAAGAAAGAAAGAAAGAAACTAAAATAGAATGAGAGAATGTATGAAAGCTAGAATGAAAGATATCACGAAAGAAAGAAACAAAGAAAGAAGAAACTAAAGATAGAATGAGAGAATGTATGAAAGCTAGAATGAAAGACATCAAGAAAGAAAGAAAGAAAGAAATAAACTAAAGATAGAATGAGAGAAGGTATGAAAACTAGAATGAAAGACATCAAGAAAGAAAGAAAGAAACAAAAGATAGAATGAGAGAAGGTGTGAGAGCTAGAATGAAAGATATCAAGAAAAGAAAGAAATTAACTAAAGATAGAATGAGAAAAGGTATGATTGCTAGAATGAAAGACATCAAGAAAGAAAGAAAGAAACTAGAGATAGAATGAGAGAAGGTATGAAAGCTAGAAATAAAGATATCAAGAAACAAAGAAAGAAAGAAACTAAAGATAGAATGTGAGAAGGTATGAAACCTTGAATGATAGATATCAATAATGAAAGAAAAAAAGAAATTAACTAAAGATAGATTGAGAGAAGGTATGAAAGCTAGAATAAAAACTATCAAGAAAGAAAGAAAGAAGGAAACACACTAAAGATAGAATGAGAGAATGAATAAAAGCTAGAATGAAACACATCAAGAAAGAAAGAAAAAAATAAAGATAGAATGAGAGAAGGTATGAAAGCTAGAATGAAATACATCAAGAATGAAAGAAATAAAGAATTTAACTAAAGATAGAAGGAGAGAAGGTATGAAAAGTAGAATGAAAGATATCAAGAAAGAAAGAAACAAACTAAAGATAGAATGAGAGAAGTTATGAAAGCTAAAATGAAAGATATCCAGAAAAAAAGATATTAACTAAAGATAGAATGAGAGAAGGTAAGAAAGCTTGAATGAAAGACATCAAGAAAGAAAGAAAGAAACTAGAGATAGAATGAGAGAAGGTATGAAAGCTGGAATGAAAGCTATCAAGAAAGAAAGAAACAAACAAAGTAAGGATAGAATGTGAAAAGGAATAAAAGTTAGAATGAAAGACATCAAGAAAGAAAGAAAAAAAATAGAGATAGAATGAGAGAATATATGAAAGCAAGAATGAAAGACATCAAGAATGAAAGAAATAAAGAATATAACTAAAGATAGAATGGGAGAAGGTATGAAAGCTAGAATGAAAGATATCAAGAATGAAAGAAAGAAATTAACGAACGATAGAATGAGAGAAGGTATGAAAGGAATAATGAAAGATATCAAGAAAGAAAGAAAAAATAATAATGAGAGAATGAGAGAAGGTATGAAAGCTAGAATGAAAGATAACAAGAAAGAAAGAAACAAAGAAAGAAAGAAATGAAAGATAGAATGAGAGAAGGTATGAAAGCTAGAATGAAAGATATGAAGAAAGAAACAAAGAAAGAAAGAAAGAAACGAAAGATAGAATGAGAGATGGTATGAAAGCTGGAATGAAAGATATGAAGAAAGAAACAAACAAAGAAAGAAAGAAACTAAAGATAGAATGAGAGAAGGTATGAAAGCTAGAATGAAAGACATCAACAAAGAAAGAAATAAAAATACAAAAGCTAGAATGAGAGAAGGTATGAAATCTAGATTGAAAGATATCAAGAAAGAAAGAAAGAAACTTCAGATTGAATGAAAGAAGGTATGAAAGCTAGTATTATAGATATCAAGAAAGAAAGAAACAAAGAATGAAAGAAACTGAAGATAGAATGAGAGAAGGTATGAAAGCTAGAATGAAAGACATCAAGAAAGAAAGGAAGAAAGTTACCACAGATAGAACGAGAGAAGATATGAAAGCTAGAATGAAAGCTATCAAAAAAGAAAGAATTAAACTAAAATCGATTGAGAGAATATATGAATGCTAGAATGAAAGACATCAAGAAGGAAAGGAAGAAAGATACCAAAGATAGAATGAGAGAAGGTATGAAAGCTAAAATGAAAGATATCAAGAATGAAAGAAAGAAAAAATTAACAAACGATAGAATGAGAGAAGGTATGAAAGCTAAAATGAAAGATATAAAGAATGAAAGAAAGAAAGAAATTAACAAACGATAGAATGAGAGAAGGTATGAAAGGAATAATGAAAGATATCAAGAAAGAAAGAAAAAAAGTAAAGATAGAATGAGAGAAGGTATGAAAGCTGGAATGAAAGACATCAAGAAAGAAAGAAAGAAAGAAAGAAACTAAAGCTAGAATGAGAGAAGGTATGAAAGCTAGAATGAAAGATATCAAGAAAGAAAGAAACTAAAGCTAGAATGAGAGAAGGTATGAAAGCTAGAATGTAAGATATGATGAAAGAAATAAACAAAGAAAGAAAGAAACTAAAGATAGAATGAGAGAAGGTATGGAAGCTAGAATGAAAGACATCAAAGAAGAAAGAAAGAAAGAAATTAACTAAAGATAGAATGAGAGAAGGTATGAAAGGAATAATGAAAGATATGAAGAAAGAAACAAAGAAAGAAAGAAAGAAACTAAAGATAGAATGAGAGAAGGTATGAAAGCTAGAATGAAAGACATCAACAAAGAAAGAAATAAAAATACTAAAGCTAGAATGAGAGAAGGTATGAAATCTAGATTGAAAGATATCAAGAATGAAAGAAAGAAAGAAAAATAACTAAAGATAGAATGAGAGAAGGTATGAAAGCTAGAATGAAAGACATCAAGAAAGTAAGAAAGAAACTTCAGATTGAATGAGAGAAGGTATGAAAGCTAGTATTATAGATATCAAGAAAGAAAGAAACAAAGAATGAAAGAAACTAAAGATAGAATGAGAGAAGGTATGAAAGCTAGAATGAAAGACATCAAGAAAGAAAGGAAGAAAGATACCACAGATAGAATGAGAGAAGGTATGAAAGCTAAAATGAAAGATATCAAGAATGAAAGAAAGAAAGAAATTAACAAACGATAGATTGAGAGAAGGTATGAAAGGAATAATGAAAGATATCAAGAAAGAAAGAAAGAAACTAAAATAGAATGAGAGAAGGTATGAAAGCTAGAATGAAATATATCAGGAAAGAAAGAAATAAACTAAAGATAGAATGAGAGAAGTTATGAAAGCTAGAATTATAGATATCAGGAAAGAAAGAAACAAAGAATGAATGAAACTAAAGATAGAATGAGAGAAGGTATGAAAGCAAGAATGAAAGACAACAAGAAATAAAGAAAGAAACTAAAATAGATTGAGAGAATGTATGAAAGCTGGAATGAAAGACATCAAGAAAGAAAGGAAGAAAGATACCAAAGATAGAATGAGAGAAGGTATGAAAGCTAAAATGAAAGATATCAAGAATGAAAGAAAGAAAGAAATTAACAAACGATAGAATGAGAGAAGGTATGAAAGGAATAATGAAAGATATCAAGAAAGAAAGAAAAAAAATAAAGATAGAATGAGAGAAGTTATGAAAGCTAGAATAAAAGATATCAAGAAAGAAAGAAAGAAACTAAAGGTAGAATGAGAGAAGGTATGAAAGCTAGAATGAATGAAAGACATCAAGAAAGAAAGAAAGAAAGAAAGAAACTAAAGATAGAATGAGAGAAGGTATGAAAGCTAGAATGAAAGACATCAAGAAAGAAAGAAACGAAAGATAGAATGAGAGAAGGTATGAAAGCTAGAATCAAAAATATGAAGGAAGAAACAAACAAACAAAGAAAGAAACTAAAGATAGAATGAGAGAAGGTATGAAAGCTAGAATGAAAGACATCAAGTAAGAAAGAAAGAGAGAAATTAACTAAAGATAGAATGAGAGAAGGTATGAAAAGTAGAATGAAAGATATCAAGAAAGAAAGAAACAAACCAAAGATAGAATGAGAGAAGTTATGAAAGCTAAAATGAAAGATATCAAGAAAAAAATATATTAACTAAAGATAGAATGAGAGAAGGTAAGAAAGCTTGAATGAAAGACATCAAGAAAGAAAGAAAGAAACTAGAGATAGAATGAGAGAAGGTATGAAAGCTGGAATGAAAGCTATCAAGAAAGAAAGAAAGAAACAAACAAAGTAAGGATAGAATGTGAAAAGGAATAAAAGTTAGAATGAAAGACATCAAGAAAGAAAGAAAAAAAATAGAGATAGAATGAGAGAAAGTATGAAAGCTAGAATGAAAGATATCAAGAAAGAAACAAACAAAGAAAGAAAGAAACTAAAGATAGAATGAGAGAATGTATGAAAGCTAGAATGAAAGACATCAAGAAAGAAAGAAAGAAAGAAATAAACTAAAGATAGAATGAGAGAAGGTATGAAAACTAGAATGAAAGACATCAAGAAAGAAAGAAAGAAACAAAAGATAGAATGAGAGAAGGTGTGAGAGCTAGAATGAAAGATATCAAGAAAAGAAAGAAATTAACTAAAGATAGAATGAGAAAAGGTATGATTGCTAGAATGAAAGACATCAAGAAAGAAAGAAAGAAACTAGAGATAGAATGAGAGAAGGTATGAAAGCTAGAAATAAAGATATCAAGAAACAAAGAAAGAAAGAAACTAAAGATAGAATGTGAGAAGGTATGAAACCTTGAATGATAGATATCAATAATGAAAGAAAAAAAGAAATTAACTAAAGATAGATTGAGAGAAGGTATGAAAGCTAGAATAAAAACTATCAAGAAAGAAAGAAAGAAGGAAACACACTAAAGATAGAATGAGAGAATGAATAAAAGCTAGAATGAAACACATCAAGAAAGAAAGAAAAAAATAAAGATAGAATGAGAGAAGGTATGAAAGCTAGAATGAAATACATCAAGAATGAAAGAAATAAAGAATTTAACTAAAGATAGAAGGAGAGAAGGTAGGAGAGCTAGAATGAAAGCTATCAAGAAAGAAAGAAAGAAACATATAAACATACTAAAGATTGAATAGAGGTATGAAAAGAATAATGAAAGATATCAAGAAAGAAAGAAAGAAAGAAACTAAAATAGAATAAGAAAGGGTATGAAAGCTGGAATGAAAGATATCAAGAAAGAAAGAAAAAAAATAAAGATAGAATGAGAGAAAGTATGAAAGCTAGAATGAAAGATATCACGAAAGAAAGAAACAAAGAAAGAAAGAAACTAAAGATAGAATGAGAGAAGGTATGAAAGCTAGAATGAAAGCTATCAAGAGACAAAGAAAGAAACAAATAAACAAACTAAAGATTGAATAGAGGTATGAAAGGAATAATGAAAGATATCAAGAAAGAAAGAAAGAAACTAAAATAGAATGAGAGAATGTATGAAAGCTAGAATGAAAGATATCACGAAAGAAAGAAACAAAGAAAGAAGAAACTAAAGATAGAATGAGAGAATGTATGAAAGCTAGAATGAAAGACATCAAGAAAGAAAGAAAGAAAGAAATAAACTAAAGATAGAATGAGAGAAGGTATGAAAACTAGAATGAAAGACATCAAGAAAGAAAGAAAGAAACAAAAGATAGAATGAGAGAAGGTGTGAGAGCTAGAATGAAAGATATCAAGAAAAGAAAGAAATTAACTAAAGATAGAATGAGAAAAGGTATGATTGCTAGAATGAAAGACATCAAGAAAGAAAGAAAGAAACTAGAGATAGAATGAGAGAAGGTATGAAAGCTAGAAATAAAGATATCAAGAAACAAAGAAAGAAAGAAACTAAAGATAGAATGTGAGAAGGTATGAAACCTTGAATGATAGATATCAATAATGAAAGAAAAAAAGAAATTAACTAAAGATAGATTGAGAGAAGGTATGAAAGCTAGAATAAAAACTATCAAGAAAGAAAGAAAGAAGGAAACACACTAAAGATAGAATGAGAGAATGAATAAAAGCTAGAATGAAACACATCAAGAAAGAAAGAAAAAAATAAAGATAGAATGAGAGAAGGTATGAAAGCTAGAATGAAATACATCAAGAATGAAAGAAATAAAGAATTTAACTAAAGATAGAAGGAGAGAAGGTAGGAGAGCTAGAATGAAAGCTATCAAGAAAGAAAGAAAGAAACATATAAACATACTAAAGATTGAATAGAGGTATGAAAAGAATAATGAAAGATATCAAGAAAGAAAGAAAGAAAGAAACTAAAATAGAATAAGAAAGGGTATGAAAGCTGGAATGAAAGATATCAAGAAAGAAAGAAAAAAAATAAAGATAGAATGAGAGAAAGTATGAAAGCTAGAATGAAAGATATCACGAAAGAAAGAAACAAAGAAAGAAAGAAACTAAAGATAGAATGAGAGAAGGTATGAAAGCTAGAATGAAAGCTATCAAGAGACAAAGAAAGAAACAAATAAACAAACTAAAGATTGAATAGAGGTATGAAAGGAATAATGAAAGATATCAAGAAAGAAAGAAAGAAACTAAAATAGAATGAGAGAATGTATGAAAGCTAGAATGAAAGATATCACGAAAGAAAGAAACAAAGAAAGAAGAAACTAAAGATAGAATGAGAGAAGGTATGAAAGCTAGAATGAAATCTATCAAGAAAGAAAGAAAGAAACAAATAAACACACTAAAGATTGAATAGAGGTATGAAAGGAATAATGAAAGATATCCAGAAAGAAAGAAAGAAAGAAACTAAAATAGAATAAGAAAAGGTATGAAAGCAAGAATGAAAGACATCAAGAAAGAAAGGAAGAAAGATACCAAAGATAGAATGGGAGAAGGTATGAAAGCTAGAATGAAAGATATCAAGAATGAAAGAAAGAAAGAAATTAACAAACGAAAGAATGAGAGAAGGTATGAAAGGAATAATGAAAGATATCAAGAAAGAAAGAAAGAAACTAAAGATAGAATGAGAGATGGTATGAAAGCTGGAATGAAAGATATGAAGAAAGAAACAAACAAAGAAAGAAAGAAACTAAAGATAGAATGAGAGAAGGTATGAAAGCTAGAATGAAAGACATCAACAAAGAAAGAAATAAAAATACAAAAGCTAGAATGAGAGAAGGTATGAAATCTAGATTGAAAGATATCAAGAAAGAAAGAAAGAAACTTCAGATTGAATGAGAGAAGGTATGAAAGCTAGTATTATAGATATCAAGAAAGAAAGAAACAAAGAATGAAAGAAACTAAAGATAGAATGAGAGAATATATGAATGCTAGAATGAAAGACATCAAGAAGGAAAGGAAGAAAGATACCAAAGATAGAATGAGAGAAGGTATGAAAGCTAAAATGAAAGATATCAAGAATGAAAGAAAGAAAGAAATTAACAAACGATAGAATGAGAGAAGGTATGAAAGCTAAAATGAAAAATATCAAGAATGAAAGAAAGAAAGAAATTAACAAACGATAGAATGAGAGAAGGTATGTAAGGAATAATGAAAGATATCAAGAAAGAAAGAAAAAGTAAAGATAGAATGAGAGAAGGTATGAAAGATAGAATGAAAGATATCAAGAAAGAAAGAAAGAAAGAAACTAAAGCTAGAATGAGAGAAGGTATGAAAGCTAGAATGAAAGACATCAAGAAAGAAAGAAAGAAAGAAACTAAAGATAGAATGAGAGAAGGTATGAAAGCTAGAATGAAAGATATCAAGAAAGAAAGAAACTAAAGATAGAATGAGAGAAGGTATGAAAGCTAGAATGAAAGATATGAAGAAAGAAATAAACAAAGAAAGAAAGAAACTAAAGATAGAATGAGAGAAGGTATGAAAGCTACAATGAAAGACATCAAAGAAGAAAGAGAGAAAGAAATTAACTAAAAATAGAATGAGAGAAGGTATGAAAAGTAGAATGAAAGATATCAAGAAAGAAAGAAAGAAACTAAAGATAGAAGTTATGAAAGCTAGAATCAAAGTTATCAAGAAAGAAAGAAATAAACAAACTAAAGATAGAATGAGAAGGAATAAAAGCTAGAATGAAAGACATGAAGAAAGAAAGAAAAAAATAAAGATAGAATGAGAGAAAGTATGAAAGCTAGAATGAAAGATATCACGAAAGAAAGAAACAAAGAAAGAAAGAAACTAAAGATAGAATGAGAGAAGGTAAGAAAGCTAGAATGAAAGACATCAAGAAAGAAAGAAAGAAACTAGAGATAGAATGAGAGAAGCTAGAATGAAAGCTATCAAGAAAGAAAGAAAGAAACAAACAAACTAAGGATAGAATGAGAGAAGGAATAAAAGCTAGAATGAAAGACATCATGAAAGAAAGAAAAAAATAGAGATAGAATGAGAGAAAGTATGAAAGCTAGAATGAAAGATATCAAGAAAGAAACAAACAAAGAAAGAAAGAAACTAAAGATAGAATGAGAGAAGGTATGAAAGCTAGAATGAAAGACATCAAGAAAGAAAGAAAGAAAGAAAGAAACTAAAGATAGAATGAGAGAAGGTAAGAAAGCTAGAATGAAAGACATTAAGAAAGAAAGAAAGAAACTAGAGATAGAATGAGAGAAGGTATGAAAGCTGGAATGAAAGCTATCAAGAAAGAAAGAAAGAAACAAACAAACTAAGGATAGAATGTGAAAAGGAATAAAAGTTAGAATGAAAGACATCAAGAAAGAAAGAAAAAAAATTAGAGATAGAATGAGAGAAAGTATGAAAGCTAGAATGAAAGATATCAAGAAAGAAAGAAAGAAAGAAACTAAAGATAGATTGAGAGAATGTATGAAAGCTAGAATGAAAGACATCAAGAAAGAAAGAAAGAAAGAAATAAACTAAAGATAGAATGAGAGAAGGTATGAAAACTAGAATGAAAGACATCAAGAAAGAAAGAAAGAAACTAAAGATAGAATGAGAGAAGGTGTGAGAGCTAGAATGAAAGATATCAAGAAAAGAAAGAAATTAACTAAAGATAGAATGAGAAAAGGTATGATTGCTAGAATGAAAGACATCAAGAAGGAAAGAAAGAAACTAGAGATAGAATGAGAGAAGGTATGAAAGCTAGAAATAAAGATATCAAGAAACAAAGAAAGAAAGAAACTAATGATAGAATGAGAGAAGGTATGAAACCATGAATGATAGATATCAATAATGAAAGAAAGAAAGAAATTAACTAAAGATAGATTGAGAGAAGGTATGAAAGCTAGAATCAAAACTATCAAGAAAGAAAGAAAGAAAGAAACACACTAAAGATAGAATGAGAGAATGAATAAAAGCTAGAATGAAACACATCAAGAAAGAAAGAAAAAAAATAAAGATAGAATGAGAGAAGGTATGAAAGCTAGAATGAAATACATCAAGAATGAAAGAAATAAAGAATTTAACTAAAGATAGAAGGAGAGAAGGTATGAAAGCTACAATGAAAGCTATCAAGAAAGAAAGAAAGAAACATATAAACATACTAAAGATTGAATAGAGGTATGAAAAGAATAATGAAAGATATCAAGAAAGAAAGAAAGAAAGAAACTAAAAAAGAATAAGAAAAGGTATGAAAGCTAGAATGAAAGACATCAAGAAAGAAAGAAAAAAAATAAAAATAGAATGAGAGAAAGTATGAAAGCTAGAATGAAAGATATCACGAAAGAAAGACACAAAGAAAGAAAGAAACTAAAGATAGAATGAGAGAAGGTATGAAAGCTAGAATGAAAGCTATCAAGAGACAAAGAAAGAAACAAATAAACAAACTAAAGATTGAATAGAGGTATGAAAGGAATAATGAAAGATATCAAAAAAGAAAGAAAGAAAGAAAGAAACTAAAGATAGAATGAGAGAAGGTATGAAAGCTAGAATGAAAGCTATCAAGAAAGAAAGAAAGAAACAAATAAACAAACTAAAGATTGAATAGAGGTATGAAAGGAATAATGAAAGATATCCAGAATGAAAGAAAGAAAGAAACTAAAATAGAATAAGAAAAGGTATGAAAGATAGAATGAAAGACATCAAGAAAGAAAGGAAGAAAGATACCAAAGATAGAATGGGAGAAGGTATGAAAGCTAGAATGAAAGATATCAAGAATGAAAGAAAGAAAGAAATTAACAAACGAAAGAATGAGAGAAGGTATGAAAGGAATAATGAAAGATATCAAGAAAGAAAGAAAGAAACTAAAGATAGAATGAGAGATGGTATGAAAGCTGGAATGAAAGATATGAAGAAAGAAACAAAGAAAGAAAGAAAGAAACTAAAGATAGAATGAGAGAAGGTATGAAAGCTAGAATGAAAGACATCAACAAAGAAAGAAATAAAAATACAAAAGCTAGAATGAGAGAAGGTATGAAATCTAGATTGAAAGATATCAAGAAAGAAAGAAAGAAACTTCAGATTGAATGAGAGAAGGTATGAAAGCTAGTATTATAGATATGAAGAAAGAAAGAAACAAAGAATGAAAGAAACTAAAGATAGAATGAGAGAAGGTATGAAAGCTAGAATGAAAGACATCAAGAAAGAAAGGAAGAAAGTTACCACAGATAGAACGAGAGAAGATATGAAAGCTAGAATGAAAGCTATCAAAAAAGAAAGAAATAAACGAAAATAGATTGAGAGAATATATGAATGCTAGAATGAAAGACATCAAGAAGGAAAGGAAGAAAGATACCAAAGATAGAATGAGGGAAGGTATGAAAGCTAAAATGAAAAAAATCAAGAATGAAAGAAAGAAAGAAATTAACAAACGATAGAATGAGAGACGGTATGAAAGCTAAAATGAAAGATATCAAGAATGAAAGAAAGAAAGAAATTAACAAACGATAGAATGAGAGAAGGTATGAAAGGAATAATGAAAGATATCAAGAAAGAAAGAAAAAAAGTAAAGATAGAATGAGAGAAGGTATGAAAGATAGAATGAAAGATATCAAGAAAGAAAGAAAGAAAGAAAGAAACTAAAGCTAGAATGAGAGAAGGTATGAAAGCTAGAATGAAAGACATCAAGAAAGAAAGAAAGAAAGAAACTAAAGATAGTATGAGAGAAGTTATGAAAGTTAGAATGAAAGATATCAAGAAAGAAAGAAACTAAAGATAGAATGAGAGAAGGTATGAAAGCTAGAATGAAAGATATGAAGAAAGAAATAAACAAAGAAAGAAAGAAACTAAAGATAGAATGAGAGAAGGTATGAAAGCTACAATGAAAGACATCAAGGAAGAAAGAGAGAAAGAAATTAACTAAAAATAGAATGAGAGAAGGTATGAAAAGTAGAATGAAAGATATCAAGAAAGAAAAAAAGAAACTAAAGATAGAATGAGAGAAGTTATGAAAGCTAGAATCAAAGTTATCAAGAAACAAAGAAATAAACAAACTAAAGATAGAATGAGAAGGAATAAAAGCTAGAATGAAAGACATGAAGAAAGAAAGAAAAAAATAAAGATGGAATGAGAGAAAGTATGAAAGCTAGAATGAAAGATATCACGAAAGAAAGAAACAAAGAAAGAAAGAAACTAAAGATAGAATCAGAGAAGGTAAGAAAGCTAGAATGAAAGACATCAAGAAAGAAAGAAAGAAACTAGAGATAGAATGAGAGAAGCTAGAATGAAAGCTTTCAAGAAAGAAAGAAAGAAACAAACAAACTAAGGATAGAATGAGAGAAGGAATAAAAGCTAGAATGAAAGACATCATGAAAGAAAGAAAAATATAGAGATAGAATGAGAGAAAGTATGAAAGCTATAATGAAAGATATCAAGAAAGAAACAAACAAAGAAAGAAAGAAACTAAAGATAGAATGAGAGAAGGTATGAAAGCTAGAATGAAAGATATCAAGAAAGAAAGAAAGAAAGAAAGAAACTAAAGATAGAATGAGAGAAGGTAAGAAAGCTAGAATGAAAGACATCAAGAAAGAAAGAAAGAAACTAGAGATAGAATGAGAGAAGGTATGAAAGCTGGAATGAAAGCTATCAAGAAAGAAAGAAAGAAACAAACAAACTAAGGGTAGAATGTCAAAAGGAATAAAAGTTAGAATGAAAGACATCAAGAAAGAAAGAAAAAAATTAGAGATAGAATGAGAGAAAGTATGAAAGCTAGAATGAAAGATATCAAGAAAGAAAGAAAGAAAGAAACTAAAGATAGAATGAGAGAATGTATGAAAGCTAGAATGAAAGACATCAAGAAAGAAAGAAAGAAAGAAATAAACTAAAGATAGAATGAGAGAAGGTATGAAAACTAGAATGAAAGACATCAAGAAAGAAAGAAAGAAACTAAAGATAGAATGAGAGAAGGTGTGAGAGCTAGAATGAAAGATATCAAGAAAAGAAAGAAATTAACTAAAGATAGAATGAGAAAAGGTATGATTGCTAGAATGAAAGACATCAAGAAGGAAAGAAAGAAACTAGAGATAGAATGAGAGAAGGTATGAAAGCTAGAAATAAAGATATCAAGAAACAAAGAAAGAAAGAAACTAAAGATAGAATGAGAGAAGGTATGAAACCTTGAATGATAGATATCAATAATGAAAGAAAGAAAGAAATTAACTAAAGATAGATTGAGAGAAGGTATGAAAGCTAGAATAAAAACTATCAAGAAAGAAAGAAAGAAAGAAACACACTAAAGATAGAATGAGAGAATGAATAAAAGCTGGAATGAAACACATCAAGAAAGAAAGAAAAAAATAAAGATAGAATGAGAGAAGGTATGAAAGCTGGAATGAAATACATCAAGAATGAAAGAAATAAAGAATTTAACTAAAGATAGAAGGAGAGAAGGTATGAAAGCTACAATGAAAGCTATCAAGAAAGAAAGAAAGAAACATATAAACATACTAAAGATTGAATAGAGGTATGAAAAGAATAATGAAAGATATCAAGGAAGAAAGAGAGAAAGAAACTAAAAAAGAATAAGAAAAGGTATGAAAGCTAGAATGAAAGACATCAAGAAAGAAAGAAAAAAATAAAGATAGAATGAGAGAAAGTATGAAAGCTAGAATGAAAGATATCACGAAAGAAAGAAACAAAGAAAGAAAGAAACTAAAGATAGAATGAGAGAAGGTATGAAAGCTAGAATGAAAGCTATCAAGAGACAAAGAAAGAAACAAATAAACAAACTAAAGATTGAATAGAGGTATGAAAGGAATAATGAAAGATATCAAAAAAGAAAGAAAGAAAGAAAGAAACTAAAATAGAATGAGAGAATGTATGAAAGCTAGAATGAAAGATATCACGAAAAAAAAACAAAGAAAGAAGAAACTAAAGATAGAATGAGAGAAGGTATGAAAGCTAGAATGAAAGCTATCAAGAAAGAAAGAAAGAAAGAAACAAATAAACAAACTAAAGATTGAATAGAGGTATGAAAGGAATAATGAAAGATATCCAGAAAGAAAGAAAGAAACTAAAATAGAATAAGAAAAGGTATGAAAGCTAGAATGAAAGACATCAAGAAAGAAAGGAAGAAAGATACCAAAGATAGAATGGGAGAAGGTATGAAAGCTAGAATGAAAGATATAAAGAATGAAAGAAAGAAAGAAATTAACAAACGAAAGAATGAGAGAAGGTATGAAAGGAATAATGAAAGATATCAAGAAAGAAAGATAGAAACTAAAGATAGAATGAGAGAAGGTATGAAAGCTAGAATGAAAGACATCAAGAGAGAAAGAAACTAAAGATAGAATGAGAGATGGTATGAAAGCTGGAATGAAAGATATGAAGAAAGAAACAAACAAACAAACAAAGAAACTAAAGATAGAATGAGAGAAGGTATGAAAGCTAGAATGAAAGACATCAACAAAGAAAGAAATAAAAATACAAAAGCTAGAATGAGAGAAGGTATCAAATCTAGATTGAAAGATATCAAGAAAGAAAGAAAGAAACTTCAGATTGAATGAGAGAAGGTATGAAAGCTAGTATTATAGATATCAAGAAAGAAAGAAACAAAGAATGAAAGAAACTAAAGATAGAATGAGAGAAGGTATGAAAGCTAGAATGAAAGACATCAAGAAAGAAAGGAAGAAAGTTACCACAGATAGAACGAGAGAAGATATGAAAGCTAGAATGAAAGCTATCAAAAAAGAAAGAAATAAACTAAAATAGATTGAGAGAATATATGAATGCTAGAATGAAAGACATCAAGAAGGAAAGGAAGAAAGATACCAAAGATAGAATGAGAGAAGGTATTTAAGCTAAAATGAAAGATATCAAGAATGAAAGAAAGAAAGAAATTAACAAACGATAGAATGAGAGAAGGTATGAAAACTAAAATGAAAGATATCAAGAATGAAAGAAAGAAAGAAATTAACAAACGATAGAATGAGAGAAGGTATGAAAGGAATAATGAAAGATATCAAGAAAGAAAGAAAAAAAGTAAAGATAGAATGAGAGAAGGTATGAAAGATAGAATGAAAGATATCAAGAAAGAAAGAAAGAAAGAAAGAAAGAAACTAAAGCTAGAATGAGAGAAGGTATGAAAGCTAGAATGAAAGACATCAAGAAAGAAAGAAAGAAAGAAACTAAAGATAGAATGAGAGAAGGTATGAAAGCTATAATGAAAGATATCAAGAAAGAAAGAAACTAAAGATAGAATGAGAGAAGGTATGAAAGCTAGAATGAAAGATATGAAGAAAGAAATATACAAAGAAAGAAAGAAACTAAAGATAGAATGAGAGAAGGTATGAAAGCTACAATGAAAGACATCAAAGAACAAAGAGAGAAAGAAATTAACTAAAGATAGAATGAGAGAAGGTATGAAAAGTAGAATGAAAGATATCAAGAAAGAAAGAAAGAAACTAAAGATAGAATGAGAGAAGTTATGAAAGCTAGAATCAAAGTTATCAAGAAAGAAATAAACAAACAAACTAAAGATAGAATGAGAAGGAATAAAAGCTAGAATGAAAGACATGAAGAAAGAAAGAAAAAAATAAAGATAGAATGAGAGAAAGTATGAAAGCTAGAATGAAAGATATCACGAAAGAAAGAAACAAAGAAAGAAAGAAACTAAAGATAGAATGAGAGAAGGTAAGAAAGCTAGAATGAAAGACATCAAGAAAGAAAGAAAGAAACTAGAGATAGAATGAGAGAAGCTAGAATGAAAGCTATCAAGAAAGAAAGAAAGAAACAAACAAACTAAGGATAGAATGAGAGAAGGAATAAAAGCTAGAATGAAAGACATCATGAAAGAAAGAAAAAATAGAGATAGAATGAGAGAAAGTATGAAAGCTAGAATGAAAGATATCAAGAAAGAAACAAACAAAGAAAGAAAGAAACTAAAGATAGAATGAGAGAAGGTATGAAAGCTAGAATGAAATACATCAAGAAAGAAAGAAAGAAAGAAAGAAACTAAAGATAGAATGAGAGAAGGTATGAAAGCTAGAATGAAAGACATCAAGAAAGAAAGAAACTAAAGATAGAATGAGAGAAGGTATGAAAGCTAGAATGAAAGATATGAAGAAAGAAACAAACAAAGAAAGAACGAAACTAAAGATAGAATGAGAGAAGGTATGAAAGCTAGAATGAAAGACATCAACAAAGAAAGAAATAAAAATACTAAAGCTAGAATGAGAGAAGGTATGAAATCTAGATTGAAAGATATTAAGAATGAAAGAAAGAAAGAAAAATAACTAAAGATAGAATGAGAGAAGGTATGAAAGCTAGAATGAAAGACATCAAGAAAGAAAGAAAGAAACTTCAGATTGAATGAGAGAAGGTATGAAAGCTAGTATTTTAGATATCAAGAAATAAAGAAACAAAGAATGAAAGAAACTAAAGATAGAATGAGAGACGGTATGTAAGCTAGAATGAAAGACATCAAGAAAGAAAGGAAGAAAGATACCACAGATAGAATGAGAGAAGGTATGAAAGCTAGAATGAAAGCTATCAAGAAAGAAAGAAATAAACCTAAATAGATTGAGAGAATATATGAAAGCTAGAATGAAAGACATCAAGAAACAAAGGAAGAAAGATACCAAAGATAGAATGAGAGAAGGTATGAAAGCTAAAATGAAAGATATCAAGAATGAAAGAAAGAAAGAAATTAACAAACGATAGAATGAGAGAAGGTATGAAAGGAATAATGAAAGATATCAAGAAAGAAAGAAACAAAGAAAGAAACTAAAGACAGAATGAGAGAAGGTATGACAGCTAGAATGAAAGACATCAAGAATGAAAGAAAGAAACAAATTAACAAACTAAAGATTGAATACAGGTATGAAAGGAATAATGAAAGATATCAAGAAAGAAAGAAAGAAAGAAACTAAAATAGAATGAGAGAATGTATGAAAGCTAGATTGAAAGATATCACGAAAGAAAGAAACAAAGAAAGAAACTAAAGACAGAATGAGAGAAGGTATGACAGCTAGAATGAAAGATATCAAGAATGAAAGAAAGAAAGAAATTAACAAACGATAGAATGAGAGAAGGTATGAAAGGAATAATGAAAGATATCAAGAAAGAAAGAAACCAAAATAGAATGAGAGAAGGTATGAAAGCTAAAATGAAAGATATCAAGAATGAAAGAAAGAAAAAAATTAACAAACGATAGAATGAGAGAAGGTATGAAAGGAATAATGAAAGATATCAAGAAAGAAAGAAAGGAACTAAAATAGAATGAGAGAAGGTATGAAAGCTAGAATGAAAGACATCAAGAAAGAAAGAAAGAAACTAAAATAGATTGAGAGAATGAATGAAAGCTAGAATGAAAGACATCAAGAAAGAAAGGAAGAAAGATACCAAAGATAGAATGAGAGAAGGTATGAAAGCTAAAATGAAAGATATCAAGAATGAAAGAAAGAAAGAAATTAACAAACGATAGAATGAGAGAAGGTCTGAAAGGAATAATGAAAGATATCAAGAAAGAAAGAAAAAAAATAAAGATAGAATGAGAGAAGGTATGAAAGCTAGAATGAAAGATATCAAGAAAGAAAGAAAGAAAGAAAGAAAGAAACTAAAGGTAGAATGAGAGAAGGTATGAAAGCTAGAATGAAAGAAAGAAAGAAAGAAAGAAAGAAACGAAAGATAGAATGAGAGAAGGTATGAAAGCTAGAATGAAAGATATGAAGAAAGAAACAAACAAGGAAAGAAAGAAATGAAAGATAGAATGAGAGAAGGTATGAAAGCTAGAATGAAAGACATCAAGGAAGAAAGAAAGAAAGAAATTAACTAAAGATAGAATGAGAGAAGGTATGAAAAGTAGAATGAAAGATATCAAGAAAGAAAGAAACAAACTAAAGATAGAATGAGAGAAGTAATGAAAGCTAGAATGAAAGATATCAAGAAAAAAGATATTAACTAAAGATAGAATGAGAGAAGGTAAGAAAGCTAGAATGAAAGACATCAAGAAAGAAAGAAAGAAACTAGAGATAGAATGAGAGAAGATATGAAAGCTAGAATGAAAGCTATCAAGAAAGAAGGAAAGAAACAAACAAACTGAGGATAGAATGAGAGAGGGAATAAAAGCTAGAATGAAAGACATCAAGAAAGAAAGAAAAAAATAGAGATAGAATGAGAGAAAGTATGAAAGCTAGAATGAAAGCTATCAAGAAAGAAAGAAAGAAACAAATAAACAAACTAAAGATTGAATAGAGGTATGAAAGGAATAATGAAAGATATGAAGAAAGAAAGAAAGAAAGAAAGAAACTAAAATAGAATAAGAAAAGGTATGAAAGCTAGAATGAAAGACATCAAGAAAGAAAGTAAAAAATAAAGATAGAATGAGAGAAAGTATGAAAGCGAGAATGAAAGATATCACGAAAGAAAGAAACAAAGAAAGAAACTAAAGATAGAATGAGAGAAGATATGAAAGCTAGAATGAAAGACATCAAGAATGAAAGAAAGAAACAAATTAACAAACTAAAGATTGAATAGAGGTATGAAAGGAATAATGAAAGATATCAAGAAAGAAAGAAAGAAAGAAACTAAAATAGAATGAGAGAAGGTATGACAGCTAGAATGATAGACATCAAGAATGAAAGAAATAAAGAATATAACTAAAGATAGAATGGGAGAAGGTATGAAAGCTA
Organism: Intellagama lesueurii; assembly: GCA_037013535.1. Taxonomy (NCBI): domain Eukaryota; kingdom Metazoa; phylum Chordata; class Lepidosauria; order Squamata; family Agamidae; genus Intellagama; species Intellagama lesueurii. Next base: position 9,532,621 of record JBAJHW010000013.1, read on the forward strand.
GAATGAAAGATGTCAAGAATGAAAGAAAGAAATTAACAAACGATAGAATGAGAGAAGGTATGAAAGGAATAATGAAAGATATCAAGAAAGAAAGAAAAATAAATAAAGATAGAATGAGAGAAGGTATGAAAGCTAGAATGAAAGATATCAAGAAAGAAAGAAACAAAGAAAGAAAGAAACTAAAGATAGAATGAGAGAAGGTATGAAAGCTAGAATGAAAGACATCAAGAAAGAAAGTAAGAAAGAAATAAACTAAAGATAGAATGAGAGAAGGTATGAAAGCTAGAATGAAAGACATCATGAAAGAAAGAATCTAAAGATAGAATGAGAGAAGGTATGAAACCTTGAATGATAGATATCTATAATGAAAGAAAGAAAGAAATTAACTAAAGATAGATTGAGAGAAGGTATGAAAGCTAGAATAAAAACTATCAAGAAAGAAAGAAAGAAAGAAACACACTAAAGATAGAATGAGAGAATGAATAAAAGCTAGAATGAAACACATCAAGAAAGAAAGAAAAAAAATAAATATAGAATGAGAGAAGGTATGAAAGCTAGAATGAAATACATCAAGAATGAAAGAAATAAACAATTTAACTAAAGATAGAAGGAGAGAAGGTATGAAAGCTAGAATGAAAGCTACCAAGAACGAAAGAAAGAAACATATAAACATACTAAAGATTGAATAGAGGTATGAAAAGAATAATGAAAGATATCAAGAAAGAAAGAAAGAAAGAAACTAAAATAGAATAAGAAAAGGTATGAAAGCTAGAATGAAAGACATCAAGAAAGAAAGAAAAAAATAAAGATAGAATGAGAGAAAGTATGAAAGCTAGAATGAAAGATATCACGAAAGAAAGAAACAAAGAAAGAAAGAAACTAAAGATAGAATGAGAGAAGGTATGAAAGCTAGAATGAAAGCTATCAAGAGACAAAGAAAGAAACAAATAAACAAACTAAAGATTGAATAGAGGTATGAAAGGAATAATGTAAGATATCAAGAAAGAAAGAAAGAAAGAAACTAAAATAGAATGAGAGAATGTATGAAAGCTAGAATGAAAGATATCACGAAAGAAAGAAACAAAGAAAGAAGAAACTAAAGATAGAATGAGAGAAGGTATGAAAGCTAGAATGAAAGCTATCAAGAAAGAAAGAAAGAAACAAATAAACAAACTAAAGATTGAATAGAGGTATGAAAGGAATAATGAAAGATATCCAGAAAGAAAGAAAGAAAGAAACTAAAATAGAATAAGAAAAGGTATGAGAGCTAGAATGAAAGACATTAAGAAAGAAAGGAAGAAAGATACCAAAGATGGAATGGGAGAAGGTATGAAAGCTAGAATGAAAGATATCAAGAATGAAAGAAAGAAAGAAATTAACAAACGAAAGAATGAGAGAAGGTATGAAAGGAATAATGAAAGATATCAAGAAAGAAAGAAAGAAACTAAAGATAGAATGAGAGAAGGTATGAAAGCTAGAATGCAAGACATCAAGAAAGAAAGAAACTAAAGATAGAATGAGAGATGGTATGAAAGCTGGAATGAAAGATATGAAGAAAGAAACAAACAAAGAAAGAAAGAAACTAAAGATAGAATGAGAGAAGGTATGAAAGCTAGAATGAAAGACATCAACAAAGAAAGAAATAAAAATACAAAAGCTAGAATGAGAGAAGGTATGAAATCTAGATTGAAAGATATCAAGAAAGAAAGAAACTTCAGATTGAATGAGAGAAGGTATGAAAGCTAGTATTATAGATAGAAGGAAAGAAAGAAACAAAGAATGAATGAAACTAAAGATAGAATGAGAGAAGGTATGAAAGCCTGAATGAAAGACATCAAGAAAGAAAGGAAGAAAGTTACCACAGATAGAACGAGAGAAGATATGAAAGCTAGAATGAAAGCTATCAAAAAAGAAAGAAAAAAACTAAAATAGATTGAGAGAATATATGAATGCTAGAATGAAAGACATCAAGAAGGAAAGGAAGAAAGATACCAAAGATAGAATGAGAGAAGGTATGAAAGTTAAAATGGAAGATATCAAGAATGAAAGAAAAAAGAAATTAACAAACGATAGAATGAGAGAAGGTATGAAAGCTAAAATGAAAGATATCAAGAATGAAAGAAAGAAAGAAATTAACAAACGATAGAATGAGAGAAGGTATGAAAGGAATAATGAAAGATATCAAGAAAGAAAGAAAAAAGTAAAGATAGAATGAGAGAAGGTATGAAAGATAGAATGAAAGATATCAAGAAAGAAAGAAAGAAAGAAAGAAAGAAACTAAAGCTAGAATGAGAGATGGTATGAAAGCTAGAATGAAAGACATCAAAGAAGAAAGAAAGAAATTAACTAAAGATAGAATGAGAGAAGGTATGAAAAGTAGAATGAAAGATATCAAGAAAGAAAGAAAGAAACTAAAGATAGAATGAGAGAAGTTATGAAAGCTAGAATGAAAGTTATCAAGAAATAAATAAATAAACAAATTAAGATAGAATGAGAAGGAATAAAAGCTAGAATGAAAGACATGAAGAAAGAAAGAAAAAAATAAAGATAGAATGAGAGAAAGTATGAAAGCTAGAATGAAAGATATCACGAAAGTAAGAAACAAAGAAAGAAAGAAACTAAAGACAGAATGAGAGAAGGTATGAAAGCTAGAATGAAAGACATCAAGAATGAAAGAAATAAAGAATATAACTAAAGATAGAATGAGAGAAGGTATGAAAGCTAGAATGAAAGACATCAAGAAAGAAAGAAAGAAAGAAAGAAAATAAAGCTAGAATGAGAGAAGGTATGAAAGCTAGAATGAAAGATATGAAGAAAGAAATAAACAAAGAAAGAAAGAAACTGAAGCTAGAATGAGAGATGGTATGAAAGCTAGAATGAAAGACATCAAAGAAGAAAGAAAGAAATTAACTAAAGATAGAATGAGAGAAGGTATGAAAAGTAGAATGAAACACATCAAGAATGAAAGGAAGAAAGTTACCACAGATAGAACGAGAGAAGATATGAAAGCTAGAATGAAAGATATGAAGAAAGAAATAAACAAAGAAAGAAAGAAACTGAAGCTAGAATGAGAGAAGGTATCAAATCTAGATTGAAAGATATCAAGAAAGAAAGAAAGAAACTTCAGATTGAATGAGAGAAGGTATGAAAGCTAGTATTATAGATATCAAGAAAGAAAGAAACAAAGAATGAAAGAAACTAAAGATAGAATGAGAGAAGGTATGAAAGCTAGAATGAAAGACATCAAGAAAGAAAGGAAGAAAGTTACCACAGATAGAACGAGAGAAGATATGAAAGCTAGAATGAAAGCTATCAAAAAAGAAAGAAATAAACTAAAATAGATTGAGAGAATATATGAATGCTAGAATGAAAGACATCAAGAAGGAAAGGAAGAAAGATACCAAAGATAGAATGAGAGAAGGTATGAAAGCTAAAATGAAAGATATCAAGAATGAAAGAAAGAAAGAAATTAACAAACGATAGAATGAGAGAAGGTATGAAAGCTAAAATGAAAGATATCAAGAATGAAAGAAAGAAAGAAATTAACAAACGATAGAATGAGAGAAGGTATGAAAGGAATAATGAAAGATATCATGAAAGAAAGAAAAAAAGTAAAGATAGAATGAGAGAAGGTATGAAAGATAGAATGAAAGATATCAAGAAAGAAAGAAAGAAAGAAAGAAAGAAACTAAAGCTAGAATGAGAGAAGGTATGAAAGCTAGAATGAAAGACATCAAGAAAGAAAGAAAGAAAGAAACTAAAGATAGAATGAGAGAAGGTATGAAAGCTATAATGAAAGATATCAAGAAAGAAAGAAACTAAAGATAGAATGAGAGAAGGTATGAAAGCTAGAATGAAAGATATGAAGAAAGAAATATACAAAGAAAGAAAGAAACTAAAGATAGAATGAGAGAAGTTATGAAAGCTAGAATCAAAGTTATCAAGAAAGAAATAAACAAACAAACTAAAGATAGAATGAGAAGGAATAAAAGCTAGAATGAAAGACATGAAGAAAGAAAGAAAAAAATAAAGATAGAATGAGAGAAAGTATGAAAGCTAGAATGAAAGATATCACGAAAGAAAGAAACAAAGAAAGAAAGAAACTAAAGATAGAATGAGAGAAGGTAAGAAAGCTAGAATGAAAGACATCAAGAAAGAAAGAAAGAAACTAGAGATAGAATGAGAGAAGCTAGAATGAAAGCTATCAAGAAAGAAAGAAAGAAACAAACAAACTAAGGATAGAATGATAGAAGGAATAAAAGCTAGAATGAAAGACATCATGAAAGAAAGAAAAAATAGAGATAGAATGAGAGAAAGTATGAAAGCTAGAATGAAAGATATCAAGAAAGAAACAAACAAAGAAAGAAAGAAACTAAAGATAGAATGAGAGAAGGTATGAAAGCTAGAATGAAAGACATCAAGAAAGAAAGAAAGAAAGAAATAAACTAAAGATAGAATGAGAGAAGGTATGAAAGCTAGAATGAAAGACATCAAGAAAGAAAGAAACTAAAGATAGAATGAGAGAAGGTATGAAAGCTAGAATGAAAGATATGAAGAAAGAAACAAACAAAGAAAGAACGAAACTAAAGATAGAATGAGAGAAGGTATGAAAGCTAGAATGAAAGACATCAACAAAGAAAGAAATAAAAATACTAAAGCTAGAATGAGAGAAGGTATGAAATCTAGATTGAAAGATATTAAGAATGAAAGAAAGAAAGAAAAATAACTAAAGATAGAATGAGAGAAGGTATGAAAGCTAGAATGAAAGACATCAAGAAAGAAAGAAAGAAACTTCAGATTGAATGAGAGAAGGTATGAAAGCTAGTATTATAGATATCAAGAAATAAAGAAACAAAGAATGAAAGAAACTAAAGATAGAATGAGAGACGGTATGTAAGCTAGAATGAAAGACATCAAGAAAGAAAGGAAGAAAGATACCACAGATAGAATGAGAGAAGGTATGAAATCTAGAATGAAAGCTATCAAGAAAGAAAGAAATAAACCTAAATAGATTGAGAGAATATATGAAAGCTAGAATGAAAGACATCAAGAAACAAAGGAAGAAAGATACCAAAGATAGAATGAGAGAAGGTATGAAAGCTAAAATGAAAGATATCAAGAATGAAAGAAAGAAAGAAATTAACAAACGATAGAATGAGAGAAGGTATGAAAGGAATAATGAAAGATATCAAGAAAGAAAGAAAGAAAGAAAGAAACTAAAATAGAATGAGAGAAGGTATGAAAGCTAGAATGAAAGATATCAAGAAAGAAAGAAAGAAACTAAAATAGATTGAGAGAATGAATGAAAGCTAGATTGAAAGATATCACGAAAGAAAGAAACAAAGAAAGAAACTAAAGACAGAATTAGAGAAGGTATGACAGCTAGAATGAAAGACATCAAGAATGAAAGAAAGAAACAAATTAACAAACTAAAGATTGAATACAGGTATGAAAGGAATAATGAAAGATATCAAGAAAGAAAGAAAGAAAGAAACTAAAATAGAATGAGAGAATGTATGAAAGCTAGATTGAAAGATATCACGAAAGAAAGAAACAAAGAAAGAAACTAAAGACAGAATGAGAGAAGGTATGACAGCTAGAATGAAAGATATCAAGAATGAAAGAAAGAAAGAAATTAACAAACGATAGAATGAGAGAAGGTATGAAAGGAATAATGAAAGATATCAAGAAAGAAAGAAACCAAAATAGAATGAGAGAAGGTATGAAAGCTAAAATGAAAGATATCAAGAATGAAAGAAAGAAAAAAATTAACAAACGATAGAATGAGAGAAGGTATGAAAGGAATAATGAAAGATATCAAGAAAGAAAGAAAGGAACTAAAATAGAATGAGAGAAGGTATGAAAGCTAGAATGAAAGACATCAAGAAAGAAAGAAAGAAACTAAAATAGATTGAGAGAATGAATGAAAGCTAGAATGAAAGACATCAAGAAAGAAAGAAATAAACTAAAGATAGAATGAGAGAAGGTATGAAAGCTAAAATGAAAGATATCAAGAATGAAAGAAAGAAAGAAATTAACAAACGATAGAATGAGAGAAGGTCTGAAAGGAATAATGAAAGATATCAAGAAAGAAAGAAAAAAAATAAAGATAGAATGAGAGAAGGTATGAAAGCTAGAATGAAAGATATCAAGAAAGAAAGAAAGAAAGAAAGAAAGAAACTAAAGGTAGAATGAGAGAAGGTATGAAAGCTAGAATGAAAGAAAGAAAGAAAGAAAGAAAGAAACGAAAGATAGAATGAGAGAAGGTATGAAAGCTAGAATGAAAGATATGAAGAAAGAAACAAACAAGGAAAGAAAGAAATGAAAGATAGAATGAGAGAAGGTATGAAAGCTAGAATGAAAGACATCAAGGAAGAAAGAAAGAAAGAAATTAACTAAAGATAGAATGAGAGAAGGTATGAAAAGTAGAATGAAAGATATCAAGAAAGAAAGAAACAAACTAAAGATAGAATGAGAGAAGTAATGAAAGCTAGAATGAAAGATATCAAGAAAAAAGATATTAACTAAAGATAGAATGAGAGAAGGTAAGAAAGCTAGAATGAAAGACATCAAGAAAGAAAGAAAGAAACTAGAGATAGAATGAGAGAAGATATGAAAGCTAGAATGAAAGCTATCAAGAAAGAAGGAAAGAAACAAACAAACTGAGGATAGAATGAGAGAGGGAATAAAAGCTAGAATGAAAGACATCAAGAAAGAAAGAAAAAATAGAGATAGAATGAGAGAAAGTATGAAAGCTAGAATGAAAGCTATCAAGAAAGAAAGAAAGAAACAAATAAACAAACTAAAGATTGAATAGAGGTATGAAAGGAATAATGAAAGATATGAAGAAAGAAAGAAAGAAAGAAAGAAAGAAACTAAAATAGAATAAGAAAAGGTATGAAAGCTAGAATGAAAGACATCAAGAAAGAAAGTAAAAAATAAAGATAGAATGAGAGAAAGTATGAAAGCGAGAATGAAAGATATCACGAAAGAAAGAAACAAAGAAAGAAACTAAAGATAGAATGAGAGAAGATATGAAAGCTAGAATGAAAGACATCAAGAATGAAAGAAAGAAACAAATTAACAAACTAAAGATTGAATAGAGGTATGAAAGGAATAATGAAAGATATCAAGAAAGAAAGAAAGAAAGAAACTAAAATAGAATGAGAGAAGGTATGACAGCTAGAATGATAGACATCAAGAATGAAAGAAATAAAGAATATAACTAAAGATAGAATGGGAGAAGGTATGAAAGCTAGAATGAAAGATGTCAAGAATGAAAGAAAGAAATTAACAAACGATAGAATGAGAGAAGGTATGAAAGGAATAATGAAAGATATCAAGAAAGAAAGAAAAATAAATAAAGATAGAATGAGAGAAGGTATGAAAGCTAGAATGAAAGATATCAAGAAAGAAAAAAACAAAGAAAGAAAGAAACTAAAGATAGAATGAGAGAAGGTATGAAAGCTAGAATGAAAGACATCAAGAAAGAAAGTAAGAAAGAAATAAACTAAAGATAGAATGAGAGAAGGTATGAAAGCTAGAATGAAAGACATCATGAAAGAAAGAATCTAAAGATAGAATGAGAGAAGGTATGAAACCTTGAATGATAGATATCTATAATGAAAGAAAGAAAGAAATTAACTAAAGATAGATTGAGAGAAGGTATGAAAGCTAGAATAAAAACTATCAAGAAAGAAAGAAAGAAAGAAACACACTAAAGATAGAATGAGAGAATGAATAAAAGCTAGAATGAAACACATCAAGAAAGAAATAAAAAAAATAAATACAGAATGAGAGAAGGTATGAAAGCTAGAATGAAATACATCAAGAATGAAAGAAATAAACAATTTAACTAAAGATAGAAGGAGAGAAGGTATGAAAGCTAGAATGAAAGCTACCAAGAACGAAAGAAAGAAACATATAAACATACTAAAGATTGAATAGAGGTATGAAAAGAATAATGAAAGATATCAAGAAAGAAAGAAAGAAAGAAACTAAAATAGAATAAGAAAAGGTATGAAAGCTAGAATGAAAGACATCAAGAAAGAAAGAAAAAAATAAAGATAGAATGAGAGAAAGTATGAAAGCTAGAATGAAAGATATCACGAAAGAAAGAAACAAAGAAAGAAAGAAACTAAAGATAGAATGAGAGAAGGTAAGAAAGCTAGAATGAAAGCTATCAAGAGACAAAGAAAGAAACAAATAAACAAACTAAAGATTGAATAGAGGTATGAAAGGAATAATGTAAGATATCAAGAAAGAAAGAAAGAAAGAAACTAAAATAGAATGAGAGAATGTATGAAAGCTAGAATGAAAGATATCACGAAAGAAAGAAACAAAGAAAGAAGAAACTAAAGATAGAATGAGAGAAGGTATGAAAGCTAGAATGAAAGCTATCAAGAAAGAAAGAAAGAAACAAATAAACAAACTAAAGATTGAATAGAGGTATGAAAGGAATAATGAAAGATATCCAGAAAGAAAGAAAGAAAGAAACTAAAATAGAATAAGAAAAGGTATGAGAGCTAGAATGAAAGACATCAAGAAAGAAAGGAAGAAAGATACCAAAGATGGAATGGGAGAAGGTATGAAAGCTAGAATGAAAGATATCAAGAATGAAAGAAAGAAAGAAATTAACAAACGAAAGAATGAGAGAAGGTATGAAAGGAATAATGAAAGATATCAAGAAAGAAAGAAAGAAACTAAAGATAGAATGAGAGAAGGTATGAAAGCTAGAATGCAAGACATCAAGAAAGAAAGAAACTAAAGATAGAATGAGAGATGGTATGAAAGCTGGAATGAAAGATATGAAGAAAGAAACAAACAAAGAAAGAAAGAAACTAAAGATAGAATGAGAGAAGGTATGAAAGCTAGAATGAAAGACATCAACAAAGAAAGAAATAAAAATACAAAAGCTAGAATGAGAGAAGGTATGAAATCTAGATTGAAAGATATCAAGAAAGAAAGAAACTTCAGATTGAATGAGAGAAGGTATGAAAGCTAGTATTATAGATAGAAGGAAAGAAAGAAACAAAGAATGAATGAAACTAAAGATAGAATGAGAGAAGGTATGAAAGCCTGAATGAAAGACATCAAGAAAGAAAGGAAGAAAGTTACCACAGATAGAACGAGAGAAGATATGAAAGCTAGAATGAAAGCTATCAAAAAAGAAAGAAAAAAACTAAAATAGATTGAGAGAATATATGAATGCTAGAATGAAAGACATCAAGAAGGAAAGGAAGAAAGATACCAAAGATAGAATGAGAGAAGGTATGAAAGTTAAAATGGAAGATATCAAGAATGAAAGAAAAAAGAAATTAACAAACGATAGAATGAGAGAAGGTATGAAAGCTAAAATGAAAGATATCAAGAATGAAAGAAAGAAAGAAATTAACAAACGATAGAATGAGAGAAGGTATGAAAGGAATAATGAAAGATATCAAGAAAGAAAGAAAAAAGTAAAGATAGAATGAGAGAAGGTATGAAAGATAGAATGAAAGATATCAAGAAAGAAAGAAAGAAAGAAAGAAAGAAACTAAAGCTAGAATGAGAGATGGTATGAAAGCTAGAATGAAAGACATCAAAGAAGAAAGAAAGAAATTAACTAAAGATAGAATGAGAGAAGGTATGAAAAGTAGAATGAAAGATATCAAGAAAGAAAGAAAGAAACTAAAGATAGAATGAGAGAAGTTATGAAAGCTAGAATGAAAGTTATCAAGAAAGAAATAAATAAACAAATTAAGATAGAATGAGAAGGAATAAAAGCTAGAATGAAAGACATGAAGAAAGAAAGAAAAAAATAAAGATAGAATGAGAGAAAGTATGAAAGCTAGAATGAAAGATATCACGAAAGTAAGAAACAAAGAAAGAAAGAAACTAAAGACAGAATGAGAGAAGGTATGAAAGCTAGAATGAAAGACATCAAGAATGAAAGAAATAAAGAATATAACTAAAGATAGAATGAGAGAAGGTATGAAAGCTAGAATGAAAGACATCAAGAAAGAAAGAAAGAAAGAAAGAAAATAAAGCTAGAATGAGAGAAGGTATGAAAGCTAGAATGAAAGATATGAAGAAAGAAATAAACAAAGAAAGAAAGAAACTGAAGCTAGAATGAGAGATGGTATGAAAGCTAGAATGAAAGACATCAAAGAAGAAAGAAAGAAATTAACTAAAGATAGAATGAGAGAAGGTATGAAAAGTAGAATGAAAGATATCAAGAAAGAAAGAAAGAAACTAAAGATAGAATGAGAGAAGTTATGAAAGCTAGAATGAAAGTTATCAAGAAAGAAATAAATAAACAAATTAAGATAGAATGAGAAGGAATAAAAGCTAGAATGAAAGACATGAAGAAAGAAAGAAAAAAATAAAGATAGAATGAGAGAAAGTATGAAAGCTAGAATGAAAGATATCACGAAAGTAAGAAACAAAGAAAGAAAGAAACTAAAGACAGAATGAGAGAAGGTATGAAAGCTAGAATGAAAGACATCAAGAATGAAAGAAATAAAGAATATAACTAAAGATAGAATGGGAGAAGGTATGAAAGCTAGAATGAAAGATATCAAGAATGAAAGAAAGAAATTAACAAACGATAGAATGAGAGAAGGTATGAAAGGAATAATGAAAGATATCAAGAAAGAAAGAAAAAAATAAAGATAGAATGAGAGAAGGTATGAAAGCTAGAATGAAAGATATCAAGAAAGAAAGAAACAAAGAAAGAAAGAAACTAAAGATAGAATGAGAGAAGGTATGAAAGCTAGAATGAAATACATCAAGAAAGAAAGAAAGAAAGAAATAAACTAAAGATAGAATGAGAGAAGGTATGAAAGCTAGAATGAAAGACATCAAGAAAGAAAGAAACTAAAGATAGAATGAGAGAAGGTATTTAAGCTAGAATGAAAGATATGAAGAAAGAAACAAAGTAAGAAAGATAGAAACTAAAGATAGAATGAGAGAAGGTATGAAAGCTAGAATGAAAGACATCAACAAAGAAAGAAATAAAAATACTAAAGCTAGAATGAGAGAAGGTATGAAATCTAGATTGAAAGATATCAAGAATGAAAGAAAGAAAGAAAAATAACTAAAGATAGAATGAGAGAAGGTATGAAAGCTAGAATGAAAGACATCAAGAAAGAAAGAAAGAAACTTCAGATTGAATGAGAGAAGGTATGAAAGCTTGTATTATAGATATCAAGAAAGAAAGAAACAAAGAATGAAAGAAACTAAAGATAGAATGAGAGAAGGTATGAAAGCTAGAATGAAAGACATCAAGAAAGAAAGGAAGAAAGATACCACAGATAGAATGAGAGAAGTTATGAAAGCTAAAATGAAAGATATCAAGAATGAAAGAAAGAAAGAAATTAACAAACGATAGATTGAGAGAAGGTATGAAAGGAATAATGAAAGATATCAAGAAAGAAAGATAGAAACTAAAATAGAATGAGAGAAGGTATGAAAGCTAGAATGAAATATATCAAGAAAGAAAGAAATAAACTAAAGATAGAATGAGAGAAGGTATGAAAGCTAGAATTATAGATATCAAGAAAGAAAGAAAAAAGAATAAATCTAACTAAAGATAGAATGAGAGAAGGTATGAAAGCAAGAATGAAAGACATCAAGAAAGAAAGAAACTAAAATAGATTGAGAGAATGTATGAAAGCTAGAATGAAAGACATCAAGAAAGAAAGGAAGAAAGATACCAAAAATAGAATGAGAGAAGGTATGAAAGCTAAAATGAAAGATATCAAGAATGAAAGAAAGAAAGAAATTAACAAACGATAGAATGAGAGAAGGTATGAAAGGAATAATGAAAGATATCAAGAAAGAAAGAAAAAAAATAAAGATAGAATGAGAGAAGTTATGAAAGCTAGAATAAAAGATATCAAGAAAGAAAGAAAGAAAGAAACTAAAGGTAGAATGAGAGAAGGTATGAAAGCTAGAATGAATGAAAGACATCAAGAAAGAAAGAAAAAAAGAAAGAAACTAAAGATAGAATGAGAGAAGGTATGAAAGCTAGAATGAAAGACATCAAGAAAGAAAGAAACGAAAGATAGAATGAGAGAAGGTATGAAAGCTAGAATGAAAGATTTGAAGAAAGAAACAAAGAAAGAAAGAAACTATAGATAGAATGAGAGAAGGTATGAAAGCTAGAATGAAAGATATCAAGAAAGAAAGAAAGAAAGAAATTAACTAAAGATAGAATGAGAGATGTTATGAAAGCTAGAATGAAAGATATCAAGAAAAAAAGATATTAACTAAAGATAGAATGAGAGAAGGTAAGAAAGCTAGAATGAAAGAAATCAAGAAAGAAAGAAAGAAACTAGAGATAGAATGAGAGAAGGTATGAAAGCTGGAATGAAAGCTATCAAGAAAGAAAGAAAGAAACAAACAAACTAAGGATAGAATGTGAAAAGGAATAAAAGTTAGAATGAAAGACATCAAGAAAGAAAGAAAAAAATAGAGATAGAATGAGAGAAAGTATGAAAGCTAGAATGAAAGATATCAAGAAAGAAAGAAAGAAAGAAAGAAAGAAAGAAAGAAACTAAAGATAGAATGAGAGAATGTATGAAAGCTAGAATGAAAGACATCAAGAAAGAAAGAAAGAAAGAAATAAACTAAAGATAGAATGAGAGAAGGTATGAAAACTAGAATGAAAGACATCAAGAAAGAAAGAAAGAAACTAAAGATAGAATGAGAGAAGGTGTGAGAGCTAGAATGAAAGATATCAAGAAAAGAAAGAAATTAACTAAAGATAGAATGAGAAAAGGTATGATTGCTAGAATGAAAGACATCAAGAAGGAAAGAAAGAAACTAGAGATAGAATGAGAGAAGGTATGAAAGCTAGAAATAAAGATATCAAGAAACAAAGAAAGAAAGAAACTAAAGATAGAATGAGAGAAGGTATGAAATCTTGAATGATAGATATCAATAATGAAAGAAAGAAAGAAATTAACTAAAGATAGATTGAGAGAAGGTATGAAAGCGAGAATAAAAACAATCAAGAAAGAAAGAAAGAAAGAAACACACTAAAGATAGAATGAGAGAATGAATAAAAGCTAGAATGAAACACATCAAGAAAGAAAGAAAAAAAATAAAGATAGAATGATTGAAGGTATGAAAGCTAGAATGAAATACATCAAGAATGAAAGAAATAAAGAATTTAACTAAAGATAGAAGGGGAGAAGGTATGAAAACTAGAATGAAAGCTATCAAGAAAGAAAGAAAGAAACATATAAACATACTAAAGATTGAATAGAGGTATGAAAAGAATAATGAAAGATATCAAGAAAGAAAGAAAGAAAGAAACTAAAATAGAATTAGAAAAGGTATGAAAGCTAGAATGAAAGACATCAAGAAAGAAAGAAAAAAAATAAAGATAGAATGAGAGAAAGTATGAAAGCTAGAATGAAAGATATCACGAAAGAAAGAAACAAAGAAAGAAAGAAACTAAAGATAGAATGAGAGAAGGTATGAAAGCTAGAATGAAAGCTATCAAGAGACAAAGAAAGAAACAAATAAACAAACTAAAGATTGAATAGAGGTATGAAAGGAATAATGAAAGATATCAAGAAAGAAAGAAAGAAAGAAAGAAACTAAAATAGAATGAGAGAATGTATGAAAGCTAGAATGAAAGATATCACGAAAGAAAGAAACAAAGAAAGAAAGAAACTAAAGATAGAATGAGAGAAGGTATGAAAGCTAGAATGAAAGCTATCAAGAGACAAAGAAAGAAACAAATAAACAAACTAAAGATTGAATAGAGGTATGAAAGGAATAATGAAAGATATCAAGAAAGAAAGAAAGAAAGAAAGAAAGAAACTAAAATAGAATAAGAAAAGGTATGAAAGCTAGAATGAAAGACATCAAGAAAGAAAGGAAGAAAGATACCAAAGATAGAATGGGAGAAGGTATGAAAGCTAGAATGAAAGATATCAAGAATGAAAGAAAGAAAGAAATTAACAAACGAAAGAATGAGAGAAGGTATGAAAGGAATAATGAAAGATATCAAGAAAGAAAGAAAGAAAGAAACTAAAATAGAATGAGAGAAGGTATGACAGCTAGAATGATAGACATCAAGAATGAAAGAAATAAAGAATATAACTAAAGATAGAATGGGAGAAGGTATGAAAGCTAGAATGAAAGATGTCAAGAATGAAAGAAAGAAATTAACAAACGATAGAATGAGAGAAGGTATGAAAGGAATAATGAAAGATATCAAGAAAGAAAGAAAAATAAATAAAGATAGAATGAGAGAAGGTATGAAAGCTAGAATGAAAGATATCAAGAAAGAAAGAAACAAAGAAAGAAAGAAACTAAAGATAGAATGAGAGAAGGTATGAAAGCTAGAATGAAAGACATCAAGAAAGAAAGTAAGAAAGAAATAAACTAAAGATAGAATGAGAGAAGGTATGAAAGCTAGAATGAAAGACATCATGAAAGAAAGAATCTAAAGATAGAATGAGAGAAGGTATGAAACCTTGAATGATAGATATCTATAATGAAAGAAAGAAAGAAATTAACTAAAGATAGATTGAGAGAAGGTATGAAAGCTAGAATAAAAACTATCAAGAAAGAAAGAAAGAAAGAAACACACTAAAGATAGAATGAGAGAATGAATAAAAGCTAGAATGAAACACATCAAAAAAGAAAGAAAAAAAATAAATATAGAATGAGAGAAGGTATGAAAGCTAGAATGAAATACATCAAGAATGAAAGAAATAAACAATTTAACTAAAGATAGAAGGAGAGAAGGTATGAAAGCTAGAATGAAAGCTACCAAGAACGAAAGAAAGAAACATATAAACATACTAAAGATTGAATAGAGGTATGAAAAGAATTATGAAAGATATCAAGAAAGAAAGAAAGAAAGAAAGAAACTAAAATAGAATAAGAAAAGGTATGAAAGCTAGAATGAAAGACATCAAGAAAGAAAGAAAAAAATAAAGATAGAATGAGAGAAAGTATGAAAGCTAGAATGAAAGATATCACGAAAGAAAGAAACAAAGAAAGAAAGAAACTAAAGATAGAATGAGAGAAGGTATGAAAGCTAGAATGAAAGCTATCAAGAGACAAAGAAAGAAACAAATAAACAAACTAAAGATTGAATAGAGGTATGAAAGGAATAATGTAAGATATCAAGAAAGAAAGAAAGAAAGAAACTAAAATAGAATGAGAGAATGTATGAAAGCTAGAATGAAAGATATCACGAAAGAAAGAAACAAAGAAAGAAGAAACTAAAGATAGAATGAGAGAAGGTATGAAAGCTAGAATTAAAGCTATCAAGAAAGAAAGAAAGAAACAAATAAACAAACTAAAGATTGAAGAGAGGTATGAAAGGAATAATGAAAGATATCCAGAAAGAAAGAAAGAAAGAAAGAAACTAAAATAGAATAAGAAAAGGTATGAGAGCTAGAATGAAAGACATCAAGAAAGAAAGGAAGAAAGATACCAAAGATGGAATGGGAGAAGGTATGAAAGCTAGAATGAAAGATATCAAGAATGAAAGAAAGAAAGAAATTACAAACGAAAGAATGAGAGAAGGTATGAAAGGAATAATGAAAGATATCAAGAAAGAAAGAAAGAAACTAAAGATAGAATGAGAGAAGGTATGAAAGCTAGAATGCAAGACATCAAGAAAGAAAGAAACTAAAGATAGAATGAGAGATGGTATGAAAGCTGGAATGAAAGATATGAAGAAAGAAACAAACAAAGAAAGAAAGAAACTAAAGATAGAATGAGAGAAGGTATGAAAGCTAGAATGAAAGACATCAACAAAGAAAGAAATAAAAATACAAAAGCTAGAATGAGAGAAGGTATGAAATCTAGATTGAAAGATATCAAGAAAGAAAGAAAGAAACTTCAGATTGAATGAGAGAAGGTATGAAAGCTAGTATTATAGATAGAAGGAAAGAAAGAAACAAAGAATGAATGAAACTAAAGATAGAATGAGAGAAGGTATGAAAGCCTGAATGAAAGACATCAAGAAAGAAAGGAAGAAAGTTACCACAGATAGAACGAGAGAAGATATGAAAGCTAGAATGAAAGCTATCAAAAAAGAAAGAAAAAAACTAAAATAGATTGAGAGAATATATGAATGCAAGAATGAAAGACATCAAGAAGGAAAGGAAGAAAGATACCAAAGATAGAATGAGAGAAGGTATGAAAGTTAAAATGGAAGATATCAAGAATGAAAGAAAAAAGAAATTAACAAACGATAGAATGAGAGAAGGTATGAAAGCTAAAATGAAAGATATCAAGAATGAAAGAAAGAAAGAAATTAACAAACGATAGAATGAGAGAAGGTATGAAAGGAATAATGAAAGATATCAAGAAAGAAAGAAAAAAGTAAAGATAGAATGAGAGAAGGTATGAAAGATAGAATGAAAGATATCAAGAAAGAAAGAAAGAAAGAAAGAAAGAAACTAAAGCTAGAATGAGAGAAGGTATGAAAGCTAGAATGAAAGACATCAAGAAAGAAAGAAAGAAAGAAAGAAACTAAAGATAGAATGAGAGAAGGTATGAAAGCTAGAATGAAAGATATCAAGAAAGAAAGAAAATAAAGCTAGAATGAGAGAAGGTATGAAAGCTAGAATGAAAGATATGAAGAAAGAAATAAACAAAGAAAGAAAGAAACTGAAGCTAGAATGAGAGATGGTATGAAAGCTAGAATGAAAGACATCAAAGAAGAAAGAAAGAAAGAAATTAACTAAAGATAGAATGAGAGAAGGTATGAAAAGTAGAATGAAAGATATCAAGAAAGAAAGAAAGAAACTAAAGATAGAATGAGAGAAGTTATGAAAGCTAGAATGAAAGTTATCAAGAAAGAAAGAAATAAACAAATTAAGATAGAATGAGAAGGAATAAAAGCTAGAATGAAAGACATGAAGAAAGAAAGAAAAAAATAAAGATAGAATGAGAGAAAGTATGAAAGCTACAATGAAAGATATCACGAAAGTGAGAAACAAAGAAAGAAAGAAACTAAAGACAGAATAAGAGAAGGTATGAAAGCTAGAATGAAAGACATCAAGAATGAAAGAAATAAAGAATATATCTAAAGATAGAATGGGAGAAGGTATGAAAGCTAGAATGAAAGATATCAAGAATGAAAGAAAGAAATTAACAAACGATAGAATGAGAGAAGGTATGAAAGGAATAATGAAAGATATCAAGAAAGAAAGAAAAAAAATAAAGATAGAATGAGAGAAGGTATGAAAGCTAGAATGAAAGATATCAAGAAAGAAAGAAACAAAGAAAGAAAGAAACTAAAGATAGAATGAGAGAAGGTATGAAACCTTGAATGATAGATATCTATAATGAAAGAAAGAAAGAAATTAACTAAAGATAGATTGAGAGAAGGTATGAAAGCTAGAATAAAAACTATCAAGAAAGAAAGAAAGAAAGAAACACACTAAAGATAGAATGAGAGAATGAATAAAAGCTAGAATGAAACACATCAAGAAAGAAAGAAAAAAAATAAATATAGAATGAGAGAAGGTATGAAAGCTAGAATGAAATACATCAAGAATGAAAGAAATAAACAATTTAACTAAAGATAGAAGGAGAGAAGGTATGAAAGCTAGAATGAAAGCTACCAAGAACGAAAGAAAGAAACATATAAACATACTAAAGATTGAATAGAGGTATGAAAAGAATTATGAAAGATATCAAGAAAGAAAGAAAGAAAGAAACTAAAATAGAATAAGAAAAGGTATGAAAGCTAGAATGAAAGACATCAAGAAAGAAAGAAAGAAACTAAAGATAGAATGAGAGAAGGTATGAAAGCTAGAATGAAAGCTATCAAGAGACAAAGAAAGAAACAAATAAACAAACTAAAGATTGAATAGAGGTATGAAAGGAATAATGTAAGATATCAAGAAAGAAAGAAAGAAAGAAACTAAAATAGAATGAGAGAATGTATGAAAGCTAGAATGAAAGATATCACGAAAGAAAGAAACAAAGAAAGAAGAAACTAAAGATAGAATGAGAGAAGGTATGAAAGCTAGAATTAAAGCTATCAAGAAAGAAAGAAAGAAACAAATAAACAAACTAAAGATTGAATAGAGGTATGAAAGGAATAATGAAAGATATCCAGAAAGAAAGAAAGAAAGAAACTAAAATAGAATAAGAAAAGGTATGAGAGCTAGAATGAAAGACATCAAGAAAGAAAGGAAGAAAGATACCAAAGATGGAATGGGAGAAGGTATGAAAGCTAGAATGAAAGATATCAAGAATGAAAGAAAGAAAGAAATTACAAACGAAAGAATGAGAGAAGGTATGAAAGGAATAATGAAAGATATCAAGAAAGAAAGAAAGAAACTAAAGATAGAATGAGAGAAGGTATGAAAGCTAGAATGCAAGACATCAAGAAAGAAAGAAACTAAAGATAGAATGAGAGATGGTATGAAAGCTGGAATGAAAGATATGAAGAAAGAAACAAACAAAGAAAGAAAGAAACTAAAGATAGAATGAGAGAAGGTATGAAAGCTAGAATGAAAGACATCAACAAAGAAAGAAATAAAAATACAAAAGCTAGAATGAGAGAAGGTATGAAATCTAGATTGAAAGATATCAAGAAAGAAAGAAAGAAACTTCAGATTGAATGAGAGAAGGTATGAAAGCTAGTATTATAGATAGAAGGAAAGAAAGAAACAAAGAATGAATGAAACTAAAGATAGAATGAGAGAAGGTATGAAAGCCTGAATGAAAGACATCAAGAAAGAAAGGAAGAAAGTTACCACAGATAGAACGAGAGAAGATATGAAAGCTAGAATGAAAGCTATCAAAAAAGAAAGAAAAAAACTAAAATAGATTGAGAGAATATATGAATGCAAGAATGAAAGACATCAAGAAGGAAAGGAAGAAAGATACCAAAGATAGAATGAGAGAAGGTATGAAAGTTAAAATGGAAGATATCAAGAATGAAAGAAAAAAGAAATTAACAAACGATAGAATGAGAGAAGGTATGAAAGCTAAAATGAAAGATATCAAGAATGAAAGAAAGAAAGAAATTAACAAACGATAGAATGAGAGAAGGTATGAAAGGAATAATGAAAGATATCAAGAAAGAAAGAAAAAAGTAAAGATAGAATGAGAGAAGGTATGAAAGATAGAATGAAAGATATCAAGAAAGAAAGAAAGAAAGAAAGAAAGAAACTAAAGCTAGAATGAGAGAAGGTATGAAAGCTAGAATGAAAGACATCAAGAAAGAAAGAAAGAAAGAAAGAAACTAAAGATAGAATGAGAGAAGGTATGAAAACTAGAATGAAAGATATCAAGAAAGAAAGAAAATAAAGCTAGAATGAGAGAAGGTATGAAAGCTAGAATGAAAGATATGAAGAAAGAAATAAACAAAGAAAGAAAGAAACTGAAGCTAGAATGAGAGATGGTATGAAAGCTAGAATGAAAGACATCAAAGAAGAAAGAAAGAAAGAAATTAACTAAAGATAGAATGAGAGAAGGTATGAAAAGTAGAATGAAAGATATCAAGAAAGAAAGAAAGAAACTAAAGATAGAATGAGAGAAGTTATGAAAGCTAGAATGAAAGTTATCAAGAAAGAAAGAAATAAACAAATTAAGATAGAATGAGAAGGAATAAAAGCTAGAATGAAAGACATGAAGAAAGAAAGAAAAAAATAAAGATAGAATGAGAGAAAGTATGAAAGCTAGAATGAAAGATATCACGAAAGTGAGAAACAAAGAAAGAAAGAAACTAAAGACAGAATGAGAGAAGGTATGAAAGCTAGAATGAAAGACATCAAGAATGAAAGAAATAAAGAATATAACTAAAGATAGAATGGGAGAAGGTATGAAAGCTAGAATGAAAGATATCAAGAATGAAAGAAAGAAATTAACAAACGATAGAATGAGAGAAGGTATGAAAGGAATAATGAAAGATATCAAGAAAGAAAGAAAAAAAATAAAGATAGAATGAGAGAAGGTATGAAAGCTAGAATGAAAGATATCAAGAAAGAAAGAAACAAAGAAAGAAAGAAACTAAAGATAGAATGAGAGAAGGTATGAAAGCTAGAATGAAATACATCAAGAAAGAAAGAAAGAAAGAAATAAACTAAAGATAGAATGAGAGAAGGTATGAAAGCTAGAATGAAAGACATCAACAAAGAAAGAAATAAAAATACTAAAGCTAGAATGAGAGAAGGTATGAAATCTAGATTGAAAGATATCAAGAATGAAAGAAAGAAAGAAAAATAACTAAAGATAGAATGAGAGAAGGTATGAAAGCTAGAATGAAAGACATCAAGAAAGAAAGAAAGAAACTTCAGATTGAATGAGAGAAGGTATGAAAGCTTGTATTATAGATATCAAGAAAGAAAGAAACAAAGAATGAAAGAAACTAAAGATAGAATGAGAGAAGGTATGAAAGCTAGAATGAAAGACATCAAGAAAGAAAGGAAGAAAGATACCACAGATAGAATGAGAGAAGTTATGAAAGCTAAAATGAAAGATATCAAGAATGAAAGAAAGAAAGAAATTAACAAACGATAGATTGAGAGAAGGTTTGAAAGGAATAATGAAAGATAACAAGAAAGAAAGATAGAAACTAAAATAGAATGAGAGAAGGTATGAAAGCTAGAATGAAATATATCAAGAAAGAAAGAAATAAACTAAAGATAGAATGAGAGAAGGTATGAAAGCTAGAATTATAGATATCAAGAAAGAAAGAAATAAAGAATGAATGAAACTAAAGATAGAATGAGAGAAGGTATGAAAGCAAGAATGAAAGACATCAAGAAAGAAAGAAACTAAAATAGATTGAGAGAATGTATGAAAGCTAGAATGAAAGACATCAAGAAAGAAAGGAAGAAAGATACCAAAAATAGAATGAGAGAAGGTATGAAAGCTAAAATGAAAGATATCAAGAATGAAAGAAAGAAAGAAATTAACAAACGATAGAATGAGAGAAGGTATGAAAGGAATAATGAAAGATATCAAGAAAGAAAGAAAAAAAATAAAGATAGAATGAGAGAAGTTATGAAAGCTAGAATAAAAGATATCAAGAAAGAAAGAAAGAAAGAAAGAAACTAAAGGTAGAATGAGAGAAGGTATGAAAGCTAGAATGAATGAAAGACATCAAGAAAGAAAGAAAAAAAGAAAGAAACTAAAGATAGAATGAGAGAAGGTATGAAAGCTAGAATGAAAGACATCAAGAAAGAAAGAAACGAAAGATAGAATGAGAGAAGGTATGAAAGCTAGAATGAAAGATTTGAAGAAAGAAACAAAGAAAGAAAGAAACTATAGATAGAATGAGAGAAGGTATGAAAGCTAGAATGAAAGATATCAAGAAAGAAAGAAAGAAAGAAATTAACTAAAGATAGAATGAGAGATGTTATGAAAGCTAGAATGAAAGATATCAAGAAAAAAGATATTAACTAAAGATAGAATGAGAGAAGGTAAGAAAGCTAGAATGAAAGAAATCAAGAAAGAAAGAAAGAAACTAGAGATAGAATGAGAGAAGGTATGAAAGCTGGAATGAAAGCTATCAAGAAAGAAAGAAAGAAACTAAAGATAGAATGAGAGAAGTTATGAAAGCTAGAATCAAAGTTATCAAGAAAGAAAGAAATAAACAAACTAAAGATAGAATGAGAAGGAATAAAAGCTAGAATGAAAGACATGAAGAAAGAAAGAAAAAAATAAAGATAGAATGAGAGAAAGTATGAAAGCTAGAATGAAAGATATCACGAAAGAAAGAAACAAAGAAAGAATGAAACTAAAGATAGAATGAGAGAAGGTATGAAAGCTAGAATGAAAGACATCAAGAAAGAAAGAAAGAAACTAGAGATAGAATGAGAGAAGCTAGAATGAAAGCTATCAAGAAAGAAAGAAACAAACAAACTAAGGATAGAATGAGAGAAGGAATAAAAGCTAGAATGAAAGACATCATGAAAGAAAGAA
The DNA here is from genome assembly GCA_037013535.1 of Intellagama lesueurii. NCBI lineage: Eukaryota > Metazoa > Chordata > Lepidosauria > Squamata > Agamidae > Intellagama > Intellagama lesueurii. The sequence goes on from JBAJHW010000013.1 coordinate 9,554,527, forward strand.
AAAAATAGAGAGAGAATGAGAGAAAGTATGAAAGCTAGAATGAAAGATATCAAGAAAGAAAGAAAGAAAGAAACTAAAGATAGAATGAGAGAATGTATGAAAGCTAGAATGAAAGACATCAAGAAAGAAAGAAAGAAAGAAATAAACTAAAGATAGAATGAGAGAAGGTATGAAAACTAGAATGAAAGACATCAAGAAAAGAAAGAAATTAACTAAAGATAGAATGAGAAAAGGTATGATTGCTAGAATGAAAGACATCAAGAAGGAAAGAAAGAAACTAGAGATAGAATGAGAGAAGGTATGAAAGCTAGAAATAAAGATATCAAGAAAAAAAGAAAGAAAGAAACTAAAGATAGAATGAGAGAAGGTATGAAACCTTGAATGATAGATATCAATAATGAAAGAAAGAAAGAAATTAACTAAAGATAGATTGAGAGAAGGTATGAAAGCGAGAATAAAAACTATCAAGAAAGAAAGAAAGAAACACACTAAAGATAGAATGAGAGAATGAATAAAAGCTAGAATGAAACACATCAAGAAAGAAAGAAAAAAAATAAAGATAGAATGAGAGAAGGTATGAAAGCTAGAATGAAATACATCAAGAATGAAAGAAATAAAGAATTTAACTAAAGATAGAAGGAGAGAAGGTATGAAAGCTACAATGAAAGCTATCAAGAAAGAAAGAAAGAAACATAAACATACTAAAGATTGAATAGAGGTATGAAAAGAATAATGAAAGATATCAAGAAAGAAAGAAAGAAAGAAACTAAAAAAGAATAAGAAAAGGTATGAAAGCTAAAATGAAAGACATCAAGAAAGAAAGAAAAAAATAAAGATAGAATGAGAGAAAGTATGAAAGCTAGAATGAAAGATATCACGAAAGAAAGAAATAAAGAAAGAAAGAAACTTAAGATAGAATGAGAGAATTTATGAAAGCTAGAATGAAAGCTATCAAGAGACAAAGAAAGAAACAAATAAACAAGCTAAAGATTGAATAGAGGTATGAAAGGAATAATGAAAGATATCAAAAAAGAAAGAAAGAAAGAAAGAAACTAAAGATAGAATGAGAGAAGGAATGAAAGCTAGAATGAAAGCTATCAAGAAAGAAAGAAAGAAACAAATAAAAAAAACTAAAGATTGAATAGAGGTATGAAAGGAATAATGAAAGATATCCAGAAAGAAAGAAAGAAAGAAACTAAAATAGAATAAGAAAAGGTATGAAAGCTAGAATGAAAGACATCAAGAAAGAAAGGAAGAAAGATACCAAAGATAGAATGGGAGAAGGTATGAAAGCTAGAATGAAAGATATCAAGAATGAAAGAAAGAAAGAAATTAACAAACGAAAGAATGAGAGAAGGTATGAAAGGAATAATGAAAGATATCAAGAAAGAAAGAAAGAAACTAAAGATAGAATGAGAGAAGGTATGAAAGCTAGAATGAAAGACATCAAGAAAGAAAGAAACTAAAGATAGAATGAGAGATGGTATGAAAGCTGGAATGAAAGATATGAAGAAAGAAACAAACAAAGAAAGAAAGAAACTAAAGATAGAATGAGAGAAGGTATGAAAGCTAGAATGAAAGACATCAACAAAGAAAGAAATAAAAATACAAAAGCTAGAATGAGAGAAGGTATGAAATCTAGATTGAAAGATATCAAGAAAGAAAGAAAGAAACTTCAGATTGAATGAGAGAAGGTATGAAAGCTAGTATTATAGATATGAAGAAAGAAAGAAAGAAAGAATGAAAGAAACTAAAGATAGAATGAGAGAAGGTATGAAAGCTAGAATGAAAGACATCAAGAAAGAAAGGAAGAAAGTTACCACAGATAGAACGAGAGAAGATATGAAAGCTAGAATGAAAGCTATCGAAAAAGAAAGAAATAACCGAAAATAGATTGAGAGAATATATGAATGCTAGAATGAAAGACATCAAGAAGGAAAGGAAGAAAGATACCAAAGATAGAATGAGAGAAGGTATGAAAGCTAAAATGAAAGATATCAAGAATGAAAGAAAGAAAGAAATTAACAAACGATAGAATGAGAGAAGGTATGAAAGCTAAAATGAAAGATATCAAGAATGAAAGAAAGAAAGAAATTAACAAACGATAGAATGAGAGAAGGTATGAAAGGAATAATGAAAGATATCAAGAAAGAAAGAAAAAAAGTAAAGATAGAATGAGAGAAGGTATGAAAGATAGAAGGAAAGATATCAAGAAAGAAAGAAAGAAAGAAAGAAAGAAACTAAAGCTAGAATGAGAGAAGGTATGAAAGCTAGAATGAAAGACATCAAGAAAGAAAGAAAGAAAGAAACTAAAGATAGAATGAGAGAAGGTATGAAAGCTAGAATGAAAGATATCAAGAAAGAAAGAAACTAAAGATAGAATGAGAGAAGGTATGAAAGCTAGAATGAAAGATATGAAGAAAGAAATAAACAAAGAAAGAAAGAAACTAAAGATAGAATGAGAGAAGGTATGAAAGCTACAATGAAAGACATCAAGGAAGAAAGAGAGAAAGAAATTAACTAAAAATAGAATGAGAGAAGGTATGAAAAGTAGAATGAAAGATACCAAGAAAGAAAGAAAGAAACTAAAGATAGAATGAGAGAAGTTCTGAAAGCTAGAATCAAAGTTATCAAGAAAGAAAGAAATAAACAAACTAAAGATAGAATGAGAAGGAATAAAAGCTAGAATGAAAGACATGAAGAAAGAAAGAAAAAAATAAAGATAGAATGAGAGAAAGTATGAAAGCTAGAATGAAAGATATCACGAAAGAAAGAAACAAAGAAAGAAAGAAACTAAAGATAGAATGAGAGAAGGTAAGAAAGCTAGAATGAAAGACATCAAGAAAGAAAGAAAGAAACTAGAGATAGAATGAGAGAAGCTAGAATGAAAGCTATCAAGAAAGAAAGAAACAAACAAACAAACTAAGGATAGAATGAGAGAAGGAATAAAAGCTAGAATCAAAGACATCATGAAAGAAAGAAAAAAATAGAGAGAGAATGAGAGAAAGTATGAAAGCTAGAATGAAAGATATCAAGAAAGAAAGAAAGAAAGAAACTAAAGATAGAATGAGAGAATGTATGAAAGCTAGAATGAAAGACATCAAGAAAGAAAGAAAGAAAGAAATAAACTAAAGATAGAATGAGAGAAGGTATGAAAACTAGAATGAAAGACATCAAGAAAGAAAGAAAGAAACTAAAGATAGAATGAGAGAAGGTGTGAGAGCTAGAATGAAAGATATCAAGAAAAGAAAGAAATTAACTAAAGATAGAATGAGAAAAGGTATGATTGCTAGAATGAAAGACATCAAGAAGGAAAGAAAGAAACTAGAGATAGAATGAGAGAAGGTATGAAAGCTAGAAATAAAGATATCAAGAAACAAAGAAAGAAAGAAACTAAAGATAGAATGAGAGAAGGTATGAAACCTTGAATGATAGATATCAATAATGAAAGAAAGAAAGAAATTAACTAAAGATAGATTGAGAGAAGGTATGAAAGCGAGAATAAAAACTATCAAGAAAGAAAGAAAGAAAGAAACACACTAAAGATAGAATGAGAGAATGAATAAAAGCTAGAATGAAACACATCAAGAAAGAAAGAAAAAAAATAAAGATAGAATGAGAGAAGGTATGAAAGCTAGAATGAAATACATCAAGAATGAAAGAAATAAAGAATTTAACTAAAGATAGAAGGAGAGAAGGTATGAAAGCTACAATGAAAGCTATCAAGAAAGAAAGAAAGAAACATATAAACATAGTAAAGATTGAATAGAGGTATGAAAAGAATAATGAAAGATATCAAGAAAGAAAGAAACTAAAAAAGAATAAGAAAAGGTATGAAAGCTAGAATGAAAGACATCAAGAAAGAAAGAAAAAAAATAAAGATAGAATGAGAGAAAGTATGAAAGCTAGAATGAAAGATATCACGAAAGAAAGAAACAAAGAAAGAAAGAAACTAAAGATAGAATGAGAGAAGGTATGAAAGCTAGAATGAAAGCTATCAAGAGACAAAGAAAGAAACAAATAAACAAACTAAAGATTGAATAGAGGTATGAAAGGAATAATGAAAGATATCAAAAAAGAAAGAAAGAAAGAAAGAAACTAAAGATAGAATGAGAGAAGGTATGAAAGCTAGAATGAAAGCTATCAAGAAAGAAAGAAAGAAACAAATAAACAAACTAAAGATTGAATAGAGGTATGAAAGGAATAATGAAAGATATCCAGAAAGAAAGAAAGAAAGAAACTAAAATAGAATAAGAAAAGGTATGAAAGCTAGAATGAAAGACATCAAGAAAGAAAGGAAGAAAGATACCAAGGATAGAATGGGAGAAGGTATGAAAGCTAGAATGAAAGATATCAAGAATGAAAGAAAGAAAGAAATTAACAAACGAAAGAATAAGAGAAGGTATGAAAGGAATAATGAAAGATATCAAGAAAGAAAGAAAGAAACTAAAGATAGAATAAGAGAAGGTATGAAAGCTAGAATGAAAGACATCAAGAAAGAAAGAAACTAAAGATAGAATGAGAGATGGTATGAAAGCTGGAATGAAAGATATGAAGAAAGAAACAAACAAAGAAAGAAAGAAACTAAAGATAGAATGAGAGAAGGTATGAAAGCTAGAATGAAAGACATCAACAAAGAAAGAAATAAAAATACAAAAGCTAGAATGAGAGAAGGTATGAAATCTAGATTGAAAGATATCAAGAAAGAAAGAAAGAAACTTCAGATTGAATGAGAGAAGGTATGAAAGCTAGTATTATAGATATGAAGAAAGAAAGAAAGAAAGAATGAAAGAAACTAAAGATAGAATGAGAGAAGGTATGAAAGCTAGAATGAAAGACATCAAGAAAGAAAGGAAGAAAGTTACCACAGATAGAACGAGAGAAGATATGAAAGCTAGAATGAAAGCTATCAAAAAAGAAAGAAATAAACGAAAATAGATTGAGAGAATATATGAATGCTAGAATGAAAGACATCAAGAAGGAAAGGAAGAAAGATACCAAAGATAGAATGAGAGAAGGTATGAAAGCTAAAATGAAAGATATCAAGAATGAAAGAAAGAAAGAAATTAACAAACGATAGAATGAGAGAAGGTATGAAAGCTAAAATGAAAGATATCAAGAATGAAAGAAAGAAAGAAATTAACAAACGATAGAATGAGAGAAGGTATGAAAGGAATAATGAAAGATATCAAGAAAGAAAGAAAAAAAGTAAAGATAGAATGAGAGAAGGTATGAAAGATAGAATGAAAGATATCAAGAAAGAAAGAAAGAAAGAAACTAAAGCTAGAATGAGAGAAGGTATGAAAGCTAGAATGAAAGACATCAAGAAAGAAAGAAAGAAAGAAACTAAAGATAGAATGAGAGAAGGTATGAAAGCTAGAATCAAAGTTATCAAGAAAGAAAGAAATAAACAAACTAAAGATAGAATGAGAAGGAATAAAAGCTAGAATGAAAGACATGAAGAAAGAAAGAAAAAAATAAAGATAGAATGAGAGAAAGTATGAAAGCTAGAATGAAAGATATCACGAAAGAAAGAAACAAAGAAAGAAAGAAACTAAAGATAGAATGAGAGAAGGTAAGAAAGCTAGAATGAAAGACATCAAGAAAGAAAGAAAGAAACTAGAGATAGAATGAGAGAAGCTAGAATGAAAGCTATCAAGAAAGAAAGAAAGAAACAAACAAACTAAGGATAGAATGAGAGAAGGAATAAAAGCTAGAATGAAAGACATCATGAAAGAAAGAAAAAATAGAGAGAGAATGAGAGAAAGTATGAAAGCTAGAATGAAAGACATCAAGAAAGAAAGAAAGAAAGAAATAAACTAAAGATAGAATGAGAGAAGGTATGAAAACTAGAATGAAAGACATCAAGAAAGAAAGAAAGAAACTAAAGATAGAATGAGAGAAGGTGTGAGAGCTAGAATGAAAGATATCAAGAAAAGAAAGAAATTAACTAAAGATAGAATGAGAAAAGGTATGATTGCTAGAATGAAAGACATCAAGAAGGAAAGAAAGAAACTAGAGATAGAATGAGAGAAGGCATCAAAGCTAGAAATAAAGATATCAAGAAACAAAGAAAGAAAGAAACTAAAGATAGAATGAGAGAAGGTATGAAACCTTGAATGATAGATATCAATAATGAAAGAAAGAAAGAAATTAACTAAAGATAGATTGAGAGAAGGTATGAAAGCGAGAATAAAAACTATCAAGAAAGAAAGAAAGAAAGAAACACACTAAAGATAGAATGAGAGAATGAATAAAAGCTAGAATGAAACACATCAAGAAAGAAAGAAAAAAAATAAAGATAGAATGAGAGAAGGTATGAAAGCTAGAATGAAATACATCAAGAATGAAAGAAATAAAGAATTTAACTAAAGATAGAAGGAGAGAAGGTATGAAAGCTACAATGAAAGCTATCAAGAAAGAAAGAAAGAAACATATAAACATACTAAAGATTGAATAGAGGTATGAAAAGAATAATGAAAGATATCAAGAAAGAAAGAAAGAAAGAAACTAAAAAAGAATAAGAAAAGGTATGAAAGCTAAAATGAAAGACATCAAGAAAGAAAGAAAAAAATAAAGATAGAATGAGAGAAAGTATGAAAGCTAGAATGAAAGATATCACGAAAGAAAGAAACAAAGAAAGAAAGAAACTTAAGATAGAATGAGAGAATTTATGAAAGCTAGAATGAAAGCTATCAAGAGACAAAGAAAGAAACAAATAAACAAGCTAAAGATTGAATAGAGGTTTGAAAGGAATAATGAAAGATATCAAAAAAGAAAGAAAGAAAGAAAGAAACTAAAGATAGAATGAGAGAAGGAATGAAAGCTAGAATGAAAGCTATCAAGAAAGAAAGAAAGAAACAAATAAAAAAACTAAAGATTGAATAGAGGTATGAAAGGAATAATGAAAGATATCCAGAAAGAAAGAAAGAAAGAAACTAAAATAGAATAAGAAAAGGTATGAAAGCTAGAATGAAAGACATCAAGAAAGAAAGGAAGAAAGATACCAAGGATAGAATGGGAGAAGGTATGAAAGCTAGAATGAAAGATATCAAGAATGAAAGAAAGAAAGAAATTAACAAACGAAAGAATAAGAGAAGGTATGAAAGGAATAATGAAAGATATCAAGAAAGAAAGAAAGAAACTAAAGATAGAATAAGAGAAGGTATGAAAGCTAGAATGAAAGACATCAAGAAAGAAAGAAACTAAAGATAGAATGAGAGATGGTATGAAAGCTGGAATGAAAGATATGAAGAAAGAAACAAACAAAGAAAGAAAGAAACTAAAGATAGAATGAGAGAAGGTATGAAAGCTAGAATGAAAGACATCAACAAAGAAAGAAATAAAAATACAAAAGCTAGAATGAGAGAAGGTATGAAATCTAGATTGAAAGATATCAAGAAAGAAAGAAAGAAACTTCAGATTGAATGAGAGAAGGTATGAAAGCTAGTATTATAGATATGAAGAAAGAAAGAAAGAAAGAATGAAAGAAACTAAAGATAGAATGAGAGAAGGTATGAAAGCTAGAATGAAAGACATCAAGAAAGAAAGGAAGAAAGTTACCACAGATAGAACGAGAGAAGATATGAAAGCTAGAATGAAAGCTATCAAAAAAGAAAGAAATAAACGAAAATAGATTGAGAGAATATATGAATGCTAGAATGAAAGACATCAAGAAGGAAAGGAAGAAAGATACCAAAGATAGAATGAGAGAAGGTATGAAAGCTAAAATGAAAGATATCAAGAATGAAAGAAAGAAAGAAATTAACAAACGATAGAATGAGAGAAGGTATGAAAGCTAAAATGAAAGATATCAAGAATGAAAGAAAGAAAGAAATTAACAAACGATAGAATGAGAGAAGGTATGAAAGGAATAATGAAAGATATCAAGAAAGAAAGAAAAAAAGTAAAGATAGAATGAGAGAAGGTATGAAAGATAGAATGAAAGATATCAAGAAAGAAAGAAAGAAAGAAACTAAAGCTAGAATGAGAGAAGGTATGAAAGCTAGAATGAAAGACATCAAGAAAGAAAGAAAGAAAGAAACTAAAGATAGAATGAGAGAAGGTATGAAAGCTAGAATGAAAGATATCAAGAAAGAAAGAAACTAAAGATAGAATGAGAGAAGGTATGAAAGCTAGAATGAAAGATATGAAGAAAGAAATAAACAAAGAAAGAAAGAAACTAAAGATAGAATGAGAGAAGGTATGAAAGCTACAATGAAAGACATCAAGGAAGAAAGAGAGAAAGAAATTAACTAAAAATAGAATGAGAGAAGGTATGAAAAGTAGAATGAAAGATATCAAGAAAGAAAGAAAGAAACTAAAGATAGAATGAGAGAAGTTATGAAAGCTAGAATCAAAGTTATCAAGAAAGAAAGAAATAAACAAACTAAAGATAGAATGAGAAGGAATAAAAGCTAGAATGAAAGACATGAAGAAAGAAAGAAAAAAATAAAGATAGAATGAGAGAAAGTATGAAAGCTAGAATGAAAGATATCACGAAAGAAAGAAACAAAGAAAGAAAGAAACTAAAGATAGAATGAGAGAAGGTAAGAAAGCTAGAATGAAAGACATCAAGAAAGAAAGAAAGAAACTAGAGATAGAATGAGAGAAGCTAGAATGAAAGCTATCAAGAAAGAAAGAAAGAAACAAACAAACTAAGGATAGAATGAGAGAAGGAATAAAAGCTAGAATGAAAGACATCATGAAAGAAAGAAAAAATAGAGAGAGAATGAGAGAAAGTATGAAAGCTAGAATGAAAGACATCAAGAAAGAAAGAAAGAAAGAAATAAACTAAAGATAGAATGAGAGAAGGTATGAAAACTAGAATGAAAGACATCAAGAAAGAAAGAAAGAAACTAAAGATAGAATGAGAGAAGGTGTGAGAGCTAGAATGAAAGATATCAAGAAAAGAAAGAAATTAACTAAAGATAGAATGAGAAAAGGTATGATTGCTAGAATGAAAGACATCAAGAAGGAAAGAAAGAAACTAGAGATAGAATGAGAGAAGGTATCAAAGCTAGAAATAAAGATATCAAGAAACAAAGAAAGAAAGAAACTAAAGATAGAATGAGAGAAGGTATGAAACCTTGAATGATAGATATCAATAATGAAAGAAAGAAAGAAATTAACTAAAGATAGATTGAGAGAAGGTATGAAAGCGAGAATAAAAACTATCAAGAAAGAAAGAAAGAAAGAAACACACTAAAGATAGAATGAGAGAATGAATAAAAGCTAGAATGAAACACATCAAGAAAGAAAGAAAAAAAATAAAGATAGAATGAGAGAAGGTATGAAAGCTAGAATGAAATACATCAAGAATGAAAGAAATAAAGAATTTAACTAAAGATAGAAGGAGAGAAGGTATGAAAGCTACAATGAAAGCTATCAAGAAAGAAAGAAAGAAACATATAAACATACTAAAGATTGAATAGAGGTATGAAAAGAATAATGAAAGATATCAAGAAAGAAAGAAAGAAAGAAACTAAAAAAGAATAAGAAAAGGTATGAAAGCTAAAATGAAAGACATCAAGAAAGAAAGAAAAAAATAAAGATAGAATGAGAGAAAGTATGAAAGCTAGAATGAAAGATATCACGAAAGAAAGAAACAAAGAAAGAAAGAAACTTAAGATAGAATGAGAGAATTTATGAAAGCTAGAATGAAAGCTATCAAGAGACAAAGAAAGAAACAAATAAACAAGCTAAAGATTGAATAGAGGTTTGAAAGGAATAATGAAAGATATCAAAAAAGAAAGAAAGAAAGAAAGAAACTAAAGATAGAATGAGAGAAGGAATGAAAGCTAGAATGAAAGCTATCAAGAAAGAAAGAAAGAAACAAATAAAAAAACTAAAGATTGAATAGAGGTATGAAAGGAATAATGAAAGATATCCAGAAAGAAAGAAAGAAAGAAACTAAAATAGAATAAGAAAAGGTATGAAAGCTAGAATGAAAGACATCAAGAAAGAATGGAAGAAAGATACCAAAGATAGAATGGGAGAAGGTATGAAAGCTAGAATGAAAGATATCAAGAATGAAAGAAAGAAAGAAATTAACAAACGAAAGAATGAGAGAAGGTATGAAAGGAATAATGAAAGATATCAAGAAAGAAAGAAAGAAACTAAAGATAGAATGAGAGAAGGTATGAAAGCTAGAATGAAAGACATCAAGAAAGAAAGAAACTAAAGATAGAATGAGAGATGGTATGAAAGCTGGAATGAAAGATATGAAGAAAGAAACAAACAAAGAAAGAAAGAAACTAAAGATAGAATGAGAGAAGGTATGAAAGCTAGAATGAAAGACATCAACAAAGAAAGAAATAAAAATACAAAAGCTAGAATGAGAGAAGGTATGAAATCTAGATTGAAAGATATCAAGAAAGAAAGAAAGAAACTTCAGATTGAATGAGAGAAGGTATGAAAGCTAGTATTATAGATATGAAGAAAGAAAGAAAGAAAGAATGAAAGAAACTAAAGATAGAATGAGAGAAGGTATGAAAGCTAGAATGAAAGATATCACGAAAGAAAGAAACAAAGAAAGAAAGAAACTTAAGATAGAATGAGAGAATTTATGAAAGCTAGAATGAAAGCTATCAAGAGACAAAGAAAGAAACAAATAAACAAGCTAAAGATTGAATAGAGGTATGAAAGGAATAATGAAAGATATCAAAAAAGAAAGAAAGAAAGAAAGAAACTAAAGATAGAATGAGAGAAGGAATGAAAGCTAGAATGAAAGCTATCAAGAAAGAAAGAGAGAAACAAATAAAAAAACTAAAGATTGAATAGAGGTATGAAAGGAATAATGAAAGATATCCAGAAAGAAAGAAAGAAAGAAAATAAAATAGAATAAGAAAAGGTATGAAAGCTAGAATGAAAGACATCAAGAAAGAAAGGAAGAAAGATACCAAAGATAGAATGGGAGAAGATATGAAAGCTAGAATGAAAGATATCAAGAATGAAAGAAAGAAAGAAATTAACAAACGAAAGAATGAGAGAAGGTATGAAAGGAATAATGAAAGATATCAAGAAAGAAAGAAAGAAACTAAAGATAGAATGAGAGAAGGTATGAAAGCTAGAATGAAAGACATCAAGAAAGAAAGAAACTAAAGGTAGAATGAGAGATGGTATGAAAGCTGGAATGAAAGATATGAAGAAAGAAACAAACAAAGAAAGAAAGAAACTAAAGATAGAATGAGAGAAGGTATGAAAGCTAGAATGAAAGACATCAACAAAGAAAGAAATAAAAATACAAAAGCTAGAATGAGAGAAGGTATGAAATCTAGATTGAAAGATATCAAGAAAGAAAGAAAGAAACTTCAGATTGAATGAGAGAAGGTATGAAAGCTAGTATTATAGATATGAAGAAAGAAAGAAAGAAAGAATGAAAGAAACTAAAGATAGAATGAGAGAAGGTATGAAAGCTAGAATGAAAGACATCAAGAAAGAAAGGAAGAAAGTTACCACAGATAGAACGAGAGAAGATATGAAAGCTAGAATGAAAGCTATCAAAAAACAAAGAAATAAACGAAAATAGATTGAGAGAATATATGAATGCTAGAATGAAAGACATCAAGAAGGAAAGGAAGAAAGATACCAAAGATAGAATGAGAGAAGGTATGAAAGCTAAAATGCAAGATATCAAGAATGAAAGAAAGAAAGAAATTAACAAACGATAGAATGAGAGAAGGTATGAAAGCTAAAATGAAAGATATCAAGAATGAAAGAAAGAAAGAAATTAACAAACGATAGAATGAGAGAAGGTATGAAAGGAAAAATGAAAGATATCAAGAAAGAAAGAAAAAAAGTAAAGATAGAATGAGAGAAGGTATGAAAGATAGAATGAAAGATATCAAGTAAGAAAGAAAGAAAGAAAGAAAGAAAGAAAGAAACTAAAGCTAGAATGAGAGAAGGTATGAAAGCTAGAATGAAAGACATCAAGAAAGAAAGAAAGAAACTAAAGATAGAATGAGAGAAGGTATGAAAGCTAGAATGAAAGATATGAAGAAAGAAAGAAACTAAAGATAGAATGAGAGAAGGTATGAAAGCTAGAACGAAAGATATGAAGAAAGAAATAAACAAAAAGAAAGAAACTAAAGATAGAATGAGAGAAGGTATGAAAGCTACAATGAAAGACATCAAGGAAGAAAGAGAGAAAGAAATTAACTAAAAATGAATGAGAGAAGGTATGAAAAGTAGAATGAAAGATATCAAGAAAGAAAGAAAGAAACTAAAGATAGAATGAAAGAAGTTATGAAAGCTAGAATCAAAGTTATCAAGAAAGAAAGAAATAAACAAACTAAAGATAGAATGAGAAGGAATAAAAGCTAGAATGAAAGACATGAAGAAAGAAAGAAAAAAATAAAGATAGAATGAGAGAAAGTATGAAAGCTAGAATGAAAGATATCACGAAAGAAAGAAACAAAGAAAGAAAGAAACTAAAGATAGAATGAGAGAAGGTAAGAAAGCTAGAATGAAAGACATCAAGAAAGAAAGAAAGAAACTAGAGATAGAATGAGAGAAGCTAGAATGAAAGCTATCAAGAAAGAAAGAAAGAAACAAACAAACTAAGGATAGAATGAGAGAAGGAATAAAAGCTAGAATGAAAGACATCATGAAAGAAAGAAAAAAATAGAGAGAGAATGAGAGAAAGTATGAAAGCTAGAATGAAAGATATCAAGAAAGAAACAAACAAAGAAAGAAAGAAACTAAAGATAGAATGAGAGAAGGTATGAAAGCTAGAATGAAAGACATCAAGAAAGAAAGAAAGAAAGAAAGAAACTAAAGATAGAATGAGAGAAGGTAAGAAAGCTAGAATGAAAGACATCAAGAAAGAAAGAAAGAAACTAGAGATAGAATGAGAGAAGGTATGAAAGCTGGAATGAAAGCTATCAAGAAAGAAAGAAAGAAACAAACAAACTAAGGATAGAATGTGAAAAGGAATAAAAGTTAGAATGAAAGACATCAAGAAAGAAAGAAAAAAAATTAGAGATAGAATGAGAGAAAGTATGAAAGCAAGAATGAAAGATATCAAGAAAGAAAGAAAGAAAGAAACTAAAGATAGAATGAGAGAATGTATGAAAGCTAGAATGAAAGACATCAAGAAAGAAAGAAAGAAAGAAAGAAACTAGAGATAGAATGAGAGAAGGTATGAAAACTAGAATGAAAGACATCAAGAAAGAAAGAAAGAAACTAAAGATAGAATGAGAGAAGGTGTGAGAGCTAGAATGAAAGATATCAAGAAAAGAAAGAAATTAACTAAAGATAGAATGAGAAAAGGTATGATTGCTAGAATGAAAGACATCAAGAAGGAAAGAAAGAAACTAGAGATAGAATGAGAGAAGGTATGAAAGCTAGAAATAAAGATATCAAGAAAGAAAGAAAGAAAGAAGCTAAAGATAGAATGAGAGAAGGTATGAAACCTTGAATGATAGATATCAATAATGAAAGAAAGAAAGAAATTAACTAAAGATAGATTGAGAGAAGGTATGAAAGCTAGAATAAAAACTATCAAGAAAGAAAGAAAGAAAGAAACACACTAAAGATAGAATGAGAGAATGAATAAAAGCTAGAATGAAACACATTAAGAAAGAAAGAAAAAAAATAAAGATAGAATGAGAGAAGGTATGAAAGCTAGAATGAAATACATCAAGAATGAAAGAAATAAAGAATTTAACTAAAGATAGAAGGAGAGAAGGTATGAAAGCTAGAATGAAAGCTATCAAGAAAGAAAGAAAGAAACAAATAAACAAACTAAAGATTGAATAGAGGTATGAAAGGAATAATGAAAGATATCCAGAAAGAAAGAAAGAAAGAAACTAAAATAGAATAAGAAAAGGTATGAAAGCTAGAATGAAAGACATCAAGAAAGAAAGGAAGAAAGATACCAAGGATAGAATGGGAGAAGGTATGAAAGCTAGAATGAAAGATATCAAGAATGAAAGAAAGAAAGAAATTAACAAACGAAAGAATAAGAGAAGGTATGAAAGGAATAATGAAAGATATCAAGAAAGAAAGAAAGAAACTAAAGATAGAATAAGAGAAGGTATGAAAGCTAGAATGAAAGACATCAAGAAAGAAAGAAACTAAAGATAGAATGAGAGATGGTATGAAAGCTGGAATGAAAGATATGAAGAAAGAAACAAACAAAGAAAGAAAGAAACTAAAGATAGAATGAGAGAAGGTATGAAAGCTAGAATGAAAGACATCAACAAAGAAAGAAATAAAAATACAAAAGCTAGAATGAGAGAAGGTATGAAATCTAGATTGAAAGATATCAAGAAAGAAAGAAAGAAACTTCAGATTGAATGAGAGAAGGTATGAAAGCTAGTATTATAGATATGAAGAAAGAAAGAAAGAAAGAATGAAAGAAACTAAAGATAGAATGAGAGAAGGTATGAAAGCTAGAATGAAAGACATCAAGAAAGAAAGGAAGAAAGTTACCACAGATAGAACGAGAGAAGATATGAAAGCTAGAATGAAAGCTATCAAAAAAGAAAGAAATAAACGAAAATAGATTGAGAGAATATATGAATGCTAGAATGAAAGACATCAAGAAGGAAAGGAAGAAAGATACCAAAGATAGAATGAGAGAAGGTATGAAAGCTAAAATGAAAGATATCAAGAATGAAAGAAAGAAAGAAATTAACAAACGATAGAATGAGAGAAGGTATGAAAGCTAAAATGAAAGATATCAAGAATGAAAGAAAGAAAGAAATTAACAAACGATAGAATGAGAGAAGGTATGAAAGGAATAATGAAAGATATCAAGAAAGAAAGAAAAAAAGTAAAGATAGAATGAGAGAAGGTATGAAAGATAGAATGAAAGATATCAAGAAAGAAAGAAAGAAAGAAACTAAAGCTAGAATGAGAGAAGGTATGAAAGCTAGAATGAAAGACATCAAGAAAGAAAGAAAGAAAGAAACTAAAGATAGAATGAGAGAAGGTATGAAAGCTAGAATCAAAGTTATCAAGAAAGAAAGAAATAAACAAACTAAAGATAGAATGAGAAGGAATAAAAGCTAGAATGAAAGACATGAAGAAAGAAAGAAAAAAATAAAGATAGAATGAGAGAAAGTATGAAAGCTAGAATGAAAGATATCACGAAAGAAAGAAACAAAGAAAGAAAGAAACTAAAGATAGAATGAGAGAAGGTAAGAAAGCTAGAATGAAAGACATCAAGAAAGAAAGAAAGAAACTAGAGATAGAATGAGAGAAGCTAGAATGAAAGCTATCAAGAAAGAAAGAAAGAAACAAACAAACTAAGGATAGAATGAGAGAAGGAATAAAAGCTAGAATGAAAGACATCATGAAAGAAAGAAAAAATAGAGAGAGAATGAGAGAAAGTATGAAAGCTAGAATGAAAGACATCAAGAAAGAAAGAAAGAAAGAAATAAACTAAAGATAGAATGAGAGAAGGTATGAAAACTAGAATGAAAGACATCAAGAAAGAAAGAAAGAAACTAAAGATAGAATGAGAGAAGGTGTGAGAGCTAGAATGAAAGATATCAAGAAAAGAAAGAAATTAACTAAAGATAGAATGAGAAAAGGTATGATTGCTAGAATGAAAGACATCAAGAAGGAAAGAAAGAAACTAGAGATAGAATGAGAGAAGGCATCAAAGCTAGAAATAAAGATATCAAGAAACAAAGAAAGAAAGAAACTAAAGATAGAATGAGAGAAGGTATGAAACCTTGAATGATAGATATCAATAATGAAAGAAAGAAAGAAATTAACTAAAGATAGATTGAGAGAAGGTATGAAAGCGAGAATAAAAACTATCAAGAAAGAAAGAAAGAAAGAAACACACTAAAGATAGAATGAGAGAATGAATAAAAGCTAGAATGAAACACATCAAGAAAGAAAGAAAAAAAATAAAGATAGAATGAGAGAAGGTATGAAAGCTAGAATGAAATACATCAAGAATGAAAGAAATAAAGAATTTAACTAAAGATAGAAGGAGAGAAGGTATGAAAGCTACAATGAAAGCTATCAAGAAAGAAAGAAAGAAACATATAAACATACTAAAGATTGAATAGAGGTATGAAAAGAATAATGAAAGATATCAAGAAAGAAAGAAAGAAAGAAACTAAAAAAGAATAAGAAAAGGTATGAAAGCTAAAATGAAAGACATCAAGAAAGAAAGAAAAAAATAAAGATAGAATGAGAGAAAGTATGAAAGCTAGAATGAAAGATATCACGAAAGAAAGAAACAAAGAAAGAAAGAAACTTAAGATAGAATGAGAGAATTTATGAAAGCTAGAATGAAAGCTATCAAGAGACAAAGAAAGAAACAAATAAACAAGCTAAAGATTGAATAGAGGTTTGAAAGGAATAATGAAAGATATCAAAAAAGAAAGAAAGAAAGAAAGAAACTAAAGATAGAATGAGAGAAGGAATGAAAGCTAGAATGAAAGCTATCAAGAAAGAAAGAAAGAAACAAATAAAAAAACTAAAGATTGAATAGAGGTATGAAAGGAATAATGAAAGATATCCAGAAAGAAAGAAAGAAAGAAACTAAAATAGAATAAGAAAAGGTATGAAAGCTAGAATGAAAGACATCAAGAAAGAAAGGAAGAAAGATACCAAGGATAGAATGGGAGAAGGTATGAAAGCTAGAATGAAAGATATCAAGAATGAAAGAAAGAAAGAAATTAACAAACGAAAGAATAAGAGAAGGTATGAAAGGAATAATGAAAGATATCAAGAAAGAAAGAAAGAAACTAAAGATAGAATAAGAGAAGGTATGAAAGCTAGAATGAAAGACATCAAGAAAGAAAGAAACTAAAGATAGAATGAGAGATGGTATGAAAGCTGGAATGAAAGATATGAAGAAAGAAACAAACAAAGAAAGAAAGAAACTAAAGATAGAATGAGAGAAGGTATGAAAGCTAGAATGAAAGACATCAACAAAGAAAGAAATAAAAATACAAAAGCTAGAATGAGAGAAGGTATGAAATCTAGATTGAAAGATATCAAGAAAGAAAGAAAGAAACTTCAGATTGAATGAGAGAAGGTATGAAAGCTAGTATTATAGATATGAAGAAAGAAAGAAAGAAAGAATGAAAGAAACTAAAGATAGAATGAGAGAAGGTATGAAAGCTAGAATGAAAGACATCAAGAAAGAAAGGAAGAAAGTTACCACAGATAGAACGAGAGAAGATATGAAAGCTAGAATGAAAGCTATCAAAAAAGAAAGAAATAAACGAAAATAGATTGAGAGAATATATGAATGCTAGAATGAAAGACATCAAGAAGGAAAGGAAGAAAGATACCAAAGATAGAATGAGAGAAGGTATGAAAGCTAAAATGAAAGATATCAAGAATGAAAGAAAGAAAGAAATTAACAAACGATAGAATGAGAGAAGGTATGAAAGCTAAAATGAAAGATATCAAGAATGAAAGAAAGAAAGAAATTAACAAACGATAGAATGAGAGAAGGTATGAAAGGAATAATGAAAGATATCAAGAAAGAAAGAAAAAAAGTAAAGATAGAATGAGAGAAGGTATGAAAGATAGAATGAAAGATATCAAGAAAGAAAGAAAGAAAGAAACTAAAGCTAGAATGAGAGAAGGTATGAAAGCTAGAATGAAAGACATCAAGAAAGAAAGAAAGAAAGAAACTAAAGATAGAATGAGAGAAGGTATGAAAGCTAGAATGAAAGATATCAAGAAAGAAAGAAACTAAAGATAGAATGAGAGAAGGTATGAAAGCTAGAATGAAAGATATGAAGAAAGAAATAAACAAAGAAAGAAAGAAACTAAAGATAGAATGAGAGAAGGTATGAAAGCTACAATGAAAGACATCAAGGAAGAAAGAGAGAAAGAAATTAACTAAAAATAGAATGAGAGAAGGTATGAAAAGTAGAATGAAAGATATCAAGAAAGAAAGAAAGAAACTAAAGATAGAATGAGAGAAGTTATGAAAGCTAGAATCAAAGTTATCAAGAAAGAAAGAAATAAACAAACTAAAGATAGAATGAGAAGGAATAAAAGCTAGAATGAAAGACATGAAGAAAGAAAGAAAAAAATAAAGATAGAATGAGAGAAAGTATGAAAGCTAGAATGAAAGATATCACGAAAGAAAGAAACAAAGAAAGAAAGAAACTAAAGATAGAATGAGAGAAGGTAAGAAAGCTAGAATGAAAGACATCAAGAAAGAAAGAAAGAAACTAGAGATAGAATGAGAGAAGCTAGAATGAAAGCTATCAAGAAAGAAAGAAAGAAACAAACAAACTAAGGATAGAATGAGAGAAGGAATAAAAGCTAGAATGAAAGACATCATGAAAGAAAGAAAAAATTGAGAGAGAATGAGAGAAAGTATGAAAGCTAGAATGAAAGACATCAAGAAAGAAAGAAAGAAAGAAATAAACTAAAGATAGAATGAGAGAAGGTATGAAAACTAGAATGAAAGACATCAAGAAAGAAAGAAAGAAACTAAAGATAGAATGAGAGAAGGTGTGAGAGCTAGAATGAAAGATATCAAGAAAAGAAAGAAATTAACTAAAGATAGAATGAGAAAAGGTATGATTGCTAGAATGAAAGACATCAAGAAGGAAAGAAAGAAACTAGAGATAGAATGAGAGAAGGTATCAAAGCTAGAAATAAAGATATCAAGAAACAAAGAAAGAAAGAAACTAAAGATAGAATGAGAGAAGGTATGAAACCTTGAATGATAGATATCAATAATGAAAGAAAGAAAGAAATTAACTAAAGATAGATTGAGAGAAGGTATGAAAGCGAGAATAAAAACTATCAAGAAAGAAAGAAAGAAAGAAACACACTAAAGATAGAATGAGAGAATGAATAAAAGCTAGAATGAAACACATCAAGAAAGAAAGAAAAAAAATAAAGATAGAATGAGAGAAGGTATGAAAGCTAGAATGAAATACATCAAGAATGAAAGAAATAAAGAATTTAACTAAAGATAGAAGGAGAGAAGGTATGAAAGCTACAATGAAAGCTATCAAGAAAGAAAGAAAGAAACATATAAACATACTAAAGATTGAATAGAGGTATGAAAAGAATAATGAAAGATATCAAGAAAGAAAGAAAGAAAGAAACTAAAAAAGAATAAGAAAAGGTATGAAAGCTAAAATGAAAGACATCAAGAAAGAAAGAAAAAAATAAAGATAGAATGAGAGAAAGTATGAAAGCTAGAATGAAAGATATCACGAAAGAAAGAAACAAAGAAAGAAAGAAACTTAAGATAGAATGAGAGAATTTATGAAAGCTAGAATGAAAGCTATCAAGAGACAAAGAAAGAAACAAATAAACAAGCTAAAGATTGAATAGAGGTTTGAAAGGAATAATGAAAGATATCAAAAAAGAAAGAAAGAAAGAAAGAAACTAAAGATAGAATGAGAGAAGGAATGAAAGCTAGAATGAAAGCTATCAAGAAAGAAAGAAAGAAACAAATAAAAAAACTAAAGATTGAATAGAGGTATGAAAGGAATAATGAAAGATATCCAGAAAGAAAGAAAGAAAGAAACTAAAATAGAATAAGAAAAGGTATGAAAGCTAGAATGAAAGACATCAAGAAAGAATGGAAGAAAGATACCAAAGATAGAATGGGAGAAGGTATGAAAGCTAGAATGAAAGATATCAAGAATGAAAGAAAGAAAGAAATTAACAAACGAAAGAATGAGAGAAGGTATGAAAGGAATAATGAAAGATATCAAGAAAGAAAGAAAGAAACTAAAGATAGAATGAGAGAAGGTATGAAAGCTAGAATGAAAGACATCAAGAAAGAAAGAAACTAAAGATAGAATGAGAGATGGTATGAAAGCTGGAATGAAAGATATGAAGAAAGAAACAAACAAAGAAAGAAAGAAACTAAAGATAGAATGAGAGAAGGTATGAAAGCTAGAATGAAAGACATCAACAAAGAAAGAAATAAAAATACAAAAGCTAGAATGAGAGAAGGTATGAAATCTAGATTGAAAGATATCAAGAAAGAAAGAAAGAAACTTCAGATTGAATGAGAGAAGGTATGAAAGCTAGTATTATAGATATGAAGAAAGAAAGAAAGAAAGAATGAAAGAAACTAAAGATAGAATGAGAGAAGGTATGAAAGCTAGAATGAAAGATATCACGAAAGAAAGAAACAAAGAAAGAAAGAAACTTAAGATAGAATGAGAGAATTTATGAAAGCTAGAATGAAAGCTATCAAGAGACAAAGAAAGAAACAAATAAACAAGCTAAAGATTGAATAGAGGTATGAAAGGAATAATGAAAGATATCAAAAAAGAAAGAAAGAAAGAAAGAAACTAAAGATAGAATGAGAGAAGGAATGAAAGCTAGAATGAAAGCTATCAAGAAAGAAAGAGAGAAACAAATAAAAAAACTAAAGATTGAATAGAGGTATGAAAGGAATAATGAAAGATATCCAGAAAGAAAGAAAGAAAGAAAATAAAATAGAATAAGAAAAGGTATGAAAGCTAGAATGAAAGACATCAAGAAAGAAAGGAAGAAAGATACCAAAGATAGAATGAGAGAAGGTATGAAAGCTAAAATGCAAGATATCAAGAATGAAAGAAAGAAAGAAATTAACAAACGATAGAATGAGAGAAGGTATGAAAGCTAAAATGAAAGATATCAAGAATGAAAGAAAGAAAGAAATTAACAAACGATAGAATGAGAGAAGGTATGAAAGGAAAAATGAAAGATATCAAGAAAGAAAGAAAAAAAGTAAAGATAGAATGAGAGAAGGTATGAAAGATAGAATGAAAGATATCAAGTAAGAAAGAAAGAAAGAAAGAAAGAAAGAAAGAAACTAAAGCTAGAATGAGAGAAGGTATGAAAGCTAGAATGAAAGACATCAAGAAAGAAAGAAAGAAACTAAAGATAGAATGAGAGAAGGTATGAAAGCTAGAATGAAAGATATGAAGAAAGAAAGAAACTAAAGATAGAATGAGAGAAGGTATGAAAGCTAGAACGAAAGATATGAAGAAAGAAATAAACAAAAAGAAAGAAACTAAAGATAGAATGAGAGAAGGTATGAAAGCTACAATGAAAGACATCAAGGAAGAAAGAGAGAAAGAAATTAACTAAAAATGAATGAGAGAAGGTATGAAAAGTAGAATGAAAGATATCAAGAAAGAAAGAAAGAAACTAAAGATAGAATGAAAGAAGTTATGAAAGCTAGAATCAAAGTTATCAAGAAAGAAAGAAATAAACAAACTAAAGATAGAATGAGAAGGAATAAAAGCTAGAATGAAAGACATGAAGAAAGAAAGAAAAAAATAAAGATAGAATGAGAGAAAGTATGAAAGCTAGAATGAAAGATATCACGAAAGAAAGAAACAAAGAAAGAAAGAAACTAAAGATAGAATGAGAGAAGGTAAGAAAGCTAGAATGAAAGACATCAAGAAAGAAAGAAAGAAACTAGAGATAGAATGAGAGAAGCTAGAATGAAAGCTATCAAGAAAGAAAGAAAGAAACAAACAAACTAAGGATAGAATGAGAGAAGGAATAAAAGCTAGAATGAAAGACATCATGAAAGAAAGAAAAAAATAGAGAGAGAATGAGAGAAAGTATGAAAGCTAGAATGAAAGATATCAAGAAAGAAACAAACAAAGAAAGAAAGAAACTAAAGATAGAATGAGAGAAGGTATGAAAGCTAGAATGAAAGACATCAAGAAAGAAAGAAAGAAAGAAAGAAACTAAAGATAGAATGAGAGAAGGTAAGAAAGCTAGAATGAAAGACATCAAGAAAGAAAGAAAGAAACTAGAGATAGAATGAGAGAAGGTATGAAAGCTGGAATGAAAGCTATCAAGAAAGAAAGAAAGAAACAAACAAACTAAGGATAGAATGTGAAAAGGAATAAAAGTTAGAATGAAAGACATCAAGAAAGAAAGAAAAAAAATTAGAGATAGAATGAGAGAAAGTATGAAAGCAAGAATGAAAGATATCAAGAAAGAAAGAAAGAAAGAAACTAAAGATAGAATGAGAGAATGTATGAAAGCTAGAATGAAAGACATCAAGAAAGAAAGAAAGAAAGAAAGAAACTAAAGATAGAATGAGAGAAGGTATGAAAACTAGAATGAAAGACATCAAGAAAGAAAGAAAGAAACTAAAGATAGAATGAGAGAAGGTGTGAGAGCTAGAATGAAAGATATCAAGAAAAGAAAGAAATTAACTAAAGATAGAATGAGAAAAGGTATGATTGCTAGAATGAAAGACATCAAGAAGGAAAGAAAGAAACTAGAGATAGAATGAGAGAAGGTATGAAAGCTAGAAATAAAGATATCAAGAAAGAAAGAAAGAAAGAAGCTAAAGATAGAATGAGAGAAGGTATGAAACCTTGAATGATAGATATCAATAATGAAAGAAAGAAAGAAATTAACTAAAGATAGATTGAGAGAAGGTATGAAAGCTAGAATAAAAACTATCAAGAAAGAAAGAAAGAAAGAAACACACTAAAGATAGAATGAGAGAATGAATAAAAGCTAGAATGAAACACATTAAGAAAGAAAGAAAAAAAATAAAGATAGAATGAGAGAAGGTATGAAAGCTAGAATGAAATACATCAAGAATGAAAGAAATAAAGAATTTAACTAAAGATAGAAGGAGAGAAGGTATGAAAGCTAGAATGAAAGCTATCAAGAAAGAAAGAAAGAAACAAATAAACAAACTAAAGATTGAATAGAGGTATGAAAGGAATAATGAAAGATATCCAGAAAGAAAGAAAGAAAGAAACTAAAATAGAATAAGAAAAGGTATGAAAGCTAGAATGAAAGACATCAAGAAAGAAAGGAAGAAAGATACCAAGGATAGAATGGGAGAAGGTATGAAAGCTAGAATGAAAGATATCAAGAATGAAAGAAAGAAAGAAATTAACAAACGAAAGAATAAGAGAAGGTATGAAAGGAATAATGAAAGATATCAAGAAAGAAAGAAAGAAACTAAAGATAGAATAAGAGAAGGTATGAAAGCTAGAATGAAAGACATCAAGAAAGAAAGAAACTAAAGATAGAATGAGAGATGGTATGAAAGCTGGAATGAAAGATATGAAGAAAGAAACAAACAAAGAAAGAAAGAAACTAAAGATAGAATGAGAGAAGGTATGAAAGCTAGAATGAAAGACATCAACAAAGAAAGAAATAAAAATACAAAAGCTAGAATGAGAGAAGGTATGAAATCTAGATTGAAAGATATCAAGAAAGAAAGAAAGAAACTTCAGATTGAATGAGAGAAGGTATGAAAGCTAGTATTATAGATATGAAGAAAGAAAGAAAGAAAGAATGAAAGAAACTAAAGATAGAATGAGAGAAGGTATGAAAGCTAGAATGAAAGACATCAAGAAAGAAAGGAAGAAAGTTACCACAGATAGAACGAGAGAAGATATGAAAGCTAGAATGAAAGCTATCAAAAAAGAAAGAAATAAACGAAAATAGATTGAGAGAATATATGAATGCTAGAATGAAAGACATCAAGAAGGAAAGGAAGAAAGATACCAAAGATAGAATGAGAGAAGGTATGAAAGCTAAAATGAAAGATATCAAGAATGAAAGAAAGAAAGAAATTAACAAACGATAGAATGAGAGAAGGTATGAAAGCTAAAATGAAAGATATCAAGAATGAAAGAAAGAAAGAAATTAACAAACGATAGAATGAGAGAAGGTATGAAAGGAATAATGAAAGATATCAAGAAAGAAAGAAAAAAAGTAAAGATAGAATGAGAGAAGGTATGAAAGATAGAATGAAAGATATCAAGAAAGAAAGAAAGAAAGAAACTAAAGCTAGAATGAGAGAAGGTATGAAAGCTAGAATGAAAGACATCAAGAAAGAAAGAAAGAAAGAAACTAAAGATAGAATGAGAGAAGGTATGAAAGCTAGAATCAAAGTTATCAAGAAAGAAAGAAATAAACAAACTAAAGATAGAATGAGAAGGAATAAAAGCTAGAATGAAAGACATGAAGAAAGAAAGAAAAAAATAAAGATAGAATGAGAGAAAGTATGAAAGCTAGAATGAAAGATATCACGAAAGAAAGAAACAAAGAAAGAAAGAAACTAAAGATAGAATGAGAGAAGGTAAGAAAGCTAGAATGAAAGACATCAAGAAAGAAAGAAAGAAACTAGAGATAGAATGAGAGAAGCTAGAATGAAAGCTATCAAGAAAGAAAGAAAGAAACAAACAAACTAAGGATAGAATGAGAGAAGGAATAAAAGCTAGAATGAAAGACATCATGAAAGAAAGAAAAAATAGAGAGAGAATGAGAGAAAGTATGAAAGCTAGAATGAAAGACATCAAGAAAGAAAGAAAGAAAGAAATAAACTAAAGATAGAATGAGAGAAGGTATGAAAACTAGAATGAAAGACATCAAGAAAGAAAGAAAGAAACTAAAGATAGAATGAGAGAAGGTGTGAGAGCTAGAATGAAAGATATCAAGAAAAGAAAGAAATTAACTAAAGATAGAATGAGAAAAGGTATGATTGCTAGAATGAAAGACATCAAGAAGGAAAGAAAGAAACTAGAGATAGAATGAGAGAAGGCATCAAAGCTAGAAATAAAGATATCAAGAAACAAAGAAAGAAAGAAACTAAAGATAGAATGAGAGAAGGTATGAAACCTTGAATGATAGATATCAATAATGAAAGAAAGAAAGAAATTAACTAAAGATAGATTGAGAGAAGGTATGAAAGCGAGAATAAAAACTATCAAGAAAGAAAGAAAGAAAGAAACACACTAAAGATAGAATGAGAGAATGAATAAAAGCTAGAATGAAACACATCAAGAAAGAAAGAAAAAAAATAAAGATAGAATGAGAGAAGGTATGAAAGCTAGAATGAAATACATCAAGAATGAAAGAAATAAAGAATTTAACTAAAGATAGAAGGAGAGAAGGTATGAAAGCTACAATGAAAGCTATCAAGAAAGAAAGAAAGAAACATATAAACATACTAAAGATTGAATAGAGGTATGAAAAGAATAATGAAAGATATCAAGAAAGAAAGAAAGAAAGAAACTAAAAAAGAATAAGAAAAGGTATGAAAGCTAAAATGAAAGACATCAAGAAAGAAAGAAAAAAATAAAGATAGAATGAGAGAAAGTATGAAAGCTAGAATGAAAGATATCACGAAAGAAAGAAACAAAGAAAGAAAGAAACTTAAGATAGAATGAGAGAATTTATGAAAGCTAGAATGAAAGCTATCAAGAGACAAAGAAAGAAACAAATAAACAAGCTAAAGATTGAATAGAGGTTTGAAAGGAATAATGAAAGATATCAAAAAAGAAAGAAAGAAAGAAAGAAACTAAAGATAGAATGAGAGAAGGAATGAAAGCTAGAATGAAAGCTATCAAGAAAGAAAGAAAGAAACAAATAAAAAAACTAAAGATTGAATAGAGGTATGAAAGGAATAATGAAAGATATCCAGAAAGAAAGAAAGAAAGAAACTAAAATAGAATAAGAAAAGGTATGAAAGCTAGAATGAAAGACATCAAGAAAGAAAGGAAGAAAGATACCAAGGATAGAATGGGAGAAGGTATGAAAGCTAGAATGAAAGATATCAAGAATGAAAGAAAGAAAGAAATTAACAAACGAAAGAATAAGAGAAGGTATGAAAGGAATAATGAAAGATATCAAGAAAGAAAGAAAGAAACTAAAGATAGAATAAGAGAAGGTATGAAAGCTAGAATGAAAGACATCAAGAAAGAAAGAAACTAAAGATAGAATGAGAGATGGTATGAAAGCTGGAATGAAAGATATGAAGAAAGAAACAAACAAAGAAAGAAAGAAACTAAAGATAGAATGAGAGAAGGTATGAAAGCTAGAATGAAAGACATCAACAAAGAAAGAAATAAAAATACAAAAGCTAGAATGAGAGAAGGTATGAAATCTAGATTGAAAGATATCAAGAAAGAAAGAAAGAAACTTCAGATTGAATGAGAGAAGGTATGAAAGCTAGTATTATAGATATGAAGAAAGAAAGAAAGAAAGAATGAAAGAAACTAAAGATAGAATGAGAGAAGGTATGAAAGCTAGAATGAAAGACATCAAGAAAGAAAGGAAGAAAGTTACCACAGATAGAACGAGAGAAGATATGAAAGCTAGAATGAAAGCTATCAAAAAAGAAAGAAATAAACGAAAATAGATTGAGAGAATATATGAATGCTAGAATGAAAGACATCAAGAAGGAAAGGAAGAAAGATACCAAAGATAGAATGAGAGAAGGTATGAAAGCTAAAATGAAAGATATCAAGAATGAAAGAAAGAAAGAAATTAACAAACGATAGAATGAGAGAAGGTATGAAAGCTAAAATGAAAGATATCAAGAATGAAAGAAAGAAAGAAATTAACAAACGATAGAATGAGAGAAGGTATGAAAGGAATAATGAAAGATATCAAGAAAGAAAGAAAAAAAGTAAAGATAGAATGAGAGAAGGTATGAAAGATAGAATGAAAGATATCAAGAAAGAAAGAAAGAAAGAAACTAAAGCTAGAATGAGAGAAGGTATGAAAGCTAGAATGAAAGACATCAAGAAAGAAAGAAAGAAAGAAACTAAAGATAGAATGAGAGAAGGTATGAAAGCTAGAATGAAAGATATCAAGAAAGAAAGAAACTAAAGATAGAATGAGAGAAGGTATGAAAGCTAGAATGAAAGATATGAAGAAAGAAATAAACAAAGAAAGAAAGAAACTAAAGATAGAATGAGAGAAGGTATGAAAGCTACAATGAAAGACATCAAGGAAGAAAGAGAGAAAGAAATTAACTAAAAATAGAATGAGAGAAGGTATGAAAAGTAGAATGAAAGATATCAAGAAAGAAAGAAAGAAACTAAAGATAGAATGAGAGAAGTTATGAAAGCTAGAATCAAAGTTATCAAGAAAGAAAGAAATAAACAAACTAAAGATAGAATGAGAAGGAATAAAAGCTAGAATGAAAGACATGAAGAAAGAAAGAAAAAAATAAAGATAGAATGAGAGAAAGTATGAAAGCTAGAATGAAAGATATCACGAAAGAAAGAAACAAAGAAAGAAAGAAACTAAAGATAGAATGAGAGAAGGTAAGAAAGCTAGAATGAAAGACATCAAGAAAGAAAGAAAGAAACTAGAGATAGAATGAGAGAAGCTAGAATGAAAGCTATCAAGAAAGAAAGAAAGAAACAAACAAACTAAGGATAGAATGAGAGAAGGAATAAAAGCTAGAATGAAAGACATCATGAAAGAAAGAAAAAATAGAGAGAGAATGAGAGAAAGTATGAAAGCTAGAATGAAAGACATCAAGAAAGAAAGAAAGAAAGAAATAAACTAAAGATAGAATGAGAGAAGGTATGAAAACTAGAATGAAAGACATCAAGAAAGAAAGAAAGAAACTAAAGATAGAATGAGAGAAGGTGTGAGAGCTAGAATGAAAGATATCAAGAAAAGAAAGAAATTAACTAAAGATAGAATGAGAAAAGGTATGATTGCTAGAATGAAAGACATCAAGAAGGAAAGAAAGAAACTAGAGATAGAATGAGAGAAGGTATCAAAGCTAGAAATAAAGATATCAAGAAACAAAGAAAGAAAGAAACTAAAGATAGAATGAGAGAAGGTATGAAACCTTGAATGATAGATATCAATAATGAAAGAAAGAAAGAAATTAACTAAAGATAGATTGAGAGAAGGTATGAAAGCGAGAATAAAAACTATCAAGAAAGAAAGAAAGAAAGAAACACACTAAAGATAGAATGAGAGAATGAATAAAAGCTAGAATGAAACACATCAAGAAAGAAAGAAAAAAAATAAAGATAGAATGAGAGAAGGTATGAAAGCTAGAATGAAATACATCAAGAATGAAAGAAATAAAGAATTTAACTAAAGATAGAAGGAGAGAAGGTATGAAAGCTACAATGAAAGCTATCAAGAAAGAAAGAAAGAAACATATAAACATACTAAAGATTGAATAGAGGTATGAAAAGAATAATGAAAGATATCAAGAAAGAAAGAAAGAAAGAAACTAAAAAAGAATAAGAAAAGGTATGAAAGCTAAAATGAAAGACATCAAGAAAGAAAGAAAAAAATAAAGATAGAATGAGAGAAAGTATGAAAGCTAGAATGAAAGATATCACGAAAGAAAGAAACAAAGAAAGAAAGAAACTTAAGATAGAATGAGAGAATTTATGAAAGCTAGAATGAAAGCTATCAAGAGACAAAGAAAGAAACAAATAAACAAGCTAAAGATTGAATAGAGGTTTGAAAGGAATAATGAAAGATATCAAAAAAGAAAGAAAGAAAGAAAGAAACTAAAGATAGAATGAGAGAAGGAATGAAAGCTAGAATGAAAGCTATCAAGAAAGAAAGAAAGAAACAAATAAAAAAACTAAAGATTGAATAGAGGTATGAAAGGAATAATGAAAGATATCCAGAAAGAAAGAAAGAAAGAAACTAAAATAGAATAAGAAAAGGTATGAAAGCTAGAATGAAAGACATCAAGAAAGAATGGAAGAAAGATACCAAAGATAGAATGGGAGAAGGTATGAAAGCTAGAATGAAAGATATCAAGAATGAAAGAAAGAAAGAAATTAACAAACGAAAGAATGAGAGAAGGTATGAAAGGAATAATGAAAGATATCAAGAAAGAAAGAAAGAAACTAAAGATAGAATGAGAGAAGGTATGAAAGCTAGAATGAAAGACATCAAGAAAGAAAGAAACTAAAGATAGAATGAGAGATGGTATGAAAGCTGGAATGAAAGATATGAAGAAAGAAACAAACAAAGAAAGAAAGAAACTAAAGATAGAATGAGAGAAGGTATGAAAGCTAGAATGAAAGACATCAACAAAGAAAGAAATAAAAATACAAAAGCTAGAATGAGAGAAGGTATGAAATCTAGATTGAAAGATATCAAGAAAGAAAGAAAGAAACTTCAGATTGAATGAGAGAAGGTATGAAAGCTAGTATTATAGATATGAAGAAAGAAAGAAAGAAAGAATGAAAGAAACTAAAGATAGAATGAGAGAAGGTATGAAAGCTAGAATGAAAGATATCACGAAAGAAAGAAACAAAGAAAGAAAGAAACTTAAGATAGAATGAGAGAATTTATGAAAGCTAGAATGAAAGCTATCAAGAGACAAAGAAAGAAACAAATAAACAAGCTAAAGATTGAATAGAGGTATGAAAGGAATAATGAAAGATATCAAAAAAGAAAGAAAGAAAGAAAGAAACTAAAGATAGAATGAGAGAAGGAATGAAAGCTAGAATGAAAGCTATCAAGAAAGAAAGAGAGAAACAAATAAAAAAACTAAAGATTGAATAGAGGTATGAAAGGAATAATGAAAGATATCCAGAAAGAAAGAAAGAAAGAAAATAAAATAGAATAAGAAAAGGTATGAAAGCTAGAATGAAAGACATCAAGAAAGAAAGGAAGAAAGATACCAAAGATAGAATGGGAGAAGGTATGAAAGCTAGAATGAAAGATATCAAGAATGAAAGAAAGAAAGAAATTAACAAACGAAAGAATGAGAGAAGGTATGAAAGGAATAATGAAAGATATCAAGAAAGAAAGAAAGAAACTAAAGATAGAATGAGAGAAGGTATGAAAGCTAGAATGAAAGACATCAAGAAAGAAAGAAACTAAAGGTAGAATGAGAGATGGTATGAAAGCTGGAATGAAAGATATGAAGAAAGAAACAAACAAAGAAAGAAAGAAACTAAAGATAGAATGAGAGAAGGTATGAAAGCTAGAATGAAAGACATCAACAAAGAAAGAAATAAAAATACAAAAGCTAGAATGAGAGAAGGTATGAAATCTAGATTGAAAGATATCAAGAAAGAAAGAAAGAAACTTCAGATTGAATGAGAGAAGGTATGAAAGCTAGTATTATAGATATGAAGAAAGAAAGAAAGAAAGAATGAAAGAAACTAAAGATAGAATGAGAGAAGGTATGAAAGCTAGAATGAAAGACATCAAGAAAGAAAGGAAGAAAGTTACCACAGATAGAACGAGAGAAGATATGAAAGCTAGAATGAAAGCTATCAAAAAACAAAGAAATAAACGAAAATAGATTGAGAGAATATATGAATGCTAGAATGAAAGACATCAAGAAGGAAAGGAAGAAAGATACCAAAGATAGAATGAGAGAAGGTATGAAAGCTAAAATGCAAGATATCAAGAATGAAAGAAAGAAAGAAATTAACAAACGATAGAATGAGAGAAGGTATGAAAGCTAAAATGAAAGATATCAAGAATGAAAGAAAGAAAGAAATTAACAAACGATAGAATGAGAGAAGGTATGAAAGGAAAAATGAAAGATATCAAGAAAGAAAGAAAAAAAGTAAAGATAGAATGAGAGAAGGTATGAAAGATAGAATGAAAGATATCAAGTAAGAAAGAAAGAAAGAAAGAAAGAAAGAAAGAAACTAAAGCTAGAATGAGAGAAGGTATGAAAGCTAGAATGAAAGACATCAAGAAAGAAAGAAAGAAACTAAAGATAGAATGAGAGAAGGTATGAAAGCTAGAATGAAAGATATGAAGAAAGAAAGAAACTAAAGATAGAATGAGAGAAGGTATGAAAGCTAGAACGAAAGATATGAAGAAAGAAATAAACAAAAAGAAAGAAACTAAAGATAGAATGAGAGAAGGTATGAAAGCTACAATGAAAGACATCAAGGAAGAAAGAGAGAAAGAAATTAACTAAAAATGAATGAGAGAAGGTATGAAAAGTAGAATGAAAGATATCAAGAAAGAAAGAAAGAAACTAAAGATAGAATGAAAGAAGTTATGAAAGCTAGAATCAAAGTTATCAAGAAAGAAAGAAATAAACAAACTAAAGATAGAATGAGAAGGAATAAAAGCTAGAATGAAAGACATGAAGAAAGAAAGAAAAAAATAAAGATAGAATGAGAGAAAGTATGAAAGCTAGAATGAAAGATATCACGAAAGAAAGAAACAAAGAAAGAAAGAAACTAAAGATAGAATGAGAGAAGGTAAGAAAGCTAGAATGAAAGACATCAAGAAAGAAAGAAAGAAACTAGAGATAGAATGAGAGAAGCTAGAATGAAAGCTATCAAGAAAGAAAGAAAGAAACAAACAAACTAAGGATAGAATGAGAGAAGGAATAAAAGCTAGAATGAAAGACATCATGAAAGAAAGAAAAAAATAGAGAGAGAATGAGAGAAAGTATGAAAGCTAGAATGAAAGATATCAAGAAAGAAACAAACAAAGAAAGAAAGAAACTAAAGATAGAATGAGAGAAGGTATGAAAGCTAGAATGAAAGACATCAAGAAAGAAAGAAAGAAAGAAAGAAACTAAAGATAGAATGAGAGAAGGTAAGAAAGCTAGAATGAAAGACATCAAGAAAGAAAGAAAGAAACTAGAGATAGAATGAGAGAAGGTATGAAAGCTGGAATGAAAGCTATCAAGAAAGAAAGAAAGAAACAAACAAACTAAGGATAGAATGTGAAAAGGAATAAAAGTTAGAATGAAAGACATCAAGAAAGAAAGAAAAAAAATTAGAGATAGAATGAGAGAAAGTATGAAAGCAAGAATGAAAGATATCAAGAAAGAAAGAAAGAAAGAAACTAAAGATAGAATGAGAGAATGTATGAAAGCTAGAATGAAAGACATCAAGAAAGAAAGAAAGAATGAAAGAAACTAAAGATAGAATGAGAGAAGGTATGAAAACTAGAATGAAAGACATCAAGAAAGAAAGAAAGAAACTAAAGATAGAATGAGAGAAGGTGTGAGAGCTAGAATGAAAGATATCAAGAAAAGAAAGAAATTAACTAAAGATAGAATGAGAAAAGGTATGATTGCTAGAATGAAAGACATCAAGAAGGAAAGAAAGAAACTAGAGATAGAATGAGAGAAGGTATGAAAGCTAGAAATAAAGATATCAAGAAAGAAAGAAAGAAAGAAGCTAAAGATAGAATGAGAGAAGGTATGAAACCTTGAATGATAGATATCAATAATGAAAGAAAGAAAGAAATTAACTAAAGATAGATTGAGAGAAGGTATGAAAGCTAGAATAAAAACTATCAAGAAAGAAAGAAAGAAAGAAACACACTAAAGATAGAATGAGAGAATGAATAAAAGCTAGAATGAAACACATTAAGAAAGAAAGAAAAAAAATAAAGATAGAATGAGAGAAGGTATGAAAGCTAGAATGAAATACATCAAGAATGAAAGAAATAAAGAATTTAACTAAAGATAGAAGGAGAGAAGGTATGAAAGCTACAATGAAAGCTATCAAGAAAGAAAGAAAGAAAGAAACTAAAAAAGAATAAGAAAAGGTATGAAAGCTAGAATGAAAGACATCAAGAAAGAAAGAAAAAAAATAAAGATAGAATGAGAGAAAGTATGAAAGCTAGAATGAAAGATATCACGAAAGAAAGAAACAAAGAAAGAAAGAAACTAAAGATAGAATGAGAGAAGGTATGAAAGCTAGAATGAAAGCTATCAAGAGACAAAGAAAGAAACAAATAAACAAACTAAAGATTGAATAGAGGTATGAAAGGAATAATGAAAGATATCAAAAAAGAAAGAAAGAAAGAAAGAAACTAAAGATAGAATGAGAGAAGGTATGAAAGCTAGAATGAAAGCTATCAAGAAAGAAAGAAAGAAACAAATAAACAAACTAAAGATTGAATAGAGGTATGAAAGGAATAATGAAAGATATCCAGAAAGAAAGAAAGGAAGAAACTAAAATAGAATAAGAAAAGGTATGAAAGCTAGAATGAAAGACATCAAGAAAGAAAGGAAGAAAGATACCAAAGATAGAATGGGAGAAGGTATGAAAGCTAGAATGAAAGATATCAAGAATGAAAGAAAGAAAGAAATTAACAAACGAAAGAATGAGAGAAGGTATGAAAGGAATAATGAAAGATATCAAGAAAGAAAGAAAGAAACTAAAGATAGAATAAGAGAAGGTTTGAAAGCTAGAATGAAAGACATCAAGAAAGAAAGAAACTAAAGATAGAATGAGAGATGGTATGAAAGCTGGAATGAAAGATATGAAGAAAGAAACAAAGAAAGAAAGAAAGAAACTAAAGATAGAATGAGAGAAGGTATGAAAGCTAGAATGAAAGACATCAACAAAGAAAGAAATAAAAATACAAAAGCT
Organism: Intellagama lesueurii; assembly: GCA_037013535.1. NCBI lineage: Eukaryota > Metazoa > Chordata > Lepidosauria > Squamata > Agamidae > Intellagama > Intellagama lesueurii. The sequence continues at coordinate 9,587,568 of JBAJHW010000013.1, forward strand.
AGAATGAGAGAAGGTATGAAATCTAGATTGAAAGATATCAAGAAAGAAAGAAAGAAACTTCAGATTGAATGAGAGAAGGTATGAAAGCTAGTATTATAGATATGAAGAAAGAAAGAAACAAAGAATGAAAGAAACTAAAGATAGAATGAGAGAAGGTATGAAAGCTAGAATGAAAGACATCAAGAAAGAAAGGAAGAAAGTTACCACAGATAGAACGAGAGAAGATATGAAAGCTAGAATGAAAGCTATCAAAAAAGAAAGAAATAAACGAAAATAGATTGAGAGAATATATGAATGCTAGAATGAAAGACATCAAGAAGGAAAGGAAGAAAGATACCAAAGATAGAATGAGAGAAGGTATGAAAGCTAAAATGAAAGCTATCAAAAAAGAAAGAAAGAAACGAAAATAGATTGAGAGAATATATGAATGTTAGAATGAAAGACATCAAGAAGGAAAGGAAGAAAGATACCAAAGATAGAATGAGAGAAGGTATGAAAGCTAAAATGAAAGATATCAAGAATGAAAGAAAGAAAGAAATTAACAAACGATAGAATGAGAGAAGGTATGAAAGCTAAAATGAAAGATATCAAGAATGAAAGAAAGAAAGAAATTAACAAACGATAGAATGAGAGAAGGTATGAAAGGAATAATGAAAGATATCAAGAAAGAAAGAAAAAAAGTAAAGATAGAATAAGAGAAGGTATGAAAGATAGAATGAAAGATATCAAGAAAGAAAGAAAGAAAGAAAGAAACTAAAGCTAGAATGAGAGAAGGTATGAAAGCTAGAATGAAAGACATCAAGAAAGAAAGAAAGAAACTAAAGATAGAATGAGAGAAGGTATGAAAGTTAGAATGAAAGATATCAAGAAAGAAAGAAACTAAAGATAGAATGAGAGAAGGTATGAAAGCTAGAATGAAAGATATGAAGAAAGAAATAAACAAAGAAAGAAAGAAAGTAAAGATAGAATGAGAGAAGGTATAAAATCTACAATGAAAGACATCAAGGAAGAAAGAGAGAAAGAAATTAACTAAAAATAGAATGAGAGAAGGTATGAAAAGTAGAATGAAATATATGAAGAAAGAAAGAAAGAAACTAAAGATAGAATGAGAGAAGTTATGAAAGCTTGAATCAAAGTTATCAAGAAAGAAAGAAATAAACAAACTAAAGATAGAATGAGAAGGAATAAAAGCTAGAATGAAAGACATGAAGAAAGAAAGAAAAAAATAAAGATAGAATGAGAGAAAGTATGAAAGCTAGAATGAAAGATATCACGAAAGAAAGAAACAAAGAAAGAAAGAAACTAAAGATAGAATCAGAGAAGGTAAGAAAGCTAGAATGAAAGACATCAAGAAAGAAAGAAAGAAACTAGAGATAGAATGAGAGAAGCTAGAATGAAAGCTATCAAGAAAGAAAGAAAGAAACAAACAAACTAAGGATAGAATGAGAGAAGGAATAAAAGCTAGAATGAAAGACATCATGAAAGAAAGAAAAAAATAGAGATAGAATGAGAGAAAGTATGAAAGCTAGAATGAAAGACATCAAGAAAGAAAGAAAGAAAGAAAGAAACTAAAGATAGAATGAGAGAAGGTAAGAAAGCTAGAATGAAAGACATCAAGAAAGAAAGAAAGAAACTAGAGATAGAATGAGAGAAGGTATGAAAGCTGGAATGAAAGCTATCAAGAAAGAAAGAAAGAAACAAACAAACTAAGGATAGAATGTGAAAAGGAATAAAAGTTAGAATGAAAGACATCAAGAAAGAAAGAAAAAAATTAGAGATAGAATGAGAGAAAGTATGAAAGCTAGAATGAAAGATATCAAGAAAGAAAGAAAGAAAGAAACTAAAGATAGAATGAGAGAATGTATGAAAGCTAGAATGAAAGACATCAAGAAAGAAAGAAAGAAAGAAAGAAATAAACTAAAGATAGAATGAGAGAAGGTATGAAAACTAGAATGAAAGACATCAAGAAAGAAAGAAAGAAACTAAAGATAGAATGAGAGAAGGTGTGAGAGCTAGAATGAAAGATATCAAGAAAAGAAAGAAATTAACTAAAGATAGAATGAGAAAAGGTATGATTGCTAGAATGAAAGACATCAAGAAGGAAAGAAAGAAACTAGAGATAGAATGAGAGAAGGTATGAAAGCTAGAAATAAAGATATCAAGAAACAAAGAAAGAAAGAAACTAAAGATAGAATGAGAGAAGGTATGAAACCTTGAATGATAGATATCAATAATGAAAGAAAGAAAGAAACACACTAAAGATAGAATGAGAGAATGAATAAAAGCTAGAATGAAACACATCAAGAAAGAAAGAAAGAAAATAAAGATAGAATGAGAGAAGGTATGAAAGCTAGAATGAAATACATCAAGAATGAAAGAAATAAAGAATTTAACTAAAGATAGAAGGAGAGAAGGTATGAAAGCTACAATGAAAGCTATCAAGAAAGAAAGAAAAAAACATATAAACATACTAAAGATTGAATAGAGGTATGAAAAGAATAATGAAAGATATCAAGAAAGAAAGAAAGAAAGAAACTAAAAAAGAATAAGAAAAGGTATGAAAGCTAGAATGAAAGACATCAAGAAAGAAAGAAAAAAATAAAGATAGAATGAGAGAAAGTATGAAAGCTAGAATGAAAGATATCACGAAAGAAAGAAACAAACAAAGAAAGAAACTAAAGATAGAATGAGAGAAGGTATGAAAGCTAGAATGAAAGCTATCAAGAGACAAAGACAGAAACAAATAAACAAACTAAAGATTGAATAGAGGTATGAAAGGAATAATGAAAGATATCAAAAAAGAAAGAAAAAAAGAAAGAAACTAAAATAGAATGAGAGAATGTATGAAAGCTAGAATGAAAGATATCACGAAAAAAAAAAAGAAAGAAGAAACTAAAGATAGAATGAGAGAAGGTATGAAAGCTAGAATGAAAGCTATCAAGAAAGAAAGAAAGAAACAAATAAACAAACTAAAGATTGAATAGAGGTATGAAAGGAATAATGAAAGGTATCCAGAAAGAAAGAAAGAAAGAAAGAAACTAAAATAGAATAAGAAAAGGTATGAAAGCTAGAATGAAAGACATCAAGAAAGAAAGGAAGAAAGATACCAAAGATAGAATGGGAGAAGGTATGAAAGCTAGAATGAAAGATATAAAGAATGAAAGAAAGAAAGAAATTAACAAACGAAAGAATGAGAGAAGGTACGAAAAGAATAATGAAAGATATCAAGAAAGAAAGAAAGAAACTAAAGATAGAATGAGAGAAGGTATGAAAGCTAGAATGAAAGACATCAAGAGAGAAAGAAACTAAAGATAGAATGAGAGATGGTATGAAAGCTGGAATGAAAGATATGAAGAAAGAAACAAACAAACAAAGAAAGAAACTAAAGATAGAATGAGAGAAGGTATGAAAGCTAGAATGAAAGACATCAACAAAGAAAGAAATAAAAATACAAAAGCTAGAATGAGAGAAGGTATGAAATCTAGATTGAAAGATATCAAGAAAGAAAGAAAGAAACTTCAGATTGAATGAGAGAAGGTATGAAAGCTAGTATTATAGATATCAAGAAAGAAAGAAACAAAGAATGAAAGAAACTAAAGATAGAATGAGAGAAGGTATGAAAGCTAGAATGAAAGACATCAAGAAAGAATGGAAGAAAGTTACCACAGATAGAACGAGAGAAGATATGAAAGCTAGAATGAAAGCTATCAAAAAAGAAAGAAATAAACTAAAATAGATTGAGAGAATATATGAATGCTAGAATGAAAGACATCAAGAAGGAAAGGAAGAAAGATACCAAAGATAGAATGAGAGAAGGTATGAAAGCTAAAATGAAAGATATCAAGAATGAAAGCAAGAAAGAAATTAACAAACGATAGAATGAGAGAAGGTATGAAAGCTAAAATGAAAGATATCAAGAATGAAAGAAAGAAAGAAATTAACAAACGATAGAATGAGAGAAGGTATGAAAGCTAAAATGAAAGATATCAAGAATGAAAGAAAGAAAGAAATTAACAAACGATAGAATGAGAGAAGGTATGAAAGGAATAATGAAAGATATCAAGAAAGAAAGAAAAAAAGTAAAGATAGAATGAGAGAAGGTATGAAAGATAGAATGAAAGATATCAAGAAAGAAAGAAAGAAAGAAAGAAACTAAAGCTAGAATGAGAGAAGGTATGAAAGCTAGAATGAAAGACATCAAGAAAGAAAGAAAGAAAGAAACTAAAGCTAGAATGAGAGAAGGTATGAAAGCTAGAATGAAAGATATGAAGAAAGAAATAAACAAAGAAAGAAAGAAAGTAAAGATAGAATGAGAGAAGGTATGAAAGCTACAATGAAAGACATCAAGGAAGAAAGAGAGAAAGAAATTAACTAAAAATAGAATGAGAGAAGGTATGAAAAGTAGAATGAAAGATATGAAGAAAGAAAGAAAGAAACTAAAGATAGAATGAGAGAAGTTATGAAAGCTTGAATCAAAGTTATCAAGAAAGAAAGAAATAAACAAACTAAAGATAGAATGAGAAGGAATAAAAGCTAGAATGAAAGACATGACGAAAGAAAGAAAAAATAAAGATAGAATGAGAGAAAGTATGAAAGCTAGAATGAAAGATATCACGAAAGAAAGAAACAAAGAAAGAAAGAAACTAAAGATAGAATCAGAGAAGGTAAGAAAGCTAGAATGAAAGACATCAAGAAAGAAAGAAAGAAACTAGAGATAGAATGAGAGAAGCTAGAATGAAAGCTATCAAGAAAGAAAGAAAGAAACAAACAAACTAAGGATAGAATGAGAGAAGGAATAAAAGCTAGAATGAAAGACATCATGAAAGAAAGAAAAAAATAGAGATAGAATGAGAGAAAGTATAAAAGCTAGAATGAAAGATATCAAGAAAGAAACAAACAAAGAAAGAAAGAAACTAAAGATAGAATGAGAGAATTTATGAAAGCTAGAATGAAAGCTATCAAGAGACAAAGAAAGAAACAAATAAACAAGCTAAAGATTGAATAGAGGTATGAAAGGAATAATGAAAGATATCAAAAAAGAAAGAAAGAAAGAAAGAAACTAAAGATAGAATGAGAGAAGGAATGAAAGCTAGAATGAAAGCTATCAAGAAAGAAAGAAAGAAACAAATAAAAAAACTAAAGATTGAATAGAGGTATGAAAGGAATAATGAAAGATATCCAGAAAGAAAGAAAAAAAGAAACTAAAATAGAATAAGAAAAGGTATGAAAGATAGAATGAAAGACATCAAGAAAGAAAGGAAGAAAGATACCAAAGATAGAATGGGAGAAGGTATGAAAGCTAGAATGAAAGATATCAAGAATGAAAGAAAGAAAGAAATTAACAAACGAAAGAATGAGAGAAGGTATGAAAGGAATAATGAAAGATATCAAGAAAGAAAGAAAGAAACTAAAGATAGAATGAGAGAAGGTATGAAAGCTAGAATGAAAGACATCAAGAAAGAAAGAAACTAAAGATAGAATGAGAGATGGTATGAAAGCTGGAATGAAAGATATGAAGAAAGAAACAAACAAAGAAAGAAAGAAACTAAAGATAGAATGAGAGAAGGTATGAAAGCTAGAATGAAAGACATCAACAAAGAAAGAAATAAAAATACAAAAGCTAGAATGAGAGAAGGTATGAAATCTAGATTGAAAGATATCAAGAAAGAAAGAAAGAAACTTCAGATTGAATGAGAGAAGGTATGAAAGCTAGTATTATAGATATGAAGAAAGAAAGAAAGAAAGAATGAAAGAAACTAAAGATAGAATGAGAGAAGGTATGAAAGCTAGAATGAAAGACATCAAGAAAGAAAGGAAGAAAGTTACCACAGATAGAACGAGAGAAGATATGAAAGCTAGAATGAAAGCTATCAAAAAACAAAGAAATAAACGAAAATAGATTGAGAGAATATATGAATGCTAGAATGAAAGACATCAAGAAGGAAAGGAAGAAAGATACCAAAGATAGAATGAGAGAAGGTATGAAAGCTAAAATGCAAGATATCAAGAATGAAAGAAAGAAAGAAATTAACAAACGATAGAATGAGAGAAGGTATGAAAGCTAAAATGAAAGATATCAAGAATGAAAGAAAGAAAGAAATTAACAAACGATAGAATGAGAGAAGGTATGAAAGGAATAATGAAAGATATCAAGAAAGAAAGAAAAAAAGTAAAGATAGAATGAGAGAAGGTATGAAAGATAGAATGAAAGATATCAAGAAAGAAAGAAAGAAAGAAAGAAACTAAAGCTAGAATGAGAGAAGGTATGAAAGCTAGAATGAAAGACATCAAGAAAGAAAGAAAGAAAGAAACTAAAGCTAGAATGAGAGAAGGTATGAAAGCTAGAATGAAAGATATGAAGAAAGAAATAAACAAAGAAAGAAAGAAAGTAAAGATAGAATGAGAGAAGGTATGAAAGCTACAATGAAAGACATCAAGGAAGAAAGAGAGAAAGAAATTAACTAAAAATAGAATGAGAGAAGGTATGAAAAGTAGAATGAAAGATATGAAGAAAGAAAGAAAGAAACTAAAGATAGAATGAGAGAAGTTATGAAAGCTTGAATCAAAGTTATCAAGAAAGAAAGAAATAAACAAACTAAAGATAGAATGAGAAGGAATAAAAGCTAGAATGAAAGACATGACGAAAGAAAGAAAAAATAAAGATAGAATGAGAGAAAGTATGAAAGCTAGAATGAAAGATATCACGAAAGAAAGAAACAAAGAAAGAAAGAAACTAAAGATAGAATCAGAGAAGGTAAGAAAGCTAGAATGAAAGACATCAAGAAAGAAAGAAAGAAACTAGAGATAGAATGAGAGAAGCTAGAATGAAAGCTATCAAGAAAGAAAGAAAGAAACAAACAAACTAAGGATAGAATGAGAGAAGGAATAAAAGCTAGAATGAAAGACATCATGAAAGAAAGAAAAAAATAGAGATAGAATGAGAGAAAGTATAAAAGCTAGAATGAAAGATATCAAGAAAGAAACAAACAAAGAAAGAAAGAAACTAAAGATAGAATGAGAGAATTTATGAAAGCTAGAATGAAAGCTATCAAGAGACAAAGAAAGAAACAAATAAACAAGCTAAAGATTGAATAGAGGTATGAAAGGAATAATGAAAGATATCAAAAAAGAAAGAAAGAAAGAAAGAAACTAAAGATAGAATGAGAGAAGGAATGAAAGCTAGAATGAAAGCTATCAAGAAAGAAAGAAAGAAACAAATAAAAAAACTAAAGATTGAATAGAGGTATGAAAGGAATAATGAAAGATATCCAGAAAGAAAGAAAAAAAGAAACTAAAATAGAATAAGAAAAGGTATGAAAGATAGAATGAAAGACATCAAGAAAGAAAGGAAGAAAGATACCAAAGATAGAATGGGAGAAGGTATGAAAGCTAGAATGAAAGATATCAAGAATGAAAGAAAGAAAGAAATTAACAAACGAAAGAATGAGAGAAGGTATGAAAGGAATAATGAAAGATATCAAGAAAGAAAGAAAGAAACTAAAGATAGAATGAGAGAAGGTATGAAAGCTAGAATGAAAGACATCAAGAAAGAAAGAAACTAAAGATAGAATGAGAGATGGTATGAAAGCTGGAATGAAAGATATGAAGAAAGAAACAAACAAAGAAAGAAAGAAACTAAAGATAGAATGAGAGAAGGTATGAAAGCTAGAATGAAAGACATCAACAAAGAAAGAAATAAAAATACAAAAGCTAGAATGAGAGAAGGTATGAAATCTAGATTGAAAGATATCAAGAAAGAAAGAAACAAAGAAAGAAAGAAACTAAAGATAGAATGAGAGAAGGTAAGAAAGCTAGAATGAAAGACATCAAGAAAGAAAGAAAGAAACTAGAGATAGAATGAGAGAAGCTAGAATGAAAGCTATCAAGAAAGAAAGAAAGAAACAAACAAACTAAGGATAGAATGAGATCAGGAATAAAAGCTAGAATGAAAGACATCATGAAAGAAAGAAAAAATAGAGATAGAATGAGAGAAAGTATGAAAGCTAGAATGAAAGATATCACGAAAGAAAGAAACAAAGAAAGAAAGAAACTAAAGATACAATGAGAGAAGGTATGAAAGCTAGAACGAAAGATATCAAGAGACAAAGAAAGAAACAAATAAACAAACTAAAGATTGAATAGAGGTATGAAAGGAATAATGAAAGATATCAAAAAAGAAAGAAAGAAAGAAAGAAACTAAAGATAGAATGAGAGAAGGTATGAAAGCTAGAATGAAAGCTATCAAGAAAGAAAGAAAGAAACAAATAAACAAACTAAAGATTGAATAGAGGTATGAAAGGAATAATGAAAGATATCCAGAAAGAAAGAAAGAAAGAAACTAAAATAGAATAAGAAAAGGTATGAAAGCTAGAATGAAAGACATCAAGAAAGGAAGGAAGAAAGATACCAAAGATAGAATGGGAGAAGGTATGAAAGCTAGAATGAAAGATATCAAGAATGAAAGAAAGAAAGAAATTAACAAACGAAAGAATGAGAGAAGGTATGAAAGGAATAATGAAAGATATCAAGAAAGAAATAAAGAAACTAAAGATAGAATAAGAGAAGATATGAAAGCTAGAATGAAAGACATCAAGAAAGAAAGAAACTAAAGATAGAATGAGAGATGGTATGAAAGCTGGAATGAAAGATATGAAGAAAGAAACAAACAAAGAAAGAAAGAAACTAAAGATAGAATGAGAGAAGGTATGAAAGCTAGAATGAAAGACATCAACAAAGAAAGAAATAAAAATACAAAAGCTAGAATGAGAGAAGGTATGAAATCTAGATTGAAAGATATCAAGAAAGAAAGAAAGAAACTTCAGATTGAATGAGAGAAGGTATGAAAGCTAGTATTATAGATATGAAGAAAGAAAGAAAGAAAGAATGAAAGAAACTAAAGATAGAATGAGAGAAGGTATGAAAGCTAGAATGAAAGACATCAAGAAAGAAAGGAAGAAAGTTACCACAGATAGAACGAGAGAAGATATGAAAGCTAGAATGAAAGCTATCAAAAAACAAAGAAATAAACGAAAATAGATTGAGAGAATATATGAATGCTAGAATGAAAGACATCAAGAAGGAAAGGAAGAAAGATACCAAAGATAGAATGAGAGAAGGTATGAAAGCTAAAATGCAAGATATCAAGAATGAAAGAAAGAAAGAAATTAACAAACGATAGAATGAGAGAAGGTATGAAAGCTAAAATGAAAGATATCAAGAATGAAAGAAAGAAAGAAATTAACAAACGATAGAATGAGAGAAGGTATGAAAGGAATAATGAAAGATATCAAGAAAGAAAGAAAAAAAGTAAAGATAGAATGAGAGAAGGTATGAAAGATAGAATGAAAGATATCAAGTAAGAAAGAAAGAAACAAAGAAAGAAACTAAAGCTAGAATGAGAGAAGGTATGAAAGCTAGAATGAAAGACATCAAGAAAGAAAGAAAGAAACTAAAGATAGAATGAGAGAATGTATGAAAGCTAGAATGAAAGATATCAAGAAAGAAAGAAACTAAAGATAGAATGAGAGAAGGTATGAAAGCTAGAATGAAAGATATGAAGAAAGAAATAAACAAAGAAAGAAAGAAACTAAAGATAGAATGAGAGAAGGTATGAAAGCTACAATGAAAGACATCAAGGAAGAAAGAGAGAAAGAAATTAACTAAAAATAGAATGAGAGAAGGTATGAAAAGTAGAATGAAAGATATCAAGAAAGAAAGAAAGAAACTAAAGATAGAATGAAAGAAGTTATGAAAGCTAGAATCAAAGTTATCAAGAAAGAAAGAAATAAACAAACTAAAGATAGAATGAGAAGGAATAAAAGCTAGAATGAAAGACATGAAGAAAGAAAGAAAAAAATAAAGATAGAATGAGAGAAAGTATGAAAGCTAGAATGAAAGATATCACGAAAGAAAGAAACAAAGAAAGAAAGAAACTAAAGATAGAATGAGAGAAGGTAAGAAAGCTAGAATGAAAGACATCAAGAAAGAAAGAAAGAAACTAGAGATAGAATGAGAGAAGCTAGAATGAAAGCTATCAAGAAAGAAAGAAAGAAACAAACAAACTAAGGATAGAATGAGAGAAGGAATAAAAGCTAGAATGAAAGACATCATGAAAGAAAGAAAAAAATAGAGAGAGAATGAGAGAAAGTATGAAAGCTAGAATGAAAGATATCAAGAAAGAAACAAACAAAGAAAGAAAGAAACTAAAGATAGAATGAGAGATAGTATGAAAGCTAGAATGAAAGACATCAAGAAAGAAAGAAAGAAAGAAAGAAACTAAAGATAGAATGAGAGAAGGTAAGAAAGCTAGAATGAAAGACATCAAGAAAGAAAGAAAGAAACTAGAGATAGAATGAGAGAAGGTATGAAAGCTGGAATGAAAGCTATCAAGAAAGAAAGAAAGAAACAAACAAACTAAGGATAGAATGTGAAAAGGAATAAAAGTTAGAATGAAAGACATCAAGAAAGAAAGAAAAAAAATTAGAGATAGAATGAGAGAAAGTATGAAAGCTAGAATGAAAGATATCAAGAAAGAAAGAAAGAAAGAAACTAAAGATAGAATGAGAGAATGTATGAAAGCTAGAATGAAAGACATCAAGAAAGAAAGAAAGAAAGAAATAAACTAAAGATAGAATGAGAGAAGGTATGAAAACTAGAATGAAAGACATCAAGAAAGAAAGAAAGAAACTAAAGATAGAATGAGAGAAGGTGTGAGAGCTAGAATGAAAGATATCAAGAAAAGAAAGAAATTAACTAAAGATAGAATGAGAAAAGGTATGATTGCTAGAATGAAAGACATCAAGAAGGAAAGAAAGAAACTAGAGATAGAATGAGAGAAGGTATGAAAGCTAGAAATAAAGATATCAAGAAAGAAAGAAAGAAAGAAGCTAAAGATAGAATGAGAGAAGGTATGAAACCTTGAATGATAGATATCAATAATGAAAGAAAGAAAGAAATTAACTAAAGATAGATTGAGAGAAGGTATGAAAGCTAGAATAAAAACTGTCAAGAAAGAAAGAAAGAAAGAAACACACTAAAGATAGAATGAGAGAATGAATAAAAGCTAGAATGAAACACATTAAGAAAGAAAGAAAAAAAATAAAGATAGAATGAGAGAAGGTATGAAAGCTAGAATGAAATACATCAGGAATGAAAGAAATAAAGAATTTAACTAAAGATAGAAGGAGAGAAGGTATGAAAGCTACAATGAAAGCTATCAAGAAAGAAAGAAAGAAACATATAAACATAGTAAAGATTGAATATAGGTATGAAAAGAATAATGAAAGATATCAAGAAAGAAAGAAAGAAAGAAACTAAAAAAGAATAAGAAAAGGTATGAAAGCTAGAATGAAAGACATCAAGAAAGAAAGAAAAAAAATAAAGATAGAATGAGAGAAAGTATGAAAGCTAGAATGAAAGATATCACGAAAGAAAGAAACAAAGAAAGAAAGAAACTAAAGATAGAATGAGAGAAGGTATGAAAGCTAGAATGAAAGCTATCAAGAGACAAAGAAAGAAACAAATAAACAAACTAAAGATTGAATAGAGGTATGAAAGGAATAATGAAAGATATCAAAAAAGAAAGAAAGAAAGAAAGAAACTAAAGATAGAATGAGAGAAGGTATGAAAGCTAGAATGAAAGCTATCAAGAAAGAAAGAAAGAAACAAATAAACAAACTAAAGATTGAATAGAGGTATGAAAGGAATAATGAAAGATATCCAGAAAGAAAGAAAGGAAGAAACTAAAATAGAATAAGAAAAGGTATGAAAGCTAGAATGAAAGACATCAAGAAAGAAAGGAAGAAAGATACCAAAGATAGAATGGGAGAAGGTATGAAAGCTAGAATGAAAGATATCAAGAATGAAAGAAAGAAAGAAATTAACAAACGAAAGAATGAGAGAAGGTATGAAAGGAATAATGAAAGATATCAAGAAAGAAAGAAAGAAACTAAAGATAGAATAAGAGAAGGTTTGAAAGCTAGAATGAAAGACATCAAGAAAGAAAGAAACTAAAGATAGAATGAGAGATGGTATGAAAGCTGGAATGAAAGATATGAAGAAAGAAACAAACAAAGAAAGAAAGAAACTAAAGATAGAATGAGAGAAGGTATGAAAGCTAGAATGAAAGACATCAACAAAGAAAGAAATAAAAATACAAAAGCTAGAATGAGAGAAGGTATGAAATCTAGATTGAAAGATATCAAGAAAGAAAGAAACTAAAGATAGAATGAGAGAAGGTATGAAAGCTAGAATGAAAGATATGAAGAAAGAAATAAACAAAGAAAGAAAGAAAGTAAAGATAGAATGAGAGAAGGTATAAAATCTACAATGAAAGACATCAAGGAAGAAAGAGAGAAAGAAATTAACTAAAAATAGAATGAGAGAAGGTATGAAAAGTAGAATGAAATATATGAAGAAAGAAAGAAAGAAACTAAAGATAGAATGAGAGAAGTTATGAAAGCTTGAATCAAAGTTATCAAGAAAGAAAGAAATAAACAAACTAAAGATAGAATGAGAAGGAATAAAAGCTAGAATGAAAGACATGAAGAAAGAAAGAAAAAAATAAAGATAGAATGAGAGAAAGTATGAAAGCTAGAATGAAAGATATCACGAAAGAAAGAAACAAAGAAAGAAAGAAACTAAAGATAGAATCAGAGAAGGTAAGAAAGCTAGAATGAAAGACATCAAGAAAGAAAGAAAGAAACTAGAGATAGAATGAGAGAAGCTAGAATGAAAGCTATCAAGAAAGAAAGAAAGAAACAAACAAACTAAGGATAGAATGAGAGAAGGAATAAAAGCTAGAATGAAAGACATCATGAAAGAAAGAAAAAAATAGAGATAGAATGAGAGAAAGTATGAAAGCTAGAATGAAAGACATCAAGAAAGAAAGAAAGAAAGAAAGAAACTAAAGATAGAATGAGAGAAGGTAAGAAAGCTAGAATGAAAGACATCAAGAAAGAAAGAAAGAAACTAGAGATAGAATGAGAGAAGGTATGAAAGCTGGAATGAAAGCTATCAAGAAAGAAAGAAAGAAACAAACAAACTAAGGATAGAATGTGAAAAGGAATAAAAGTTAGAATGAAAGACATCAAGAAAGAAAGAAAAAAATTAGAGATAGAATGAGAGAAAGTATGAAAGCTAGAATGAAAGATATCAAGAAAGAAAGAAAGAAAGAAACTAAAGATAGAATGAGAGAATGTATGAAAGCTAGAATGAAAGACATCAAGAAAGAAAGAAAGAAAGAAAGAAATAAACTAAAGATAGAATGAGAGAAGGTATGAAAACTAGAATGAAAGACATCAAGAAAGAAAGAAAGAAACTAAAGATAGAATGAGAGAAGGTGTGAGAGCTAGAATGAAAGATATCAAGAAAAGAAAGAAATTAACTAAAGATAGAATGAGAAAAGGTATGATTGCTAGAATGAAAGACATCAAGAAGGAAAGAAAGAAACTAGAGATAGAATGAGAGAAGGTATGAAAGCTAGAAATAAAGATATCAAGAAACAAAGAAAGAAAGAAACTAAAGATAGAATGAGAGAAGGTATGAAACCTTGAATGATAGATATCAATAATGAAAGAAAGAAAGAAACACACTAAAGATAGAATGAGAGAATGAATAAAAGCTAGAATGAAACACATCAAGAAAGAAAGAAAAAAAATAAAGATAGAATGAGAGAAGGTATGAAAGCTAGAATGAAATACATCAAGAATGAAAGAAATAAAGAATTTAACTAAAGATAGAAGGAGAGAAGGTATGAAAGCTACAATGAAAGCTATCAAGAAAGAAAGAAAAAAACATATAAACATACTAAAGATTGAATAGAGGTATGAAAAGAATAATGAAAGATATCAAGAAAGAAAGAAAGAAAGAAACTAAAAAAGAATAAGAAAAGGTATGAAAGCTAGAATGAAAGACATCAAGAAAGAAAGAAAAAAATAAAGATAGAATGAGAGAAAGTATGAAAGCTAGAATGAAAGATATCACGAAAGAAAGAAACAAACAAAGAAAGAAACTAAAGATAGAATGAGAGAAGGTATGAAAGCTAGAATGAAAGCTATCAAGAGACAAAGACAGAAACAAATAAACAAACTAAAGATTGAATAGAGGTATGAAAGGAATAATGAAAGATATCAAAAAAGAAAGAAAAAAAGAAAGAAACTAAAATAGAATGAGAGAATGTATGAAAGCTAGAATGAAAGATATCACGAAAAAAAAAAAAGAAAGAAGAAACTAAAGATAGAATGAGAGAAGGTATGAAAGCTAGAATGAAAGCTATCAAGAAAGAAAGAAAGAAACAAATAAACAAACTAAAGATTGAATAGAGGTATGAAAGGAATAATGAAAGGTATCCAGAAAGAAAGAAAGAAAGAAAGAAACTAAAATAGAATAAGAAAAGGTATGAAAGCTAGAATGAAAGACATCAAGAAAGAAAGGAAGAAAGATACCAAAGATAGAATGGGAGAAGGTATGAAAGCTAGAATGAAAGATATAAAGAATGAAAGAAAGAAAGAAATTAACAAACGAAAGAATGAGAGAAGGTACGAAAAGAATAATGAAAGATATCAAGAAAGAAAGAAAGAAACTAAAGATAGAATGAGAGAAGGTATGAAAGCTAGAATGAAAGACATCAAGAGAGAAAGAAACTAAAGATAGAATGAGAGATGGTATGAAAGCTGGAATGAAAGATATGAAGAAAGAAACAAACAAACAAAGAAAGAAACTAAAGATAGAATGAGAGAAGGTATGAAAGCTAGAATGAAAGACATCAACAAAGAAAGAAATAAAAATACAAAAGCTAGAATGAGAGAAGGTATGAAATCTAGATTGAAAGATATCAAGAAAAAAAGAAAGAAACTTCAGATTGAATGAGAGAAGGTATGAAAGCTAGTATTATAGATATCAAGAAAGAAAGAAACAAAGAATGAAAGAAACTAAAGATAGAATGAGAGAAGGTATGAAAGCTAGAATGAAAGACATCAAGAAAGAATGGAAGAAAGTTACCACAGATAGAACGAGAGAAGATATGAAAGCTAGAATGAAAGCTATCAAAAAAGAAAGAAATAAACTAAAATAGATTGAGAGAATATATGAATGCTAGAATGAAAGACATCAAGAAGGAAAGGAAGAAAGATACCAAAGATAGAATGAGAGAAGGTATGAAAGCTAAAATGAAAGATATCAAGAATGAAAGAAAGAAAGAAATTAACAAACGATAGAATGAGAGAAGGTATGAAAGCTAAAATGAAAGATATCAAGAATGAAAGAAAGAAAGAAATTAACAAACGATAGAATGAGAGAAGGTATGAAAGGAATAATGAAAGATATCAAGATAGAAAGAAAAAAAGTAAAGATAGAATGAGAGAAGGTATGAAAGATAGAATGAAAGATATCAAGAAAGAAAGAAAGAAAGAAAGAAACTAAAGCTAGAATGAGAGAAGGTATGAAAGCTAGAATGAAAGACATCAAGAAAGAAAGAAAGAAAGAAACTAAAGATAGAATGAGAGAAGGTATGAAAGCTAGAATGAAAGATATCAAGAAAGAAAGAAACTAAAGATAGAATGAGAGAAGGTATGAAAGCTAGAATGAAAGATATGAAGAAAGAAATAAACAAAGAAAGAAAGAAACTAAAGATAGAATGAGAGAAGGTATGAAAGCTACAATGAAAGACATCAAAGAAGAAAGAGAGAAAGAAATTAACTAAAGATAGAATGAGAGAAGGTATGAAAAGTAGAATGAAAGATATCAAGAAAGAAAGAAAGAAACTAAAGATAGAATGAGAGAAGTTATGAAAGCTAGAATCAAAGTTATCAAGAAAGAAAGAAATAAACAAACTAAAGATAGAATGAGAAGGAATAAAAGCTAGAATGAAAGACATGAAGAAAGAAAGAAAAAAATAAAGATAGAATGAGAGAAAGTATGAAAGCTAGAATGAAAGATATCACGAAAGAAAGAAACAAAGAAAGAAAGAAACTAAAGATAGAATGAGAGAAGGTAAGAAAGCTAGAATGAAAGACATCAAGAAAGAAAGAAAGAAACTAGAGATAGAATGAGAGAAGCTAGAATGAAAGCTATCAAGAAAGAAAGAAAGAAACAAACAAACTAAGGATAGAATGAGATCAGGAATAAAAGCTAGAATGAAAGACATCATGAAAGAAAGAAAAAATAGAGATAGAATGAGAGAAAGTATGAAAGCTAGAATGAAAGATATCACGAAAGAAAGAAACAAAGAAAGAAAGAAACTAAAGATACAATGAGAGAAGGTATGAAAGCTAGAACGAAAGATATCAAGAGACAAAGAAAGAAACAAATAAACAAACTAAAGATTGAATAGAGGTATGAAAGGAATAATGAAAGATATCAAAAAAGAAAGAAAGAAAGAAAGAAACTAAAGATAGAATGAGAGAAGGTATGAAAGCTAGAATGAAAGCTATCAAGAAAGAAAGAAAGAAACAAATAAACAAACTAAAGATTGAATAGAGGTATGAAAGGAATAATGAAAGATATCCAGAAAGAAAGAAAGAAAGAAACTAAAATAGAATAAGAAAAGGTATGAAAGCTAGAATGAAAGACATCAAGAAAGGAAGGAAGAAAGATACCAAAGATAGAATGGGAGAAGGTATGAAAGCTAGAATGAAAGATATCAAGAATGAAAGAAAGAAAGAAATTAACAAACGAAAGAATGAGAGAAGGTATGAAAGGAATAATGAAAGATATCAAGAAAGAAATAAAGAAACTAAAGATAGAATAAGAGAAGATATGAAAGCTAGAATGAAAGACATCAAGAAAGAAAGAAACTAAAGATAGAATGAGAGATGGTATGAAAGCTGGAATGAAAGATATGAAGAAAGAAACAAACAAAGAAAGAAAGAAACTAAAGATAGAATGAGAGAAGGTATGAAAGCTAGAATGAAAGACATCAACAAAGAAAGAAATAAAAATACAAAAGCTAGAATGAGAGAAGGTATGAAATCTAGATTGAAAGATATCAAGAAAGAAAGAAAGAAACTTCAGATTGAATGAGAGAAGGTATGAAAGCTAGTATTATAGATATGAAGAAAGAAAGAAACAAAGAATGAAAGAAACTAAAGATAGAATGAGAGAAGGTATGAAAGCTAGAATGAAAGACATCAAGAAAGAAAGGAAGAAAGTTACCACAGATAGAACGAGAGAAGATATGAAAGCTAGAATGAAAGCTATCAAAAAAGAAAGAAATAAACGAAAATAGATTGAGAGAATATATGAATGCTAGAATGAAAGACATCAAGAAGGAAAGGAAGAAAGATACCAAAGATAGAATGAGAGAAGGTATGAAAGCTAAAATGAAAGCTATCAAAAAAGAAAGAAATAAACGAAAATAGATTGAGAGAATATATGAATGCTAGAATGAAAGACATCAAGAAGGAAAGGAAGAAAGATACCAAAGATAGAATGAGAGAAGGTATGAAAGCTAAAATGAAAGATATCAAGAATGAAAGAAAGAAAGAAATTAACAAACGATAGAATGAGAGAAGGTATGAAAGCTAAAATGAAAGATATCAAGAATGAAAGAAAGAAAGAAATTAACAAACGATAGAATGAGAGAAGGTATGAAAGGAATAATGAAAGATATCAAGAAAGAAAGAAAAAAAGTAAAGATAGAATGAGAGAAGGTATGAAAGATAGAATGAAAGATATCAAGAAAGAAAGAAAGAAAGAAAGAAACTAAAGCTAGAATGAGAGAAGGTATGAAAGCTAGAATGAAAGACATCAAGAAAGAAAGAAAGAAAGAAACTAAAGATAGAATGAGAGAAGGTATGAAAGCTAGAATGAAAGATATCAAGAAAGAAAGAAACTAAAGATAGAATGAGAGAAGGTATGAAAGCTAGAATGAAAGATATGAAGAAAGAAATAAACAAAGAAAGAAAGAAACTAAAGATAGAATGAGAGAAGGTATGAAAGCTACAATGACAGACATCAAGGAAGAAAGAGAGAAAGAAATTAACTAAAAATAGAATGAGAGAAGGTATGAAAAGTAGAATGAAAGATATCAAGAAAGAAAGAAAGAAACTAAAGATAGAATGAGAGAAGTTATGAAAGCTTGAATCAAAGTTATCAAGAAAGAAAGAAATAAACAAACTAAAGATAGAATGAGAAGGAATAAAAGCTAGAATGAAAGACATGAAGAAAGAAAGAAAAAAATAAAGATAGAATGAGAGAAAGTATGAAAGCTAGAATGAAAGATATCACGAAAGAAAGAAACAAAGAAAGAAAGAAACTAAAGATAGAATCAGAGAAGGTAAGAAAGCTAGAATGAAAGACATCAAGAAAGAAAGAAAGAAACTAGAGATAGAATGAGAGAAGCTAGAATGAAAGCTATCAAGAAAGAAAGAAAGAAACAAACAAACTAAGGATAGAATGAGAGAAGGAATAAAAGCTAGAATGAAAGACATCATGAAAGAAAGAAAAAAATAGAGATAGAATGAGAGAAAGTATGAAAGCTAGAATGAAAGATATCAAGAAAGAAACAAACAAAGAAAGAAAGAAACTAAAGATAGAATGAGAGAAGGTATGAAAGCTAGAATGAAAGACATCAAGAAAGAAAGAAAGAAAGAAAGAAACTAAAGATAGAATGAGAGAAGGTAAGAAAGCTAGAATGAAAGACATCAAGAAAGAAAGGAAGAAACTAGAGATAGAATGAGAGAAGGTATGAAAGCTGGAATGAAAGCTATCAAGAAAGAAAGAAAGAAACAAACAAACTAAGGATAGAATGTGAAAAGGAATAAAAGTTAGAATGAAAGACATCAAGAAAGAAAGAAAAAAATTAGAGATAGAATGAGAGAAAGTATGAAAGCTAGAATGAAAGATATCAAGAAAGAAAGAAAGAAAGAAAATAAAGATAGAATGAGAGAATGTATGAAAGCTAGAATGAAAGACATCAAGAAAGAAAGAAAGAAAGAAATAAACTAAAGATAGAATGAGAGAAGGTATGAAAGCTAGAATGAAAGATATGAAGAAAGAAATAAACAAAGAAAGAAAGAAACTAAAGATAGAATGAGAGAAGGTATGAAAGCTACAATGACAGACATCAAGGAAGAAAGAGAGAAAGAAATTAACTAAAAATAGAATGAGAGAAGGTATGAAAAGTAGAATGAAAGATATCAAGAAAGAAAGAAAGAAACTAAAGATAGAATGAGAGAAGTTATGAAAGCTTGAATCAAAGTTATCAAGAAAGAAAGAAATAAACAAACTAAAGATAGAATGAGAAGGAATAAAAGCTAGAATGAAAGACATGAAGAAAGAAAGAAAAAAATAAAGATAGAATGAGAGAAAGTATGAAAGCTAGAATGAAAGATATCACGAAAGAAAGAAACAAAGAAAGAAAGAAACTAAAGATAGAATCAGAGAAGGTAAGAAAGCTAGAATGAAAGACATCAAGAAAGAAAGAAAGAAACTAGAGATAGAATGAGAGAAGCTAGAATGAAAGCTATCAAGAAAGAAAGAAAGAAACAAACAAACTAAGGATAGAATGAGAGAAGGAATAAAAGCTAGAATGAAAGACATCATGAAAGAAAGAAAAAAATAGAGATAGAATGAGAGAAAGTATGAAAGCTAGAATGAAAGATATCAAGAAAGAAACAAACAAAGAAAGAAAGAAACTAAAGATAGAATGAGAGAAGGTATGAAAGCTAGAATGAAAGACATCAAGAAAGAAAGAAAGAAAGAAAGAAACTAAAGATAGAATGAGAGAAGGTAAGAAAGCTAGAATGAAAGACATCAAGAAAGAAAGGAAGAAACTAGAGATAGAATGAGAGAAGGTATGAAAGCTGGAATGAAAGCTATCAAGAAAGAAAGAAAGAAACAAACAAACTAAGGATAGAATGTGAAAAGGAATAAAAGTTAGAATGAAAGACATCAAGAAAGAAAGAAAAAAATTAGAGATAGAATGAGAGAAAGTATGAAAGCTAGAATGAAAGATATCAAGAAAGAAAGAAAGAAAGAAAATAAAGATAGAATGAGAGAATGTATGAAAGCTAGAATGAAAGACATCAAGAAAGAAAGAAAGAAAGAAATAAACTAAAGATAGAATGAGAGAAGGTATGAAAACTAGAATGAAAGACATCAAGAAAGAAAGAAAGAAACTAAAGATAGAATGAGAGAAGGTGTGAGAGCTAGAATGAAAGATATCAAGAAAAGAAAGAAATTAACTAAAGATAGAATGAGAAAAGGTATGATTGCTAGAATGAAAGACATCAAGAAGGAAAGAAAGAAACTAGAGATAGAATGAGAGAAGGTATGAAAGCTAGAAATAAAGATATCAAGAAAGAAAGAAAGAAAGAAACTAAAGATAGAATGAGAGAAGGTATGAAACCTTGAATGATAGATATCAATAATGAAAGAAAGAAAGAAACACACTAAAGATAGAATGAGAGAATGAATAAAAGCTAGAATGAAACACATCAAGAAAGAAAGAAAAAAAATAAAGATAGAATGAGAGAAGGTATGAAAGCTAGAATGAAATACATCAAGAATGAAAGAAACAAACAAAGAATTTAACTAAAGATAGAAGGAGAGAAGGTATGTAAGCTACAATGAAAGCTATCAAGAAAGAAAGAAAGAAACATATAAACATACTAAAGATTGAATAGAGGTATGAAAAGAATAATGAAAGATATCAAGAAAGAAAGAAAGAAAGAAACTAAAAAGAATAAGAAAAGGTATGAAAGCTAGAATGAAAGACATCAAGAAAGAAAGAAAAAAATAAAGATAGAATGAGAGAAAGTATGAAAGCTAGAATGAAAGATATCACGAAAGAAAGAAACAAACAAAGAAAGAAACTAAAGATAGAATGAGAGAAGGTATGAAAGCTAGAATGAAAGCTATCAAGAGACAAAGAAAGAAACAAATAAACAAACTAAAGATTGAATAGAGGTATGAAAGGAATAATGAAAGATATCAAAAAAGAAAGAAAAAAAGAAAGAAACTAAAATAGAATGAGAGAATGTATGAAAGCTAGAATGAAAGATATCACGAAAAAAAAAAAAGAAAGAAGAAACTAAAGATAGAATGAGAGAAGGTATGAAAGCTAGAATGAAAGCTATCAAGAAAGAAAGAAAGAAACAAATAAACAAACTAAAGATTGAATAGAGGTATGAAAGGAATAATGAAAGGTATCCAGAAAGAAAGAAAGAAAGAAACTAAAATAGAATAAGAAAAGGTATGAAAGCTAGAATGAAAGACATCAAGAAATAAAGGAAGAAAGATACCAAAGATAGAATGGGAGAAGGTATGAAAGCTAGAATGAAAGATATAAAGAATGAAAGAAAGAAAGAAATTAACAAACGAAAGAATGAGAGAAGGTACGAAAAGAATAATGAAAGATATCAAGAAAGAAAGAAAGAAACTAAAGATAGAATGAGAGAAGGTATGAAAGCTAGAATGAAAGACATCAACAAAGAAAGAAATAAAAATACAAAAGCTAGAATGAGAGAAGGTATGAAATCTAGATTGAAAGATATCAAGAAAGAAAGAAAGAAACTTCAGATTGAATGAGAGAAGGTATGAAAGCTAGTATTATAGATATCAAGAAAGAAAGAAACAAAGAATGAAAGAAACTAAAGATAGAATGAGAGAAGGTATGAAAGCTAGAATGAAAGACATCAAGAAAGAATGGAAGAAAGTTACCACAGATAGAACGAGAGAAGATATGAAAGCTAGAATGAAAGCTATCAAAAAAGAAAGAAATAAACTAAAATAGATTGAGAGAATATATGAATGCTAGAATGAAAGACATCAAGAAGGAAAGGAAGAAAGATACCAAAGATAGAATGAGAGAAGGTATGAAAGCTAAAATGAAAGATATCAAGAATGAAAGAAAGAAAGAAATTAACAAACGATAGAATGAGAGAAGGTATGAAAGCTAAAATGAAAGATATCAAGAATGAAAGAAAGAAAGAAATTAACAAACGATAGAATGAGAGAAGGTATGAAAGGAATAATGAAAGATATCAAGAAAGAAAAAAAGTAAAGATAGAATGAGAGAAGGTATGAAAGATAGAATGAAAGATATCAAGAAAGAAAGAAAGAAAGAAAGAAAGAAACTAAAGCTAGAATGAGAGAAGGTATGAAAGCTAGAATGAAAGACATCAAGAAAGAAAGAAAGAAAGAAACTAAAGATAGAATGAGAGAAGGTATGAAAGCTAGAATGAAAGATATCAAGAAAGAAAGAAACTAAAGATAGAATGAGAGAAGGTATGAAAGCTAGAATGAAAGATATGAAGAAAGAAATAAACAAAGAAAGAAAGAAACTAAAGATAGAATGAGAGAAGGTATGAAAGCTACAATGAAAGACATCAAAGAAGAAAGAGAGAAAGAAATTAACTAAAGATAGAATGAGAGAAGGTATGAAAAGTAGAATGAAAGATATCAAGAAAGAAAGAAAGAAACTAAAGATAGAATGAGAGAAGTTATGAAAGCTAGAATCAAAGTTATCAAGAAAGAAAGAAATAAACAAACTAAAGATAGAATGAGAAGGAATAAAAGCTAGAATGAAAGACATGAAGAAAGAAAGAAAAAAATAAAGATAGAATGAGAGAAAGTATGAAAGCTAGAATGAAAGATATCACGAAAGAAAGAAACAAAGAAAGAAAGAAACTAAAGATAGAATGAGAGAAGGTAAGAAAGCTAGAATGAAAGACATCAAGAAAGAAAGAAAGAAACTAGAGATAGAATGAGAGAAGCTAGAATGAAAGCTATCAAGAAAGAAAGAAAGAAACAAACAAACTAAGGATAGAATGAGATCAGGAATAAAAGCTAGAATGAAAGACATCATGAAAGAAAGAAAAAATAGAGATAGAATGAGAGAAAGTATGAAAGCTATAATGAAAGATATCAAGAAAGAAACAAACAAAGAAAGAAAGAAACTTCAGATTGAATGAGAGAAGGTATGAAAGCTAGTATTATAGATAGAAGGAAAGAAAGAAACAAAGAATGAATGAAACTAAAGATAGAATGAGAGAAGGTATGAAAGCTAGAATGAAAGACATCAAGAAAGGAAGAAAGTTACCACAGATAGAACGAGAGAAGATATGAAAGCTAGAATGAAAGCTATCAAAAAAGAAAGAAATAAACTAAAATAGATTGAGTGAATATATGAATGCTAGAATGAAAGACATCAAGAAGGAAAGGAAGAAGGATACCAAAGATAGAATGAGAGAAGGTATGAAAGCTAAAATGGAAGATATCAAGAATGAAAGAAAAAAGAAATTAACAAGCGATAGAATGAGAGAAGGTATGAAAGCTAAAATGAAAGATATCAAGAATGAAAGAAGGAAAGAAATTAACAAACGATAGAATGAGAGAAGGTATGAAAGGAATAATGAAAGATATCAAGAAAGAAAGAAAAAAGTAAAGGTAGAATGAGAGAAGGTATGAAAGATAGAATGAAAGATATCAAGAAAGAAAGAAAGAAAGAAAGAAAGAAACTAAAGCTAGAATGAGAGAAGGTATGAAAGCTAGAATGAAAGACATCAAGAAAGAAAGAAAGAAAGAAAGAATCTAAAGATAGAATGAGAGAAGGTATGAAAGCTAGAATGAAAGATATCAAGAAAGAAAGAAAATAAAGCTAGAATGAGAGAAGGTATGAAAGCTAGAATGAAAGACATCAAAGAAGAAAGAAAGAAAGAAATTAACTAAAGATAGAATGAGAGAAGGTATGAAAAGTAGAATGAAAGATATCAAGAAAGAAAGAAAGAAACTAAAGATAGAATGAGAGAAGTTATGAAAGCTAGAATGAAAGTTATCAAGAAAGAAAGAAATAAACAAATTAAGATAGAATGAGAAGGAATAAAAGCTAGAATGGAAGACATGAAGAAAGAAAGAAAAAAATAAAGATAGTATGAGAGAAAGTATGAAAGCTAGAATGAAAGATATCACGAAAGTAAGAAACAAAGAAAGAAAGAAACTAAAGACAGAATGAGAGAAGGTATGAAAGCTTGAATGAAAAACATCAAGAATGAAAGAAATAACGAATATAACTAAAGATAGAATGGGAGAAGGTATGAAAGCTAGAATGAAAGATATCAAGAATGAAAGAAAGAAATTAACAAACGATAGAATGAGAGAAGGTATGAAAGGAATAATGAAAGATATCAAGAAAGAAAGAAAAAAAAATAAAGATAGAATGAGAGAAGGTATGAAAGCTAGAATGAAAGATATCAAGAAAGAAAGAAACAAAGAAAGAAAGAAACTAAAGATAGAATGAGAGAAGGTATGAAAGCTAGAATGAAATACATCAAGAAAGAAAGAAAGAAAGAAATAAACTAAAGATAGAATGAGAGAAGGTATGAAAGCAAGAATGAAAGACATCAAGAAAGAAATAAACTAAAGATAGAATGAGAGAAGGTATTTAAGCTAGAATGAAAGATATGAAGAAAGAAACAAAGTAAGAAAGATAGAAACTAAAGATAGAATGAGAGAAGGTATGAAAGCTAGAATGAAAGACATCAACAAAGAAAGAAATAAAAATACTAAAGCTAGAATGAGAGAAGGTATGAAATCTAGATTGAAAGATATCAAGAATGAAAGAAAGAAAGAAAAATAACTAAAGATAGAATGAGAGAAGTTATGAAAGCTAGAATGAAAGACATCAAGAAAGAAAGAAAGAAACTTCAGATTGAATGAGAGAAGGTATGAAAGCTTGTATTATAGATATCAAGAAAGAAAGAAACAAAGAATGAAAGAAACTAAAGATAGAATGAGAGAAGGTATAAAAGCTAGAATGAAAGACATCAAGAAAGAAAGGAAGAAAGATACCACAGATAGAATGAGAGAAGTTATGAAAGCTAGAATGAAAGCTACCAAGAACGAAAGAAAGAAACATATAAACATACTAAAGATTTAATTGAGGTATGAAAAGAATAATGAAAGATATCAAGAAAGAAAGAAAGAAAGAAACTAAAATAGAATAAGAAAAGGTATGAAAGCTAGAATGAAAGACATCAAGAAAGAAAGAAAAAAATAAAGATAGAATGAGAGAAAGTATGAAAGCTAGAATGAAAGATATCACGAAAGAAAGAAACAAAGAAAGAAAGAAACTAAAGATAGAATGAGAGAAGGTATGAAAGCAATAATAAAAGCTATCAAGAGACAAAGAAAGAAACAAATAAACAAACTAAAGATTGAATAGAGGTATGAAAGGAATAATGAAAGATATCAAAAAAGAAAGAAAGAAAGAAAGAAACTAAAATAGAATTAGAGAATGTATGAAAGCTAGAATGAAAGATATCACGAAAAAAAACAAAGAAAGAAGAAACTAAAGATAGAATGAGAGAAGGTATGAAAGCTAGAATGAAAGGTATCAAGAAAGAAAGAAAGAAACAAATAAACAAACTAAAGATTGAATAGAGGTATGAAAGGAATAATGAAAGATATCCAGAAAGAAAGAAAGAAAGAAACTAAAATAGAATAAAAAAAGGTATGAAAGCTAGAATGAAAGACATCAAGAAAGAAAGGAAGAAAGATACCAAAGATAGAATGGGAGAAGGTATGAAAGCTAGAATGAAAGATATAAAGAATGAAAGAAAGAAAGAAATTAACAAACGAAAGAATGAGAGAAGGTACGAAAAGAATAATGAAAGATATCAAGAAAGAAAGAAAGAAACTAAAGATAGAATGAGAGAAGGTATGAAAGCTAGAATGAAAGACATGAAGAGAGAAAGAAACTAAAGATAGAATGAGAGATGGTATGAAAGCTGGAATGAAAGATATGAAGAAAGAAACAAACAAACAAAGAAAGAAACTAAAGATAGAATGAGAGAAGGTATGAAAGCTAGAATGAAAGACATCAACAAAGAAAGAAATAAAAATACAAAAGCTAGAATGAGAGAAGGTATGAAATCTAGATTGAAAGATATCAAGAAAGAAAGAAAGAAACTTCAGATTGAATGAGAGAAGGTATGAAAGCTAGTATTATAGATATGAAGAAAGAAAGAAAGAAAGAATGAAAGAAACTAAAGATAGAATGAGAGAAGGTATGAAAGCTAGAATGAAAGACATCAAGAAAGAAAGGAAGAAAGTTACCACAGATAGAACGAGAGAAGATATGAAAGCTAGAATGAAAGCTATCAAAAAACAAAGAAATAAACGAAAATAGATTGAGAGAATATATGAATGCTAGAATGAAAGACATCAAGAAGGAAAGGAAGAAAGATACCAAAGATAGAATGAGAGAAGGTATGAAAGCTAAAATGCAAGATATCAAGAATGAAAGAAAGAAAGAAATTAACAAACGATAGAATGAGAGAAGGTATGAAAGCTAAAATGAAAGATATCAAGAATGAAAGAAAGAAAGAAATTAACAAACGATAGAATGAGAGAAGGTATGAAAGGAAAAATGAAAGATATCAAGAAAGAAAGAAAAAAAGTAAAGATAGAATGAGAGAAGGTATGAAAGATAGAATGAAAGATATCAAGTAAGAAAGAAAGAAAGAAAGAAAGAAAGAAAGAAACTAAAGCTAGAATGAGAGAAGGTATGAAAGCTAGAATGAAAGACATCAAGAAAGAAAGAAAGAAACTAAAGATAGAATGAGAGAAGGTATGAAAGCTAGAATGAAAGATATGAAGAAAGAAAGAAACTAAAGATAGAATGAGAGAAGGTATGAAAGCTAGAATGAAAGATATGAAGAAAGAAATAAACAAAAAGAAAGAAACTAAAGATAGAATGAGAGAAGGTATGAAAGCTACAATGAAAGACATCAAGGAAGAAAGAGAGAAAGAAATTAACTAAAAATAGAATGAGAGAAGGTATGAAAAGTAGAATGAAAGATATCAAGAAAGAAAGAAAGAAACTAAAGATAGAATGAAAGAAGTTATGAAAGCTAGAATCAAAGTTATCAAGAAAGAAAGAAATAAACAAACTAAAGATAGAATGAGAAGGAATAAAAGCTAGAATGAAAGACATGAAGAAAGAAAGAAAAAAATAAAGATAGAATGAGAGAAAGTATGAAAGCTAGAATGAAAGATATCACGAAAGAAAGAAACAAAGAAAGAAAGAAACTAAAGATAGAATGAGAGAAGGTAAGAAAGCTAGAATGAAAGACATCAAGAAAGAAAGAAAGAAACTAGAGATAGAATGAGAGAAGCTAGAATGAAAGCTATCAAGAAAGAAAGAAAGAAACAAACAAACTAAGGATAGAATGAGAGAAGGAATAAAAGCTAGAATGAAAGACATCATGAAAGAAAGAAAAAAATAGAGAGAGAATGAGAGAAAGTATGAAAGCTAGAATGAAAGATATCAAGAAAGAAACAAACAAAGAAAGAAAGAAACTAAAGATAGAATGAGAGAAGGTATGAAAGCTAGAATGAAAGACATCAAGAAAGAAAGAAAGAAAGAAAGAAACTAAAGATAGAATGAGAGAAGGTAAGAAAGCTAGAATGAAAGACATCAAGAAAGAAAGAAAGAAACTAGAGATAGAATGAGAGAAGGTATGAAAGCTGGAATGAAAGCTATCAAGAAAGAAAGAAAGAAACAAACAAACTAAGGATAGAATGTGAAAAGGAATAAAAGTTAGAATGAAAGACATCAAGAAAGAAAGAAAAAAAATTAGAGATAGAATGAGAGAAAGTATGAAAGCAAGAATGAAAGATATCAAGAAAGAAAGAAAGAAAGAAACTAAAGATAGAATGAGAGAATGTATGAAAGCTAGAATGAAAGACATCAAGAAAGAAAGAAAGAAAGAAAGAAACTAAAGATAGAATGAGAGAAGGTATGAAAACTAGAATGAAAGACATCAAGAAAGAAAGAAAGAAACTAAAGATAGAATGAGAGAAGGTGTGAGAGCTAGAATGAAAGATATCAAGAAAAGAAAGAAATTAACTAAAGATAGAATGAGAAAAGGTATGATTGCTAGAATGAAAGACATCAAGAAGGAAAGAAAGAAACTAGAGATAGAATGAGAGAAGGTATGAAAGCTAGAAATAAAGATATCAAGAAAGAAAGAAAGAAAGAAGCTAAAGATAGAATGAGAGAAGGTATGAAACCTTGAATGATAGATATCAATAATGAAAGAAAGAAAGAAATTAACTAAAGATAGATTGAGAGAAGGTATGAAAGCTAGAATAAAAACTATCAAGAAAGAAAGAAAGAAAGAAACACACTAAAGATAGAATGAGAGAATGAATAAAAGCTAGAATGAAACACATTAAGAAAGAAAGAAAAAAAATAAAGATAGAATGAGAGAAGGTATGAAAGCTAGAATGAAATACATCAAGAATGAAAGAAATAAAGAATTTAACTAAAGATAGAAGGAGAGAAGGTATGAAAGCTACAATGAAAGCTATCAAGAAAGAAAGAAAGAAAGAAACTAAAAAAGAATAAGAAAAGGTATGAAAGCTAGAATGAAAGACATCAAGAAAGAAAGAAAAAAAATAAAGATAGAATGAGAGAAAGTATGAAAGCTAGAATGAAAGATATCACGAAAGAAAGAAACAAAGAAAGAAAGAAACTAAAGATAGAATGAGAGAAGGTATGAAAGCTAGAATGAAAGCTATCAAGAGACAAAGAAAGAAACAAATAAACAAACTAAAGATTGAATAGAGGTATGAAAGGAATAATGAAAGATATCAAAAAAGAAAGAAAGAAAGAAAGAAACTAAAGATAGAATGAGAGAATGTATGAAAGCTAGAATGAAAGCTATCAAGAAAGAAAGAAAGAAACAAATAAACAAACTAAAGATTGAATAGAGGTATGAAAGAAATAATGAAAGATATCCAGAAAGAAAGAAAGAAAGAAACTAAAATAGAATAAGAAAATGTATGAAAGCTAGAATGAAAGACATCAAGAAAGAAAGGAAGAAAGATACCAAAGATAGAATGGGAGAAGGTATGAAAGCTAGAATGAAAGATATCAAGAATGAAAGAAAGAAAGAAATTAACAAACGAAAGAATGAGAGAAGGTATGAAAGGAATAATGAAAGATATCAAGAAAGAAAGAAAGAAACTAAAGATAGAATAAGAGAAGGTATGAAAGCTAGAATGAAAGACATCAAGAAAGAAAGAAACTAAAGATAGAATGAGAGATGGTATGAAAGCTGGAATGAAAGATATGAAGAAAGAAACAAACAAAGAAAGAAAGAAACTAAAGATAGAATGAGAGAAGGTATGAAAGCTAGAATGAAAGACATCAACAAAGAAAGAAATAAAAATACAAAAGCTAGAATGAGAGAAGGTATGAAATCTAGATTGAAAGATATCAAGAAAGAAAGAAAGAAACTTCAGATTGAATGAGAGAAGGTATGAAAGCTAGTATTATAGATATGAAGAAAGAAAGAAACAAAGAATGAAAGAAACTAAAGATAGAATGAGAGAAGGTATGAAAGCTAGAATGAAAGACATCAAGAAAGAAAGGAAGAAAGTTACCACAGATAGAACGAGAGAAGATATGAAAGCTAGAATGAAAGCTATCAAAAAAGAAAGAAATAAACGAAAATAGATTGAGAGAATATATGAATGCTAGAATGAAAGACATCAAGAAGGAAAGGAAGAAAGATACCAAAGATAGAATGAGAGAAGGTATGAAAGCTAAAATGAAAGCTATCAAAAAAGAAAGAAAGAAACGAAAATAGATTGAGAGAATATATGAATGCTAGAATGAAAGACATCAAGAAGGAAAGGAAGAAAGATACCAAAGATAGAATGAGAGAAGGTATGAAAGCTAAAATGAAAGATATCAAGAATGAAAGAAAGAAAGAAATTAACAAACGATAGAATGAGAGAAGGTATGAAAGCTAAAATGAAAGATATCAAGAATGAAAGAAAGAAAGAAATTAACAAACGATAGAATGAGAGAAGGTATGAAAGGAATAATGAAAGATATCAAGAAAGAAAGAAAAAAAGTAAAGATAGAATGAGAGAAGGTATGAAAGATAGAATGAAAGATATCAAGAAAGAAAGAAAGAAAGAAAGAAACTAAAGCTAGAATGAGAGAAGGTATGAAAGCTAGAATGAAAGACATCAAGAAAGAAAGAAAGAAACAAACTAAAGATAGAATGAGAAGGAATAAAAGCTAGAATGAAAGACATGAAGAAAGAAAGAAAAAATAAAGATAGAATGAGAGAAAGTATGAAAGCTAGAATGAAAGATATCACGAAAGAAAGAAACAAAGAAAGAAAGAAACTAAAGATAGAATCAGAGAAGGTAAGAAAGCTAGAATGAAAGACATCAAGAAAGAAAGAAAGAAACTAGAGATAGAATGAGAGAAGCTAGAATGAAAGCTATCAAGAAAGAAAGAAAGAAACAAACAAACTAAGGATAGAATGAGAGAAGGAATAAAACCTAGAATGAAAGACATCATGAAAGAAAGAAAAAAATAGAGATAGAATGAGAGAAAGTATAAAAGCTAGAATGAAAGATATCAAGAAAGAAACAAACAAAGAAAGAAAGAAACTAAAGATAGAATGAGAGAATTTATGAAAGCTAGAATGAAAGCTATCAAGAGACAAAGAAAGAAACAAATAAACAAGCTAAAGATTGAATAGAGGTATGAAAGGAATAATGAAAGATATCAAAAAAGAAAGAAAGAAAGAAAGAAACTAAAGATAGAATGAGAGAAGGAATGAAAGCTAGAATGAAAGCTATCAAGAAAGAAAGAAAGAAACAAATAAAAAAACTAAAGATTGAATAGAGGTATGAAAGGAATAATGAAAGATATCCAGAAAGAAAGAAAAAAAGAAACTAAAATAGAATAAGAAAAGGTATGAAAGATAGAATGAAAGACATCAAGAAAGAAAGGAAGAAAGATACCAAAGATAGAATGGGAGAAGGTATGAAAGCTAGAATGAAAGATATCAAGAATGAAAGAAAGAAAGAAATTAACAAACGAAAGAATGAGAGAAGGTATGAAAGGAATAATGAAAGATATCAAGAAAGAAAGAAAGAAACTAAAGATAGAATGAGAGAAGGTATGAAAGCTAGAATGAAAGACATCAAGAAAGAAAGAAACTAAAGATAGAATGAGAGATGGTATGAAAGCTGGAATGAAAGATATGAAGAAAGAAACAAACAAAGAAAGAAAGAAACTAAAGATAGAATGAGAGAAGGTATGAAAGCTAGAATGAAAGACATCAACAAAGAAAGAAATAAAAATACAAAAGCTAGAATGAGAGAAGGTATGAAATCTAGATTGAAAGATATCAAGAAAGAAAGAAAGAAACTTCAGATTGAATGAGAGAAGGTATGAAAGCTAGTATTATAGATATGAAGAAAGAAAGAAAGAAAGAATGAAAGAAACTAAAGATAGAATGAGAGAAGGTATGAAAGCTAGAATGAAAGACATCAAGAAAGAAAGGAAGAAAGTTACCACAGATAGAACGAGAGAAGATATGAAAGCTAGAATGAAAGCTATCAAAAAACAAAGAAATAAACGAAAATAGATTGAGAGAATATATGAATGCTAGAATGAAAGACATCAAGAAGGAAAGGAAGAAAGATACCAAAGATAGAATGAGAGAAGGTATGAAAGCTAAAATGCAAGATATCAAGAATGAAAGAAAGAAAGAAATTAACAAACGATAGAATGAGAGAAGGTATGAAAGCTAAAATGAAAGATATCAAGAATGAAAGAAAGAAAGAAATTAACAAACGATAGAATGAGAGAAGGTATGAAAGGAATAATGAAAGATATCAAGAAAGAAAGAAAAAAAGTAAAGATAGAATGAGAGAAGGTATGAAAGATAGAATGAAAGATATCAAGTAAGAAAGAAAGAAACAAAGAAAGAAACTAAAGCTAGAATGAGAGAAGGTATGAAAGCTAGAATGAAAGACATCAAGAAAGAAAGAAAGAAACTAAAGATAGAATGAGAGAATGTATGAAAGCTAGAATGAAAGATATCAAGAAAGAAAGAAACTAAAGATAGAATGAGAGAAGGTATGAAAGCTAGAATGAAAGATATGAAGAAAGAAATAAACAAAGAAAGAAAGAAACTAAAGATAGAATGAGAGAAAGTATGAAAGCTACAATGAAAGACATCAAGGAAGAAAGAGAGAAAGAAATTAACTAAAAATAGAATGAGAGAAGGTATGAAAAGTAGAATGAAAGATATCAAGAAAGAAAGAAAGAAACTAAAGATAGAATGAAAGAAGTTATGAAAGCTAGAATCAAAGTTATCAAGAAAGAAAGAAATAAACAAACTAAAGATAGAATGAGAAGGAATAAAAGCTAGAATGAAAGACATGAAGAAAGAAAGAAAAAAATAAAGATAGAATGAGAGAAAGTATGAAAGCTAGAATGAAAGATATCACGAAAGAAAGAAACAAAGAAAGAAAGAAACTAAAGATAGAATGAGAGAAGGTAAGAAAGCTAGAATGAAAGACATCAAGAAAGAAAGAAAGAAACTAGAGATAGAATGAGAGAAGCTAGAATGAAAGCTATCAAGAAAGAAAGAAAGAAACAAACAAACTAAGGATAGAATGAGAGAAGGAATAAAAGCTAGAATGAAAGACATCATGAAAGAAAGAAAAAAATAGAGAGAGAATGAGAGAAAGTATGAAAGCTAGAATGAAAGATATCAAGAAAGAAACAAACAAAGAAAGAAAGAAACTAAAGATAGAATGAGAGAAGGTATGAAAGCTAGAATGAAAGACATCAAGAAAGAAAGAAAGAAAGAAAGAAACTAAAGATAGAATGAGAGAAGGTAAGAAAGCTAGAATGAAAGACATCAAGAAAGAAAGAAAGAAACTAGAGATAGAATGAGAGAAGGTATGAAAGCTGGAATGAAAGCTATCAAGAAAGAAAGAAAGAAACAAACAAACTAAGGATAGAATGTGAAAAGGAATAAAAGTTAGAATGAAAGACATCA
This sequence comes from Intellagama lesueurii, assembly GCA_037013535.1. Lineage (NCBI taxonomy): Eukaryota > Metazoa > Chordata > Lepidosauria > Squamata > Agamidae > Intellagama > Intellagama lesueurii. The sequence continues at coordinate 9,620,396 of JBAJHW010000013.1, forward strand.
AGAAAGAAAGAAAAAAAATTAGAGATAGAATGAGAGAAAGTATGAAAGCTAGAATGAAAGATATCAAGAAAGAAAGAAAGAAAGAAACTAAAGATAGAATTAGAGAATGTATGAAAGCTAGAATGAAAGACATCAAGAAAGAAAGAAAGAAAGAAATAAACGAAAGATAGAATGAGAGAAGGTATGAAAACTAGAATGAAAGACATCAAGAAAGAAAGAAAGAAACTAAAGATAGAATGAGAGAAGGTGTGAGAGCTAGAATGAAAGATATCAAGAAAAGAAAGAAATTAACTAAAGATAGAATGAGAAAAGGTATGATTGCTAGAATGAAAGACATCAAGAAGGAAAGAAAGAAACTAGAGATAGAATGAGAGAAGGTATGAAAGCTAGAAATAAAGATATCAAGAAAGAAAGAAAGAAAGAAGCTAAAGATAGAATGAGAGAAGGTATGAAACCTTGAATGATAGATATCAATAATGAAAGAAAGAAAGAAATTAACTAAAGATAGATTGAGAGAAGGTATGAAAGCTAGAATAAAAACTGTCAAGAAAGAAAGAAAGAAAGAAACACACTAAAGATAGAATGAGAGAATGAATAAAAGCTAGAATGAAACACATTAAGAAAGAAAGAAAAAAAATAAAGATAGAATGAGAGAAGGTATGAAAGCTACAATGAAAGCTATCAAGAAAGAAAGAAAGAAACATATAAACATAGTAAAGATTGAATATAGGTATGAAAAGAATAATGAAAGATATCAAGAAAGAAAGAGAGAAAGAAACTAAAAAAGAATAAGAAAAGGTATGAAAGCTAGAATGAAAGACATCAAGAAAGAAAGAAAAAAAATAAAGATAGAATGAGAGAAAGTATGAAAGCTAGAATGAAAGATATCACGAAAGAAAGAAACAAAGAAAGAAAGAAACTAAAGATAGAATGAGAGAAGGTATGAAAGCTAGAATGAAAGCTATCAAGAGACAAAGAAAGAAACAAATAAACAAACTAAAGATTGAATAGAGGTATGAAAGGAATAATGAAAGATATCAAAAAAGAAAGAAAGAAAGAAAGAAACTAAAGATAGAATGAGAGAAGGTATGAAAGCTAGAATGAAAGCTATCAAGAAAGAAAGAAAGAAACAAATAAACAAACTAAAGATTGAATAGAGGTATGAAAGGAATAATGAAAGATATCCAGAAAGAAAGAAAGGAAGAAACTAAAATAGAATAAGAAAAGGTATGAAAGCTAGAATGAAAGACATCAAGAAAGAAAGGAAGAAAGATACCAAAGATAGAATGGGAGAAGGTATGAAAGCTAGAATGAAAGATATCAAGAATGAAAGAAAGAAAGAAATTAACAAACGAAAGAATGAGAGAAGGTATGAAAGGAATAATGAAAGATATCAAGAAAGAAAGAAAGAAACTAAAGATAGAATAAGAGAAGGTTTGAAAGCTAGAATGAAAGACATCAAGAAAGAAAGAAACTAAAGATAGAATGAGAGATGGTATGAAAGCTGGAATGAAAGATATGAAGAAAGAAACAAACAAAGAAAGAAAGAAACTAAAGATAGAATGAGAGAAGGTATGAAAGCTAGAATGAAAGACATCAACAAAGAAAGAAATAAAAATACAAAAGCTAGAATGAGAGAAGGTATGAAATCTAGATTGAAAGATATCAAGAAAGAAAGAAAGAAACTTCAGATTGAATGAGAGAAGGTATGAAAGCTAGTATTATAGATATGAAGAAAGAAAGAAACAAAGAATGAAAGAAACTAAAGATAGAATGAGAGAAGGTATGAAAGCTAGAATGAAAGACATCAAGAAAGAAAGGAAGAAAGTTACCACAGATAGAACGAGAGAAGATATGAAAGCTAGAATGAAAGCTATCAAAAAAGAAAGAAATAAACGAAAATAGATTGAGAGAATATATGAATGCTAGAATGAAAGACATCAAGAAGGAAAGGAAGAAAGATACCAAAGATAGAATGAGAGAAGGTATGAAAGCTAAAATGAAAGCTATCAAAAAAGAAAGAAATAAACGAAAATAGATTGAGAGAATATATGAATGTTAGAATGAAAGACATCAAGAAGGAAAGGAAGAAAGATACCAAAGATAGAATGAGAGAAGGTATGAAAGCTAAAATGAAAGATATCAAGAATGAAAGAAAGAAATAAATTAACAAACGATAGAATGAGAGAAGGTATGAAAGCTAAAATGAAAGATATCAAGAATGAAAGAAAGAAAGAAATTAACAAACGATAGAATGAGAGAAGGTATGAAAGGAATAATGAAAGATATCAAGAAAGAAAGAAAAAAAGTAAAGATAGAATAAGAGAAGGTATGAAAGATAGAATGAAAGATATCAAGAAAGAAAGAAAGAAAGAAAGAAACTAAAGCTAGAATGAGAGAAGGTATGAAAGCTAGAATGAAAGACATCAAGAAAGAAAGAAAGAAACTAAAGATAGAATGAGAGAAGGTATGAAAGTTAGAATGAAAGATATCAAGAAAGAAAGAAACTAAAGATAGAATGAGAGAAGGTATGAAAGCTAGAATGAAAGATATGAAGAAAGAAATAAACAAAGAAAGAAAGAAAGTAAAGATAGAATGAGAGAAGGTATAAAATCTACAATGAAAGACATCAAGGAAGAAAGAGAGAAAGAAATTAACTAAAAATAGAATGAGAGAAGGTATGAAAAGTAGAATGAAATATATGAAGAAAGAAAGAAAGAAACTAAAGATAGAATGAGAGAAGTTATGAAAGCTTGAATCAAAGTTATCAAGAAAGAAAGAAATAAACAAACTAAAGATAGAATGAGAAGGAATAAAAGCTAGAATGAAAGACATGAAGAAAGAAAGAAAAAAATAAAGATAGAATGAGAGAAAGTATGAAAGCTAGAATGAAAGATATCACGAAAGAAAGAAACAAAGAAAGAAAGAAACTAAAGATAGAATCAGAGAAGTTAAGAAAGCTAGAATGAAAGACATCAAGAAAGAAAGAAAGAAACTAGAGATAGAATGAGAGAAGCTAGAATGAAAGCTATCAAGAAAGAAAGAAAGAAACAAACAAACTAAGGATAGAATGAGAGAAGGAATAAAAGCTAGAATGAAAGACATCATGAAAGAAAGAAAAAAATAGAGATAGAATGAGAGAAAGTATGAAAGCTAGAATGAAAGACATCAAGAAAGAAAGAAAGAAAGAAAGAAACTAAAGATAGAATGAGAGAAGGTAAGAAAGCTAGAATGAAAGACATCAAGAAAGAAAGAAAGAAACTAGAGATAGAATGAGAGAAGGTATGAAAGCTGGAATGAAAGCTATCAAGAAAGAAAGAAAGAAACAAACAAACTAAGGATAGAATGTGAAAAGGAATAAAAGTTAGAATGAAAGACATCAAGAAAGAAAGAAAAAAATTAGAGATAGAATGAGAGAAAGTATGAAAGCTAGAATGAAAGATATCAAGAAAGAAAGAAAGAAAGAAACTAAAGATAGAATGAGAGAATGTATGAAAGCTAGAATGAAAGACATCAAGAAAGAAAGAAAGAAAGAAAGAAATAAACTAAAGATAGAATGAGAGAAGGTATGAAAACTAGAATGAAAGACATCAAGAAAGAAAGAAAGAAACTAAAGATAGAATGAGAGAAGGTGTGAGAGCTAGAATGAAAGATATCAAGAAAAGAAAGAAATTAACTAAAGATAGAATGAGAAAAGGTATGATTGCTAGAATGAAAGACATCAAGAAGGAAAGAAAGAAACTAGAGATAGAATGAGAGAAGGTATGAAAGCTAGAAATAAAGATATCAAGAAACAAAGAAAGAAAGAAACTAAAGATAGAATGAGAGAAGGTATGAAACCTTGAATGATAGATATCAATAATGAAAGAAAGAAAGAAACACACTAAAGATAGAATGAGAGAATGAATAAAAGCTAGAATGAAACACATCAAGAAAGAAAGAAAAAAAATAAAGATAGAATGAGAGAAGGTATGAAAGCTAGAATGAAATACATCAAGAATGAAAGAAATAAAGAATTTAACTAAAGATAGAAGGGGAGAAGGTATGAAAGCTACAATGAAAGCTATCAAGAAAGAAAGAAAAAAACATATAAACATACTAAAGATTGAATAGAGGTATGAAAAGAATAATGAAAGATATCAAGAAAGAAAGAAAGAAAGAAACTAAAAAAGAATAAGAAAAGGTATGAAAGCTAGAATGAAAGACATCAAGAAAGAAAGAAAAAAATAAAGATAGAATGAGAGAAAGTATGAAAGCTAGAATGAAAGATATCACGAAAGAAAGAAACAAACAAAGAAAGAAACTAAAGATAGAATGAGAGAAGGTATGAAAGCTAGAATGAAAGCTATCAAGAGACAAAGACAGAAACAAATAAACAAACTAAAGATTGAATAGAGGTATGAAAGGAATAATGAAAGATATCAAAAAAGAAAGAAAAAAAGAAAGAAACTAAAATAGAATGAGAGAATGTATGAAAGCTAGAATGAAAGATATCACGAAAAAAAAAAAGAAAGAAGAAACTAAAGATAGAATGAGAGAAGGTATGAAAGCTAGAATGAAAGCTATCAAGAAAGAAAGAAAGAAACAAATAAACAAACTAAAGATTGAATAGAGGTATGAAAGGAATAATGAAAGGTATCCAGAAAGAAAGAAAGAAAGAAAGAAACTAAAATAGAATAAGAAAAGGTATGAAAGCTAGAATGAAAGACATCAAGAAAGAAAGGAAGAAAGATACCAAAGATAGAATGGGAGAAGGTATGAAAGCTAGAATGAAAGATATAAAGAATGAAAGAAAGAAAGAAATTAACAAACGAAAGAATGAGAGAAGGTACGAAAAGAATAATGAAAGATATCAAGAAAGAAAGAAAGAAACTAAAGATAGAATGAGAGAAGGTATGAAAGCTAGAATGAAAGACATCAAGAGAGAAAGAAACTAAAGATAGAATGAGAGATGGTATGAAAGCTGGAATGAAAGATATGAAGAAAGAAACAAACAAACAAAGAAAGAAACTAAAGATAGAATGAGAGAAGGTATGAAAGCTAGAATGAAAGACATCAACAAAGAAAGAAATAAAAATACAAAAGCTAGAATGAGAGAAGGTATGAAATCTAGATTGAAAGATATCAAGAAAGAAAGAAAGAAACTTCAGATTGAATGAGAGAAGGTATGAAAGCTAGTATTATAGATATCAAGAAAGAAAGAAACAAAGAATGAAAGAAACTAAAGATAGAATGAGAGAAGGTATGAAAGCTAGAATGAAAGACATCAAGAAAGAATGGAAGAAAGTTACCACAGATAGAACGAGAGAAGATATGAAAGCTAGAATGAAAGCTATCAAAAAAGAAAGAAATAAACTAAAATAGATTGAGAGAATATATGAATGCTAGAATGAAAGACATCAAGAAGGAAAGGAAGAAAGATACCAAAGATAGAATGAGAGAAGGTATGAAAGCTAAAATGAAAGATATCAAGAATGAAAGCAAGAAAGAAATTAACAAACGATAGAATGAGAGAAGGTATGAAAGCTAAAATGAAAGATATCAAGAATGAAAGAAAGAAAGAAATTAACAAACGATAGAATGAGAGAAGGTATGAAAGCTAAAATGAAAGATATCAAGAATGAAAGAAAGAAAGAAATTAACAAACGATAGAATGAGAGAAGGTATGAAAGGAATAATGAAAGATATCAAGAAAGAAAGAAAAAAAGTAAAGATAGAATGAGAGAAGGTATGAAAGATAGAATGAAAGATATCAAGAAAGAAAGAAAGAAAGAAAGAAACTAAAGCTAGAATGAGAGAAGGTATGAAAGCTAGAATGAAAGACATCAAGAAAGAAAGAAAGAAAGAAACTAAAGCTAGAATGAGAGAAGGTATGAAAGCTAGAATGAAAGATATGAAGAAAGAAATAAACAAAGAAAGAAAGAAAGTAAAGATAGAATGAGAGAAGGTATGAAAGCTACAATGAAAGACATCAAGGAAGAAAGAGAGAAAGAAATTAACTAAAAATAGAATGAGAGAAGGTATGAAAAGTAGAATGAAAGATATGAAGAAAGAAAGAAAGAAACTAAAGATAGAATGAGAGAAGTTATGAAAGCTTGAATCAAAGTTATCAAGAAAGAAAGAAATAAACAAACTAAAGATAGAATGAGAAGGAATAAAAGCTAGAATGAAAGACATGACGAAAGAAAGAAAAAATAAAGATAGAATGAGAGAAAGTATGAAAGCTAGAATGAAAGATATCACGAAAGAAAGAAACAAAGAAAGAAAGAAACTAAAGATAGAATCAGAGAAGGTAAGAAAGCTAGAATGAAAGACATCAAGAAAGAAAGAAAGAAACTAGAGATAGAATGAGAGAAGCTAGAATGAAAGCTATCAAGAAAGAAAGAAAGAAACAAACAAACTAAGGATAGAATGAGAGAAGGAATAAAAGCTAGAATGAAAGACATCATGAAAGAAAGAAAAAAATAGAGATAGAATGAGAGAAAGTATAAAAGCTAGAATGAAAGATATCAAGAAAGAAACAAACAAAGAAAGAAAGAAACTAAAGATAGAATGAGAGAATTTATGAAAGCTAGAATGAAAGCTATCAAGAGACAAAGAAAGAAACAAATAAACAAGCTAAAGATTGAATAGAGGTATGAAAGGAATAATGAAAGATATCAAAAAAGAAAGAAAGAAAGAAACTAAAGATAGAATGAGAGAAGGAATGAAAGCTAGAATGAAAGCTATCAAGAAAGAAAGAAAGAAACAAATAAAAAAACTAAAGATTGAATCGAGGTATGAAAGGAATAATGAAAGATATCCAGAAAGAAAGAAAAAAAGAAACTAAAATAGAATAAGAAAAGGTATGAAAGATAGAATGAAAGACATCAAGAAAGAAAGGAAGAAAGATACCAAAGATAGAATGGGAGAAGGTATGAAAGCTAGAATGAAAGATATCAAGAATGAAAGAAAGAAAGAAATTAACAAACGAAAGAATGAGAGAAGGTATGAAAGGAATAATGAAAGATATCAAGAAAGAAAGAAAGAAACTAAAGATAGAATGAGAGAAGGTATGAAAGCTAGAATGAAAGACATCAAGAAAGAAAGAAACTAAAGATAGAATGAGAGATGGTATGAAAGCTGGAATGAAAGATATGAAGAAAGAAACAAACAAAGAAAGAAAGAAACTAAAGATAGAATGAGAGAAGGTATGAAAGCTAGAATGAAAGACATCAACAAAGAAAGAAATAAAAATACAAAAGCTAGAATGAGAGAAGGTATGAAATCTAGATTGAAAGATATCAAGAAAGAAAGAAAGAAACTTCAGATTGAATGAGAGAAGGTATGAAAGCTAGTATTATAGATATGAAGAAAGAAAGAAAGAAAGAATGAAAGAAACTAAAGATAGAATGAGAGAAGGTATGAAAGCTAGAATGAAAGACATCAAGAAAGAAAGGAAGAAAGTTACCACAGATAGAACGAGAGAAGATATGAAAGCTAGAATGAAAGCTATCAAAAAACAAAGAAATAAACGAAAATAGATTGAGAGAATATATGAATGCTAGAATGAAAGACATCAAGAAGGAAAGGAAGAAAGATACCAAAGATAGAATGAGAGAAGGTATGAAAGCTAAAATGCAAGATATCAAGAATGAAAGAAAGAAAGAAATTAACAAACGATAGAATGAGAGAAGGTATGAAAGCTAAAATGAAAGATATCAAGAATGAAAGAAAGAAAGAAATTAACAAACGATAGAATGAGAGAAGGTATGAAAGGAATAATGAAAGATATCAAGAAAGAAAGAAAAAAAGTAAAGATAGAATGAGAGAAGGTATGAAAGATAGAATGAAAGATATCAAGTAAGAAAGAAAGAAACAAAGAAAGAAACTAAAGCTAGAATGAGAGAAGGTATGAAAGCTAGAATGAAAGACATCAAGAAAGAAAGAAAGAAACTAAAGATAGAATGAGAGAATGTATGAAAGCTAGAATGAAAGATATCAAGAAAGAAAGAAACTAAAGATAGAATGAGAGAAGGTATGAAAGCTAGAATGAAAGATATGAAGAAAGAAATAAACAAAGAAAGAAAGAAACTAAAGATAGAATGAGAGAAGGTATGAAAGCTACAATGAAAGACATCAAGGAAGAAAGAGAGAAAGAAATTAACTAAAAATAGAATGAGAGAAGGTATGAAAAGTAGAATGAAAGATATCAAGAAAGAAAGAAAGAAACTAAAGATAGAATGAAAGAAGTTATGAAAGCTAGAATCAAAGTTATCAAGAAAGAAAGAAATAAACAAACTAAAGATAGAATGAGAAGGAATAAAAGCTAGAATGAAAGACATGAAGAAAGAAAGAAAAAAATAAAGATAGAATGAGAGAAAGTATGAAAGCTAGAATGAAAGATATCACGAAAGAAAGAAACAAAGAAAGAAAGAAACTAAAGATAGAATGAGAGAAGGTAAGAAAGCTAGAATGAAAGACATCAAGAAAGAAAGAAAGAAACTAGAGATAGAATGAGAGAAGCTAGAATGAAAGCTATCAAGAAAGAAAGAAAGAAACAAACAAACTAAGGATAGAATGAGAGAAGGAATAAAAGCTAGAATGAAAGACATCATGAAAGAAAGAAAAAAATAGAGAGAGAATGAGAGAAAGTATGAAAGCTAGAATGAAAGATATCAAGAAAGAAACAAACAAAGAAAGAAAGAAACTAAAGATAGAATGAGAGATGGTATGAAAGCTAGAATGAAAGACATCAAGAAAGAAAGAAAGAAAGAAAGAAACTAAAGATAGAATGAGAGAAGGTAAGAAAGCTAGAATGAAAGACATCAAGAAAGAAAGAAAGAAACTAGAGATAGAATGAGAGAAGGTATGAAAGCTGGAATGAAAGCTATCAAGAAAGAAAGAAAGAAACAAACAAACTAAGGATAGAATGTGAAAAGGAATAAAAGTTAGAATGAAAGACATCAAGAAAGAAAGAAAAAAAATTAGAGATAGAATGAGAGAAAGTATGAAAGCTAGAATGAAAGATATCAAGAAAGAAAGAAAGAAAGAAACTAAAGATAGAATGAGAGAATGTATGAAAGCTAGAATGAAAGACATCAAGAAAGAAAGAAAGAAAGAAATAAACTAAAGATAGAATGAGAGAAGGTATGAAAACTAGAATGAAAGACATCAAGAAAGAAAGAAAGAAACTAAAGATAGAATGAGAGAAGGTGTGAGAGCTAGAATGAAAGATATCAAGAAAAGAAAGAAATTAACTAAAGATAGAATGAGAAAAGGTATGATTGCTAGAATGAAAGACATCAAGAAGGAAAGAAAGAAACTAGAGATAGAATGAGAGAAGGTATGAAAGCTAGAAATAAAGATATCAAGAAAGAAAGAAAGAAAGAAGCTAAAGATAGAATGAGAGAAGGTATGAAACCTTGAATGATAGATATCAATAATGAAAGAAAGAAAGAAATTAACTAAAGATAGATTGAGAGAAGGTATGAAAGCTAGAATAAAAACTGTCAAGAAAGAAAGAAAGAAAGAAACACACTAAAGATAGAATGAGAGAATGAATAAAAGCTAGAATGAAACACATTAAGAAAGAAAGAAAAAAAATAAAGATAGAATGAGAGAAGGTATGAAAGCTAGAATGAAATACATCAGGAATGAAAGAAATAAAGAATTTAACTAAAGATAGAAGGAGAGAAGGTATGAAAGCTACAATGAAAGCTATCAAGAAAGAAAGAAAGAAACATATAAACATAGTAAAGATTGAATATAGGTATGAAAAGAATAATGAAAGATATCAAGAAAGAAAGAAAGAAAGAAACTAAAAAAGAATAAGAAAAGGTATGAAAGCTAGAATGAAAGACATCAAGAAAGAAAGAAAAAAAATAAAGATAGAATGAGAGAAAGTATGAAAGCTAGAATGAAAGATATCACGAAAGAAAGAAACAAAGAAAGAAAGAAACTAAAGATAGAATGAGAGAAGGTATGAAAGCTAGAATGAAAGCTATCAAGAGACAAAGAAAGAAACAAATAAACAAACTAAAGATTGAATAGAGGTATGAAAGGAATAATGAAAGATATCAAAAAAGAAAGAAAGAAAGAAAGAAACTAAAGATAGAATGAGAGAAGGTATGAAAGCTAGAATGAAAGCTATCAAGAAAGAAAGAAAGAAACAAATAAACAAACTAAAGATTGAATAGAGGTATGAAAGGAATAATGAAAGATATCCAGAAAGAAAGAAAGGAAGAAACTAAAATAGAATAAGAAAAGGTATGAAAGCTAGAATGAAAGACATCAAGAAAGAAAGGAAGAAAGATACCAAAGATAGAATGGGAGAAGGTATGAAAGCTAGAATGAAAGATATCAAGAATGAAAGAAAGAAAGAAATTAACAAACGAAAGAATGAGAGAAGGTATGAAAGGAATAATGAAAGATATCAAGAAAGAAAGAAAGAAACTAAAGATAGAATAAGAGAAGGTTTGAAAGCTAGAATGAAAGACATCAAGAAAGAAAGAAACTAAAGATAGAATGAGAGATGGTATGAAAGCTGGAATGAAAGATATGAAGAAAGAAACAAACAAAGAAAGAAAGAAACTAAAGATAGAATGAGAGAAGGTATGAAAGCTAGAATGAAAGACATCAACAAAGAAAGAAATAAAAATACAAAAGCTAGAATGAGAGAAGGTATGAAATCTAGATTGAAAGATATCAAGAAAGAAAGAAACTAAAGATAGAATGAGAGAAGGTATGAAAGCTAGAATGAAAGATATGAAGAAAGAAATAAACAAAGAAAGAAAGAAAGTAAAGATAGAATGAGAGAAGGTATAAAATCTACAATGAAAGACATCAAGGAAGAAAGAGAGAAAGAAATTAACTAAAAATAGAATGAGAGAAGGTATGAAAAGTAGAATGAAATATATGAAGAAAGAAAGAAAGAAACTAAAGATAGAATGAGAGAAGTTATGAAAGCTTGAATCAAAGTTATCAAGAAAGAAAGAAATAAACAAACTAAAGATAGAATGAGAAGGAATAAAAGCTAGAATGAAAGACATGAAGAAAGAAAGAAAAAAATAAAGATAGAATGAGAGAAAGTATGAAAGCTAGAATGAAAGATATCACGAAAGAAAGAAACAAAGAAAGAAAGAAACTAAAGATAGAATCAGAGAAGGTAAGAAAGCTAGAATGAAAGACATCAAGAAAGAAAGAAAGAAACTAGAGATAGAATGAGAGAAGCTAGAATGAAAGCTATCAAGAAAGAAAGAAAGAAACAAACAAACTAAGGATAGAATGAGAGAAGGAATAAAAGCTAGAATGAAAGACATCATGAAAGAAAGAAAAAAATAGAGATAGAATGAGAGAAAGTATGAAAGCTAGAATGAAAGACATCAAGAAAGAAAGAAAGAAAGAAAGAAACTAAAGATAGAATGAGAGAAGGTAAGAAAGCTAGAATGAAAGACATCAAGAAAGAAAGAAAGAAACTAGAGATAGAATGAGAGAAGGTATGAAAGCTGGAATGAAAGCTATCAAGAAAGAAAGAAAGAAACAAACAAACTAAGGATAGAATGTGAAAAGGAATAAAAGTTAGAATGAAAGACATCAAGAAAGAAAGAAAAAAATTAGAGATAGAATGAGAGAAAGTATGAAAGCTAGAATGAAAGATATCAAGAAAGAAAGAAAGAAAGAAACTAAAGATAGAATGAGAGAATGTATGAAAGCTAGAATGAAAGACATCAAGAAAGAAAGAAAGAAAGAAAGAAATAAACTAAAGATAGAATGAGAGAAGGTATGAAAACTAGAATGAAAGACATCAAGAAAGAAAGAAAGAAACTAAAGATAGAATGAGAGAAGGTGTGAGAGCTAGAATGAAAGATATCAAGAAAAGAAAGAAATTAACTAAAGATAGAATGAGAAAAGGTATGATTGCTAGAATGAAAGACATCAAGAAGGAAAGAAAGAAACTAGAGATAGAATGAGAGAAGGTATGAAAGCTAGAAATAAAGATATCAAGAAACAAAGAAAGAAAGAAACTAAAGATAGAATGAGAGAAGGTATGAAACCTTGAATGATAGATATCAATAATGAAAGAAAGAAAGAAACACACTAAAGATAGAATGAGAGAATGAATAAAAGCTAGAATGAAACACATCAAGAAAGAAAGAAAAAAAATAAAGATAGAATGAGAGAAGGTATGAAAGCTAGAATGAAATACATCAAGAATGAAAGAAATAAAGAATTTAACTAAAGATAGAAGGAGAGAAGGTATGAAAGCTACAATGAAAGCTATCAAGAAAGAAAGAAAAAAACATATAAACATACTAAAGATTGAATAGAGGTATGAAAAGAATAATGAAAGATATCAAGAAAGAAAGAAAGAAAGAAACTAAAAAAGAATAAGAAAAGGTATGAAAGCTAGAATGAAAGACATCAAGAAAGAAAGAAAAAAATAAAGATAGAATGAGAGAAAGTATGAAAGCTAGAATGAAAGATATCACGAAAGAAAGAAACAAACAAAGAAAGAAACTAAAGATAGAATGAGAGAAGGTATGAAAGCTAGAATGAAAGCTATCAAGAGACAAAGACAGAAACAAATAAACAAACTAAAGATTAAATAGAGGTATGAAAGGAATAATGAAAGATATCAAAAAAGAAAGAAAAAAAGAAAGAAACTAAAATAGAATGAGAGAATGTATGAAAGCTAGAATGAAAGATATCACGAAAAAAAAAAAAGAAAGAAGAAACTAAAGATAGAATGAGAGAAGGTATGAAAGCTAGAATGAAAGCTATCAAGAAAGAAAGAAAGAAACAAATAAACAAACTAAAGATTGAATAGAGGTATGAAAGGAATAATGAAAGGTATCCAGAAAGAAAGAAAGAAAGAAAGAAACTAAAATAGAATAAGAAAAGGTATGAAAGCTAGAATGAAAGACATCAAGAAAGAAAGGAAGAAAGATACCAAAGATAGAATGGGAGAAGGTATGAAAGCTAGAATGAAAGATATAAAGAATGAAAGAAAGAAAGAAATTAACAAACGAAAGAATGAGAGAAGGTACGAAAAGAATAATGAAAGATATCAAGAAAGAAAGAAAGAAACTAAAGATAGAATGAGAGAAGGTATGAAAGCTAGAATGAAAGACATCAAGAGAGAAAGAAACTAAAGATAGAATGAGAGATGGTATGAAAGCTGGAATGAAAGATATGAAGAAAGAAACAAACAAACAAAGAAAGAAACTAAAGATAGAATGAGAGAAGGTATGAAAGCTAGAATGAAAGACATCAACAAAGAAAGAAATAAAAATACAAAAGCTAGAATGAGAGAAGGTATGAAATCTAGATTGAAAGATATCAAGAAAAAAAGAAAGAAACTTCAGATTGAATGAGAGAAGGTATGAAAGCTAGTATTATAGATATCAAGAAAGAAAGAAACAAAGAATGAAAGAAACTAAAGATAGAATGAGAGAAGGTATGAAAGCTAGAATGAAAGACATCAAGAAAGAATGGAAGAAAGTTACCACAGATAGAACGAGAGAAGATATGAAAGCTAGAATGAAAGCTATCAAAAAAGAAAGAAATAAACTAAAATAGATTGAGAGAATATATGAATGCTAGAATGAAAGACATCAAGAAGGAAAGGAAGAAAGATACCAAAGATAGAATGAGAGAAGGTATGAAAGCTAAAATGAAAGATATCAAGAATGAAAGAAAGAAAGAAATTAACAAACGATAGAATGAGAGAAGGTATGAAAGCTAAAATGAAAGATATCAAGAATGAAAGAAAGAAAAAAATTAACAAACGATAGAATGAGAGAAGGTATGAAAGGAATAATGAAAGATATCAAGATAGAAAGAAAAAAAGTAAAGATAGAATGAGAGAAGGTATGAAAGATAGAATGAAAGATATCAAGAAAGAAAGAAAGAAAGAAAGAAAGAAACTAAAGCTAGAATGAGAGAAGGTATGAAAGCTAGAATGAAAGACATCAAGAAAGAAAGAAAGAAAGAAACTAAAGATAGAATGAGAGAAGGTATGAAAGCTAGAATGAAAGATATCAAGAAAGAAAGAAACTAAAGATAGAATGAGAGAAGGTATGAAAGCTAGAATGAAAGATATGAAGAAAGAAATAAACAAAGAAAGAAAGAAACTAAAGATAGAATGAGAGAAGGTATGAAAGCTACAATGAAAGACATCAAAGAAGAAAGAGAGAAAGAAATTAACTAAAGATAGAATGAGAGAAGGTATGAAAAGTAGAATGAAAGATATCAAGAAAGAAAGAAAGAAACTAAAGATAGAATGAGAGAAGTTATGAAAGCTAGAATCAAAGTTATCAAGAAAGAAAGAAATAAACAAACTAAAGATAGAATGAGAAGGAATAAAAGCTAGAATGAAAGACATGAAGAAAGAAAGAAAAAAATAAAGATAGAATGAGAGAAAGTATGAAAGCTAGAATGAAAGATATCACGAAAGAAAGAAACAAAGAAAGAAAGAAACTAAAGATAGAATGAGAGAAGGTAAGAAAGCTAGAATGAAAGACATCAAGAAAGAAAGAAAGAAACTAGAGATAGAATGAGAGAAGCTAGAATGAAAGCTATCAAGAAAGAAAGAAAGAAACAAACAAACTAAGGATAGAATGAGAGAAGGAATAAAAGCTAGAATGAAAGACATCATGAAAGAAAGAAAAAAATAGAGAGAGAATGAGAGAAAGTATGAAAGCTAGAATGAAAGATATCAAGAAAGAAACAAACAAAGAAAGAAAGAAACTAAAGATAGAATGAGAGATGGTATGAAAGCTAGAATGAAAGACATCAAGAAAGAAAGAAAGAAAGAAAGAAACTAAAGATAGAATGAGAGAAGGTAAGAAAGCTAGAATGAAAGACATCAAGAAAGAAAGAAAGAAACTAGAGATAGAATGAGAGAAGGTATGAAAGCTGGAATGAAAGCTATCAAGAAAGAAAGAAAGAAACAAACAAACTAAGGATAGAATGTGAAAAGGAATAAAAGTTAGAATGAAAGACATCAAGAAAGAAAGAAAAAAAATTAGAGATAGAATGAGAGAAAGTATGAAAGCTAGAATGAAAGATATCAAGAAAGAAAGAAAGAAAGAAACTAAAGATAGAATGAGAGAATGTATGAAAGCTAGAATGAAAGACATCAAGAAAGAAAGAAAGAAAGAAATAAACTAAAGATAGAATGAGAGAAGGTATGAAAACTAGAATGAAAGACATCAAGAAAGAAAGAAAGAAACTAAAGATAGAATGAGAGAAGGTGTGAGAGCTAGAATGAAAGATATCAAGAAAAGAAAGAAATTAACTAAAGATAGAATGAGAAAAGGTATGATTGCTAGAATGAAAGACATCAAGAAGGAAAGAAAGAAACTAGAGATAGAATGAGAGAAGGTATGAAAGCTAGAAATAAAGATATCAAGAAAGAAAGAAAGAAAGAAGCTAAAGATAGAATGAGAGAAGGTATGAAACCTTGAATGATAGATATCAATAATGAAAGAAAGAAAGAAATTAACTAAAGATAGATTGAGAGAAGGTATGAAAGCTAGAATAAAAACTGTCAAGAAAGAAAGAAAGAAAGAAACACACTAAAGATAGAATGAGAGAATGAATAAAAGCTAGAATGAAACACATTAAGAAAGAAAGAAAAAAAATAAAGATAGAATGAGAGAAGGTATGAAAGCTAGAATGAAATACATCAGGAATGAAAGAAATAAAGAATTTAACTAAAGATAGAAGGAGAGAAGGTATGAAAGCTACAATGAAAGCTATCAAGAAAGAAAGAAAGAAACATATAAACATAGTAAAGATTGAATATAGGTATGAAAAGAATAATGAAAGATATCAAGAAAGAAAGAAAGAAAGAAACTAAAAAAGAATAAGAAAAGGTATGAAAGCTAGAATGAAAGACATCAAGAAAGAAAGAAAAAAAATAAAGATAGAATGAGAGAAAGTATGAAAGCTAGAATGAAAGATATCACGAAAGAAAGAAACAAAGAAAGAAAGAAACTAAAGATAGAATGAGAGAAGGTATGAAAGCTAGAATGAAAGCTATCAAGAGACAAAGAAAGAAACAAATAAACAAACTAAAGATTGAATAGAGGTATGAAAGGAATAATGAAAGATATCAAAAAAGAAAGAAAGAAAGAAAGAAACTAAAGATAGAATGAGAGAAGGTATGAAAGCTAGAATGAAAGCTATCAAGAAAGAAAGAAAGAAACAAATAAACAAACTAAAGATTGAATAGAGGTATGAAAGGAATAATGAAAGATATCCAGAAAGAAAGAAAGGAAGAAACTAAAATAGAATAAGAAAAGGTATGAAAGCTAGAATGAAAGACATCAAGAAAGAAAGGAAGAAAGATACCAAAGATAGAATGGGAGAAGGTATGAAAGCTAGAATGAAAGATATCAAGAATGAAAGAAAGAAAGAAATTAACAAACGAAAGAATGAGAGAAGGTATGAAAGGAATAATGAAAGATATCAAGAAAGAAAGAAAGAAACTAAAGATAGAATAAGAGAAGGTTTGAAAGCTAGAATGAAAGACATCAAGAAAGAAAGAAACTAAAGATAGAATGAGAGATGGTATGAAAGCTGGAATGAAAGATATGAAGAAAGAAACAAACAAAGAAAGAAAGAAACTAAAGATAGAATGAGAGAAGGTATGAAAGCTAGAATGAAAGACATCAACAAAGAAAGAAATAAAAATACAAAAGCTAGAATGAGAGAAGGTATGAAATCTAGATTGAAAGATATCAAGAAAGAAAGAAACTAAAGATAGAATGAGAGAAGGTATGAAAGCTAGAATGAAAGATATGAAGAAAGAAATAAACAAAGAAAGAAAGAAAGTAAAGATAGAATGAGAGAAGGTATAAAATCTACAATGAAAGACATCAAGGAAGAAAGAGAGAAAGAAATTAACTAAAAATAGAATGAGAGAAGGTATGAAAAGTAGAATGAAATATATGAAGAAAGAAAGAAAGAAACTAAAGATAGAATGAGAGAAGTTATGAAAGCTTGAATCAAAGTTATCAAGAAAGAAAGAAATAAACAAACTAAAGATAGAATGAGAAGGAATAAAAGCTAGAATGAAAGACATGAAGAAAGAAAGAAAAAAATAAAGATAGAATGAGAGAAAGTATGAAAGCTAGAATGAAAGATATCACGAAAGAAAGAAACAAAGAAAGAAAGAAACGAAAGATAGAATCAGAGAAGGTAAGAAAGCTAGAATGAAAGACATCAAGAAAGAAAGAAAGAAACTAGAGATAGAATGAGAGAAGCTAGAATGAAAGCTATCAAGAAAGAAAGAAAGAAACAAACAAACTAAGGATAGAATGAGAGAAGGAATAAAAGCTAGAATGAAAGACATCATGAAAGAAAGAAAAAAATAGAGATAGAATGAGAGAAAGTATGAAAGCTAGAATGAAAGACATCAAGAAAGAAAGAAAGAAAGAAAGAAACTAAAGATAGAATGAGAGAAGGTAAGAAAGCTAGAATGAAAGACATCAAGAAAGAAAGAAAGAAACTAGAGATAGAATGAGAGAAGGTATGAAAGCTGGAATGAAAGCTATCAAGAAAGAAAGAAAGAAACAAACAAACTAAGGATAGAATGTGAAAAGGAATAAAAGTTAGAATGAAAGACATCAAGAAAGAAAGAAAAAAATTAGAGATAGAATGAGAGAAAGTATGAAAGCTAGAATGAAAGATATCAAGAAAGAAAGAAAGAAAGAAACTAAAGATAGAATGAGAGAATGTATGAAAGCTAGAATGAAAGACATCAAGAAAGAAAGAAAGAAAGAAAGAAATAAACTAAAGATAGAATGAGAGAAGGTATGAAAACTAGAATGAAAGACATCAAGAAAGAAAGAAAGAAACTAAAGATAGAATGAGAGAAGGTGTGAGAGCTAGAATGAAAGATATCAAGAAAAGAAAGAAATTAACTAAAGATAGAATGAGAAAAGGTATGATTGCTAGAATGAAAGACATCAAGAAGGAAAGAAAGAAACTAGAGATAGAATGAGAGAAGGTATGAAAGCTAGAAATAAAGATATCAAGAAACAAAGAAAGAAAGAAACTAAAGATAGAATGAGAGAAGGTATGAAACCTTGAATGATAGATATCAATAATGAAAGAAAGAAAGAAACACACTAAAGATAGAATGAGAGAATGAATAAAAGCTAGAATGAAACACATCAAGAAAGAAAGAAAAAAAATAAAGATAGAATGAGAGAAGGTATGAAAGCTAGAATGAAATACATCAAGAATGAAAGAAATAAAGAATTTAACTAAAGATAGAAGGAGAGAAGGTATGAAAGCTACAATGAAAGCTATCAAGAAAGAAAGAAAAAAACATATAAACATACTAAAGATTGAATAGAGGTATGAAAAGAATAATGAAAGATATCAAGAAAGAAAGAAAGAAAGAAACTAAAAAAGAATAAGAAAAGGTATGAAAGCTAGAATGAAAGACATCAAGAAAGAAAGAAAAAAATAAAGATAGAATGAGAGAAAGTATGAAAGCTAGAATGAAAGATATCACGAAAGAAAGAAACAAACAAAGAAAGAAACTAAAGATAGAATGAGAGAAGGTATGAAAGCTAGAATGAAAGCTATCAAGAGACAAAGACAGAAACAAATAAACAAACTAAAGATTAAATAGAGGTATGAAAGGAATAATGAAAGATATCAAAAAAGAAAGAAAAAAAGAAAGAAACTAAAATAGAATGAGAGAATGTATGAAAGCTAGAATGAAAGATATCACGAAAAAAAAAAAAGAAAGAAGAAACTAAAGATAGAATGAGAGAAGGTATGAAAGCTAGAATGAAAGCTATCAAGAAAGAAAGAAAGAAACAAATAAACAAACTAAAGATTGAATAGAGGTATGAAAGGAATAATGAAAGGTATCCAGAAAGAAAGAAAGAAAGAAAGAAACTAAAATAGAATAAGAAAAGGTATGAAAGCTAGAATGAAAGACATCAAGAAAGAAAGGAAGAAAGATACCAAAGATAGAATGGGAGAAGGTATGAAAGCTAGAATGAAAGATATAAAGAATGAAAGAAAGAAAGAAATTAACAAACGAAAGAATGAGAGAAGGTACGAAAAGAATAATGAAAGATATCAAGAAAGAAAGAAAGAAACTAAAGATAGAATGAGAGAAGGTATGAAAGCTAGAATGAAAGACATCAAGAGAGAAAGAAACTAAAGATAGAATGAGAGATGGTATGAAAGCTGGAATGAAAGATATGAAGAAAGAAACAAACAAACAAAGAAAGAAACTAAAGATAGAATGAGAGAAGGTATGAAAGCTAGAATGAAAGACATCAACAAAGAAAGAAATAAAAATACAAAAGCTAGAATGAGAGAAGGTATGAAATCTAGATTGAAAGATATCAAGAAAAAAAGAAAGAAACTTCAGATTGAATGAGAGAAGGTATGAAAGCTAGTATTATAGATATCAAGAAAGAAAGAAACAAAGAATGAAAGAAACTAAAGATAGAATGAGAGAAGGTATGAAAGCTAGAATGAAAGACATCAAGAAAGAATGGAAGAAAGTTACCACAGATAGAACGAGAGAAGATATGAAAGCTAGAATGAAAGCTATCAAAAAAGAAAGAAATAAACTAAAATAGATTGAGAGAATATATGAATGCTAGAATGAAAGACATCAAGAAGGAAAGGAAGAAAGATACCAAAGATAGAATGAGAGAAGGTATGAAAGCTAAAATGAAAGATATCAAGAATGAAAGAAAGAAAGAAATTAACAAACGATAGAATGAGAGAAGGTATGAAAGCTAAAATGAAAGATATCAAGAATGAAAGAAAGAAAAAAATTAACAAACGATAGAATGAGAGAAGGTATGAAAGGAATAATGAAAGATATCAAGATAGAAAGAAAAAAAGTAAAGATAGAATGAGAGAAGGTATGAAAGATAGAATGAAAGATATCAAGAAAGAAAGAAAGAAAGAAAGAAAGAAACTAAAGCTAGAATGAGAGAAGGTATGAAAGCTAGAATGAAAGACATCAAGAAAGAAAGAAAGAAAGAAACTAAAGATAGAATGAGAGAAGGTATGAAAGCTAGAATGAAAGATATCAAGAAAGAAAGAAACTAAAGATAGAATGAGAGAAGGTATGAAAGCTAGAATGAAAGATATGAAGAAAGAAATAAACAAAGAAAGAAAGAAACTAAAGATAGAATGAGAGAAGGTATGAAAGCTACAATGAAAGACATCAAAGAAGAAAGAGAGAAAGAAATTAACTAAAGATAGAATGAGAGAAGGTATGAAAAGTAGAATGAAAGATATCAAGAAAGAAAGAAAGAAACTAAAGATAGAATGAGAGAAGTTATGAAAGCTAGAATCAAAGTTATCAAGAAAGAAAGAAATAAACAAACTAAAGATAGAATGAGAAGGAATAAAAGCTAGAATGAAAGACATGAAGAAAGAAAGAAAAAAATAAAGATAGAATGAGAGAAAGTATGAAAGCTAGAATGAAAGATATCACGAAAGAAAGAAACAAAGAAAGAAAGAAACTAAAGATAGAATGAGAGAAGGTAAGAAAGCTAGAATGAAAGACATCAAGAAAGAAAGAAAGAAACTAGAGATAGAATGAGAGAAGCTAGAATGAAAGCTATCAAGAAAGAAAGAAAGAAACAAACAAACTAAGGATAGAATGAGATCAGGAATAAAAGCTAGAATGAAAGACATCATGAAAGAAAGAAAAAATAGAGATAGAATGAGAGAAAGTATGAAAGCTAGAATGAAAGATATCACGAAAGAAAGAAACAAAGAAAGAAAGAAACTAAAGATAGAATGAGAGAAGGTATGAAAGCTAGAACGAAAGATATCAAGAGACAAAGAAAGAAACAAATAAACAAACTAAAGATTGAATAGAGGTATGAAAGGAATAATGAAAGATATCAAAAAAGAAAGAAAGAAAGAAAGAAACTAAAGATAGAATGAGAGAAGGTATGAAAGCTAGAATGAAAGCTATCAAGAAAGAAAGAAAGAAACAAATAAACAAACTAAAGATTGAATAGAGGTATGAAAGGAATAATGAAAGATATCCAGAAAGAAAGAAAGAAAGAAACTAAAATAGAATAAGAAAAGGTATGAAAGCTAGAATGAAAGACATCAAGAAAGGAAGGAAGAAAGATACCAAAGATAGAATGGGAGAAGGTATGAAAGCTAGAATGAAAGATATCAAGAATGAAAGAAAGAAAGAAATTAACAAACGAAAGAATGAGAGAAGGTATGAAAGGAATAATGAAAGATATCAAGAAAGAAATAAAGAAACTAAAGATAGAATAAGAGAAGATATGAAAGCTAGAATGAAAGACATCAAGAAAGAAAGAAACTAAAGATAGAATGAGAGATGGTATGAAAGCTGGAATGAAAGATATGAAGAAAGAAACAAACAAAGAAAGAAAGAAACTAAAGATAGAATGAGAGAAGGTATGAAAGCTAGAATGAAAGACATCAACAAAGAAAGAAATAAAAATACAAAAGCTAGAATGAGAGAAGGTATGAAATCTAGATTGAAAGATATCAAGAAAGAAAGAAAGAAACTTCAGATTGAATGAGAGAAGGTATGAAAGCTAGTATTATAGATATGAAGAAAGAAAGAAACAAAGAATGAAAGAAACTAAAGATAGAATGAGAGAAGGTATGAAAGCTAGAATGAAAGACATCAAGAAAGAAAGGAAGAAAGTTACCACAGATAGAACGAGAGAAGATATGAAAGCTAGAATGAAAGCTATCAAAAAAGAAAGAAATAAACGAAAATAGATTGAGAGAATATATGAATGCTAGAATGAAAGACATCAAGAAGGAAAGGAAGAAAGATACCAAAGATAGAATGAGAGAAGGTATGAAAGCTAAAATGAAAGCTATCAAAAAAGAAAGAAATAAACGAAAATAGATTGAGAGAATATATGAATGCTAGAATGAAAGACATCAAGAAGGAAAGGAAGAAAGATACCAAAGATAGAATGAGAGAAGGTATGAAAGCTAAAATGAAAGATATCAAGAATGAAAGAAAGAAAGAAATTAACAAACGATAGAATGAGAGAAGGTATGAAAGCTAAAATGAAAGATATCAAGAATGAAAGAAAGAAAGAAATTAACAAACGATAGAATGAGAGAAGGTATGAAAGGAATAATGAAAGATATCAAGAAAGAAAGAAAAAAAGTAAAGATAGAATGAGAGAAGGTATGAAAGATAGAATGAAAGATATCAAGAAAGAAAGAAAGAAAGAAAGAAACTAAAGCTAGAATGAGAGAAGGTATGAAAGCTAGAATGAAAGACATCAAGAAAGAAAGAAAGAAAGAAACTAAAGATAGAATGAGAGAAGGTATGAAAGCTAGAATGAAAGATATCAAGAAAGAAAGAAACTAAAGATAGAATGAGAGAAGGTATGAAAGCTAGAATGAAAGATATGAAGAAAGAAATAAACAAAGAAAGAAAGAAACTAAAGATAGAATGAGAGAAGGTATGAAAGCTACAATGAAAGACATCAAGGAAGAAAGAGAGAAAGAAATTAATTAAAAATAGAATGAGAGAAGGTATGAAAAGTAGAATGAAAGATATCAAGAAAGAAAGAAAGAAACTAAAGATAGAATGAGAGAAGTTATGAAAGCTTGAATCAAAGTTATCAAGAAAGAAAGAAATAAACAAACTAAAGATAGAATGAGAAGGAATAAAAGCTAGAATGAAAGACATGAAGAAAGAAAGAAAAAAATAAAGATAGAATGAGAGAAAGTATGAAAGCTAGAATGAAAGATATCACGAAAGAAAGAAACAAAGAAAGAAAGAAACTAAAGATAGAATCAGAGAAGGTAAGAAAGCTAGAATGAAAGACATCAAGAAAGAAAGAAAGAAACTAGAGATAGAATGAGAGAAGCTAGAATGAAAGCTATCAAGAAAGAAAGAAAGAAACAAACAAACTAAGGATAGAATGAGAGAAGGAATAAAAGCTAGAATGAAAGACATCATGAAAGAAAGAAAAAAATAGAGATAGAATGAGAGAAAGTATGAAAGCTAGAATGAAAGATATCAAGAAAGAAACAAACAAAGAAAGAAAGAAACTAAAGATAGAATGAGAGAAGGTATGAAAGCTAGAATGAAAGACATCAAGAAAGAAAGAAAGAAAGAAAGAAACTAAAGATAGAATGAGAGAAGGTAAGAAAGCTAGAATGAAAGACATCAAGAAAGAAAGGAAGAAACTAGAGATAGAATGAGAGAAGGTATGAAAGCTGGAATGAAAGCTATCAAGAAAGAAAGAAAGAAACAAACAAACTAAGGATAGAATGTGAAAAGGAATAAAAGTTAGAATGAAAGACATCAAGAAAGAAAGAAAAAAATTAGAGATAGAATGAGAGAAAGTATGAAAGCTAGAATGAAAGATATCAAGAAAGAAAGAAAGAAAGAAACTAAAGATAGAATGAGAGAATGTATGAAAGCTAGAATGAAAGACATCAAGAAAGAAAGAAAGAAAGAAATAAACTAAAGATAGAATGAGAGAAGGTATGAAAACTGGAATGAAAGACATCAAGAAAGAAAGAAAGAAACTAAAGATAGAATGAGAGAAGGTGTGAGAGCTAGAATGAAAGATATCAAGAAAAGAAAGAAATTAACTAAAGATAGAATGAGAAAAGGTATGATTGCTAGAATGAAAGACATCAAGAAGGAAAGAAAGAAACTAGAGATAGAATGAGAGAAGGTATGAAAGCTAGAAATAAAGATATCAAGAAAGAAAGAAAGAAAGAAACTAAAGATAGAATGAGAGAAGGTATGAAACCTTGAATGATAGATATCAATAATGAAAGAAAGAAAGAAACACACTAAAGATAGAATGAGAGAATGAATAAAAGCTAGAATGAAACACATCAAGAAAGAAAGAAAAAAAATAAAGATAGAATGAGAGAAGGTATGAAAGCTAGAATGAAATACATCAAGAATGAAAGAAACAAACAAAGAATTTAACTAAAGATAGAAGGAGAGAAGGTATGTAAGCTACAATGAAAGCTATCAAGAAAGAAAGAAAGAAACATATAAACATACTAAAGATTGAATAGAGGTATGAAAAGAATAATGAAAGATATCAAGAAAGAAAGAAAGAAAGAAACTAAAAAGAATAAGAAAAGGTATGAAAGCTAGAATGAAAGACATCAAGAAAGAAAGAAAAAAATAAAGATAGAATGAGAGAAAGTATGAAAGCTAGAATGAAAGATATCACGAAAGAAAGAAACAAACAAAGAAAGAAACTAAAGATAGAATGAGAGAAGGTATGAAAGCTAGAATGAAAGCTATCAAGAGACAAAGAAAGAAACAAATAAACAAACTAAAGATTGAATAGAGGTATGAAAGGAATAATGAAAGATATCAAAAAAGAAAGAAAAAAAGAAAGAAACTAAAATAGAATGAGAGAATGTATGAAAGCTAGAATGAAAGATATCACGAAAAAAAAAAAGAAAGAAGAAACTAAAGATAGAATGAGAGAAGGTATGAAAGCTAGAATGAAAGCTATCAAGAAAGAAAGAAAGAAACAAATAAACAAACTAAAGATTGAATAGAGGTATGAAAGGAATAATGAAAGGTATCCAGAAAGAAAGAAAGAAAGAAACTAAAATAGAATAAGAAAAGGTATGAAAGCTAGAATGAAAGACATCAAGAAATAAAGGAAGAAAGATACCAAAGATAGAATGGGAGAAGGTATGAAAGCTAGAATGAAAGATATAAAGAATGAAAGAAAGAAAGAAATTAACAAACGAAAGAATGAGAGAAGGTACGAAAAGAATAATGAAAGATATCAAGAAAGAAAGAAAGAAACTAAAGATAGAATGAGAGAAGGTATGAAAGCTAGAATGAAAGACATCAACAAAGAAAGAAATAAAAATACAAAAGCTAGAATGAGAGAAGGTATGAAATCTAGATTGAAAGATATCAAGAAAGAAAGAAAGAAACTTCAGATTGAATGAGAGAAGGTATGAAAGCTAGTATTATAGATATCAAGAAAGAAAGAAACAAAGAATGAAAGAAACTAAAGATAGAATGAGAGAAGGTATGAAAGCTAGAATGAAAGACATCAAGAAAGAATGGAAGAAAGTTACCACAGATAGAACGAGAGAAGATATGAAAGCTAGAATGAAAGCTATCAAAAAAGAAAGAAATAAACTAAAATAGATTGAGAGAATATATGAATGCTAGAATGAAAGACATCAAGAAGGAAAGGAAGAAAGATACCAAAGATAGAATGAGAGAAGGTATGAAAGCTAAAATGAAAGATATCAAGAATGAAAGAAAGAAAGAAATTAACAAACGATAGAATGAGAGAAGGTATGAAAGCTAAAATGAAAGATATCAAGAATGAAAGAAAGAAAGAAATTAACAAACGATAGAATGAGAGAAGGTATGAAAGGAATAATGAAAGATATCAAGAAAGAAAAAAAGTAAAGATAGAATGAGAGAAGGTATGAAAGATAGAATGAAAGATATCAAGAAAGAAAGAAAGAAAGAAAGAAAGAAACTAAAGCTAGAATGAGAGAAGGTATGAAAGCTAGAATGAAAGACATCAAGAAAGAAAGAAAGAAAGAAACTAAAGATAGAATGAGAGAAGGTATGAAAGCTAGAATGAAAGATATCAAGAAAGAAAGAAACTAAAGATAGAATGAGAGAAGGTATGAAAGCTAGAATGAAAGATATGAAGAAAGAAATAAACAAAGAAAGAAAGAAACTAAAGATAGAATGAGAGAAGGTATGAAAGCTACAATGAAAGACATCAAAGAAGAAAGAGAGAAAGAAATTAACTAAAGATAGAATGAGAGAAGGTATGAAAAGTAGAATGAAAGATATCAAGAAAGAAAGAAAGAAACTAAAGATAGAATGAGAGAAGTTATGAAAGCTAGAATCAAAGTTATCAAGAAAGAAAGAAATAAACAAACTAAAGATAGAATGAGAAGGAATAAAAGCTAGAATGAAAGACATGAAGAAAGAAAGAAAAAAATAAAGATAGAATGAGAGAAAGTATGAAAGCTAGAATGAAAGATATCACGAAAGAAAGAAACAAAGAAAGAAAGAAACTAAAGATAGAATGAGAGAAGGTAAGAAAGCTAGAATGAAAGACATCAAGAAAGAAAGAAAGAAACTAGAGATAGAATGAGAGAAGCTAGAATGAAAGCTATCAAGAAAGAAAGAAAGAAACAAACAAACTAAGGATAGAATGAGATCAGGAATAAAAGCTAGAATGAAAGACATCATGAAAGAAAGAAAAAATAGAGATAGAATGAGAGAAAGTATGAAAGCTAGAATGAAAGATATCAAGAAAGAAACAAACAAAGAAAGAAAGAAACTTCAGATTGAATGAGAGAAGGTATGAAAGCTAGTATTATAGATAGAAGGAAAGAAAGAAACAAAGAATGAATGAAACTAAAGATAGAATGAGAGAAGGTATGAAAGCTAGAATGAAAGACATCAAGAAAGGAAGAAAGTTACCACAGATAGAACGAGAGAAGATATGAAAGCTAGAATGAAAGCTATCAAAAAAGAAAGAAATAAACTAAAATAGATTGAGTGAATATATGAATGCTAGAATGAAAGACATCAAGAAGGAAAGGAAGAAGGATACCAAAGATAGAATGAGAGAAGGTATGAAAGCTAAAATGGAAGATATCAAGAATGAAAGAAAAAAGAAATTAACAAGCGATAGAATGAGAGAAGGTATGAAAGCTAAAATGAAAGATATCAAGAATGAAAGAAGGAAAGAAATTAACAAACGATAGAATGAGAGAAGGTATGAAAGGAATAATGAAAGATATCAAGAAAGAAAGAAAAAAGTAAAGGTAGAATGAGAGAAGGTATGAAAGATAGAATGAAAGATATCAAGAAAGAAAGAAAGAAAGAAAGAAAGAAACTAAAGCTAGAATGAGAGAAGGTATGAAAGCTAGAATGAAAGACATCAAGAAAGAAAGAAAGAAAGAAAGAATCTAAAGATAGAATGAGAGAAGGTATGAAAGCTAGAATGAAAGATATCAAGAAAGAAAGAAAATAAAGCTATAATGAGAGAAGGTATGAAAGCTAGAATGAAAGACATCAAAGAAGAAAGAAAGAAAGAAATTAACTAAAGATAGAATGAGAGAAGGTATGAAAAGTAGAATGAAAGATATCAAGAAAGAAAGAAAGAAACTAAAGATAGAATGAGAGAAGTTATGAAAGCTAGAATGAAAGTTATCAAGAAAGAAAGAAATAAACAAATTAAGATAGAATGAGAAGGAATAAAAGCTAGAATGGAAGACATGAAGAAAGAAAGAAAAAAATAAAGATAGAATGAGAGAAAGTATGAAAGCTAGAATGAAAGATATCACGAAAGTAAGAAACAAAGAAAGAAAGAAACTAAAGACAGAATGAGAGAAGGTATGAAAGCTTGAATGAAAAACATCAAGAATGAAAGAAATAAAGAATATAACTAAAGATAGAATGGGAGAAGGTATGAAAGCTAGAATGAAAGATATCAAGAATGAAAGAAAGAAATTAACAAACGATAGAATGAGAGAAGGTATGAAAGGAATAATGAAAGATATCAAGAAAGAAAGAAAAAAAAATAAAGATAGAATGAGAGAAGGTATGAAAGCTAGAATGAAAGATATCAAGAAAGAAAGAAACAAAGAAAGAAAGAAACTAAAGATAGAATGAGAGAAGGTATGAAAGCTAGAATGAAATACATCAAGAAAGAAAGAAAGAAATAAATAAACTAAAGATAGAATGAGAGAAGGTATGAAAGCAAGAATGAAAGACATCAAGAAAGAAATAAACTAAAGATAGAATGAGAGAAGGTATTTAAGCTAGAATGAAAGATATGAAGAAAGAAACAAAGTAAGAAAGATAGAAACTAAAGAAAGAATGAGAGAAGGTATGAAAGCTAGAATGAAAGACATCAACAAAGAAAGAAATAAAAATACTAAAGCTAGAATGAGAGAAGGTATGAAATCTAGATTGAAAGATATCAAGAATGAAAGAAAGAAAGAAAAATAACTAAAGATAGAATGAGAGAAGTTATGAAAGCTAGAATGAAAGACATCAAGAAAGAAAGAAAGAAACTTCAGATTGAATGAGAGAAGGTATGAAAGCTTGTATTATAGATATCAAGAAAGAAAGAAACAAAGAATGAAAGAAACTAAAGATAGAATGAGAGAAGGTATAAAAGCTAGAATGAAAGACATCAAGAAAGAAAGGAAGAAAGATACCACAGATAGAATGAGAGAAGTTATGAAAGCTAGAATGAAAGCTACCAAGAACGAAAGAAAGAAACATATAAACATACTAAAGATTTAATTGAGGTATGAAAAGAATAATGAAAGATATCAAGAAAGAAAGAAAGAAAGAAACTAAAATAGAATAAGAAAAGGTATGAAAGCTAGAATGAAAGACATCAAGAAAGAAAGAAAAAAATAAAGATAGAATGAGAGAAAGTATGAAAGCTAGAATGAAAGATATCACGAAAGAAAGAAACAAAGAAAGAAAGAAACTAAAGATAGAATGAGAGAAGGTATGAAAGCAATAATAAAAGCTATCAAGAGACAAAGAAAGAAACAAATAAACAAACTAAAGATTGAATAGAGGTATGAAAGGAATAATGAAAGATATCAAAAAAGAAAGAAAGAAAGAAAGAAACTAAAATAGAATTAGAGAATGTATGAAAGCTAGAATGAAAGATATCACGAAAAAAAAACAAAGAAAGAAGAAACTAAAGATAGAATGAGAGAAGGTATGAAAGCTAGAATGAAAGGTATCAAGAAAGAAAGAAAGAAACAAATAAACAAACTAAAGATTGAATAGAGGTATGAAAGGAATAATGAAAGATATCCAGAAAGAAAGAAAGAAAGAAACTAAAATAGAATAAGAAAAGGTATGAAAGCTAGAATGAAAGACATCAAGAAAGAAAGGAAGAAAGATACCAAAGATAGAATGGGAGAAGGTATGAAAGCTAGAATGAAAGATATAAAGAATGAAAGAAAGAAAGAAATTAACAAACGAAAGAATGAGAGAAGGTACGAAAAGAATAATGAAAGATATCAAGAAAGAAAGAAAGAAACTAAAGATAGAATGAGAGAAGGTATGAAAGCTAGAATGAAAGACATGAAGAGAGAAAGAAACTAAAGATAGAATGAGAGATGGTATGAAAGCTGGAATGAAAGATATGAAGAAAGAAACAAACAAACAAAGAAAGAAACTAAAGATAGAATGAGAGAAGGTATGAAAGCTAGAATGAAAGACATCAACAAAGAAAGAAATAAAAATACAAAAGCTAGAATGAGAGAAGGTATGAAATCTAGATTGAAAGATATCAAGAAAGAAAGAAAGAAACTTCAGATTGAATGAGAGAAGGTATGAAAGCTAGTATTATAAATATCAAGAAAGAAAGAAACAAAGAATGAAAGAAACTAAAGATAGAATGAGAGAAGGTATGAAAGCTAGAATGAAAGACATCAAGAAAGAAAGGAAGAAAGTTACCACAGATAGAACGAGAGAAGATATGAAAGCTAGAATGAAAGCTATCAAAAAAGAAAGAAATAAACTAAAATAGATTGAGAGAATATATGAATGCTAGAATGAAAGACATCAAGAAGGAAAGGAAGAAAGATACCAAAGATAGAATGAGAGAAGGTATGAAAGCTAAAATGAAAGATATCAAGAATGAAAGAAAGAAAGAAATTAACAAACGATAGAATGAGAGAAGGTATGAAAGCTAAAATGAAAGATATCAAGAATGAAAGAAAGAAAGAAATTAACAAACGATAGAATGAGAGAAGGTATGAAAGGAATAATGAAAGATATCAAGAAAGAAAGAAAGAAAAAAAGTAAAGATAGAATGAGAGAAGGTATGAAAGATAGAATGAAAGACATCAATAAAGAAAGAAAGAAAGAAAGAAAGAAACTAAAGCTAGAATGAGAGAAGGTATGAAAGCTAGAATGAAAGACATCAAGAAAGAAAGAAAGAAACTAAAGCTAGAATGAGAGAAGGTATGAAAGCTAGAATGAAAGCTATCAAGAAAGAAAGAAACTAAAGATAGAATGAGAGAAGGTATGAAAGCTAGAATGAAAGATATGAAGAAAGAAATAAACAAAGAAAGAAAGAAACTAAAGATAGAATGAGAGAAGGTATGAAAGCTACAATGAAAGACATCAAAGAAGAAATAGAGAAAGAAATTAACTAAAGCTAGAATGAGAGAAGGTATGAAAAGTAGAATGAAAGATATCAAGAAAGAAAGAAAGAAACTAAAGATAGAATGAGAGAAGTTATGAAAGCTAGAATCAAAGTTATCAAGAAAGAAAGAAATAAACAAACTAAAGATAGAATGAGAAGGAATAAAAGCTAGAATGAAAGACATGAAGAAAGAAAGAAAAAAATAAAGATAGAATGAGAGAAAGTATGAAAGCTAGAATGAAAGATATCACGAAAGAAAGAAACAAAGAAAGAAAGAAACTAAAGATAGAATGAGAGAAGGTAAGAAAGCTAGAATGAAAGACATCAAGAAAGAAAGAAAGAAACTTGAGATAGAATGAGAGAAGCTAGAATGAAAGCTATCAAGAAAGAAACAAACAAACTAAGGATAGAATGAGAGAAGGAATAAAAGCTAGAATGAAAGACATCATGAAAGAAAGAAAAAATAGAGATAGAATGAGAGAAAGTATGAAAGCTAGAATGAAAGATATCAAGAAAGAAACAAGCAAAGAAAGAAACTTCAGATTGAATGAGAGAAGGTATGAAAGCTAGTATTATAGATAGAAGGAAAGAAAGAAACAAAGAATGAATGAAACTAAAGATAGAATGAGAGAAGGTATGAAAGCTAGAATGAAAGACATCAAGAAAGAAAGGAAGAAAGTTACCACAGATAGAACGAGAGAAGATATGAAAGCTAGAATGAAAGCTATCAAAAAAGAAAGAAATAAACTAAAATAGATTGAGAGAATATATGAATGCTAGAATGAAAGACATCAAGAAGGAAAGGAAGAAAGATACCAAAGATAGAATGAGAGAAGGTATGAAAGCTAAAATGGAAGATATCAAGAATGAAAGAAAAAAGAAATTAACAAACGATAGAATGAGAGAAGGTATGAAAGCTAAAATGAAAGATATCAAGAAAGAAAGAAAATAAAGCTAGAATGAGAGAAGGTATGAAAGCTAGAATGAAAGACATCAAAGAAGAAAGAAAGAAAGAAATTAACAAACGATAGAATGAGAGAAGGTATGAAAGCTAAAATGAAAGCTACCAAGAACGAAAGAAAGAAACATATAAACATACTAAAGATTTAATTGAGGTATGAAAAGAATAATGAAAGATATCAAGAAAGAAAGAAAGAAAGAAACTAAAATAGAATAAGAAAAGGTATGAAAGCTAGAATGAAAGACATCAAGAAAGAAAGAAAAAAATAAAGATAGAATGAGAGAAAGTATGAAAGCTAGAATGAAAGATATCACGAAAGAAAGAAACAAAGAAAGAAAGAAATCACGAAAGAAAGAAAGAAAGGAATAATGAAAGATATCAAGAAAGAAAGAAAAAAAGTAAAGATAGAATGAGAGAAGGTATGAAAGATAGAATGAAAGATATCAAGAAAGAAAGAAAGAAAGAAAGAAAGAAACTAAAGCTAGAATGAGAGAAGGTAT
Organism: Intellagama lesueurii; assembly: GCA_037013535.1. Taxonomy (NCBI): domain Eukaryota; kingdom Metazoa; phylum Chordata; class Lepidosauria; order Squamata; family Agamidae; genus Intellagama; species Intellagama lesueurii. The sequence goes on from JBAJHW010000013.1 coordinate 9,652,027, forward strand.
GAAAGCTAGAATGAAAGACATCAAGAAAGAAAGAAAGAAAGAAACTAAAGATAGAATGAGAGAAGGTATGAAAGTTAGAATGAAAGATATCAAGAAAGAAAGAAACTAAAGATAGAATGAGAGAAGGTATGAAAGCTAGAATGAAAGATATGAAGAAAGAAATAAACAAAGAAAGAAAGAAACTAAAGATAGAATGAGAGAAGGTATGAAAGCTACAATGAAAGACATCAAGGAAGAAAGAGAGAAAGAAATTAACTAAAAATAGAATGAGAGAAGGTATGAAAAGTAGAATGAAAGATATCAAGAAAGAAAGAAAGAAACTAAAGATAGAATGAGAGGTTATGAAAGCTAGAATCAAAGTTAACAAGAAAGAAAGAAATAAACAAACTAAAGATAGAATGAGAAGGAATAAAAGCTAGAATGAAAGACATGAAGAAAGAAAGAAAAAAATAAAGATAGAATGAGAGAAAGTATGAAAGCTAGAATGAAAGATATCACGAAAGAAAGAAACAAAGAAAGAAAGAAACTAAAGATAGAATCAGAGAAGGTAAGAAAGCTAGATTGAAAGACATCAAGAAAGAAAGAAAGAAACTAGAGATAGAATAAGAGAAGCTAGAATGAAAGCTATCAAGAAAGAAAGAAAGAAACAAACAAACTAAGGATAGAATGAGAGAAGGAATAAAAGCTAGAATGAAAGACATCATGAAAGAAAGAAAAAAATAGAGATAGAATGAGAGAAAGTATGAAAGCTAGAATGAAAGATATCAAGAAAGAAACAAACAAAGAAAGAAAGAAACTAAAGATAGAATGAGAGAAGGTATGAAAGCTAGAATGAAAGACACCAAGAAAGAAAGAAAGAAAGAAAGAAACTAAAGATAGAATGAGAGAAGGTAAGAAAGCTAGAATGAAAGACATCAAGAAAGAAAGAAAGAAACTAGAGATAGAATGAGAGAAGGTATGAAAGCTGGAATGAAAGCTATCAAGAAAGAAAGAAAGAAACAAACAAACTAAGGATAGAATGTGAAAAGGAATAAAAGTTAGAATGAAAGACATCAAGAAAGAAAGAAAAAAATTAGAGATAGAATGAGAGAAAGTATGAAAGCTAGAATGAAAGATATCAAGAAAGAAAGAAAGAAACTAAAGATAAAATGAGAGAATGTATGAAAGCTAGAATGAAAGACATCAAGAAAGAAAGAAAGAAAGAAATAAACTAAAGATAGAATGAGAGAAGGTATGAAAACTAGAATGAAAGACATCAAGAAAGAAAGAAAGAAACTAAAGATAGAATGAGAAAAGGTGTGAGAGCTAGAATGAAAGATATCAAGAAAAGAAAGAAATTAACTAAAGATAGAATGAGAAAAGGTATGATTGCTAGAATGAAAGAGATCAAGAAGGAAAGAAAGAAACTAGAGATAGAATGAGAGAAGGTATGAAAGCTAGAAATAAAGATATCAAGAAACAAAGAAAGAAAGAAACTAAAGATAGAATGAGAGAAGGTATGAAACCTTGAATGATAGATATCAATAATGAAAGAAAGAAAGAAATTAACTAAAGATAGATTGAGAGAAGGTATGAAAGCTAGAATAAAAACTATCAAGAAAGAAAGAAAGAAAGAAACACACTAAAGATAGAATGAGAGAATGAATAAAAGCTAGAATGAAACACATCAAGAAAGAAAGAAAAAAAATAAAGATAGAATGAGAGAAGGTATGAAGCTGGAATGAAATACATCAAGAATGAAAGAAATAAAGAATTTAACTAAAGATAGAAGGAGAGAAGGTATGAATGCTACAATGAAAGCTATCAAGAAAGAAAGAAAGAAACATATAAACATACTAAAGATTGAATAGAGGTATGAAAAGAATAATGAAAGATATCAAGAAAGAAAGAAAGAAAGAAAGAAACTAAAAAAGAATAAGAAAAGGTATGAAAGCTAGAATGAAAGACATCAAGAAAGAAAGAAAAAAATAAAGATAGAATGAGAGAAAGTATGAAAGCTAGAATGAAAGATATCACGAAAGAAAGAAACAAAGAAAGAAAGAAACTAAAGATAGAATGAGAGAAGGTATGACAGCTAGAATGAAAGACACCAAGAAAGAAAGAAAGAAAGAAACAAATAAACAAACTAAAGATTGAATAGAGGTATGAAAGGAATAATGAAAGATATCAAAAAAGAAAGAAAGAAAGAAAGAAACTAAAATAGAATGAGAGAATGTATGAAAGCTAGAATGAAAGATATCACGAAAAAAAAAACAAAGAAAGAAGAAACTAAAGATAGAATGAGAGAAGGTATGAAAGCTAGAATGAAAGCTATCAAGAAAGAAAGAAAGAAACAAATAAACAAACTAAAGATTGAATAGAGGTATGAAAGCTAGAATGAAAGACATCAAGAAAGAAAGAAAGAAACTTCAGATTGAATGAGAGAAGGTATGAAAGCTAGTATTATAGATATCAAGAAAGAAAGAAACAAAGAATGAAAGAAACTAAAGATAGAATGAGAGACGGTATGTAAGCTAGAATGAAAGACATCAAGAAAGAAAGGAAGAAAGATACCACAGATAGAATGAGAGAAGGTATGAAAGCTAGAATGAAAGCTTTCAAGAAAGAAAGAAATAAACCTAAATAGATTGAGAGAATATATGAAAGCTAGAATGAAAGACATCAAGAAACAAAGGAAGAAAGATACCAAAGATAGAATGAGAGAAGGTATGAAAGCTAAAATGAAAGATATCAAGAATGAAAGAAAGAAAGAAATTAACAAACGATAGAATGAGAGAAGGTATGAAAGGAATAATGAAAGATATCAAGAAAGAAAGAAAGAAACTAAAATAGAATGAGAGAAGGTATGAAAACTAGAATGAAATATATCAAGAAAGAAAGAAATAAACTAAAGATAGAATGAGAGAAGGTATGAAAGCTAGAATTATAGATATCAAGAAAGAAACAAACAAAGAATGAAAGAAACTTAAAATAGAATGAGAGAAGGTATGAAAGCTAAAATGAAAGATATCAAGAATGAAAGAAAGAAAGAAATTAACAAACGATAGAATGAGAGAAGGTATGAAAGGAATAATGAATGATATCAAGAAAGAAAGAAAGAAACCAAAATAGAATGAGAGAAGGTATGAAAGCTAAAATGAAAGATATCAAGAATGAAAGAAAGAAAGAAATTAACAAACGATAGAATGAGAGAAGGTATGAAAGGAATAATGAAAGATATCAAGAAAGAAAGAAAGAAAGAAAGAAAGAAACTAAAATACAATGAGAGAAGGTATGAAAGCTAAAATGAAAGATATCAAGAATGAAAGAAAGAAAGAAATTAACAAACGATAGAATGAGAGAAGGTATGAAAGGAATAATGAAAGATATCAAGAAAGAAAGAAAGAAACCAAAATAGAATGAGAGAAGGTATGAAAGCTAAAATGAAAGATATCCAGAATGAAAGAAAGAAAGAAATTAACAAACGATAGAATGAGAGAAGGTATGAAAGGAATAATGAAAGATATCAAGAAAGAAAGAAAGAAAGAAAGAAACTAAAATAGAATGAGAGAAGGTATGAAAGCTGGAATGAAAGCTATCAAGAAAGAAAGAAAGAAACAAACAAACTAAGGATAGAATGTGAAAAGGAATAAAAGTTAGAATGAAAGACATCAAGAAAGAAAGAAAAAAATTAGAGATAGAATGAGAGAAAGTATGAAAGCTAGAATGAAAGATATCAAGAAAGAAAGAAAGGAACTAAAGATAGAATGAGAGAATGTATGAAAGCTAGAATGAAAAACATCAAGAAAGAAAGAAAGAAAGAAATAAACTAAAGATAGAATGAGAGAAGGTATGAAAACTAGAATGAAAGACATCAAGAAAGAAAGAAAGAAACTAAAGATAGAATGAGAGAAGGTGTGAGAGCTAGAATGAAAGATATCAAGAAAAGAAAGAAATTAACTAAAGATAGAATGAGAAAAGGTATGATTGCTAGAATGAAAGACATCAAGAAGGAAAGAAAGAAACTAGAGATAAAATGAGAGAAGGTATGAAAGCTAGAAATAAAGATATCAAGAAACAAAGAAAGAAAGAAACTAAAGATAGAATGAGAGAAGGTATGAAACCTTGAATGATAGATATGAATAATGAAAGAAAGAAAGAAATTAACTAAAGATAGATTGAGAGAAGGTATGAAAGCTAGAATAAAAACTATCAAGAAAGAAAGAAAGAAAGAAACACACTAAAGATAGAATGAGAGAATGAATAAAAGCTAGAATGAAACACATCAAGAAAGAAAGAAAGAAAATAAAGATAGAATGAGAGAAGGTATGAAAGCTGGAATGAAATACATCAAGAATGAAAGAAATAAAGAATTTAACTAAAGATAGAAGGAGAGAAGGTATGAATGCTACAATGAAAGCTATCAAGAAAGAAAGAAAGAAACATATAAACATACTAAAGATTGAATAGAGGTATGAAAAGAATAATGAAAGATATCAAGAAAGAAAGAAAGAAAGAAAGAAACTAAAAAAGAATAAGAAAAGGTATGAAAGCTAGAATGAAAGACATCAAGAAAGAAAGAAAAAAATAAAGATAGAATGAGAGAAAGTATGAAAGCTAGAATGAAAGATATCACGAAAGAAAGAAACAAAGAAAGAAAGAAACTAAAGATAGAATGAGAGAAGGTATGAAAGCTAGAATGAAAGACACCAAGAAAGAAAGAAAGAAAGAAACAAATAAACAAACTAAAGATTGAATAGAGGTATGAAAGGAATAATGAAAGATATCAAAAAAGAAAGAAAGAAAGAAAGAAAATAAAATAGAATGAGAGAATGTATGAATGCTAGAATGAAAGATATCACGAAAAAAAAACAAAGAAAGAAGAAACTAAAGATAGAATGAGAGAAGGTATGAAAGCTAGAATGAAAGCTATCAAGAAAGAAAGAAAGAAACAAATAAACAAACTAAAGATTGAATAGAGGTATGAAAGCTAGAATGAAAGACATTAAGAAAGAAAGAAAGAAACTTCAGATTGAATGAGAGAAGGTATGAAAGCTAGTATTATAGATATCAAGAAAGAAAGAAACAAAGAATGAAAGAAACTAAAGATAGAATGAGAGACGGTATGTAAGCAAGAATGAAAGACATCAAGAAAGAAAGGAAGAAAGATACCACAGATAGAATGAGAGAAGGTATGAAAGCTAGAATGAAAGCTTTCAAGAAAGAAAGAAATAAACCTAAATAGATTGAGAGAATATATGAAAGCTAGAATGAAAGACATCAAGAAACAAAGGAAGAAAGATACCAAAGATAGAATGAGAGAAGGTATGAAAGCTAAAATGAAAGATATCAAGAATGAAAGAAAGAAAGAAATTAACAAACGATAGAATGAGAGAAGGTATGAAAGGAATAATGAAAGATATCAAGAAAGAAAGAAAGAAACTAAAATAGAATGAGAGAAGGTATGAAAACTAGAAAGAAATATATCAAGAAAGAAAGAAATAAACTAAAGATAGAATGAGAGAAGGTATGAAAGCTAGAATTATAGATATCAAGAAAGAAACAAACAAAGAATGAAAGAAACTAAAGATAGAATGAGTGAAGGTATGAAAGCTAAAATGAAAGATATCAAGAATGAAAGAAAGACAGAAATTAACAAACGATAGAATGAGAGAAGGTATGAAAGGAATAATGAAAGATATCAAGAAAGAAAGAAAGAAACCAAAATAGAATGAGAGAAGGTATGAAAGCTAAAATGAAAGATATCAAGAATGAAAGAAAGAAAGAAATTAACAAACGATAGAATGAGAGAAGGTATGAAAGGAATAATGAAAGATATCAAGAAAGAAAGAAAGAAAGAAAGAAACTAAAATAGAATGAGAGAAGGTATGAAAGCTAGAATGAAAGATATCAAGAAAGAAAGAAAGAAACTAAAATAGATTGAGAGAATGAATGAAAGCTAGAATGACACATCAAGAAAGAAAGGAAGAAAGATACCAAAGATAGAATGAGAGAAGGTATGAAAGCTAAAATGAAAGATATCAAGAATGAAAGAAAGAAAGAAATTAACAAACGATAGAATGAGAGAAGGTCTGAAAGGAATAATGAAAGATATCAAGAAAGAAAGAAAAAAAATAAAGATAGAATGAGAGAAGGTATGAAAGCTAGAATGAAAGATATCAAGAAAGAAAGAAAGAAAGAAAGAAAGAAACTAAAGGTAGAATGAGAGAAGGTATGAAAGCTAGAATGAAAGAAAGAAAGAAAGAAAGAAAGAAAGAAAGAAAGAAACGAAAGATAGAATGAGAGAAGGTATGAAAGCTAGAATGAAAGATATGAAGAAAGAAACAAACAAGGAAAGAAAGAAACGAAAGATAGAATGAGAGAAGGTATGAAAGCTAGAATGAAAGACATCAAGGAAGAAAGAAAGAAAGAAATTAACTAAAGATAGAATGAGAGAAGGTATGAAAAGTAGAATGAAAGATATCAAGAAAGAAAGAAACAAACTAAAGATAGAATGAGAGAAGTAATGAAAGCTAGAATGAAAGATATCAAGAAAAAAGATATTAACTAAAGATAGAATGAGAGAAGGTAAGAAAGCTAGAATGAAAGACATCAAGAAAGAAAGAAAGAAACTAGAGATAGAATGAGAGAAGTTATGAAAGCTAGAATGAAAGCTATCAAGAAAGAAAGAAAGAAACAAACAAACTAAGGATAGAATGAGAGAAGGAATAAAAGCTAGAATGAAAGACATCAAGAAAGAAAGAAAAAAATAGAGATAGAATGAGAGAAAGTATGAAAGCTAGAATGAAAGATATAAAAAGGAACAAACAAAGAAAGAAATTAACTAAAGATAGATTGAGAGAAGGTATGAAAGCTTGAATGAAAGACATCAAGAAAGAAAGAAAAAAATAAAGATAGAATGAGAGAAAGTATGAAAGCGAGAATGAAAGATATCACGAAAGAAAGAAACAAAGAAAGAAACTAAAGATAGAATGAGAGAAGGTATGAAAGCTAGAATGAAAGACATCAAGAATGAAAGAAAGAAACAAATTAACAAACTAAAGATTGAATACAGGAATGAAAGGAATAATGAAAGATATCAAGAAAGAAAGAAAGAAAGAAACTAAAATAGAATGAGAGAATGTATGAAAGCTAGATTGAAAGATATCACGAAAGAAAGAAACAAAGAAAGAAACTAAAGACAGAATGAGAGAAGGTATGACAGCTAGAATGAAAGACATCAAGAATGAAAGAAATAAAGAATATAACTAAAGATAGAATGAGAGAAGGTATGAAAGGAATAATGAAAGATATCAAGAAAGAAAGAAACCAAAATAGAATGAGAGAAGGTATGAAAGCTAAAATGAAAGATATCAAGAATGAAAGAAAGAAAAAAATTAACAAACGATAGAATGAGAGAAGGTATGAAAGGAATAATGAAAGATATCAAGAAAGAAAGAAAGGAACTAAAATAGAATGAGAGAAGGTATGAAAGCTAGAATGAAAGACACCAAGAAAGAAAGAAAGAAAGAAACAAATAAACAAACTAAAGATTGAATAGAGGTATGAAAGGAATAATGAAAGATATCAAAAAAGAAAGAAAGAAAGAAAGAAACTAAAATAGAATGAGAGAATGTATGAAAGCTAGAATGAAAGATATCACGAAAAAAAAAACAAAGAAAGAAGAAACTAAAGATAGAATGAGAGAAGGTATGAAAGCTAGAATGAAAGCTATCAAGAAAGAAAGAAAGAAACAAATAAACAAACTAAAGATTGAATAGAGGTATGAAAGCTAGAATGAAAGACATCAAGAAAGAAAGAAAGAAACTTCAGATTGAATGAGAGAAGGTATGAAAGCTAGTATTATAGATATCAAGAAAGAAAGAAACAAAGAATGAAAGAAACTAAAGATAGCATGAGAGACGGTATGTAAGCTAGAATGAAAGACATCAAGAAAGAAAGGAAGAAAGATACCACAGATAGAATGAGAGAAGGTATGAAAGCTAGAATGAAAGCTTTCAAGAAAGAAAGAAATAAACCTAAATAGATTGAGAGAATATATGAAAGCTAGAATGAAAGACATCAAGAAACAAAGGAAGAAAGATACCAAAGATAGAATGAGAGAAGGTATGAAAGCTAAAATGAAAGATATCAAGAATGAAAGAAAGAAAGAAATTAACAAACGATAGAATGAGAGAAGGTATGAAAGGAATAATGAAAGATATCAAGAAAGAAAGAAAGAAACTAAAATAGAATGAGAGAAGGTATGAAAACTAGAAAGAAATATATCAAGAAAGAAAGAAATAAACTAAAGATAGAATGAGTGAAGGTATGAAAGCTAAAATGAAAGATATCAAGAATGAAAGAAAGAAAGAAATTAACAAACGATAGAATGAGAGAAGGTATGAAAGGAATAATGAAAGATATCAAGAAAGAAAGAAAGAAACCAAAATAGAATGAGAGAAGGTATGAAAGCTAAAATGAAAGATATCAAGAATGAAAGAAAGAAAGAAATTAACAAACGATAGAATGAGAGAAGGTATGAAAGGAATAATGAAAGATATCAAGAAAGAAAGAAAGAAAGAAAGAAACTAAAATAGAATGAGAGAAGGTATGAAAGCTAGAATGAAAGATATCAAGAAAGAAAGAAAGAAACTAAAATAGATTGAGAGAATGAATGAAAGCTAGAATGACACATCAAGAAAGAAAGGAAGAAAGATACCAAAGATAGAATGAGAGAAGGTATGAAAGCTAAAATGAAAGATATCAAGAATGAAAGAAAGAAAGAAATTAACAAACGATAGAATGAGAGAAGGTCTGAAAGGAATAATGAAAGATATCAAGAAAGAAAGAAAAAAAATAAAGATAGAATGAGAGAAGGTATGAAAGCTAGAATGAAAGATATCAAGAAAGAAAGAAAGAAAGAAAGAAAGAAACTAAAGGTAGAATGAGAGAAGGTATGAAAGCTAGAATGAAAGAAAGAAAGAAAGAAAGAAAGAAAGAAACGAAAGATAGAATGAGAGAAGGTATGAAAGCTAGAATGAAAGATATGAAGAAAGAAACAAACAAGGAAAGAAAGAAACGAAAGATAGAATGAGAGAAGGTATGAAAGCTAGAATGAAAGACATCAAGGAAGAAAGAAAGAAAGAAATTAACTAAAGATAGAATGAGAGAAGGTATGAAAAGTAGAATGAAAGATATCAAGAAAGAAAGAAACAAACTAAAGATAGAATGAGAGAAGTAATGAAAGCTAGAATGAAAGATATCAAGAAAAAAGATATTAACTAAAGATAGAATGAGAGAAGGTAAGAAAGCTAGAATGAAAGACATCAAGAAAGAAAGAAAGAAACTAGAGATAGAATGAGAGAAGGTATGAAAGCTAGAATGAAAGCTATCAAGAAAGAAAGAAAGAAACAAACAAACTAAGGATAAAATGAGAGAAGGAATAAAAGCTAGAATGAAAGACATCAAGAAAGAAAGAAAAAATAGAGATAGAATGAGAGAAAGTATGAAAGCTAGAATGAAAGATATAAAAAGGAACAAACAAAGAAAGAAATTAACTAAAGATAGATTGAGAGAAGGTATGAAAGCTTGAATGAAAGACATCAAGAATGAAGGAAATAAAGAATTTAACTAAAGATAGAATGAGAGAAGGTATGAAAGCTAGAATGAAAGCTATCAAGAAAGAAAGAAAGAAACAAATAAACAAACTAAAGATTGAATAGAGGTATGAAAGGAATAATGAAAGATATGAAGAATGAAAGAAAGAAAGAAAGAAAGAAAGAAACTAAAATAGAATAAGAAAAGGTATGAAAGCTAGAATGAAAGACATCAAGAAAGAAAGAAAAAAATAAAGATAGAATGAGAGAAAGTATGAAAGCGAGAATGAAAGATATCACGAAAGAAAGAAACAAAGAAAGAAACTAAAGATAGAATGAGAGAAGGTATGAAAGCTAGAATGAAAGACATCAAGAATGAAAGAAAGAAACAAATTAACAAACTAAAGATTGAATACAGGAATGAAAGGAATAATGAAAGATATCAAGAAAGAAAGAAAGAAAGAAACTAAAATAGAATGAGAGAATGTATGAAAGCTAGATTGAAAGATATCACGAAAGAAAGAAACAAAGAAAGAAACCAAAGACAGAATGAGAGAAGGTATGACAGCTAGAATGAAAGACATCAAGAATGAAAGAAATAAAGAATATAACTAAAGATAGAATGAGAGAAGGTATGAAAGGAATAATGAAAGATATCAAGAAAGAAAGAAACCAAAATAGAATGAGAGAAGGTATGAAAGCTAAAATGAAAGATATCAAGAATGAAAGAAAGAAAAAAATTAACAAACGATAGAATGAGAGAAGGTATGAAAGGAATAATGAAAGATATCAAGAAAGAAAGAAAGGAACTAAAATAGAATGAGAGAAGGTATGAAAGCTAGAATGAAAGACATCAAGAAAGAAAGAAAGAAACTAAAATAGATTGAGAGAATAAATGAAAGCGAGAATGAAAGACATCAAGAAAGAAAGGAAGAAAGATACCAAAGATAGAATGAGAGAAGGTATGAAAGCTAAAATGAAAGATATCAAGAATGAAAGAAAGAAAGAAATTAACAAACGATAGAATGAGAGAAGGTCTGAAAGGAATAATGAAAGATATCAAAAAAGAAAGAAAAAAAATAAAGATAGAATGAGAGAAGGTATGAAAGCTAGAATGAATGATATCAAGAAAGAAAGAAAGAAAGAAAGAAACTAAAGGTAGAATGAGAAAAGGTATGAAAAGTAGAATGAAAGATATCAAGAAAGAAAGAAACAAACTAAAGATAGAATGAGAGAAGTAATGAAAGCTAGAATGAAAGATATCAAGAAAAAAGATATTATCTAAAGATAGAATGAGAGAAGGTAAGAAAGCTAGAATGAAAGACATCAAGAAAGAAAGAAAGAAACTAGAGATAGAATGAGAGAAGGTATGAAAGCTAGAATGAAATCTATCAAGAAAGAAAGAAACAAACAAACTGAGGATAGAATGAGAGAGGGAATAAAAGCTAGAATGAAAGACATCAAGAATGAAGGAAATAAAGAATTTAACTAAAGATAGAATGAGAGAAGGTATGAAAGCTAGAATGAAAGCTATCAAGAAAGAAAGAAAGAAACAAATAAACAAACTAAAGATTGAATAGAGGTATGAAAGGAATAATGAAAGATATGAAGAAAGAAAGAAAGAAAGAAACTAAAATAGAATAAGAAAAGGTATGAAAGCTAGAATGAAAGACATCAAGAAAGAAAGAAAAAAATAAAGATAGAATGAGAGAAAGTATGAAAGCGAGAATGAAAGATATCACGAAAGAAAGAAACAAAGAAAGAAACTAAAGATAGAATGAGAGAAGGTATGAAAGCTAGAATGAAAGATATGAAGAAAGAAACAAACAAGGAAAGAAAGAAATGAAAGATAGAATGAGAGAAGGTATGAAAGCTAGAATGAAAGACATCAAGGAAGAAAGAAAGAAAGAAATTAACTAAAGATAGAATGAGAGAAGGTATGAAAAGTAGAATGAAAGATATCAAGAAAGAAAGAAACAAACTAAAGATAGAATGAGAGAAGTAATGAAAGCTAGAATGAAAGATATCAAGAAAAAAGATATTATCTAAAGATAGAATGAGAGAAGGTAAGAAAGCTAGAATGAAAGACATCAAGAAAGAAAGAAAGAAACTAGAGATAGAATGAGAGAAGGTATGAAAGCTAGAATGAAATCTATCAAGAAAGAAAGAAAGAAACAAACAAACTGAGGATAGAATGAGAGAGGGAATAAAAGCTAGAATGAAAGACATCAAGAATGAAGGAAATAAAGAATTTAACTAAAGATAGAATGAGAGAAGGTATGAAAGCTAGAATGAAAGCTATCAAGAAAGAAAGAAAGAAACAAATAAACAAACTAAAGATTGAATAGAGGTATGAAAGGAATAATGAAAGATATGAAGAAAGAAAGAAAGAAAGAAACTAAAATAGAATAAGAAAAGGTATGAAAGCTAGAATGAAAGACATCAAGAAAGAAAGAAAAAAATAAAGATAGAATGAGAGAAAGTATGAAAGCGAGAATGAAAGATATCACGAAAGAAAGAAACAAAGAAAGAAACTAAAGATAGAATGAGAGAAGGTATGAAAGCTAGAATGAAAGAAATCAAGAATGAAAGAAAGAAACAAATTAACAAACTAAAGATTGAATAGAGGTATGAAAAGAATAATGAAAGATATCAAGAAAGAAAGAAAGAAAGAAACTAAAATAGAATGAGAGAAGGTATGACAGCTAGAATGATAGACATCAAGAATGAAAGAAATAAAGAATATAACTAAAGATAGAATGGGAGAAGGTATGAAAGCTAGAATGAAAGATGTCAAGAATGAAAGAATGAAATTAACAAACGATAGAATGAGAGAAGGTATGAAAGGAATAATGAAAGATATCAAGAAAGAAAGAAAAAAAATAAAGATATCATGAGAGAAGGTATGAAAGCTAGAATGAAAGATATCAAGAAAGAAAGAAACAAAGAAAGAAAGAAACTAAAGATAGAATGAGAGAAGGTATGAAAGCTAGAATGAAAGACATCAAGAAAGAAAGTAAGAAAGAAATAAACTAAAGATAGAATGAGAGAAGGTATGAAAGCTAGAATGAAAGACATCATGAAAGAAAGAATCTAAAGATAGAATGAGAGAAGGTATGAAACCTTGAATGATAGATATCAATAATGAAAGAAAGAAAGAAATTAACTAAAGATAGATTGAGAGAAGGTATGAAAGCTAGAATAAAAACTATCAAGAAAGAAAGAAAGAAAGAAACACACTAAAGATTGAATGAGAGAATGAATAAAAGCTAGAATGAAACACATCAAGAAAGAAAGAAAAAAAATAAATAAAGAATGAGAGAAGGTATGAAAGCTAGAATGAAATACATCAAGAATGAAAGAAATAAACAATTTAACTAAAGATAGAAGGCGAGAAGGTATGAAAGCTAGAATGAAAGCTACCAAGAACGAAAGAAAGAAACATATAAACATACTAAAGATTGAATAGAGGTATGAAAAGAATAATGAAAGATATCAAGAAAGAAAGAAAGAAAGAAACTAAAATAGAATAAGAAAAGGTATGAAAGCTAGAATAAAAGACATCAAGAAAGAAAGAAAAAAATAAAGATAGAATGAGAGAAAGTATGAAAGCTAGAATGAAAGATATCACGAAAGAAAGAAACAAAGAAAGAAAGAAACTAAAGATAGAATGAGAGAAGGTATGAAAGCTAGAATGAAAGCTATCAAGAGACAAAGAAAGAAACAAATAAACAAACTAAAGATTGAATAGAGGTATGAAAGGAATAATGTAATATATCAAGAAAGAAAGAAAGAAATAAACTAAAATAGAATGAGAGAATGTATGAAAGCTAGAATGAAAGATATCACGAAAGAAAGAAACAAAGAAAGAAGAAACTAAAGATAGAATGAGAGAAGGTATGAAAGCTAGAATGAAAGCTATCAAGAAAGAAAGAAAGAAACAAATAAACAAACTAAAAATTGAATAGAGGTATGAAAGGAATAATGAAAGATATCCAGAAAGAAAGAAAGAAAGAAACTAAAATAGAATAAGAAAAGGTATGAGAGCTAGAATGAAAGACATCAAGAAAGAAAGGAAGAAAGATACCAAAGATAGAATGGGAGAAGGTATGAAAGCTAGAATGAAAGATATCAAGAATGAAAGAAAGAAAGAAATTAACAAACGAAAGAATGAGAGAAGGTATGAAAGGAATAATGAAAGATATCAAGAAAGAAAGAAAGAAACTAAAGATAGAATGAGAGAAGGTATGAAAGCTAGAATGCAAGACATCAAGAAAGAAAGAAACTAAAGATACAATGAGAGATGGTATGAAAGCTGGAATGAAAGATATGAAGAAAGAAACAAACAAAGAAAGAAAGAAACTAAAGATAGAATGAGAGAAGGTATGAAAGCTAGAATGAAAGACATCAACAAAGAAAGAAATAAAAATACAAAAGCTAGAATGAGAGAAGGTATGAAATCTAGATTGAAAGATATCAAGAAAGAAAGAAAGAAACTTCAGATTGAATGAGAGAAGGTATGAAAGCTAGTATTATAGATAGAAGGAAAGAAAGAAACAAAGAATGAATGAAACTAAAGATAGAATGAGAGAAGGTATGAAAGCTAGAATGAAAGACATCAAGAAAGAAAGGAAGAAAGTTACCACAGATAGAACGAGAGAAGATATGAAAGCTAGAATGAAAGCTATCAAAAAAGAAAGAAATAAACTAAAATAGATTGAGAGAATATATGAATGCTAGAATGAAAGACATCAAGAAGGAAAGGAAGAAAGGTACCAAAGATAGAATGAGAGAAGGTATGAAAGCTAAAATGGAAGATATCAAGAATGAAAGAAAAAAGAAATTAACAAACGATAGAATGAGAGAAGGTATGAAAGCTAAAATGAAAGATATCAAGAATGAAAGAAAGAAAGAAATTAACAAACGATAGAATGAGAGAAGGTATGAAAGGAATAATGAAAGATATCAAGAAAGAAAGAAAAAAGTAAAGATAGAATGAGAGAAGGTATGAAAGATAGAATGAAAGATATCAAGAAAGAAAGAAAGAAAGAAAGAAAGAAAGAAAGAAACTAAAGCTAGAATGAGAGAAGGTATGAAAGCTAGAATGAAAGACATCAAGAAAGAAAGAAAGAAAGAAAGAAACTAAAGATAGAATGAGAGAAGGTATGAAAGCTAGAATGAAAGATATCAAGAAAGAAAGAAAATAAAGCTAGAATGAGAGAAGGTATGAAAGCTAGAATGAAAGATATGAAGAAAGAAATAAACAAAGAAAGAAAGAAACTGAAGCTAGAATGAGAGAAGGTATGAAAGCTAGAATGAAAGACATCAAAGAAGAAAGAAAGAAAGAAATTAACTAAAGATAGAATGAGAGAAGGTATGAAAGCTAGAATGAAAGACATCAAGAAAGAAAGGAAGAAAGATACCACAGATACAATGAGAGAAGTTATGAAAGCTAGAATGAAAGCTACCAAGAACGAAAGAAAGAAACATATAAACATACTAAAGATTGAATAGAGGTATGAAAAGAATAATGAAAGATATCAAGAAAGAAAGAAAGAAAGAAACTAAAATAGAATAAGAAAAGGTATGAAAGCTAGAATAAAAGACATCAAGAAAGAAAGAAAAAAATAAAGATAGAATGAGAGAAAGTATGAAAGCTAGAATGAAAGATATCACGAAAGAAAGAAACAAAGAAAGAAAGAAACTAAAGATAGAATGAGAGAAGGTATGAAAGCTAGAATGAAAGCTATCAAGAGACAAAGAAAGAAACAAATAAACAAACTAAAGATTGAATAGAGGTATGAAAGGAATAATGTAATATATCAAGAAAGAAAGAAAGAAATAAACTAAAATAGAATGAGAGAATGTATGAAAGCTAGAATGAAAGATATCACGAAAGAAAGAAACAAAGAAAGAAGAAACTAAAGATAGAATGAGAGAAGGTATGAAAGCTAGAATGAAAGCTATCAAGAAAGAAAGAAAGAAACAAATAAACAAACTAAAAATTGAATAGAGGTATGAAAGGAATAATGAAAGATATCCAGAAAGAAAGAAAGAAAGAAACTAAAATAGAATAAGAAAAGGTATGAGAGCTAGAATGAAAGACATCAAGAAAGAAAGGAAGAAAGATACCAAAGATAGAATGGGAGAAGGTATGAAAGCTAGAATGAAAGATATCAAGAATGAAAGAAAGAAAGAAATTAACAAACGAAAGAATGAGAGAAGGTATGAAAGGAATAATGAAAGATATCAAGAAAGAAAGAAAGAAACTAAAGATAGAATGAGAGAAGGTATGAAAGCTAGAATGCAAGACATCAAGAAAGAAAGAAACTAAAGATAGAATGAGAGATGGTATGAAAGCTGGAATGAAAGATATGAAGAAAGAAACAAACAAAGAAAGAAAGAAACTAAAGATAGAATGAGAGAAGGTATGAAAGCTAGAATGAAAGACATCAACAAAGAAAGAAATAAAAATACAAAAGCTAGAATGAGAGAAGGTATGAAATCTAGATTGAAAGATATCAAGAAAGAAAGAAAGAAACTTCAGATTGAATGAGAGAAGGTATGAAAGCTAGTATTATAGATAGAAGGAAAGAAAGAAACAAAGAATGAATGAAACTAAAGATAGAATGAGAGAAGGTATGAAAGCTAGAATGAAAGACATCAAGAAAGAAAGGAAGAAAGTTACCACAGATAGAACGAGAGAAGATATGAAAGCTAGAATGAAAGCTATCAAAAAAGAAAGAAATAAACTAAAATAGATTGAGAGAATATATGAATGCTAGAATGAAAGACATCAAGAAGGAAAGGAAGAAAGGTACCAAAGATAGAATGAGAGAAGGTATGAAAGCTAAAATGGAAGATATCAAGAATGAAAGAAAAAAGAAATTAACAAACGATAGAATGAGAGAAGGTATGAAAGCTAAAATGAAAGATATCAAGAATGAAAGAAAGAAAGAAATTAACAAACGATAGAATGAGAGAAGGTATGAAAGGAATAATGAAAGATATCAAGAAAGAATGAAAAAAGTAAAGATAGAATGAGAGAAGGTATGAAAGATAGAATGAAAGATATCAAGAAAGAAAGAAAGAAAGAAAGAAAGAAAGAAAGAAACTAAAGCTAGAATGAGAGAAGGTATGAAAGCTAGAATGAAAGACATCAAGAAAGAAAGAAAGAAAGAAAGAAACTAAAGATAGAATGAGAGAAGGTATGAAAGCTAGAATGAAAGATATCAAGAAAGAAAGAAAATAAAGCTAGAATGAGAGAAGGTATGAAAGCTAGAATGAAAGATATGAAGAAAGAAATAAACAAAGAAAGAAAGAAACTGAAGCTAGAATGAGAGAAGGTATGAAAGCTAGAATGAAAGACATCAAAGAAGAAAGAAAGAAAGAAATTAACTAAAGATAGAATGAGAGAAGGTATGAAAGCTAGAATGAAAGACATCAAGAAAGAAAGGAAGAAAGATACCACAGATACAATGAGAGAAGTTATGAAAGCTAGAATGAAAGCTACCAAGAACGAAAGAAAGAAACATATAAACATACTAAAGATTGAATAGAGGTATGAAAAGAATAATGAAAGATATCAAGAAAGAAAGAAAGAAAGAAACTAAAATAGAATAAGAAAAGGTATGAAAGCTAGAATGAAAGACATCAAGAAAGAAAGAAAAAAATAAAGATAGAATGAGAGAAAGTATGAAAGCTAGAATGAAAGATATCACGAAAGAAAGAAACAAAGAAAGAAAGAAACTAAAGATAGAATGAGAGAAGGTATGAAAGCTAGAATGAAAGCTATCAAGAGACAAAGAAAGAAACAAATAAACAAACTAAAGATTGAATAGAGGTATGAAAGGAATAATGTAATATATCAAGAAAGAAAGAAAGAAATAAACTAAAATAGAATGAGAGAATGTATGAAAGCTAGAATGAAAGATATCACGAAAGAAAGAAACAAAGAAAGAAGAAACTAAAGATAGAATGAGAGAAGGTATGAAAGCTAGAATGAAAGCTATCAAGAAAGAAAGAAAGAAACAAATAAACAAACTAAAAATTGAATAGAGGTATGAAAGGAATAATGAAAGATATCCAGAAAGAAAGAAAGAAAGAAACTAAAATAGAATAAGAAAAGGTATGAGAGCTAGAATGAAAGACATCAAGAAAGAAAGGAAGAAAGATACCAAAGATAGAATGGGAGAAGGTATGAAAGCTAGAATGAAAGATATCAAGAATGAAAGAAAGAAAGAAATTAACAAACGAAAGAATGAGAGAAGGTATGAAAGGAATAATGAAAGATATCAAGAAAGAAAGAAAGAAACTAAAGATAGAATGAGAGAAGGTATGAAAGCTAGAATGCAAGACATCAAGAAAGA
The DNA here is from genome assembly GCA_037013535.1 of Intellagama lesueurii. NCBI lineage: Eukaryota > Metazoa > Chordata > Lepidosauria > Squamata > Agamidae > Intellagama > Intellagama lesueurii. The sequence continues at coordinate 9,669,974 of JBAJHW010000013.1, forward strand.
AAGAAACTAAAGATAGAATGAGAGATGGTATGAAAGCTGGAATGAAAGATATGAAGAAAGAAACAAACAAAGAAAGAAAGAAACTAAAGATATAATGAGAGAAGGTATGAAAGCTAGAATGAAAGACATCAACAAAGAAAGAAATAAAAATACAAAAGCTAGAATGAGACAAGGTATGAAATCTAGATTGAAAGATATGAAGAAAGAAAGAAAGAAACTTCAGATTGAATGAGAGAAGGTATGAAAGCTAGTATTATAGATAGAAGGAAAGAAAGAAACAAAGAATGAATGAAACTAAAGATAGAATGAGAGAAGGTATGAAAGCGAGAATGAAAGACATCAAGAAAGAAAGGAAGAAAGGTACCACAGATAGAACGAGAGAAGATATGAAAGCTAGAATGAAAGCTATCAAAAAAGAAAGAAATAAACTAAAATAGATTGAGAGAATATATGAATGCTAGAATGAAAGACATCAAGAAGGAAAGGAAGAAAGATACCAAAGATAGAATGAGAGAAGGTATGAAAGCTAAAATGGAAGATATCAAGAAGGAAAGAAAAAAGAAATTAACAAAAGATAGAATGAGAGAAGGTATGAAAGCTAAAATGAAAGATATCAAGAATGAAAGAAAGAAAGAAATTAACAAACGATAGAATGAGAGAAGGTATGAAAGGAATAATGAAAGATATCAAGAAAGAAAGAAAAAAGTAAAGATAGAATGAGAGAAGGTATGAAAGATAGAATGAAAGATATCAAGAAAGAAAGAAAGAAAGAAACTAAAGCTAGAATGAGAGAAGGTATGAAAGCTAGAATGAAAGACATCAAGAAAGAAAGAAAGAAAGAAAGAAACTAAAGATAGAATGAGAGAAGGTATGAAAGCTAGAATGAAAGATATCAAGAAAGAAAGAAAATAAAGCTAGAATGAGAGAAGGTATGAAAGCTAGAATTAAAGATATGAAGAAAGAAATAAACAAAGAAAGAAAGAAACTGAAGCTAGAATGAGAGAAGGTATGAAAGCTAGAATGAAAGACATCAAAGAAGAAAGAAAGAAAGAAATTAACTAAAGATAGAATGAGAGAAGGTATGAAAAGTAGAATGAAAGATATCAAGAAAGAAAGAAAGAAACTAAAGATAGAATGAGAGAAGTTATGAAAGCTAGAATGAAAGTTATCAAGAAAGAAAGAAATAAACAAATTAAGATAGAATGAGAAGGAATAAAAGCTAGAATGAAAGACATGAAGAAAGAAAGAAAAAAATAAAGATAGAATGAGAGAAAGTATGAAAGCTAGAATGAAAGATATCACGAAAGTAAGAAACAAAGAAAGAAAGAAACTAAAGACAGAATGAGAGAAGGTATGAAAGCTAGAATGAAAGACATCAAGAATGAAAGAAATAAAGAATATAACTAAAGATAGAATGGGAGAAGGTATGAAAGCTAGAATGAAAGATATCAAGAATGAAAGAAAGAAATTAACAAACGATAGAATGAGAGAAGGTATGAAAGGAATAATGAAAGATATCAAGAAAGAAAGAAAAAAAATAAAGATAGAATGAGAGAAGGTATGAAAGCTAGAATGAAAGATATCAAGAAAGAAAGAAACAAAGAAAGAAAGAAACTAAAGATAGAATGAGAGAAGGTATGAAAGCTAGAATGAAATACATCAAGAAAGAAAGAAAGAAAGAAATAAACTAAAGATAGAATGAGAGAAGGTATGAAAGCTAGAATGAAAGACATCAAGAAAGAAAGAAACTAAAGATAGAATGAGAGAAGGTATTTAAGCTAGAATGAAAGATATGAAGAAAGAAACAAAGTAAGAAAGATAGAAACTAAAGATAGAATGAGAGAAGGTATGAAAGCTAGAATGAAAGACATCAACAAAGAAAGAAATAAAAATACTAAAGCTAGAATGAGAGAAGGTATGAAATCTAGATTGAAAGATATCAAGAATGAAAGAAAGAAAGAAAAATAACTAAAGATAGAATGAGAGAAGGTATGAAAGCTAGAATGAAAGACATCAAGAAAGAAAGAAAGAAACTTCAGATTGAATGAGAGAAGGTATGAAAGCTTGTATTATAGATATCAAGAAAGAAAGAAACAAAGAATGAAAGAAACTAAAGATAGAATGAGAGAAGGTATGAAAGCTAGAATGAAAGACATCAAGAAAGAAAGGAAGAGAGATACCACAGATAGAATGAGAGAAGTTATGAAAGCTAAAATGAAAGATATCAAGAATGAAAGAAAGAAAGAAATTAACAAACGATAGATTGAGAGAAGGTATGAAAGGAATAATGAAAGATATCAAGAAAGAAAGAAAGAAACTAAAATAGAATGAGAGAAGGTATGAAAGCTAGAATGAAATATATCAAGAAAGAAAGAAATAAACTAAAGATAGAATGAGAGAAGGTATGAAAGCTAGAATTATAGATAGAAAGAAAGAAAGAAACTAAAATAGATTGAGAGAATGTATGAAAGCTAGAATGAAAGACATCAAGAAAGAAAGGAAGAAAGATACCAAAAATGGAATGAGAGAAGGTATGAAAGCTAAAATGAAAGATATCAAGAATGAAAGAAAGAAAGAAATTAACAAACGATAGAATGATAGAAGGTATGAAAGGAATAATGAAAGATATCAAGAAAGAAAGAAAAAAAATAAAGATAGAATGAGAGAAGTTATGAAAGCTAGAATAAAAGACATCAAGAAAGAAAGAAAAAAAGAAAGAAACTAAAGATAGAATGAGAGAAGGTATGAAAGCTAGAATGAAAGACATCAAGAAAGAAAGAAACGAAAGATAGAATGAGAGAAGGTGTGAAAGCTAGAATGAAAGATTTGAAGAAAGAAACAAACAAAGAAAGAAAGAAACTATAGATAGAATGAGAGAAGGTATGAAAGCTAGAATGAAAGATATCAAGAAAGAAAGAAAGAAAGAAATTAACTAAAGATAGAATGAGAGATGTTATGAAAGCTAGAATGAAAGATATCAAGAAAAAAAGATATTAACTAAAGATAGAATGAGAGAAGGTAAGAAAGCTAGAATGAAAGACATCAAGAAAGAAAGAAAGAAACTAGAGATAGAATGAGAGAAGGTATGAAAGCTGGAATGAAAGCTATCAAGAAAGAAAGAAAGAAACAAACAAACTAAGGATAGAATGTGAAAAGGAATAAAAGTTAGAATGAAAGACATCAAGAAAGAAAGAAAAAATAGAGATAGAATGAGAGAAAGTATGAAAGCTAGAATGAAAGATATTAAGAAAGAAAGAAAGAAAGAAAGAAAGAAAGAAAGAAAGAAACTAAAGATAGAATGAGAGAATGTATGAAAGCTAGAATGAAAGACTTCAAGAAAGAAAGAAAGAAATAAATAAACTAAAGATAGAATGAGAGAAGGTATGAAAACTAGAATGAAAGACATCAAGAAAGAAAGAAAGAAACTAAAGATAGAATGAGAGAAGGTGTGAGAGCTAGAATGAAAGATATCAAGAAAAGAAAGAAATTAACTAAAGATAGAATGAGAAAAGGTATGAAAACTAGAATGAAAGACATCAAGAAGGAAAGAAAGAAACTAGAGATAGAATGAGAGAAGGTATGAAAGCTAGAAATAAAGATATCAAGAAACAAAGAAAGAAAGAAACTAAAGATAGAATGAGAGAAGGTATGAAACCTTGAATGATAGATATCAATAATGAAAGAAAGAAAGAAATTAACTAAAGATAGATTGAGAGAAGGTATGAAAGCGAGAATAAAAACTATCAAGAAAGAAAGAAAAAAACACACTAAAGATAGAATGAGAGAATGAATAAAAGCTAGAATGAAACACATCAAGAAAGAAAGAAAAAAAATAAAGATAGAATGAGAGAAGGTATGAAAGCTAGAATGAAATACATCAAGAATGAAAGAAATAAAGACTTTAACTAAAGATAGAAGGAGAGAAGGTATGAAAACTAGAATGAAAGCTATCAAGAAAGAAAGAAAGAAACATATAAACATACTAAAGATTGAATAGAGGTATGAAAAGAATAATGAAAGATATCAAGAAAGAAAGAAAGAAAGAAACTAAAATAGAATTAGAAACGGTATGAAAGCTAGAATGAAAGACATCAAGAAAGAAAGAAAAAAAATAAAGATAGAATAAGAGAAAATATGAAAGCGAGAATGAAAGATATCACGAAAGAAAGAAACAAAGAAAGAAAGAAACTAAAGATAGAATGAGAGAAGGTATGAAAGCTAGAATGAAAGCTATCAAGAGACAAAGAAAGAAACAAATAAACAAACTAAAGATTGAATAGAGGTATGAAAGGAATAATGAAAGATATCAAGAAAGAAAGAAAGAAAGAAAGAAACTAAAATAGAATGAGAGAATGTATGAAAGCTAGAATGAAAGATATCACGAAAGAAAGAAACAAAGAAAGAAAGAAACTAAAGATAGAATGAGAGAAGGTATGAAAGCTAGAATGAAAGCTATCAAGAGACAAAGAAAGAAACAAATAAACAAACTAAAGATTGAATAGAGGTATGAAAGGAATAATGAAAGATATCAAGAAAGAAAGAAAGAAAGAAAGAAACTAAAATAGAATAAGAAAAGGTATGAAAGCTAGAATGAAAGACATCAAGAAAGAAAGGAAGAAAGATACCAAAGATAGAATGGGAGAAGGTATGAAAGCTAGAATGAAAGATATCAAGAATGAAAGAAAGAAAGAAATTAACAAACGAAAGAATGAGAGAAGGTATGAAAGGAATAATGAAAGATATCAAGAAAGAAAGAAAGAAACTAAAGATAGAATGTGAGAAGGTATGAAAGCTAGAATGAAAGACATCAAGAAAGAAAGAAAGAAACTTCAGATTGAATGAGAGAAGGTATGAAAGCTAGAATGAAAGACATCAACAAAGAAAGAAATAAAAATACAAAAGCTAGAATGAGAGAAGGTATGAAATCTAGATTGAAAGATATCAAGAAAGAAAGAAAGAAACTTCAGATTGAATGAGAGAAGGTATGAAAGCTAGTATTATAGATATCAAGAAAGAAAGAAACAAAGAATGAAAGAAACTAAAGATAGAATGAGAGAATATATGAATGCTAGAATAAAAGACATCAAGAAGGAAAGGAAGAAAGATACCAAAGATAGAATGAGAGAAGGTATGAAAGCTAAAATGAAAGATATCAAGAATGAAAGAAAGAAAGAAATTAACAAACGATAGAATGAGAGAAGGTATGAAAGGAATAATGAAAGATATCAAGAAAGAAAGAAAAAAGTAAAGATAGAATGAGAGAAGGTATGAAAGATAGAATGAAAGATATCAAGAAAGAAAGAAAGAAAGAAAGAAAGAAAGAAAGAAAGAAACTAAAGCTAGAATGAGAGAAGGTATGAAAGCTAGAATGAAAGACATCAAGAAAAAGAAAGAAAGAAACTAAAGATAGAATGAGAGAAGGTATGAAAGCTAGAATGAAAGATATCAAGAAAGAAAGAAACGAAAGATAGAATGAGAGAAGGTATGAAAGCTAGAATGAAAGATTTGAAGAAACAAACAAACAAACAATGAAAGAAACTATAGATAGAATGAGAGAAGGTATGAAAGCTAGAATGAAAGATATCAAGAAAGAAAGAAAGAAAGAAATTAACTAAAGATAGAATGAGAGATGTTATGAAAGCTAGAATGAAAGATATCAAGAAAAAAAGATATTAACTAAAGATAGAATGAGAGAAGGTAAGAAAGCTAGAATGAAAGACATCAAGAAAGAAAGAAAGAAACTAGAGATAGAATGAGAGAAGGTATGAAAGCTGGAATGAAAGCTATCAAGAAAGAAAGAAACAAACAAACAAACTAAGGATAGAATGTGAAAAGGAATAAAAGTTAGAATGAAAGACATCAAGAAAGAAAGAAAAAAATAGAGATAGAATGAGAGAATGTATGAAAGCTAGAATGAAAGATATCAAGAAAGAAAGAAAGAAAGAAAGAAAGAAAGAAACTAAAGATAGAATGAGAGAATGTATGAAAGCTAGAATGAAAGACTTCAAGAAAGAAAGAAAGAAAGAAATAAACTAAAGATAGAATGAGAGAAGGTATGAAAACCAGAATGAAAGACATCAAGAAAGAAAGAAAGAAACTAAAGATAGAATGAGAGAAGGTGTGAGAGCTAGAATGAAAGATATCAAGAAAAGAAAGAAATTAACTAAAGATAGAATGAGAAAAGGTATGATTGCTAGAATGAAAGACATCAAGAAGGAAAGAAAGAAACTAGAGATAGAATGAGAGAAGGTATGAAAGCTAGAAATGAAGATATCAAGAAACAAAGAAAGAAAGAAACTAAAGATAGAATGAGAGAAGGTATGAAACCTTGAATGATAGATATCAATAATGAAAGAAAGAAAGAAATTAACTAAAGATAGATTGAGAGAAGGTATGAAAGCGAGAATAAAAACTATCAAAAAAGAAAGAAAGAAAGAAACACACTAAAGATAGAATGAGAGAATGAATAAAAGCTAGAATGAAACACATCAAGAAAGAAAGAAAAAAAATAAAGATAGAATGAGAGAAGGTATGAAAGCTAGAATGAAATACATCAAGAATGAAAGAAATAAAGAATTTAACTAAAGATAGAAGGAGAGAAGGTATGAAAACTAAAATGAAAGCTATCAAGAAAGAAAGAAAGAAACATATAAACATACTAAAGATTGAATAGAGGTATGAAAAGAATAATGAAAGATATCAAGAAAGAAAGAAAGAAAGAAACTAAAATAGAATTAGAAACGGTATGAAAGCTAGAATGAAAGACATCAAGAAAGAAAGAAAAAAAATAAAGATAGAATGAGAGAAAGTATGAAAGCTAGAATGAAAGATATCACGAAAGAAAGAAACAAAGAAAGAAAGAAACTAAAGATAGAATGAGAGAAGGTATGAAAGCTAGAATGAAAGCTATCAAGAGACAAAGAAAGAAACAAATAAACAAATTAAAGATTGAATAGAGGTATGAAAGGAATAATGAAAGATATCAAGAAAGAAAGAAAGAAAGAAAGAAACTAAAATAGAATGAGAGAATGTATGAAAGCTAGAATGAAAGATATCACGAAAGAAAGAAACAAAGAAAGAAAGAAACTAAAGATAGAATGAGAGAAGGTATGAAAGCTAGAATGAAAGCTATCAAGAGACAAAGAAAGAAACAAATAAACAAACTAAAGATTGAATAGAGGTATGAAAGGAATAATGAAAGATATCAAGAAAGAAAGAAAGAAAGAAAGAAACTAAAATAGAATAAGAAAAGGTATGAAAGCTAGAATGAAAGACATCAAGAAAGAACGGAAGAAAGATACCAAAGATAGAATGGGAGAAGGTATGAAAGCTAGAATGAAAGATATCAAGAATGAAAGAAAGAAAGAAATTAACAAACGAAAGAATGAGAGAAGGTATGAAAGGAATAATGAAAGATATCAAGAAAGAAAGAAAGAAACTAAAGATAGAATGAGAGAAGGTATGAAAGCTAGAATGAAAGACATCAAGAAAGAAAGAAACTAAAGATAGAATGAGAGATGGTATGAAAGCTGGAATGAAAGATATGAAGAAAGAAACAAACAAAGAAAGAAAGAAACTAAAGATAGAATGAGAGAAGGTATGAAAGCTACAATGAAAGACATCAACAAAGAAAGAAATAAAAATACAAAAGCTAGAATGAGAGAAGGTATGAAATCTAGATTGAAAGATATCAAGAAAGAAAGAAAGAAACTTCAGATTGAATGAGAGAAGGTATGAAAGCTAGTATTATAGATATCAAGAAAGAAAGAAACAAAGAATGAAAGAAACTAAAGATAGAATGAGAGAATATATGAATGCTAGAATAAAAGACATCAAGAAGGAAAGGAAGAAAGATACCAAAGATAGAATGAGAGAAGGTATGAAAGCTAAAATGAAAGATATCAAGAATGAAAGAAAGAAAGAAATTAACAAACGATAGAATGAGAGAAGGTATGAAAGCTAAAATGAAAAATATCAAGAATGAAAGAAAGAAAGAAATTAACAAACGATAGAATGAGAGAAGGTATGAAAGGAATAATGAAAGATATCAAGAAAGAAAGAAAAAAGTAAAGATAGAATGAGAGAAGGTATGAAAGATAGAATGAAAGATATCAAGAAAGAAAGAAAGAAAGAAAGAAAGAAAGAAACTAAAGCTAGAATGAGAGAAGGTATGAAAGCTAGAATGAAAGACATCAAGAAAGAAAGAAAGAAAGAAACTAAAGATAGAATGAGAGAAGGTATGAAAGCTAGAATGAAAGATATCAAGAAAGAAAGAAACTAAAGATAGAATGAGAGAAGGTATGAAAGCTACAATGAAAGCTATCAAGAAAGAAAGAAAGAAACATATAAACATACTAAAGATGGAATAGAGGTATGAAAAGAATAATGAAAGCTATCAAGAAAGAAAGAAAGAAAAAAATAAACAAACTAAAGATTGAATAGAGGTATGAAAGGAATAATGAAAGATATCCAGAAAGAAAGAAAGAAAGAAACTAAAATAGAATAAGAAAAGGTATGAAAGCTAGAATGAAAGACATCAAGAAAGAAAGGAAGAAAGATACCAAAGATAGAATGGGAGAAGGTATGAAAGCTAGAATGAATGATATCAAGAATGAAAGAAAGAAAGAAATTAACAAACGAAAGAATGAGAGAAGGTATGAAAGGAATAATGAAAGATATCAAGAAAGAAAGAAAGAAACTAAAGATAGAATGAGAGAATGTATGAAAGCTAGAATGAAAGACTTCAAGAAAGAAAGAAAGAAAGAAATAAACTAAAGATAGAATGAGAGAAGGTATGAAAACCAGAATGAAAGACATCAAGAAAGAAAGAAAGAAACTAAAGATAGAATGAGAGAAGGTGTGAGAGCTAGAATGAAAGATATCAAGAAAAGAAAGAAATTAACTAAAGATAGAATGAGAAAAGGTATGATTGCTAGAATGAAAGACATCAAGAAGGAAAGAAAGAAACTAGAGATAGAATGAGAGAAGGTATGAAAGCTAGAAATGAAGATATCAAGAAACAAAGAAAGAAAGAAACTAAAGATAGAATGAGAGAAGGTATGAAACCTTGAATGATAGATATCAATAATGAAAGAAAGAAAGAAATTAACTAAAGATAGATTGAGAGAAGGTATGAAAGCGAGAATAAAAACTATCAAAAAAGAAAGAAAGAAAGAAACACACTAAAGATAGAATGAGAGAATGAATAAAAGCTAGAATGAAACACATCAAGAAAGAAAGAAAAAAAATAAAGATAGAATGAGAGAAGGTATGAAAGCTAGAATGAAATACATCAAGAATGAAAGAAATAAAGAATTTAACTAAAGATAGAAGGAGAGAAGGTATGAAAACTAAAATGAAAGCTATCAAGAAAGAAAGAAAGAAACATATAAACATACTAAAGATTGAATAGAGGTATGAAAAGAATAATGAAAGATATCAAGAAAGAAAGAAAGAAAGAAACTAAAATAGAATTAGAAACGGTATGAAAGCTAGAATGAAAGACATCAAGAAAGAAAGAAAAAAAATAAAGATAGAATGAGAGAAAGTATGAAAGCTAGAATGAAAGATATCACGAAAGAAAGAAACAAAGAAAGAAAGAAACTAAAGATAGAATGAGAGAAGGTATGAAAGCTAGAATGAAAGCTATCAAGAGACAAAGAAAGAAACAAATAAACAAATTAAAGATTGAATAGAGGTATGAAAGGAATAATGAAAGATATCAAGAAAGAAAGAAAGAAAGAAAGAAACTAAAATAGAATGAGAGAATGTATGAAAGCTAGAATGAAAGATATCACGAAAGAAAGAAACAAAGAAAGAAAGAAACTAAAGATAGAATGAGAGAAGGTATGAAAGCTAGAATGAAAGCTATCAAGAGACAAAGAAAGAAACAAATAAACAAACTAAAGATTGAATAGAGGTATGAAAGGAATAATGAAAGATATCAAGAAAGAAAGAAAGAAAGAAAGAAACTAAAATAGAATAAGAAAAGGTATGAAAGCTAGAATGAAAGACATCAAGAAAGAACGGAAGAAAGATACCAAAGATAGAATGGGAGAAGGTATGAAAGCTAGAATGAAAGATATCAAGAATGAAAGAAAGAAAGAAATTAACAAACGAAAGAATGAGAGAAGGTATGAAAGGAATAATGAAAGATATCAAGAAAGAAAGAAAGAAACTAAAGATAGAATGAGAGAAGGTATGAAAGCTAGAATGAAAGACATCAAGAAAGAAAGAAACTAAAGATAGAATGAGAGATGGTATGAAAGCTGGAATGAAAGATATGAAGAAAGAAACAAACAAAGAAAGAAAGAAACTAAAGATAGAATGAGAGAAGGTATGAAAGCTACAATGAAAGACATCAACAAAGAAAGAAATAAAAATACAAAAGCTAGAATGAGAGAAGGTATGAAATCTAGATTGAAAGATATCAAGAAAGAAAGAAAGAAACTTCAGATTGAATGAGAGAAGGTATGAAAGCTAGTATTATAGATATCAAGAAAGAAAGAAACAAAGAATGAAAGAAACTAAAGATAGAATGAGAGAATATATGAATGCTAGAATAAAAGACATCAAGAAGGAAAGGAAGAAAGATACCAAAGATAGAATGAGAGAAGGTATGAAAGCTAAAATGAAAGATATCAAGAATGAAAGAAAGAAAGAAATTAACAAACGATAGAATGAGAGAAGGTATGAAAGCTAAAATGAAAAATATCAAGAATGAAAGAAAGAAAGAAATTAACAAACGATAGAATGAGAGAAGGTATGAAAGGAATAATGAAAGATATCAAGAAAGAAAGAAAAAAGTAAAGATAGAATGAGAGAAGGTATGAAAGATAGAATGAAAGATATCAAGAAAGAAAGAAAGAAAGAAAGAAAGAAAGAAACTAAAGCTAGAATGAGAGAAGGTATGAAAGCTAGAATGAAAGACATCAAGAAAGAAAGAAAGAAAGAAACTAAAGATAGAATGAGAGAAGGTATGAAAGCTAGAATGAAAGATATCAAGAAAGAAAGAAACTAAAGATAGAATGAGAGAAGGTATGAAAGCTACAATGAAAGCTATCAAGAAAGAAAGAAAGAAACATATAAACATACTAAAGATGGAATAGAGGTATGAAAAGAATAATGAAAGCTATCAAGAAAGAAAGAAAGAAAAAAATAAACAAACTAAAGATTGAATAGAGGTATGAAAGGAATAATGAAAGATATCCAGAAAGAAAGAAAGAAAGAAACTAAAATAGAATAAGAAAAGGTATGAAAGCTAGAATGAAAGACATCAAGAAAGAAAGGAAGAAAGATACCAAAGATAGAATGGGAGAAGGTATGAAAGCTAGAATGAATGATATCAAGAATGAAAGAAAGAAAGAAATTAACAAACGAAAGAATGAGAGAAGGTATGAAAGGAATAATGAAAGATATCAAGAAAGAAAGAAAGAAACTAAAGATAGAATGAGAGAAGGTATGAAAGCTAGAATGAAAGACATCAAGAAAGAAAGAAACTAAAGATAGAATGAGAGAAGGTATGAAAGCTAGAATGAAAGACATCAACAAAGAAAGAAATAAAAATACAAAAGCTAGAATGAGAGAAGGTATGAAATCTAGATTGAAAGATATCAAGAAAGAAAGAAAGAAACTTCAGATTGAATGAGAGAAGGTATGAAAGCTAGTATTATAGATATGAAGAAAGAAAGAAACAAAGAATGAAAGAAACTAAAGATAGAATGAGAGAAAGTATGAAAGCTAGAATGAAAGACATCAAGAAAGAAAGGAAGAAAGTTACCACAGATAGAACGAGAGAAGATATGAAAGCTAGAATGAAAGCTATCAAAAAAGAAAGAAATAAACAAAAATAGATTGAGAGAATATATGAATGCTAGAATGAAAGACATCAAGAATCAAAGGAAGAAATATACCAAAGATAGAATGAGAGAAGGTATGAAAGCTAGAATGATAGACATCAAGAATGAAAGAAATAAAGAATATAACTAAAGATAGAATGGGAGAAGGTATGAAAGCTAGAATGAAAGATGTCAAGAATGAAAGAAAGAAATTAACAAACGATAGAATGAGAGAAGGTATGAAAGGAATAATGAAAGATATCAAGAAAGAAAGAAAAAAAGTAAAGATAGAATGAGAGAAGGTATGAAAGATAGAATGAAAGATATCAATAAAGAAAGAAAGAAAGAAAGAAACTAAAGCTAGAATGAGAGAAGGTATGAAAGCTAGAATGAAAGACATAAAGAAAGAAAGAAAGAAAGAAACTAAAGATAGAATGAGAGAAGGTATGAAAGTTAGAATGAAAGATATCAAGAAAGAAAGAAACTAAAGTTAGAATGAGAGAAGGTATGAAAGCTAGAATGAAAGATATGAAGAAAGAAATAAACAAAGAAAGAAAGAAACTAAAGATAGAATGAGAGAAGGTATGAAAGCTACAATGAAAGACATCAAGGAAGAAAGAGAGAAAGAAATTAACTAAAAATAGAATGAGAGAAGGTATGAAAAGTAGAATGAAAGATATCAAGAAAGAAAGAAAGAAACTAAAGATAGAATGAGAGAAGTTATGAAAGCTAGAATCAAAGTTATCAAGAAAGAAAGAAAAAAACAAACTAAAGATAGAATGAGAAGGAATAAAAGCTAGAATGAAAGACATGAAGAAAGAAAGAAAAAAATAAAGATAGAATGAAAGAAAGTATGAAAGCTAGAATGAAAGATATCACGAAAGAAAGAAACAAAGAAAGAAAGAAACTAAAGATAGAATGAGAGAAGGTAAGAAAGCTAGAATGAAAGACATCAAGAAAGAAAGAAAGAAAGTAGAGATAGAATGAGAGAAGCTAGAATGAAAGCTATCAAGAAAGAAAGAAAGAAACAAACAAACTAAGGATAGAATGAGAGAAGGAATAAAAGCTAGAATGAAAGACATCATGAAAGAAAGAAAAAAATAGAGATAGAATGAGAGAAAGTATGAAAGCTAGAATGAAAGATATCAAGAAAGAAACAAACAAAGAAAGAAAGAAACTAAAGATAGAATGAGAGAATTTATGAAAGCTAGAATGAAAGCTATCAAGAGACAAAGAAAGAAACAAATAAACAAACTAAAGATTGAATTGAGGTATGAAAGGAATAATGAAAGATATCAAAAAAGAAAGAAAGAAAGAAAGAAACTAAAGATAGAATGAGAGAAGGTATGAAAGCTAGAATAAAAGCTATCAAGAAAGAAAGAATGAAAAAAAATAAAAAAACTAAAGATTGATTAGAGGTATGAAAGGAATAATGAAAGATATCCAGAAAGAAAGAAAGAAAGAAAGAAACTAAAATAGAATAAGAAAAGGTATGAAAGCTAGAATGAAAGACATCAAGAAAGAAAGGAAGAAAGATACCAAAGATAGAATGGGAGAAGGTATGAAAGCTAGAATGAAAGATATCAAGAATGAAAGAAAGAAAGAAATTAACAAACGAAAGAATGAGAGAAGGTATGAAAGGAATAATGAAAGATATCAAGAAAGAAAGAAAGAAACTAAAATAGATTGAGAGAATATATGAAAGCTAGAATGAAAGACATCAAGAATCAAAGGAAGAAATATACCAAAGATAGAATGAGAGAAGGTATGAAAGCTAAAATGAAAGATATCAAGAATGAAAGAAAGAAAGAAATTAACAAACGATAGAATGAGAGAAGGTATGATAGGAATAATGAAAGATATCAGGAAAGAAAGAAAGGAACTAAAATAGAATGAGAGAAGGTATGAAAGCTAGAATGAAAGACATCAAGAAAGAAAGAAAGAAACTAAAATAGATTGAGAGAATGAATGAAAGCTAGAATGAAAGACATCAAGAAAGAAAGGAAGAAAGATACCAAAGATAGAATGAGAGAAGGTATGAAAGCTAAAATGAAAGATATCAAGAATGAATGAAAGAAAGAAATTAACAAACGATAGAATGAGAGAAGGTCTGAAAGGAATAATGAAAGATATCAAGAAAGATAGAAAAAAATAAAGATAGAATGAGAGAAGGTATGAAAGCTAGAATGAAAGATATCAAGAAAGAAAGAAAGAAAGAAAGAAAGAAACTAAAGGTAGAATGAGAGAAGGTATGAAAGCTAGAATGAAAGAAAGAAAGAAAGAAAGAAAGAAAGAAAGAAACGAAAGATAGAATGAGAGAAGGTATGAAAGCTAGAATGAAAGATATGAAGAAAGAAACAAACAAGGAAAGAAAGAAATGAAAGATAGAATGAGAGAAGGTATGAAAGCTAGAATGAAAGACATCAAGGAAGAAAGAAAGAAAGAAATTAACTAAAGATAGAATGAGAGAAGGTATGAAAAGTAGAATGAAAGATATCAAGAAAGAAAGAAACAAACTAAAGATAGAATGAGAGAAGTAATGAAAGCTAGAATGAAAGATATCAAGAAAAAAGATATTAACTAAAGATAGAATGAGAGAAGGTAAGAAAGCTAGAATGAAAGACATCAAGAAAGAAAGAAAGAAACTAGAGATAGAATGAGAGAAGGTATGAAAGCTAGAATGAAAGCTATCAAGAAAGAAAGAAAGAAACAAAAAAACTGAGGATAGAATGAGAGAGGGAATAAAAGCTAGAATGAAAGACATCAAGAAAGAAAGAAAAAAATAGAGATAGAATGAGAGAAAGTATGAAAGCTAGAATGAAAGATACCAAAAAGAAACAAACAAAGAAAGAAATTAACTAAAGATAGATTGAGAGAAGGTATGAAAGCTAGAATGAAAGACATCAAGAATGAAGGAAATAAAGAATTTAACTAAAGATAATGAGAGAAGGTATGAAAGCTAGAATGAAAGCTATCAAGAAAGAAAGAAAGAAACAAATAAACAAACTAAAGATTGAATAGAGGTATGAAAGGAATAATGAAAGATATCAAGAAAGAAAGAAAGAAAGAAACTAAAATAGAATGAGAGAAGGTATGACAGCTAGAATGATAGACATCAAGAATGAAAGAAATAAAGAATATAACTAAAGATAGAATGGGAGAAGGTATGAAAGCTAGAATGAAAGATGTGAAGAATGAAAGAAAGAAATTAACAAACGATAGAATGAGAGAAGGTATGAAAGGAATAATGAAAGATTTCAAGAAAGAAAGAAAAAAAAATAAAGATAGAATGAGAGAAGGTATGAAAGCTAGAATGAAAGATATCCAGAAAGAAAGAATCAAAGAAAGAAAGAAACTAAAGATAGAATGAGAGAAGGTATGAAAGCTAGAATGAAAGACATCAAGAAAGAAAGAAAGAAATAAACTAAAGATAGAATGAGAGAAGGTATGAAAGCTAGAATGAAAGACATCATGAAAGAAATAAACTAAAGATAGAATGAGAGAAGGTATGAAAGCTAGAATGAAAGATATGAAGAAAGAAACAAAGAAAGAAAGAAAGAAACTAAAAATAGAATGAGAGAATGTATGAAAGCTAGAATGAAAGATATCAACAAAGAAAGAAATAAAAATACTAAAGCTAGAATGCGAGAAGGTATGAAATCTAGATTGAAAGATATCAAGAATGAAAGAAAGAAAGAAAAATAACTAAAGATAGAATGAGAGAAGGTATGAAAGCTAGAATGAAAGACATCAAGAAAGAAAGAAAGAAACCAGATTGAATGAGAGAAGGTATGAAAGCTAGTATTATAGATATCAAGCATGAAAGAAAGAAAGAAAAATAACTAAAGATAGAATGAGAGAAGTTATGAAAGCTAGAATGAAAGACATCAAGAAAGAAAGGAAGATAGATACCACAGATAGAATGAGAGAAGGTATGAAAGCTAGAATGAAAGCTATCAAGAAAGAAAGAAATAAACTAAAATAGATTGAGAGAATATATGAAAGCTAGAATGAAAGACATCAAGAAACAAAGGAAGAAAGATACCAAAGATAGAATGAGAGAAGGTATGAAAGCTAAAATGAAAGATATCAAGAATGAAAGAAAGAAAGAAATTAACAAACGATAGAATGAGAGAAGGTATGATAGGAATAATGAAAGATATCAAGAAAGACAGAAAGAAACTAAAATAGAATGAGAGAAGGTATGAAAGCTAGAATGAAAGACATCAAGAATGAAAGAAAGAAACAAATTAACAAAGTAAAGATTGAATAGAGGTATGAAAGGAATAATGAAAGATATCAAGAAAGAAAGAAAGAAATAAACTAAAGATAGAATGAGAGAAGGTATGTAAGCTAGAATTATAGATATCAAGAAAGAAACAAAGAAAGAATGAAAGAAACTAAAGATAGAATGAGAGAAGGTATGAAAGCTAAAATGAAAGATATCAAGAATGAAAGAAAGAAAGAAATTAACAAACGATAGAATGAGAGAAGGTATGAAAGGAATAATGAAAGATATCAAGAAAGAAAGAAAAAAAATAAAGATATAATGAGAGAAGGTATGAAAGCTAGAGTGAAAGATATCAAGAAAGAAAGAAAGAAAGAAAGAAAGAAAGAAACTAAAGGTAGAATGAGAGAAGGTATGAAAGCTAGAATGAAAGAAAGAAAGAAAGAAAGAAAGAAAGAAAGAAAGAAAGAAAGAAACGAAAGATAGAATGAGAGAAGGTATGAAAGCTAGAATGAAAGAAACAAACAAGGAAAGAAAGAAACTAAAGATAGAATGAGAGAAGGTATGAAAGCTAGAATGAAAGACATCAAGGAAGAAAGAAAGAAAGAAATTAACTAAAGATAGAATGAGAGAAGGTATGAAAAGTAGAATGAAAGATATCAAGAAAGAAAGAAACAAACTAAAGATAGAATGAGAGAAGTAATGAAAGCTAGAATGAAAGATATCAAGAAAAAAGATATTAACTAAAGATAGAATGAGAGAAGGTAAGAAAGCTAGAATAAAAGACATCAAGAAAGAAAGAAAGAAACTAGAGATAAAATGAGAGAAGTTATGAATGCTAGAATGAAAGCTATCAAGAAAGAAAGAAAGTAACAAACAAACTAAGGATAGAATGAGAGAAGGAATAAAAGCTAGAATGAAAGACATCAAGAAAGAAAAAAAAAAGATATAGAATGAGAGAAAGTATGAAAGCTAGAATGAAAGATAGCAAAAAGAAACAAAGAAAGAAAGAAATTAACTAAAGATAGATTGAGAGAAGGTATGAAAGCTAGAATGAAAGTCATCAAGAATGAAGGAAATAAAGAATTTAACTAAAGATAATGAGAGAAGGTATGAAAGCTAGAATGAAAGCTATCAAGAAAGAAAGAAAGAAACAAATAAACAAACTAAAGATTGAATAGAGGTATGAAAGGAATAATGAAAGATATGAAGAAAGAAAGAAAGAAAGAAAGAAACTAAAATAGAATAAGAAATGGTATGAAAGCTAGAAAGAAAGACATCAAGAAAGAAAGAAAAAATAAAGATAGAATGAGAGAAAGTATGAAAGCGAGAATGAAAGATATCACGAAAGAAAGAAACAAAGAAAGAAACTAAAGATAGAATGAGAGAAGGTATAAAAGCTAGAATGAAAGACATCAAGAATGAAAGAAAGAAACAAATTAACAAACTAAAGATTGAATAGAGGTATGAAAGGAATAATGAAAGATATCAAGAAAGAAAGAAAGAAAGAAACTAAAATAGAATGAGAGAACGTATGAAAGCTAGAATGAAAGATATCACGAAAGAAAGAAACAAAGAAAGAAACTAAAGACAGAATGAGAGAAGGTATGACAGCTAGAATGAAAGACATCAAGAATGAAAGAAATAAAGAATATAACTAAAGATAGAATGGGAGAAGGTATGAAAGCTAGAATGAAAGATATCAAGAATGAAAGAAGGAAATTAACAAACGATAGAATGAGAGAAGGTATGAAAGGAATAATGAAAGATATCAAGAAAGAAAGAAAAAAAAATAAAGATAGAATGAGAGAAGGTATGAAAGCTAGAATGAAAGATATAAAGAAAGAAAGAAACAAAGAAAGAAAGAAACTAAAGATAGAATGAGAGAAGGTTTGAAAGCTAGAATGAAAGACATCAAGAAAGAAAGTAAGAAAGAAATAAATTAAAGATAGAATGAGAGAAGGTATGAAAGCTAGAATGGAAGATATCAACAAAGAAAGAAATAAAAATACTAAAGCTAGAATGCGAGAAGGTATGAAATCTAGATTGAAAGATATCAAGCATGAAAGAAAGAAAGAAAAATAACTAAAGATAGAATGAGAGAAGTTATGAAAGCTAGAATGAAAGACATCAAGAAAGAAAGAAAGAAACTTCAGATTGAATGAGAGAAGGTATGAAAGCTAGTATTATAGATATCAAGAAAGAAAGAAACAAAGAATTAAAGAAACTAAAGATAGAATGAGAGAAGGTATGAAAGCTAGAATAAAAGACATCAAGAAAGAAAGGAAGAAAGATACCACAGATAGAATGAGAGAAGGTATGAAAGCTAGAATGAAAGCTATCAAGAAAGAAAGAAATAAACTAAAATAGATTGAGAGAATATATGAAAGCTAGAATGAAAGACATCAAGAAACAAAGGAAGAAAGATACCAAAGATAGAATGAAAGAAGGTATGAAAGCTAAAATGAAAGATATCAAGAATGAAAGAAAGAAAGAAATTAACAAACGATAGAATGAGAGAAGGTATGATAGGAATAATGAAAGATATCAAGAAAGAAAGAAAGAAACTAAAATAGAATGAGAGAAGGTATGAAAGCTAGAATGAAATATATCAAGAAAGAAAGAAATAAACTAAAGATAGAATGAGAGAAGGTATGAAAGCTAGAATTATAGATATCAAGAAAGAAACAAACAAAGATTGAAAGAAACTAAAGATAGAATGAGAGAAGGTATGAAAGCTAAAATGAAAGATATCAAGAATGAAAGAAAGAAAGAAATTAACAAACGATAGAATGAGAGAAAGTATGAAAGCGAGAATGAAAGATATCACGAAAGAAAGAAACAAAGAAAGAAACTAAAGATAGAATGAGAGAAGGTATGAAAGCTAGAATGAAAGACATCAAGAATGAAAGAAAGAAACAAATTAACAAACTAAAGATTGAATACAGGTATGAAAGGAATAATGAAAGATATCAAGAAAGAAAGAAAGAAAGAAAGAAACTAAAATAGAATGAGAGAATGTATGAAAGCTAGATTGAAAGATATCACGAAAGAAAGAAACAAAGAAAGAAACTAAAGACAGAATGAGAGAAGGTATGACAGCTAGAATGAAAGACATCAAGAATGAAAGAAATAAAGAATATAACTAAAGATAGAATGGGAGAAGGTATGAAAGCTAAAATGAAAGATATCAAGAATGAAAGAAAGAAAGAAATTAACAAACGATAGAATGAGAGAAGGTATGAAAGGAATAATGAAAGATATCAAGAAAGAAAGAAACCAAAATAGAATGAGAGAAGGTATGAAAGCTAAAATGAAAGATATCAAGAATGAAAGAAAGAAAAAAATTAACAAACGATAGAATGAGAGAAGGTATGAAAGGAATAATGAAAGATATCAAGAAAGAAAGAAAGGAACTAAAATAGAATGAGAGAAGGTATGAAAGCTAGAATGAAAGACATCAAGAAAGAAAGAAAGAAACTAAAATAGATTGAGAGAATGAATGAAAGCTAGAATGAAAGACATCAAGAAAGAAAGGAAGAAAGATACCAAAGATAGAATAAGAGAAGGTATGAAAGCTAAAATGAAAGATATCAAGAATGAAAGAAAGAAAGAAATTAACAAACGATAGAATGAGAGAAGGTCTGAAAGGAATAATGAAAGATATCAAGAAAGATAGAAAAAAAATAAAGATAGAATGAGAGAAGGTATGAAAGCTAGAATGAAAGATATCAAGAAAGAAAGAAAGAAAGAAAGAAAGAAACTAAAGGTAGAATGAGAGAAGGTATGAAAGCTAGAATGAAAGAAAGAAAGAAAGAAAGAAAGAAAGAAACAAAAGATAGAATGAGAGAAGGTATGAAAGCTAGAATGAAAGATATGAAGAAAGAAACAAACAAGGAAAGAAAGAAATGAAAGATAGAATGAGAGAAGGTATGAAAGCTAGAATGAAAGACATCAAGGAAGAAAGAAAGAAAGAAATTAACTAAAGATAGAATGAGAGAAGGTATGAAAAGTAGAATGAAAGATATCAAGAAAGAAAGAAACAAACTAAAGATAGAATGAGAGAAGTAATGAAAGCTAGAATGAAAGATATCAAGAAAAAAGATATTAACTAAAGATAGAATGAGAGAAGGTAAGAAAGCTAGAATGAAAGACATCAAGAAAGAAAGAAAGAAACTAGAGATAGAATGAGAGAAGGTATGAAAGCTAGAATGAAAGCTATCAAGAAAGAAAGAAAGAAACAAAAAAACTGAGGATAGAATGAGAGAGGGAATAAAAGCTAGAATGAAAGACATTAAGAAAGAAAGAAAAAATAGAGATAGAATGAGAGAAAGTATGAAAGCTAGAATGAAAGATATCAAAAAGAAACAAACAAAGAAAGAAATTAACTAAAGATAGATTTATAGAAGGTATGAAAGCTAGAATGAAAGACATCAAGAATGAAGGAAATAAAGAATTTAACTAAAGATAGAATGAGAGAAGGTATGAAAGCTAGAATGAAAGCTATCAAGAAAAAAAGAAAGAAAAAAATAAACAAACTAAAGATTGAATAGAGGTATGAAAGGAATAATGAAAGATATGAAGAAAGAAAGAAAGAAAGAAAGAAACTAAAATAGAATAAGAAAAGGTATGAAAGCTAGAATGAAAGACATCAAGAAAGAAAGAAAAAAATAAAGATAGAATGAGAGAAAGTATGAAAGCGAGAATGAAAGATATCACGAAAGAAAGAAACAAAGAAAGAAACTAAAGATAGAATGAGAGAAGGTATGAAAGCTAGAATGAAAGACATCAAGAATGAAAGAAAGAAACAAATTAACAAACTAAAGATTGAATAGAGGTATGAAAGGAATAATGAAAGATATCAAGAAAGAAAGAAAGAAAGAAACTAAAATAGAATGAGAGAAGGTATGAAAGCTAGAATGAAAGACATCAAGAAAGAAAGTAAGAAAGAAATAAACTAAAGATAGAATGAGAGAAGGTATGAAAGCTAGAATGAAAGACATCATGAAAGAAATAAACTAAAGATAGAATGAGAGAAGGTATGAAAGCTAGAATGAAAGATATGAAGAAAGAAACAAAGAAAGAAAGAAAGAAACTAAAGATAGAATGAGAGAAGGTATGAAAGCTAGAATGAAAGATATCAACAAAGAAATAAATAAAAATACTAAAGCTAGAATGCGAGAAGGTATGAAATCTAGATTGAAAGATATCAAGAATGAAAGAAAGAAAGAAAAATAACTAAAGATAGAATGAGAGAAGGTATGAAAGCTAGAATGAAAGACATCAAGAAAGAAAGAAAGAAACCAGATTGAATGAGAGAAGGTATGAAAGCTAGTATTATAGATATCAAGAAAGAAAGAAACAAAGAATGAAAGAAACTAAAGATAGAATGAGAAAAGGTATGAAAGCTAGAATGAAAGACATCAAGAAAGAAAGGAAGAAAGATACCACAGATAGAATGAGAGAAGGTATGAATGCTAGAATGAAAGCTATCAAGAAAGAAAGAAATAAACTAAAATAGATTGAGAGAATATATGAAAGCTAGAATGAAAGACATCAAGAAACAAAGGAAGAAAGATACCAAAGATAGAATGAGAGAAGGTATGAAAGCTAAAATGAAAGATATCAAGAATGAAAGAAAGAAAGAAATTAACAAACGATAGAATGAGAGAAGGTATGATAGGAATAATGAAAGATATCAAGAAAGAAAGAAAGAAACTAAAATAGAATGAGAGAAGGTATGAAAGCTAGAATGAAATATATCAAGAAAGAAAG
Organism: Intellagama lesueurii; assembly: GCA_037013535.1. Lineage (NCBI taxonomy): Eukaryota > Metazoa > Chordata > Lepidosauria > Squamata > Agamidae > Intellagama > Intellagama lesueurii. The sequence goes on from JBAJHW010000013.1 coordinate 9,691,814, forward strand.
AAATAAACTAAAGATAGAATGAGAGAAGGTATGAAAGCTAGATTGAAAGATATCACGAAAGAAAGAAACAAAGAAAGAAACTAAAGACAGAATGAGAGAAGGTATGACAGCTAGAATGAAAGACATCAAGAATGAAAGAAATAAAGAATATAACTAAAGATAGAATGGGAGAAGGTATGAAAGCTAAAATGAAAGATATCAAGAATGAAAGAAAGAAAGAAATTAACAAACGATAGAATGAGAGAAGGTATGAAAGGAATAATGAAAGATATCAAGAAAGAAAGAAACCAAAATAGAATGAGAGAAGGTATGAAAGCTAAAATGAAAGATATCAAGAATGAAAGAAAGAAAAATATTAACAAACGATAGAATGAGAGAAGGTATGAAAGGAATAATGAAATATATCAAGAAAGAAAGAAAGGAACTAAAATAGAATGAGAGAAGGTATGAAAGCTAGAATGAAAGACATCAAGAAAGAAAGAATGAAACTAAAATAGATTGAGAGAATGAATGAAAGCTAGAATGAAAGACATCAAGAAAGAAAGGAAGAAAGATACCAAAGATAGAATGAGAGAAGGTATGAAAGCTAAAATGAAAGATATCAAGAATGAAAGAAAGAAAGAAATTAACAAACGATAGAATGAGAGAAGGTCTGAAAGGAATAATGAAAGATATCAAGAAAGATAGAAAAAAAATAAAGATAGAATGAGAGAAGGTATGAAAGCTAGAATGAAAGATATCAAGAAAGAAAGAAAGAAAGAAAGAAAGAAACTAAAGGTAGAATGAGAGAAGGTATGAAAGCTAGAATGAAAGAAAGAAAGAAAGAAAGAAAGAAACTGAAGATAGAATGAGAGAAGGTATGAAAGCTAGAATGAAAGATATGAAGAAAGAAACAAACAAGGAAAGAAAGAAATGAAAGATCGAATGAGAGAAGGTATGAAAGCTAGAATGAAAGACATCAAGGAAGAAAGAAAGAAAGAAATTAAGTAAAGATAGAATGAGAGAAGGTATGAAAAGTAGAATGAAAGATATCAAGAAAGAAAGAAACAAACTAAAGATAGAATGAGAGAAGTAATGAAAGCTAGAATGAAAGATATCAAGAAAAAAGATATTAACTAAAGATAGAATGAGAGAAGGTAAGAAAGCTAGAATGAAAGACATCAAGAAAGAAAGAAAGAAACTAGAGATAGAATGAGAGAAGGTATGAAAGCTAGAATGAAAGCTATCAAGAAAGAAAGAAAGAAACAAAAAAACTGAGGATAGAATGAGAGAGGGAATAAAAGCTAGAATGAAAGACATCAAGAAAGAAAGAAAAAAATAGAGATAGAATGAGAGAAAGTATGAAAGCTAGAATGAAAGATATCAAAAAGAAACAAACAAAGAAAGAAATTAACTAAAGATAGATTGAGAGAAGGTATGAAAGCTAGAATGAAAGACATCAAGAATGAAGGAAATAAAGAATTTAACTAAAGATAGAATGAGAGAAGGTATGAAAGCTAGAATGAAAGCTATCAAGAAAGAAAGAAAGAAACAAATAAACAAACTAAAGATTGAATAGAGGTATGAAAGGAATAATGAAAGATATGAAGAAAGAAAGAAAGAAAGAAAGAAACTAAAATAGAATAAGAAAAGGTATGAAAGCTAGAATGAAAGACATCAAGAAAGAAAGAAAAAAATAAAGATAGAATGAGAGAAAGTATGAAAGCGAGAATGAAAGATATCACGAAAGAAAGAAACAAAGAAAGAAACTAAAGATAGAATGAGAGAAGGTATGAAAGCTAGAATGAAAGACATCAAGAATGAAAGAAAGAAACAAATTAACAAACTAAAGATTGAATAGAGGTATGAAAGGAATAATGAAAGATATCAAGAAAGAAAGAAAGAAAGAAACTAAAATAGAATGAGAGAAGGTATGACAGCTAGAATGATAGACATCAAGAATGAAAGAAATAAAGAATATAACTAAAGATAGAATGGGAGAAGGTATGAAAGCTAGAATGAAAGATGTCAAGAATGAAAGAAAGAAATTAACAAACGATAGAATGAGAGAAGGTATGAAAGGAATAATGAAAGATATCAAGAAAGAAAGAAAAGAAAATAAAGATAGAATGAGAGAAGGTATGAAAGCTAGAATGAAAGATATCCAGAAAGAAAGAATCAAAGAAAGAAAGAAACTAAAGATAGAATGAGAGAAGGTATGAAAGCTAGAATGAAAGACATCAAGAAAGAAAGTAAGAAAGAAATAAACTAAAGATAGAATGAGAGAAGGTATGAAAGCTAGAATGAAAGACATCATGAAAGAAATAAACTAAAGATAGAATGAGAGAAGGTATGAAAGCTAGAATGAAAGATATGAAGAAAGAAACAAAGAAAGAAAGAAAGAAACTAAAGATAGAATGAGAGAAGGTATGAAAGCTAGAATGAAAGATATCAACAAAGAAAGAAATAAAAATACTAAAGCTAGAATGCGAGAAGGTATGAAATCTAGATTGAAAGATATCAAGAATGAAAGAAAGAAAGAAAAATAACTAAAGATAGAATGAGAGAAGGTATGAAAGCTAGAATGAAAGACATCAAGAAAGAAAGAAAGAAACCAGATTGAATGAGAGAAGGTATGAAAGCTAGTATTATAGATATCAAGAAAGAAAGAAACAAAGAATGAAAGAAACTAAAGATAGAATGAGAAAAGGTATGAAAGCTAGAATGAAAGACATCAAGAAAGAAAGGAAGAAAGATACCAAAGATAGAATGAGAGAAGGTATGAAAGCTAAAATGAAAGATATCAAGAATGAAAGAAAGAAAGAAATTAACAAACGATAGAATGAGAGAAGGTATGATAGGAATAATGAAAGATATCAAGAAAGAAAGAAAGAAACTAAAATAGAATGAGAGAAGGTATGAAAGCTAGAATGAAATATATCAAGAAAGAAAGAAATAAACTAAAGATAGAATGAGAGAAGGTATGAAAGCTAAAATGAAAGATATCAAGAATGAAAGAAATAAATAAATTAACAAACGATAGAATGAGAGAAAGTATGAAAGCGAGAATGAAAGATATCACGAAAGAAAGAAACAAAGAAAGAAACTAAAGATAGAATGAGAGAAGGTATGAAAGCTAGAATGAAAGACATCAAGAATGAAAGAAATAAAGAATATAACTAAAGATAGAATGGGAGAAGGTATGAAAGCTAAAATGAAAGATATCAAGAATGAAAGAAAGAAAGAAATTAACAAACGATAGAATGAGAGAAGGTATGAAAGGAATAATGAAAGATATCAAGAAAGAAAGAATGAAAGAAACTAAAATAGAATGAGAGAATGTATGAAAGCTAGATTGAAAGATATCACGAAAGAAAGAAACAAAGAAAGAAACTAAAGACAGAATGAGAGAAGGTATGACAGCTAGAATGAAAGACATCAAGAATGAAAGAAATAAAGAATATAACTAAAGATAGAATGGGAGAAGGTATGAAAGCTAAAATGAAAGATATCAAGAATGAAAGAAAGAAAGAAATTAACAAACGATAGAATGAGAGAAGGTATGAAAGGAATAATGAAAGATATCAAGAAAGAAAGAAACCAAAATAGAATGAGAGAAGGTATGAAAGCTAAAATGAAAGATATGAAGAATGAAAGAAAGAAAAATATTAACAAACGATAGAATGAGAGAAGGTATGAAAGGAATAATGAAAGATATCAAGAAAGAAAGAAAGGAACTAAAATAGAATGAGAGAAGGTATGAAAGCTAGAATGAAAGACATCAAGAAAGAAAGAAAGAAACTAAAATAGATTGAGAGAATGAATGAAAGCTAGAATGAAAGACATCAAGAAAGAAAGGAAGAAAGATACCAAAGATAGAATGAGAGAAGGTATGAAAGCTAAAATGAAAGATATCAAGAATGAAAGAAAGAAAGAAATTAACAAACGATAGAATGAGAGAAGGTCTGAAAGGAATAATGAAAGATATCAAGAAAGATAGAAAAAAAATAAAGATAGAATGAGAGAAGGTATGAAAGCTAGAATGAAAGATATCAAGAAAGAAAGAAAGAAAGAAAGAAAGAAACTAAAGGTAGAATGAGAGAAGGTATGAAAGCTAGAATGAAAGAAAGAAAGAAAGAAAGAAAGAAAGAAACGAAAGATAGAATGAGAGAAGGTATGAAAGCTAGAATGAAAGATATGAAGAAAGAAACAAACAAGGAAAGAAAGAAATGAAAGATAGAATGAGAGAAGGTATGAAAGCTAGAATGAAAGACATCAAGGAAGAAAGAAAGAAAGAAATTAACTAAAGATAGAATGAGAGAAGGTATGAAAAGTAGAATGAAAGATATCAAGAAAGAAAGAAACAAACTAAAGATAGAATGAGAGAAGTAATGAAAGCTAGAATGAAAGATATCAAGAAAAAAGATATTAACTAAAGATAGAATGAGAGAAGGTAAGAAAGCTAGAATGAAAGACATCAAGAAAGAAAGAAAGAAACTAGAGATAGAATGAGAGAAGGTATGAAAGCTAGAATGAAAGCTATAAAGAAAGAAAGAAAGAAACAAAAAAACTGAGGATAGAATGAGAGAGGGAATAAAAGCTAGAATGAAAGACATCAAGAAAGAAAGAAAAAAATAGAGATAGAATGAGAGAAAGTATGAAAGCTAGAATGAAAGATATCAAAAAGAAACAAACAAAGAAAGAAATTAACTAAAGATAGATTGAGAGAAGGTATGAAAGCTAGAATGAAAGACATCAAGAATGAAGGAAATAAAGAATTTAACTAAAGATAGAATGAGAGAAGGTATGAAAGCTAGAATGAAAGCTATCAAGAAAGAAAGAAAGAAACAAATAAACAAACTAAAGATTGAATAGAGGTATGAAAGGAATAATGAAAGATATGAAGAAAGAAAGAAAGAAAGAAACTAAAATAGAATAAGAAAAGGTATGAAAGCTAGAATGAAAGACATCAAGAAAGAAAGAAAAAAATAAAGATAGAATGAGAGAAAGTATGAAAGCGAGAATGAAAGATATCACGAAAGAAAGAAACAAACAAAGAAACTAAAGATAGAATGAGAGAAGGTATGAAAGCTAGAATGAAAGACATCAAGAATGAAAGAAAGAAACAAATTAACAAACTAAAGATTGAATAGAGGTATGAAAGGAATAATGAAAGATATCAAGAAAGAAAGAAAGAAAGAAACTAAAATAGAATGAGAGAAGGTATGAGAGCTAGAATGATAGACATCAAGAATGAAAGAAATAAAGAATATAACTAAAGATAGAATGGGAGAAGGTATGAAAGCTAGAATGAAAGATGTCAAGAATGAAAGAAAGAAATTAACAAACGATAGAATGAGAGAAGGTATGAAAGGAATAATGAAAGATATCAAGAAAGAAAGAAAAAAAAATAAAGATAGAATGAGAGAAGGTATGAAAGCTAGAATGAAAGATATCCAGAAAGAAAGAATCAAAGAAAGAAAGAAACTAAAGATAGAATGAGAGAAGGTATGAAAGCTAGAATGAAAGACATCAAGAAAGAAAGTAAGAAAGAAATAAACTAAAGATAGAATGAGAGAAGGTATGAAAGCTAGAATGAAAGATATGAAGAAAGAAACAAAGAAAGAAAGAAAGAAACTAAAGATAGAATGAGAGAAGGTATGAAAGCTAGAATGAAAGATATCAACAAAGAAAGAAATAAAAATACTAAAGCTAGAATGCGAGAAGGTATGAAATCTAGATTGAAAGATATCAAGAATGAAAGAAAGAAGGAAAAATAACTAAAGATAGAATGAGAGAAGGTATGAAAGCTAGAATGAAAGACATCAAGAAAGAAAGAAAGAAACCAGATTGATTGAGAGAAGGTATGAAAGCTAGTATTATAGATATCAAGAAAGAAAGAAACAAAGAATGAAAGAAACTAAAGATAGAATGAGAAAAGGTATGAAAGCTAGAATGAAAGACATCAAGAAAGAAAGGAAGAAAGATACCACAGATAGAATGAGAGAAGGTATGAATGCTAGAATGAAAGCTATCAAGAAAGAAAGAAATAAACTAAAATAGATTGAGAGAATATATGAAAGCTAGAATGAAAGACATCAAGAAACAAAGGAAGAAAGATACCAAAGATAGAATGAGAGAAGGTATGAAAGCTAAAATGAAAGATATCAAGTATGAAAGAAAGAAATTAACAAACGATAGAATGAGAGAAGGTATGAAAGGAATAATGAAAGATATCAAGAAAGAAAGAAAGAAACTAAAATAGAATGAGAGAAGGTATGAAAGCTAGAATGAAATATATCAAGAAAGAAAGAAATAAACTAAAGATAGAATGAGAGAAGGTATGTAAGCTAGAATTATAGATATCAAGAAAGAAACAAAGAAAGAATGAAAGAAACTAAAGATAGAATGAGAGAAGGTATGAAAGCTAAAATGAAAGATATCAAGAATGAAAGAAAGAAAGAAATTAACAAACGATAGAATGAGAGAAGGTATGAAAGGAATAAAGAAAGATATCAAGAAAGAAAGAAAAAAAATAAAGATATAATGAGAGAAGGTATGAAAGCTAGAATGAAAGATATCAACAAAGAAAGAAAGAAAGAAAGAAAGAAACTAAAGGTAGAATGAGAGAAGGTATGAAAGCTAGAATGAAAGAAAGAAAGAAAGAAAGAAAGAAAGAAAAAAAGAAAGAAACGAAAGACAGAATGAGAGAAGGTATGAAAGCTAGAATGAAAGATATGAAGAAAGAAACAAACAAGGAAAGAAAGAAACTAAAGATAGAATGAGAGAAGGTATGAAAGCTAGAATGAAAGACATCAAGGAAGAAAGAAAGAAAGAAATTAACTAAAGATAGAATGAGAGAAGGTATGAAAAGTAGAATGAAAGATATCAAGAAAGAAAGAAACAAACTAAAGATAGAATGAGAGAAGTAATGAAAGCTAGAATGAAAGATATCAAGAAAAAAGATATTAACTAAAGATAGAATGAGAGAAGGTAAGAAAGCTAGAATAAAAGACATCAAGAAAGAAAGAAAGAAACTAGAGATAGAATGAGAGAAGTTATGAAAGCTAGAATGAAAGCTATCAAGAAAGAAAGAAAGTAACAAACAAACTAAGGATAGAATGAGAGAAGGAATAAAAGCTAGAATGAAAGACATCAAGAAAGAAAAAAAAATAGAGATAGAATGAGAGAAAGTATGAAAGCTAGAATGAAAGATATCAAAAAGAAACAAAGAAAGAAAGAAATTAACTAAAGATAGATTGAGAGAAGGTATGAAAGCTAGAATGAAAGTCATCAAGAATGAAGGAAATAAAGAATTTAACTAAAGATAATGAGAGAAGGTATGAAAGCTAGAATGAAAGCTATCAAGAAAGAAAGAAAGAAACAAATAAACAAACTAAAGATTGAATAGAGGTATGAAAGGAATAATGAAAGATATGAAGAAAGAAAGAAAGAAAGAAAGAAACTAAAATAGAATAAGAAAAGGTATGAAAGCTAGAAAGAAAGACATCAAGAAAGAAAGAAAAAAATAAAGATAGAATGAGAGAAAGTATGAAAGCGAGAATGAAAGATATCACGAAAGAAAGAAACAAAGAAAGAAACTAAAGATAGAATGAGAGAAGGTATGAAAGCTAGAATGAAAGACATCAAGAATGAAAGAAAGAAACAAATTAACAAACTAAAGATTGAATAGAGGTATGAAAGGAATAATGAAAGATATCAAGAAAGAAAGAAAGAAAGAAACTAAAATAGAATGAGAGAACGTATGAAAGCTAGAATGAAAGATATCACGAAAGAAAGAAACAAAGAAAGAAACTAAAGACAGAATGAGAGAAGGTATGAAAGCTAGAATGAAAGATATCAACAAAGAAAGAAATAAAAATACTAAAGCTAGAATGCGAGAAGGTATGAAATCCAGATTGAAAGATATCAAGAATGAAAGAAAGAAAGAAAAATAACTAAAGATAGAATGAGAGAAGGTATGAAAGCTAGAATGAAAGACATCAAGAAAGAAAGAAAGAAACTTCAGATTGAATGAGAGAAGGTATGAAAGCTAGAATGAAAGCTATCAAGAAAGAAAGAAAGAAACAAATAAACAAACTAAAGATTGAATAGAGGTATGAAAGGAATAATGAAAGATATGAAGAAAGAAAGAAAGAAAGAAAGAAACTAAAATAGAATAAGAAAAGATCTGAAAGCTAGAATGAAAGACATCAAGAAAGAAAGAAAAAAATAAAGATAGAATGAGAGAAAGTATGAAAGCGAGAATGAAAGATATCACGAAAGAAAGAAACAAAGAAAGAAACTAAAGATAGAATGAGAGAAGGTATGAAAGCTAGAATGAAAGACATCAAGAATGAAAGAAAGAAACAAATTAACAAACTAAAGATTGAATAGAGGTATGAAAGGAATAATGAAAGATATCAAGAAAGAAAGAAAGAAAGAAACTAAAATAGAATGAGAGAAGGTATGACAGCTAGAATGATAGACATCAAGAATGAAAGAAATAAAGAATATAACTAAAGATAGAATGGGAGAAGGTATGAAAGCTAGAATGAAAGATGTCAAGAATGAAAGAAAGAAATTAACAAACGATAGAATGAGAGAAGGTATGAAAGGAATAATGAAAGATATCAAGAAAGAAAGAAAAAAAAATAAAGATAGAATGAGAGAAGGTATGAAAGCTAGAATGAAAGACATCATGAAAGAAATAAACTAAAGATAGAATGAGAGAAGTTATGAAAGGAATAATGAAAGATATCAAGAAAGAAAGAAAAAAAAATAAAGATAGAATGAGAGAAGGTATGAAAGCTAGAATGAAAGACATCATGAAAGAAAGAAACTAAATATAGAATGAGAGAAGGTATGAAAGCTTGAATGAAAGATATGAAGAAAGAAACAAAGAAAGAAAGAAAGAAACTAAAGATAGAATGAGAGAAGGTATGAAAGCTAGAATGAAAGATATCAACAAAGAAAGAAATAAAAATACTAAAGCTAGAATGCGAGAAGGTATGAAATCTAGATTGAAAGATATCAAGTATGAAAGAAAGAAAGAAAAATAACTAAAGATAGAATGAGAGAAGGTATGAAAGCTAGAATGAAAGACATCAAGAAAGAAAGAAATAAACTTCAGATTGAATGAGAGAAGGTATGAAAGCTAGTATTATAGATATCAAGAAAGAAAGAAACAAAGAATGAAAGAAACTAAAGATAGAATGAGAGAAGGTATGAAAGCTAGAATGAAAGACATCAAGAAAGAAAGGAAGAAATATACCACAGATAGAATGAGAGAAGGTATGAATGCTAGAATGAAAGCTATCAAGAAAGAAAGAAATAAACTAAAATAGATTGAGAGAATATATGAAAGCTAGAATGAAAGACATCAAGAAACAAAGGAAGAAAGATACCAAAGATAGAATGAGAGAAGGTATGAAAGCAAAAATGAAAGATATCAAGAATGAATGAAAGAAAGAAATTAACAAACGTTAGAATGAGAGAAGGTTTGAAAGTAATAATGAAAGATATCAAGAAAGAAAGAAAGAAACTAAAATAGAATGAGAGAAGGTATGAAAGCTAGAATGAAATATATCAAGAAAGAAAGAAATAAACTAAAGATAGAATGAGAGAAGGTATGAAAGCTAGAATTATAGATATCAAGAAAGAAACAAAGAAAGAATGAAAGAAACTAAAGATAGAATGAGAGAAGGTATGAAAGGAATAATGAAAGATATCAAGAAAGAAAGAAAGAAACTAAAATAGAATGAGAGAAGGTATTAAAGCTAGAATGAAAAACATCAAGAAAGAAAGAAAGAAACTAAAATAGATTGAGAGAATGAATGAAAGCTAGAATGAAAGACATCAAGAAAGAAAGGAAGAAAGATACCAAAGATAGAATGAGAGAAGGTATGAAAGCTAAAATGAAAGATATCAAGAATGAAAGAAAGAAAGAAATTAACAAACGATAGAATGAGAGAAGGAATGAAAGGAATAATGAAAGATATCAAGAAAGAAAGAAAGAAACCAAAATAGAATGAGAGAAGGTATGAAAGCTAAAATGAAAGATATCAAGAATGACAGAAAGAAAGAAATTAACAAACGATAGAATGAGAGAAGGTATGAAAGGAATAATGAAAGATATCAAGAAAGAATGAAAGAAACTAAAATAGAATGAGAGAAGGTATGAAAGCTAGAATGAAAGACATCAAGAAAGAAAGAAAGAAACTAAAATAGATTGAGAGAATGAATGAAAGCTAGAATGAAAGACATCAAGAAAGAAAGGAAGAAAGATACCAAAGATAGAATGAGAGAAGGTATGAAAGCTAAAATGAAAGATATCAAGAATGAAAGAAAGAAAGAAATTAACAAACGATAGAATGAGAGAAGGTATGAAAGGAATAATGAAAGATATCAAGAAAGAAAAAAAAATAAAGATATAATGAGAGAAGGTATGAAAGCTAGAATGAAAGATATCAAGAAAGAAAGAAAGAAAGAAAGAAAAAAAATAAAGATAGAATGAGAGAAGGTATGAAAGCTAGAATGAAAGATATCAAGAAAGAAAGAAACAAAGAAAGAAAGAAACTAAAGATAGAATGAGAGAAGGTATGAAAGCTAGAATGAAAGACATCAAGAAAGAAAGTAAGAAAGAAATAAACTAAAGATAGAATGAGAGAAGGTATGAAAGCTAGAATGAAAGACATCATGAAAGAAATAAACTAAAGATAGAATGAGAGAAGGTATGAAAGCTAGAATGAAAGATATGAAGAAAGAAACAAAGAAAGAAAGAAAGAAACTAAAGATAGAATGAGAGAAGGTATGAAAGCTAGAATGAAAGATATCAACAAAGAAAGAAATAAAAATACTAAAGCTAGAATGCGAGAAGGTATGAAATCTAGATTGAAAGATATCAAGAATGAAAGAAAGAAAGAAAAATAACTAAAGATAGAATGAGAGAAGGTATGAAAGCTAGAATGAAAGACATCAAGAAAGAAAGAAAGAAACCAGATTGAATGAGAGAAGGTATGAAAGCTAGTATTATAGATATCAAGAAAGAAAGAAACAAAGAATGAAAGAAACTAAAGATAGAATGAGAAAAGGTATGAAAGCTAGAATGAAAGACATCAAGAAAGAAAGGAAGAAAGATACCAAAGATAGAATGAGAGAAGGTATGAATGCTAGAATGAAAGCTATCAAGAAAGAAAGAAATAAACTAAAATAGATTGAGAGAATATATGAAAGCTAGAATGAAAGACATCAAGAAACAAAGGAAGAAAGATACCAAAGATAGAATGAGAGAAGGTATGAAAGCTAAAATGAAAGATATCAAGTATGAAAGAAAGAAAGAAATTAACAAACGATAGAATGAGAGATGGTATGAAAGGAATAATGAAAGATATCAAGAAAGAAAGAAAGAAACTAAAATAGAATGAGAGAAAGTATGAAAGCTAGAATGAAATATATCAAGAAAGAAAGAAATAAACTAAAGATAGAATGAGAGAAGGTATGAAAGCTAGAATTATAGATATCAAGAAAGAAACAAAGAAAGAATGAAAGAAACTAAAGATAGAATGAGAGAAGGTATGAAAGCTAAAATGAAAGATATCAAGAATGAAAGAAAGAAAGAAATTAACAAACGATAGAATGAGAGAAGGTATGAAAGGAATAATGAAAGATATCAAGAAAGAAAGAAAGAAACCAAAATAGAATGAGAGAAGGTATGAAAGCTAAAATGAAAGATATCAAGAATGACAGAAAGAAAGAAATTAACAAACGATAGAATGAGAGAAGGTATGAAAGGAATAATGAAAGATATCAAGAAAGAAAGAAAGAAACTAAAATAGAATGAGAGAAGGTATGAAAGCTAGAATGAAAGACATCAAGAAAGAAAGAAAGAAACTAAAATAGATTGAGAGAATGAATGAAAGCTAGAATGAAAGACATCAAGAAAAAAAGGAAGAAAGATACCAAAGATAGAATGAGAGAAGGTATGAAAGCTAAAATGAAAGATATCAAGAATGAAAGAAAGAAAGAAAGAAAGAAAGAAACTAAAGGTAGAATGAGAGAAGGTATGAAAGCTAGAATGAAAGAAAGAAAGAAAGAAAGAAAGAAACGAAAGATAGAATGAGAGAAGGTATGAAAGCTAGAATGAAAGATATGAAGAAAGAAAGAAAGAAAGAAAGAAAGAAACTAAAGGTAGAATGAGAGAAGGTATGAAAGCTAGAATGAAAGAAAGAAAGAAAGAAAGAAAGAAAGAAACGAAAGATAGAATGAGAGAAGGTATGAAAGCTAAAATGAAAGATATCAAGTATGAAAGAAAGAAAGAAATTAACAAACGACAGAATGAGAGAAGGTATGAAAGGAATAATGAAAGATATCAAGAAAGAAAGAAAAAAATAAAGATATAATGAAAGAAGGTATGAAAGCTAGAATGAAAGATATCAAGAAAGAAAGAAAGAAAGAAAGAAAGAAACTAAAGGTAGAATGAGAGAAGGTATGAAAGCTAGAATGAAAGAAAGAAAGAAAGTAAGAAAGAAAGAAACGAAAGATAGAATGAGAGAAGGTATGAAAGCTAGAATGAAAGATATGAAGAAAGAAACAAACAAGGAAAGAAAGAAACTAAAGATAAAATGAGAGAAGGTATGAAAGCTAGAATGAAAGACATCAAGGAAGAAAGAAAGAAAGAAATTAACTAAAGATAGAATGAGAGAATGTATGAAAAGTAGAATGAAAGATATCAAGAAAGAAAGAAACAAACTAAAGATAGAATGAGAGAAGTAATGAAAGCTAGAATGAAAGATATCAAGAAAAAAGATATTAACTAAAGATAGAATGAGAGAAGGTAAGAAAGCTAGAATAAAAGACATCAAGAAAGAAAGAAAGAAAATAGAGATAGAATGAGCGAAGTTATGAAAGCTAGAATGAAAGCTATCAAGAAAGAAAGAAAGTAACAAACAAACTAAGGATAGAATGAGAGAAGGAATAAAAGCTAGAATGAAAGACATCAAGAAAGAAAAAAAAATAGAGATAGAATGAGAGAAAGTATGAAAGCTAGAATGAAAGATATCAAAAAGAAACAAAGAAAGAAAGAAATTAACTAAAGATAGATTGAGAGAAGGTATGAAAGCTAGAATGAAAGACATCAAGAATGAAGGAAATAAAGAATTTAACTAAAGATAATGAGAGAAGGTATGAAAGCTAGAATGAAAGCTATCAAGAAAGAAAGAAAGAAACAAATAAACAAACTAAAGATTGAATAGAGGTATGAAAGGAATAATGAAAGATATGAAGAAAGAAAGAAAGAAAGAAACTAAAATAGAATAAGAAAAGGTATGAAAGCTAGAAAGAAAGACATCAAGAAAGAAAGAAAAAAATAAAGATAGAATGAGAGAAAGTATGAAAGCGAGAATGAAAGATATCACGAAAGAAAGAAACAAAGAAAGAAACTAAAGATAGAATGAGAGAAGGTATGAAAGCTAGAATGAAAGACATCAAGAATGAAAGAAAGAAACAAATTAACAAACTAAAGATTGAATAGAGGTATGAAAGGAATAATGAAAGATATCAAGAAAGAAAGAAAGAAAGAAACTAAAATAGAATGAGAGAACGTATGAAAGCTAGAATGAAAGATATCACGAAAGAAAGAAACAAAGAAAGAAACTAAAGACAGAATGAGAGAAGGTATGACAGCTAGAATGAAAGACATCAAGAATGAAAGAAATAAAGAATATAACTAAAGATAGAATGGGAGAAGGTATGAAAGCTAGAATGAAAGATATCAAGAATGAAAGAAAGAAATTAACAAACGATAGAATGAGAGAAGGTATGAAAGGAATAATGAAAGATATCAAGAAAGAAAGAAAAAGAAATAAAGATAGAATGAGAGAAGGTATGAAAGCTAGAATGAAAGATATCAAGAAAGAAAGAAACAAAGAAAGAAAGAAACTAAAGCTAGAATGAGAGAAGGTTTGAAAGCTAGAATGAAAGACATCAAGAAAGAAAGTAAGAAATAAATAAATTAAAGATAGAATGAGAAAAGGTATGAAAGCTAGAATGAAAGACATCAAAAAAGAAAGAAACTAAAGATAGAATGAGAGAAGGTAAGAAAGCTAGAATGAAAGATATGAAGAAAGAAACAAAGAAAGAAAGAAAGAAACTAAAGATAGAATGAGAGAAGGTTTGAAAGCTAGAATGAAAGACATCAAGAAAGAAAGTAAGAAATAAATAAATTAAAGATAGAATGAGAAAAGGTATGAAAGCTAGAATGAAAGATATCAACAAAGAAAGAAATAAAAATACTAAAGCTAGAATGCGAGAAGGTATGAAATCTAGATTGAAAGATATCAAGAATGAAAGAAAGAAAGAAAAATAACTAAAGATAGAATGAGAGAAGGTATGAAAGCTAGAATGAAAGACATCAAGAAAGAAAGAAAGAAACTTCAGATTGAATGAGAGAAGGTATGAAAGCTAGAATGAAAGCTATCAAGAAAGAAAGAAAGAAAGAAACAAACTGAGGATAGAATGAGAGAGGGAATAAAAGCTAGAATGAAAGACATCAAGAAGGAAAGAAAAAAATAGAGATAGAATGAGAGAAAGTATGAAAGCTAGAATGAAAGATATCAAAAAGAAACAAACAAAGAAAGAAATTAACTAAAGATAGATTGAGAGAAGGTATGAAAGCTAGAATGAAAGACATCAAGAATGAAGGAAATAAAGAATTTAACTAAAGATAGAATGAGAGAAGGTATGAAAGCTAGAATGAAAGCTATCAAGAAAGAAAGAAAGAAACAAATAAACAAACTAAAGATTGAATAGAGGTATGAAAGGAATAATGAAAGATATGAAGAAAGAAAGAAAGAAAGAAACTAAAATAGAATAAGAAAAGATCTGAAAGCTAGAATGAAAGACATCAAGAAAGAAAGAAAAAAATAAAGATAGAATGAGAGAAAGTATGAAAGCGAGAATGAAAGATATCACGAAAGAAAGAAACAAAGAAAGAAACTAAAGATAGAATGAGAGAAGGTATGAAAGCTAGAATGAAAGACATCAAGAATGAAAGAAAGAAACAAATTAACAAACTAAAGATTGAATAGAGGTATGAAAGGAATAATGAAAGATATCAAGAAAGAAAGAAAGAAACTAAAATAGAATGAGAGAAGGTATGACAGCTAGAATGATAGACATCAAGAATGAAAGAAATAAAGAATATAACTAAAGATAGAATGGGAGAAGGTATGAAAGCTAGAATGAAAGATGTCAAGAATGAAAGAAAGAAATTAACAAACGATAGAATGAGAGAAGGTATGAAAGGAATAATGAAAGATATCAAGAAAGAAAGAAAAAAAAATAAAGATAGAATGAGAGAAGGTATGAAAGCTAGAATGAAAGACATCATGAAAGAAAGAAACTAAAGATAGAATGAGAGAAGGTATGAAAGCTAGAATGAAAGACATCAAGACAGAAAGTAAGAAATAAATAAACTAAAGATAGAATGAGAGAAGGTATGAAAGCTAGAATGAAAGACATCATGAAAGAAAGAAACTAAAGATAGAATGAGAGAAGGTATGAAAGCTAGAATGAAAGATATGAAGAAAGAAACAAAGAAAGAAAGAAAGAAACTAAAGATAGAATGAGAGAAGGTATGAAAGCTAGAATGAAAGATATCAACAAAGAAAGAAATAAAAATACTAAAGCTAGAATGCGAGAAGGTATGAAATCTAGATTGAAAGATATCAAGTATGAAAGAAAGAAAGAAAAATAACTAAAGATAGAATGAGAGAAGGTATGAAAGCTAGAATGAAAGACATCAAGAAAGAAAGAAATAAACTTCAGATTGAATGAGAGAAGGTATGAAAGCTAGTATTATAGATATCAAGAAAGAAAGAAACAAAGAATGAAAGAAACTAAAGATAGAATGAGAGAAGGTATGAAAGCTAGAATGAAAGACATCAAGAAAGAAAGGAAGAAAGATACCACAGATAGAATGAGAGAAGGTATGAAAGCTAGAATGAAAGACATCAAGAAAGAAAGAAAGAAACTTCAGATTGAATGAGAGAAGGTATGAAAGCTAGAATGAAAGCTATCAAGAAAGAAAGAAAGAAAGAAACAAACTGAGGATAGAATGAGAGAGGGAATAAAAGCTAGAATGAAAGACATCAAGAAGGAAAGAAAAAAATAGAGATAGAATGAGAGAAAGTATGAAAGCTAGAATGAAAGATATCAAAAAGAAACAAACAAAGAAAGAAATTAACTAAAGATAGATTGAGAGAAGGTATGAAAGCTAGAATGAAAGACATCAAGAATGAAGGAAATAAAGAATTTAACTAAAGATAGAATGAGAGAAGGTATGAAAGCTAGAATGAAAGCTATCAAGAAAGAATGAAAGAAACAAATAAACAAACTAAAGATTGAATAGAGGTATGAAAGGAATAATGAAAGATATGAAGAAAGAAAGAAAGAAAGAAAGAAACTAAAATAGAATAAGAAAAGATCTGAAAGCTAGAATGAAAGACATCAAGAAAGAAAGAAAAAAATAAAGATAGAATGAGAGAAGGTATGAAAGCTAGAATGAAAGACATCATGAAAGAAAGAAACTAAAGATAGAATGAGAGAAGGTATGAAAGCTAGAATGAAAGAAAGAAAGAAAGAAAGAAATAAACTAAAGATAGAATGAGAGAAGGTATGAAAGCTAGAATGAAAGACATCATGAAAGAAAGAAACTAAAGATAGAATGAGAGAAGGTATGAAAGCTAGAATGAAAGATATCAACAAAGAAAGAAATAAAAATACTAAAGCTAGAATGCGAGAAGATATGAAATCTAGATTGAAAGATATCAAGTATGAAAGAAAGAAAGAAAAATAACTAAAGATAGAATGAGAGAAGGTATGAAAGCTAGAATGAAAGACATCAAGAAAGAAAGAAATAAACTTCAGATTGAATGAGAGAAGGTATGAAAGCTAGTATTATAGATATCAAGAAAGAAAGAAACAAAGAATGAAAGAAACTAAAGATAGAATGAGAGAAGGTATGAAAGCTAGAATGAAAGACATCAAGAAAGAAAGGAAGAAAGATACCACAGATAGAATGAGAGAAGGTATGAATGCTAGAATGAAAGCTATCAAGAAAGAAAGAAATAAACTAAAATAGATTGAGAGAATATATGAAAGCTAGAATGAAAGACATCAAGAAACAAGGGAAGAAAGATACCAAAGACAGAATGAGAGAAGGTATGAAAGCTAAAATGAAAGATAATAAGAATGAAAGAAAGAAAGAAATTAACAAACGTTAGAATGAGAGAAGGTATGAAAGGAATAATGAAAGATATCAAGAAAGAAAGAAAGAAACTAAAATAGAATGAGAGAAGGTATGAAAGCTAGAATGAAATATATCAAGAAAGAAATAAATAAACTAAAGATAGAATGAGAGAAGGTATGAAAGCTAGAATTATAGATATCAAGAAAGAAACAAAGAAAGAATGAAAGAAACTAAAGATAGAATGAGAGAAGGTATGAAAGGAATAATGAAAGATATCAAGAAAGAAAGAAAGAAACTAAAATAGAATGAGAGAAGGTATTAAAGCTAGAATGAAAAACATCAAGAAAGAAAGAAAGAAACTAAAATAGATTGAGAGAATGAATGAAAGCTAGAATGAAAGACATCAAGAAAGAAAGGAAGAAAGATACCAAAGATAGAATGAGAGAAGGTATGAAAGCTAAAATGAAAGATATCAAGAATGAAAGAAAGAAAGAAATTAACAAACGATAGAATGAGAGAAGGAATGA
The DNA here is from genome assembly GCA_037013535.1 of Intellagama lesueurii. Lineage (NCBI taxonomy): Eukaryota > Metazoa > Chordata > Lepidosauria > Squamata > Agamidae > Intellagama > Intellagama lesueurii. Next base: position 9,709,568 of record JBAJHW010000013.1, read on the forward strand.
AAGGAATAAAGAAAGATATCAAGAAAGAAAGAAAGAAACCAAAATAGAATGAGAGAAGGTATGAAAGGTAGAATGAAAGATATCTAGAATGAAAGTAAGAAAGAAATTAACAAAATATAGAATGAGAGAAGGTATGAAAGCTAGAATGAAAGACATCAAGAAAGAAAGATAGAAAGAAAGAAACTAAAATAGAATGAGAGAATGTATGAAAGCTAGAATGAAAGACTTCAAGAAAGAAAGAAAGAAAGAAAGAAACTAAAATAGAATAAGAAAAGGTATGAAAGCTAGAATGAAAGATATCAAGAATGAAAGAAAGAAATAAATTAACTAACGATAGAATGAGAGAAGGTATGAACGTAATAATGGAAGATATCAAGAAAGAAAGAAACTAAAATAGAATGAGAGAAGGTATGAAAGCTAGAATTAAAGATATCAAGAATGAAAGAAAGTAAGAAATTAACAAACGATAGAATGAGAGAAGGTATGAAAGGAATAATGAAAGATATCAAGAAAGAAAGAAAAAAAATAAAGATATAATGAGAGAAGGTATGAAAGCTGGAATGAAAGATATCAAGAAAGAAAGAAAGAAAGAAAGAAAGAAACTAAAGGTAGAATCAGAGAAGGTATGAAAGCTAGAATGAAAGACATCAAGAAAGAAAGAAAGAAACTTGAGATAGAATGAGAGAAGGTATGAAAGCTAGAATGAAAGATATGAAGAAAGAAACAAAAAAGGAAAGAAAGAAACTAAAGATAGAATGAGAGAAGGTATGAAAGCTAGAATGAAAGACATCAAGGAAGAAAGAAAGAAAGAAATTAACTAAAGATAGAATGAGAGAAGGTATGAAAAGTAGAATGAAAGATATCAAGAAAGAAAGAAACAAACTAAAGATAGAATGAGAGAAGTAATGAAAGCTAGAATGAAAGATATCAAGAAAAAAGATATTAACTAAAGATAGAATGAGAGAAGGTAAGAAAGCTAGAATAAAAGACATCAAGAAAGAAAGAAAGAAACTAGAGATAGAATGAGAGAAGTTATGAAAGCTAGAATGAAAGCTATCAAGAAAGAAAGAAAGTAACAAACTAAGGATAGAATGAGAGAAGGAATAAAAGCTAGAATGAAAGACATCAAGAAAGAAAAAAAAATAGAGATAGAATGAGAGAAAGTATGAAAGCTAGAATGAAAGATATCAAAAAGAAACAAAGAAAGAAAGAAATTAACTAAAGATAGATTGAGAGAAGGTATGAAAGCTAGAATGAAAGACATCAAGAATGAAGGAAATAAAGAATTTAACTAAAGATAATGAGAGAAGGTATGAAAGCTAGAATGAAAGCTATCAAGAAAGAAAGAAAGAAACAAATAAACAAACTAAAGATTGAATAGAGGTATGAAAGGAATAATGAAAGATATGAAGAAAGAAAGAAAGAAAGAAACTAAAATAGAATAAGAAAAGGTATGAAAGCTAGAAAGAAAGACATCAAGAAAGAAAGAAAAAAATAAAGATAGAATGAGAGAAAGTATGAAAGCGAGAATGAAAGATATCACGAAAGAAAGAAACAAAGAAAGAAACTAAAGATAGAATGAGAGAAGGTATGAAAGCTAGAATGAAAGACATCAAGAATGAAAGAAAGAAACAAATTAACAAACTAAAGATTGAATAGAGGTATGAAAGGAATAATGAAAGATATCAAGAAAGAAAGAAAGAAAGAAACTAAAATAGAATGAGAGAACGTATGAAAGCTAGAATGAAAGATATCACGAAAGAAAGAAACAAAGAAAGAAACTAAAGACAGAATGAGAGAAGGTATGACAGCTAGAATGAAAGACATGATGAATGAAAGAAATAAAGAATATAACTAAAGATAGAATGAGAGAAGGTATGAAAGGAATAATGAAAGATATCAAGAAAGAAAGAAAAAAAAATAAAGATAGAATGAGAGAAGGTATGAAAGCTAGAATGAAAGATATCAAGAAAGAAAGAAACAAAGAAAGAAAGAAACTAAAGCTAGAATGACAGAAGGTTTGAAAGCTAGAATGAAAGACATCAAGAAAGAAAGTAAGAAAGAAATAAATTAAAGATAGAATGAGAAAAGGTATGAAAGCTAGAATGAAAGACATCAAAAAAGAAAGAAACTAAAGATAGAATGAGAGAAGGTAAGAAAGCTAGAATGAAAGATATGAAGAAAGAAACAAAGAAAGAAAGAAAGAAACTAAAGATAGAATGAGAGAAGGTATGAAAGCTAGAATGAAAGATATCAACAAAGAAAGAAATAAAAATACTAAAGCTAGAATGCGAGAAGGTATGAAATCTAGATTGAAAGATATCAAGAATGAAAGAAAGAAAGAAAAATAACTAAAGATAGAATGAGAGAAGGTATGAAAGCTAGAATGAAAGACATCAAGAAAGAAAGAAAGAAACTTCAGATTGATTGAGAGAAGGTATGAAAGCTAGTATTATAGATATCAAGAAAGAAAGAAACAAAGAATGAAAGAAACTAAAGATAGAATGAGAGAAGGTATGAAAGCTAGAATAAAAGAGAACAAGAAAGAAAGGAAGAAAGATACCACAGATAGAATGAGAGAAGGTATGAAAGCTAGAATGAAAGCTATCAAGAAAGAAAGAAATAAACTAAAATAGATTGAGAGAATATATGAAAGCTAGAATGAAAGACATCAAGAAACAAAGGAAGAAAGATACCAAAGATAGAATGAGAGAAGGTATGAAAGCTAAAATGAAAGATATCAAGAATGAAAGAAAGAAAGAAATTAACAAACGTTAGAATGAGAGAAGGTATGAAAGGAATAATGAAAGATATCAAGAAAGAAAGAAAGAAACTAAAATAGAATGAGAGAAGGTATGAAAGCTAGAATGAAATATATCAAGAAAGAAAGAAATAAACTAAAGATAGAATGAGAGAAGGTATGAAAGCTAGAATTATAGATATCAAGAAAGAAACAAAGAAAGAATGAAAGAAACTAAAGATAGAATGAGAGAAGGTATGAAAGGAATAATGAAAGATATCAAGAAAGAAAGAAAGAAATTAAAATAGAATGAGAGAAGGTATTAAAGCTAGAATGAAAAACATCAAGAAAGAAAGAAAGAAACTAAAATAGATTGAGAGAATGAATGAAAGCTAGAATGAAAGACATCAAGAAAGAAAGGAAGAAAGATACCAAAGATAGAATGAGAGAAGGTATGAAAGCTAAAATGAAAGATATCAAGAATGAAAGAAAGAAAGAAATTAACAAACGATAGAATGAGAGAAGGAATGAAAGGAATAATGAAAGATATCAAGAAAGAAAGAAAGAAACCAAAATAGAATGAGAGAAGGTATGAAAGCTAAAATGAAAGATATCAAGAATGACAGAAAGAAAGAAATTAACAAAGGATAGAATGAGAGAAGGTATGAAAGGAATAATGAAAGATATCAAGAAAGAAAGAAAGAAACTAAAATAGAATGAGAGAAGGTATGAAAGCTAGAATGAAAGACATCAAGAAAGAAAGGAAGAAAGATACCAAAGATAGAATGAGAGAAGGTATGAAAGCTAAAATGAAAGATATCAAGAATGAAAGAAAGAAAGAAATTAACAAACGATAGAATGAGAGAAGGTATGAAAGGAATAATGAAAGATATCAAGAAAGAAAGAAAAAAAATAAAGATATAATGAGAGAAGGTATGAAAGCTAGAATGAAAGATATCAAGAAAGAAAGAAAGAAAGAAAGAAAGAAACTAAAGGTAGAATGAGAGAAGGTATGAAAGCTAGAATGAAAGAAAGAAAGAAAGAAAGAAAGAAACGAAAGATAGAATGAGAGAAGGTATGAAAGCTAGAATGAAAGATATGAAGAAAGAAACAAACAAGGAAAGAAAGAAATTAAAGATAGAATGAGAGAAGGTATGAAAGCTAGAATGAAAGACATCAAGGAAGAAAGAAAGAAAGAAATTAACTAAAGATAGAATGAGAGAAGGTATGAAAAGTAGAATGAAAGATATGAAGAAAGAAAGAAACAAACTAAAGATAGAATGAGAGAAGTAATGAAAGCTAGAATGAAAGATATCAAGAAAAAAGATATTAACTAAAGATAGAATGGGGGAAGGTAAGAAAGCTAGAATGAAAGACATCAAGAAAGAAAGAAAGAAACTGGAGATAGAATGAGAGAAGGTATGAAAGCTAGAATGAAAGCTATCAAGAAAGAAAGAAAGAAACAAACAAACTAAGGATAGAATGAGAGAAGGAATAAAAGCTAGAATGAAAGACATCAAGAAAGAAAGAAAAAAATAGAGATAGAATGAGAGAAAGTATGAAAGCTAGAATGAAAGATATCAAAAAGAAACAAACAAAGAAAGAAATTAACTAAAGATAGATTGAGAGAAGGTATGAAAGCTAGAATGAAAGACATCAAGAATGAAGGAAATAAAGAATTTAACTAAAGATAATGAGAGAAGGTATGAAAGCTAGAATGAAAGCTATCAAGAAAGAAAGAAAGAAACAAATAAACAAACTAAAGATTGAAAGGAGGTATGAAAGGAATAATGAAAGATATGAAGAAAGAAAGAAAGAAACTAAAATAGAATAAGAAAAGGTATGAAAGCTAGAAAGAAAGACATCAAGAAAGAAAGAAAAAATAAAGATAGAATGAGAGAAAGTATGAAAGCGAGAATGAAAGATATCACGAAAGAAAGAAACAAAGAAAGAAACTAAAGATAGAATGAGAGAAGGTATGAAAGCTAGAATGAAAGACATCAAGAATGAAAGAAAGAAACAAATTAACAAACTAAAGATTGAATAGAGGTATGAAAGGAATAATGAAAGATATCAAGAAAGAGAGAAAGAAAGAAACTAAAATAGAATAAGAGAACGTATGAAAGCTAGAATGAAAGATATCACGAAAGAAAGAAACAAAGAAAGAAACTAAAGACAGAATGAGAGAAGGTATGACAGCTAGAATGAAAGACATCAAGAATGAAAGAAATAAAGAATATAACTAAAGATAGAATGGGAGAAGGTATGAAAGCTAGAATGAAAGATATCAAGAATGAAAGAAAGAAATTAACAAACGATAGAATGAGAGAAGGTATGAAAGGAATAATGAAAGATATCAAGAAAGAAAGAAAAAAAAATAAAGATAGAATGAGAGAAGGTATGAAAGCTAGAATGAAAGATATCAAGAAAGAAAGAAACAAAGAAAGAAAGAAACTAAAGATAGAATGAGAGAAGGTTTGAAAGCTAGAATGAAAGACATCAAGAAAGAAAGTAAGAAATAAATAAATTAAAGATAGAATGAGAGAAGGTATGAAAGCTAGAATGAAAGATATCAAAAAAGAAAGAAACTAAAGATAGAATGAGAGAAGGTATGAAAGCTAGAATGAAAGATATGAAGAAAGAAACAAAGAAAGAAAGAAAGAAACTAAAGATAGAATGAGAGAAGGTATGAAAGCTAGAATGAAAGATATCAACAAAGAAAGAAATAAAAATACTAAAGCTAGAATGCGAGAAGGTATGAAATCTAGATTGAAAGATATCAAGCATGAAAGAAAGAAAGAAAAATAACTAAAGATAGAATGAGAGAAGGTATGAAAGCTAGAATGAAAGACATCAAGAAAGAAAGAAAGAAACTTCAGATTGAATGAGAGAAGGTATGAAAGCTAGTATTATACATATCAAGAAAGAAAGAAACAAAGAATGAAAGAAACTAAAGATAGAATGAGAGAAGGTATGAAAGCTACAATGAAAGACATCAAGAAAGAAAGGAAGAAAGATACCACAGATAGAATGAGAGAAGGTATGAAAGCTAGAATGAATGCTATCAAGAAAGAAAGAAATGAACTAAAATAGATTGAGAGAATATATGAAAGCTAGAATGAAAGACATCAAGAAACAATGGAAGAAAGATACCAAAGATAGAATGAGAGAAGGTATGAAAGCTAAAATGAAAGATATCAAGAATGAAAGAAAGAAAGAAATTAACAAACGATAGAATGAGAGAAGGTATGATAGGAATAATGAAAGATATCAAGAAAGAAAGAAAGAAACTAAAATAGAATGAGAGAAGGTATGAAAGCTAGAATGAAATATATCAAGAAAGAAAGAAATAAACTAAAGATAGAATTAGAGAAGGTATGAAAGCTAGAATTATAGATATCAAGAAAGAAACAAACAAAGATTGAAAGAAACTAAAGATAGAATGAGAGAAGGTATGAAAGCTAAAATGAAAGATATCAAGAATGAAAGAAAGAAAGAAATTAACAAACGATAGAATGAGAGAAGGTATGAAAGGAATAATGGAAGATATCAAGAAAGAAAGAAAGAAACCAAAATAGAATGAGAGAAAGTATGAAAGCTAGAATGAAAGACATCAAGAAAGAAAGAAAGAAACTAAAATAGATTGAGAGAATGAATGAAAGCTGGAATGAAAGACATCAAGAAAGAAAGGAAGAAAGATACCAAAGATAGAATGAGAGAAGGTATGAAAGCTAAAATGAAAGATATCAAGAATGAAAGAAAGAAAGAAATTAACAAACGATAGAATGAGAGAAGGTATGAAAGGAATAATGAAAGATATCAAGAAAGAAAGAAAAAAAATAAAGATAGAATGAGAGAAGGTATGAAAGCTAGAATGAAAGATATCAAGAAAGAAAGAAAGAAAGAAAGAAACTAAAGGTAGAATGAGAGAAGGTATGAAAGCTAGAATGAAAGAAAGAAAAAAAGAAAGAAAGAAAGAAACGAAAGATAGAATGAGAGAAGTTATGAAAGCTAGAATGAAAGATATGAAGAAAGAAACAAACAAGGAAAGAAAGAAACTAAAGATAGAATGAGAGAAGGTATGAAAGCTAGAATGAAAGACATCAAGGAAGAAAGAAAGAAAGAAATTAACTAAAGATAGAATGAGAGAAGGTATGAAAAGTAGAATGAAAGATATCAAGAAAGAAAGAAACAAACTAAAGATAGAATGAGAGAAGTAATGAAAGCTAGAATGAAAGATATCAAGAAAAAAGATATTAACTAAAGATAGAATGAGAGAAGGTAAGAAAGCTAGAATGAAAGACATCAAGAAAGAAAGAAACTAGAGATAGAATGAGAGAAGGTATGAAAGCTAGAATGAAAGCTATCAAGAAAGAAAGAAAGAAACAAACAAACTAAGGATAGAATGAGAGAAGGAATAAAAGCTAGAATGAAAGACATCAAGAAAGAAAGAAAAAATTAGATAGAGAATGAGAGAAAGTATGAAAGCTAGAATGAAAGAAATCAAGAATGAAGGAAATAAAGAATTTAACTATAGATAGAATGAGAGAAGGTATGAAAGCTAGAATGAAAGCTATCAAGAAAGAAAGAAAGAAACAAATAAACAAACTAAAGATTGAATAGAGGTATGAAAGGAATAATGAAAGATATGAAGAAAGAAAGAAAGAAAGAAAGAACTAAAATAGAATAAGAAAAGGTATGAAAGCTAGAATGAAAGACATCAAGAAAGAAAGAAAAAAATAAAGATAGAATGAGAGAAAGTATGAAAGCGAGAATGAAAGATATCACGAAAGAAAGAAACAGAGAAAGAAACTAAAGATAGAATGAGAGAAGGTATGAAAGCTAGAATGAAAGACATCAAGAATGAAAGAAAGAAATAAATTAACAAACTAAAGATTGAATAGAGGTATGAAAGGAATAATGAAAGATATCAAGAAAGAAAGAAAGAAAGAAACTAAAATAGAATGAGAGAATGTATGAAAGCAAGAATGAAAGATATCAAGAAAGAAAGAAACAAAGAAAGAAACTAAAGACAGAATGAGAGAAGGTATGACAGCTAGAATGAAAGACATCAAGAATGGAAGAAATAAAGAATATAACTAAAGATAAAATGGGAGAAGGTATGAAAGCTAGAATGAAAGATATCAAGAATGAAATAAAGAAATTAACAAACGATAGAATGAGAGAAGGTATGAAAGGAATAATGAAAGATATCAAGAAAGAAAGAAAAAAAAATAAAGATAGAATGAGAGAAGGTATGAAAGCTAGAATGAAAGATATCAAGAAAGAAAGAAACAAAGAAAGAAAGAAACTAAAGATAGAATGAGAGAAGGTATGAAAGCTAGAATGAAAGACATCAAGAAAGAAAGTAAGAAAGAAATAAACTAAAGATAGAATGAGAGAAGGTATGAAAGCTAGAATGAAAGACATCAAAAAAGAAAGAAACTAAAGATAGAATGAGAGAAGGTATGAAAGCTAGAATGAAATATATGAAGAAAGAAACAAACAAAGAAAGAAAGAAACTAAAGATAGAATGAGAGAAGGTATGAAAGCTAGAATGAAAGATATCAACAAAGAAATAAATAAAAATACTAAAGCTAGAATGCGAGAAGGTATGAAAGCTAGAATGAAAGACATCAAGAAAGAAAGAAAGAAACTTCAGATTGAATGAGAGAAGGTATGAAAGCTAGTATTATAGATATCAAGAAAGAAAGAAACAAAGAATGAAAGAAACTAAAGATAGAATGAGAGAAGGTATGAAAGCTAGAATGAAAGACATCAAGAAAGAAAGGAAGAATGATACCACAGATAGAATGAGAGAAGGTATGAAAGCTAAAATGAAAGATATCAAGAATGAAAGAAAAAAGAAATTAACAAACGATAGATTGAGAGAAGGTATGAAAGGAATAATGAAAGATATCAAGAAAGAAAGAAAGAATCTAAAATAGAATGAGAGAAGGTATGAAAGCTAGAATGAAATATATCAAGAAAGAAAGAAATAAACTAAAGATAGAATGAGAGAAGGTATGAAAGCTAGAATTATAGATATCAAGAAAGAAAGAAACAAAGAATGAATGAAACTAAAGATAGAATGAGAGAAGGTATGAAAGCAAGAATGAAAGACATCAAGAAAGAAAGAAAGAAACTAAAATAGATTGAGAGAATGTATGAAAGCAAGAATGAAAGACATCAAGAAAGAAAGGAAGAAAGATACCAAAGATAGAATGATAGAAGGTATGAAAGCTAAAATGAAAGATATCAAGAATGAAAGAAAGAAAGAAATTAACAAACGATAGAATGAGAGAAGGTATGAAAGGAATAATGAAAGATATCAAGAAAGAAAGAAAAAAAATAAAGAAAGAATGAGAGAAGGTATGAAAGCTAGAATAAAAGATATCAAGAAAGAAAGAATGAAAGAAAGAAAGAAACTAAAGGTAGAATGAGAGAAGGTATGCAAGCTAGAATGAATGAAAGACATCAAGAAAGAAAGAAAGAAAGAAAGAAACTAAAGATAGAATGGGAGAAGGTATGAAAGCTAGAATGAAGTACATCAAGAAAGAAAGAAATGAAAGATGGAATGAGAGAAGGTATGAAAGCTAGAATGAAAGATATGGAGAAAGAAACAAGCAAAGAAAGAAAGAAACTAAAGGTAGAATGAGGGTAGGTATGAAAGCTAGAATGAAAGATATCAAGAATGAAAGAAAGAAATTAACAAACGATAGAATGAGAGAAGGTATGAAAGGAATAATGAAAGATATCAAGAAAGAAAGAAAAAAAAATAAAGTTAGATTGAGAGAAGGTATGAAAGCTAGAATGAAAGATATCAAGAAAGAAAGAAACAAAGTAAGAAAGAAACTAAAGATAGAATGAGAGAAGGTATGAAAGCTAGAATGAAAGACATCAAGAAAGAAAGTAAGAAAGAAATAAACTTAAGATAGAATGAGAGAAGGTATGAAAGCTAGAATGAAAGACATCAAAAAAGAAAGAAACTAAAGATAGAATGAGAGAAGTTATGAAAGCTAGAATGAAAGATATCAAGAAAAAAAGATATTAACTAAAGATAGAATGAGAAAAGGTAAGAAAGCTAGAATGAAAGACTTCAAGAAAGAAAGAAAGAAACTAGAGATAGAATGAGAGAAGGTATGAAAGCTAGAATGAAAGCTATCAAGAAAGAAAGAAAGAAACAAACAAACTAAGGATAGAATGAGAGAAGGAATAAAAGCTAGAATGAAAAACATCAAGAAAGAAAGAAAAAAATAGAGATAGAATGAGAGACAGTATAAAAGCTAGAATGAAATATATCAAGAAAGAAACAAACAAAGAAAGAAAGAAACTAAAGATAGAATGAGAGAAGGTATGAAAGCTAGAATGAAAGATATGAAGAAAGAAACAAACAAAGAAAGAAAGAAACTAAAGATAGAATGAGAGAAGGTATGAAAGCTTGAATGACAGACATCAACAAAGAAAGAAATAAAAATACTAAAGCTAGAATGAGAGAAGGTATGAAATCTAGATTGAAAGATATCAAGAAAGAAAGAAAGAAACTTCAGATTGAATGAGAGAAGGTATGAAAGCTAGTATTATAGATATCAAGAAAGAAAGAAACAAAGAATGAAAGAAACTAAAGATAGAATGAGAGACGATATGAAAGCTAGAATGAAAGACATCAAGAAAGAAAGGAAGAAAGATACCACAGATAGAATGAGAGAAGGTATGAAAGCTAGAATGAAAGCTATCAAGAAAGAAAGAAATAAACTAAAATAGATTGAGAGAATATATGAAAGCTAGAATGAAAGACATCAAGAAAGAAAGGAAGAAAGATACCAAAGATAGAATGAGAGAAGGTATGAAAGCTAAAATGAAAGATATCAAGAATGAAAGAAAGAAAGAAATTAACAAAGATAGAATGAGAGAAGGTATGAAAGGAATAATGAAAGATATCAAGAAAGAAAGAAAGAATCTAAAATAGAATGAGAGAAGGTTTGAAAGCTAGAATGAACTATATCAAGAAAGAAAGAAAGAAAGAAATTAACTAAAGATAGAATGAGAGAAGGTATGAAAAGTAGAATGAAAGATATCAAGAAAGAAAGAAACAAACTAATGATAGAATGAGAGAAGTTATGAAAGCTAGAATGGAAGATATCAAGAAAAAAAGATATTAACTAAAATAGGATGAGAGAAGGTAAGAAAGCTAGAATGAAAGACATCAAGAAAGAAAGAAAGAAACTAGAGATAGAATGAGAGAAGGTATGAAAGCTAGAATGAAAGCTATCAAGATAGAAAGAAAGAAACAAACAAACTAAGGATAGAATGAGAGAAGGAATAAAAGCTAGAATGAAAGACATCAAGAAAGAAAGAAAAAAATAGAGATAGAATGAAAGTATGAAAGCTAGAATGAAAGATATCAAGAAATAAACAAACAAACAAAGAAACTAAAGATAGAATGAGAGAAGGTATGAAAGTTAGAATGAAAGACATCAAGAAAGAAAGAAAGAAAGAAATAAACTAAAGATAGAATGAGAGAAGGTATGAAAGCTAAAATGAAAGATATCAAGAATGAAAGAAAGAAAGAAATTAAAAAACGACAGAATGAGAGAAGGTATGAAAGGAATAATGAAAGATATCAAGAAAGAAAGAAAGAAACTAAAATAGAATGAGAGAAGGTATGAAAGCTAGAATGAAATATATCAAGAAAGAATGAAAGAAACTAAAGATAGAATGAGAGAAGGTATGAAAGCTAGAATGAAAGACATGAAGAAAGAAAGAAACTAAAATAGATTGAGAGAATGTTTGAAAGCTAGAATGAAAGACATCAAGAGAGAAAGGAAAAAAGATACCAAAGATAGAATGAGAGAAGGTATGAAAGCTAAAATGAAAGATATCAAGAATGAAAGAAAGAAAGAAATTAACAAACGATAGAATGAGAGAAGGTATGAAAGGAATAATGAAAGATATCAAGAAAGAAATAAAAAAAATAAAGATAGAATGAGAGAAGGTATGAAAGCTAGAATGAAAGACATCAAGGAAGAAAGAAAGAAAGAAATTAACTAAAGATAGAATGAGAGAAGGTATGAAAAGTAGAATGAAAGATATCAAGAAAGAAAGAAACAAACTAAAGATAGAATGAGAGAAATTATGAAAGCTAGAATGAAAGACATCAAGAAAGAAAGAAAGAAACTTGATATAGAATGAGAGAAGGTATGAAAGCTGGAATGAAAGCTATCAAGAAAGAAAGAAAGAAACAAACAAACTAAGGATAGAATGAGAAAAGGAATAAAAGTTAGAATGAAAGACATCAAGAAAGAAAGAAAAAAATAGAGATAGAATGAGAGAAAGTATAAAAGCTAGAATGAAAGATATCAAGAGAGAAACAAACAAAGAAAGAAAGAAACTAAAGACAGAATGAGAGAAGGTATGAAAACTAGAATGAAAGACATCAAGAAAGAAAGAAAGAAACTAAAGATAGAATGAGAGAAGGTATGAGAGCTAGAATGAAAGATATCAAGAAAAGAAAGAAATTAACTAAAGATAGAATGAGAGAAGGTATGATTGCTCGAATGAAAGATATCAAGTAAGAAAGAAAGAAACTAGAGATAGAATGAGAGAAGGTATGAAAGCTAGAAATAAAGATATCAAGAAACAAAGAAAGAAACTAAAGATAGAATGAGAGAAGGTATGAAACCTTGAGTGAAAGATATCAATAATGAAAGAAAGAAAGAAATTAACTAAAGATAGATTGAGAGAAGGTATGAAAGCTAGAATAAAAACTATCAAGAAAGAAAGAAAGAAAGAAACACACTAAAGATAGAATGAGAGAATGAATAAAAGCTAGAATGAAACACATCAAGAAATAAATAAATAAATAATTTAACTAAAGATAGAATGAGAGAAGGTATGAAAGCTGAATGAAAGCTATCAAGAAAGAAAGAAAGAAACAAATAAACATACTAAAGATTGAATAGAGGTATGAAAAGAATAATGAAAGATATCAGGAAAGAAAGAAAGAAAGAAAGAAACTAAAATAGAATATGAAAAGGTATGAAAGCTAGAATGAAAGACATCAAGAAAGAAAGAAAAAAATAAAGATAGAATGAGAGAAAGTATGAAAGCTAGAATGAAATATATCACGAAAGAAAGAAACAAAGAAAGAAAGAAACTAAAGATAGAATGAGAGAAGGTATGAAAGCTAGAATGAAAGCTATCAAGAGACAAAGAAAGAAACAAATAAACAAACTAAAGATTGAATAGAGGTATGAAAGCTAGAATAAAAGATATCAAGAAAGAAAGAAAGAAAGAAAGAAAGAAACTAAAATAGAATGAGAGAATGTATGAAAGCTAGAAAGAAAGATATCACGAAAGAAAGAAACAAAGAAAGAAGAAACTAAAGATAGAATGAGAGAAGGTATGAAAGCTAGAATGAAAGCTATCAAGAAAGAAAGAAAGAAAGAAAGAAACTAAAATAGAATGAGAGAAGGTATGAAAGCTAGAATGAAAGACATCAAAGAAGAAAGAAAGAAAGAAATTAACTAAAGATAGAATGAGAGAAGGTATAAAAAGTAGAATGAAAGATATCAAGAAAGAAAGAAACTAAAGATAGAATGAGAGAAGTTATGAAAGCTAGAATGAAAGTTATCAAGAAAGAAAGAAATAAACAAACTAAAGATAGAAAGAGAAGGAATAAAAACTAGAATGAAAGACATGAAGAAAGAAAGAAAAAAATAAAGATAGAATGAGAGAAAGTATGAAAGCCAGAATGAAAGCTATCAAGAAAGAAAGAAAGAAACAAATAAACGAACTAAAGATTGAAAAGAGGAATGTAAGGTATAATGAAAGATATCAAGAAAGAAAGAAAGAAAGAAAGAAACTAAGATAGAATGAGAGAATGTATGAAAGCTAGAATGAAAGACTTCATGAAAGAAAGAAGGAATCTAAAGAGAATGAGAGAAGGTATGAAAGGAAGAATGAAAGATATCAAGAAAGAAAGAAAGAAAGAAAGAAACTAAAATAGAATGAGAGAAGGTATGAAAGGAATAATGAAAGATATCAAGAAAGAAAGAAAAAAAGAAACTAAAATAGAATGAGAGAAGGTATGAAAGGTAGAATGAAAGATATCAAGAATGAAAGTAAGAAAGAAATTAACAAAATATAGAATGAGAGAAGGTATGAAAGGTAGAATGAAAGACATCAAGAAAGAAAGATAGAAACTAAAGATAGAGCGAGAGAAGTTATGAAAACTAGAATTAAAGAAATAAAAAAAAAGAAATTAACTGAAGATACATTGAGAGAAGGTATGAAAGCTAGAATGAAAGCTATCAAGAAAGAAAGGAAGAAAGAAATAAACAAACTAAAGATAGAATGAGAGAAGGTATAAAAGCTAGATTGAAAGACATCAAGAAAGAAAGAAATAAACTAAAGATAGAATGAGTATGAAAGCTAGAATAAAAGACATCAAGATAAAAAGAAAGAAAGAAACTAAAGATAGAATGAGAGAAGGTATAAAAGCTAGATTGAAAGACATCAAGAAAGAAAGAAATAAACTAAAGATAGAATGAGTATGAAAGCTAGAATAAAAGACATCAAGATAAAAAGAAAGAAAGAAACTAAAGATGGAATGAGAGAAGGAATGAAAGCTAAAAAGAAAGTTATCAAGAAAGAAAGAAATAAACAAACTAAAGATAGAATGAGAAGGAATAAAAGCTAGAATGAAAGACATGAAGAAAGAAAGAAAAAATAAAGATAGAATGAGAGAAAGTATGAAAGCTAGAATGAAAGATATCACGAAAGAAAGAAACAAAGAAAGAAAGAAACTAAAGATAGAATGAGAGAAGTTATGAAAGCTAGAATGAAAGCTATCAAGAAAGAAAGAAAGAAAGAAATAAACAAACTAAAGATTGAATAGAGGTATGAAAAGAATAATGAAAGATATCAAGAAAGAAAGAAAGAAAGAAAGAAACTAAAATAGAATGAGAGAATGTATGAAAGCAAAATGAAAGACTTCAAGAAAGAAAGAAAGAATCTAAAGAGAATGAGAGAAGGTATAAAAGCTAGATTGAAAGATATCAAGAAAGAAAGAAAGAAAGAAAGAAACTAAAATAGAATAAGAAAAGGTATGAAAGCTAGAATGAAAGATATCAAGAATGAAAGAAAGAAAGAAATTAACTAACGATAGAATGAGAGAAGGTATGAACGGAATAATGGAAGATATCAAGAAAGAAAGAAAGAAAGAAACTAAAATAGAATGAGAGAAGGTATGAAAGGTAGAATGAAAGATATCAAGAATGAAAGTAAGAAAGAAATTAACAAAATATAGAATGAGAGAAGGTATGAAAGCTAGAATGAAAGACATCAAGAAAGAAAGATAGAAACTAAAGATAGAATGAGAGAAGTTATGAAAGCTAGAATTAAAGAAATAAAAAAAAGAAATTAACTTTAGATATATTGAGAGAAGTTATGAAAGCTAGAATGAAAGCTATCAAGAAAGAAAGGAAGAAAGAAATAAACAAACTAAAGATAGAATGAGAGAAGGTATAAAAGCTAGATTGAAAGACATCAAGAAAGAAAGAAATAAACTAAAGATAGAATGAGTATGAAAGCTAGAATAAAAGACATCAAGATAAAAAGAAAGAAAGAAACTAAAGATAGAATGAGAGAAGGTATGAAAGCTAGAATGAAAGACATCAAGAAAGATAAATCAAACTAAAGATAGAATGAGAGAAGGTATGAAACCTAGAATGAAAGATATCAAGAATGAAAGAAAGAAAGAAATTAACTAAAGATAGAATGAGAGAAGGTATGAAAGCTAGAATGAAAGACATCAAAGAAGAAAGAAAGAAAGAAATTAACTAAAGATAGAATGAGAGAAGGTATAAAAAGTAGAATGAAAGATATCAAGAAAGAAAGAAACTAAAGATAGAATGAGAGAAGTTATGAAAGCTAGAATGAAAGTTATCAAGAAAGAAAGAAATAAACAAACTAAAGATAGAAAGAGAAGGAATAAAAACTAGAATGAAAGACATGAAGAAAGAAAGAAAAAATAAAGATAGAATGAGAGAAAGTATGAAAGCTAGAATGAAAGCTATCAAGAAAGAAAGAAAGAAACAAATAAACGAACTAAAGATTGAAAAGAGGAATGTAAGGTATAATGAAAGATATCAAGAAAGAAAGAAAGAAAGAAAGAAACTAAGATAGAATGAGAGAATGTATGAAAGCTAGAATGAAAGACTTCAAGAAAGAAAGAAGGAATCTAAAGATAATGAGAGAAGGTATGAAAGGAAGAATGAAAGATATCAAGAAAGAAAGAAAGAAAGAAAGAAACTAAAATAGAATGAGAGAAGGTATGAAAGGAATAATGAAAGATATCAAGAAAGAAAGAAAAAAAGAAACTAAAATAGAATGAGAGAAGGTATGAAAGGTAGAATGAAAGATATCAAGAATGAAAGTAAGAAAGAAATTAACAAAATATAGAATGAGAGAAGGTATGAAAGGTAGAATGAAAGACATCAAGAAAGAAAGATAGAAACTAAAGATAGAGCGAGAGAAGTTATGAAAACTAGAATTAAAGAAATCAAAAAAAAAGAAATTAACTGAAGATACATTGAGAGAAGGTATGAAAGCTAGAATGAAAGCTATCAAGAAAGAAAGGAAGAAAGAAATAAACAAACTAAAGATAGAATGAGAGAAGGTATAAAAGCTAGATTGAAAGACATCAAGAAAGAAAGAAATAAACTAAAGATAGAATGAGTATGAAAGCTAGAATAAAAGACATCAAGATAAAAAGAAAGAAAGAAACTAAAGATAGAATGAGAGAAGGTATAAAAGCTAGATTGAAAGACATCAAGAAAGAAAGAAATAAACTAAAGATAGAATGAGTATGAAAGCTAGAATAAAAGACATCAAGATAAAAAGAAAGAAAGAAACTAAAGATGGAATGAGAGAAGGAATGAAAGCTAAAAAGAAAGTTATCAAGAAAGAAAGAAATAAACAAACTAAAGATAGAATGAGAAGGAATAAAAACTAGAATGAAAGACATGAAGAAAGAAAGAAAAAAATAAAGATAGAATGAGAGAAAGTATGAAAGCTAGAATGAAAGATATCACGAAAGAAAGAAACAAAGAAAGAAAGAAACTAAAGATAGAATGAGAGAAGTTATGAAAGCTAGAATGAAAGCTATCAAGAAAGAAAGAAAGAAAGAAATAAACAAACTAAAGATTGAATAGAGGTATGAAAAGAATAATGAAAGATATCAAGAAAGAAAGAAAGAAAGAAAGAAACTAAAATAGAATGAGAGAATGTATGAAAGCAAAATGAAAGACTTCAAGAAAGAAAGAAAGAATCTAAAGAGAATGAGAGAAGGTATAAAAGCTAGATTGAAAGATATCAAGAAAGAAAGAAAGAAAGAAAGAAACTAAAATAGAATAAGAAAAGGTATGAAAGCTAGAATGAAAGATATCAAGAATGAAAGAAAGAAAGAAATTAACTAACGATAGAATGAGAGAAGGTATGAACGGAATAATGGAAGATATTAAGAAAGAAAGAAAGAAAGAAACTAAAATAGAATGAGAGAAGGTATGAAAGGTAGAATGAAAGATATCAAGAATGAAAGTAAGAAAGAAATTAACAAAATATAGAATGAGAGAAGGTATGAAAGCTAGAATGAAAGACATCAAGAAAGAAAGATAGAAACTAAAGATAGAATGAGAGAAGTTATGAAAGCTAGAATTAAAGAAATAAAAAAAAGAAATTAACTTTAGATATATTGAGAGAAGTTATGAAAGCTAGAATGAAAGCTATCAAGAAAGAAAGGAAGAAAGAAATAAACAAACTAAAGATAGAATGAGAGAAGGTATAAAAGCTAGATTGAAAGACATCAAGAAAGAAAGAAATAAACTAAAGATAGAATGAGTATGAAAGCTAGAATAAAAGACATCAAGATAAAAAGAAAGAAAGAAACTAAAGATAGAATGAGAGAAGGTATGAAAGCTAGAATGAAAGACATCAAGAAAGAAAAATCAAACTAAAGATAGAATGAGAGAAGGTATGAAACCTAGAATGAAAGATATCAAGAATGAAAGAAAGAAAGAAATTAACTAAAGATAGAATGAGAGAAGGTATGAAAGCTAGAATGAAAGACATCAACAAAGAAAGAAATGAAAATACTAAAGCTAGAAGGTATGAAATCTAGATTGAAAGACATCAAGAAAGAAAGAAAGAAACTTCAGATTGAATGAGAGAAATTATGAAAGCTAGAATGAAAGACATCAAGAAAGAAAGGAAGTAAGATACCAAAGATAGAATGAGAGAAGGTATGAAAGTAATAATGAAAGATATCAAGGAAGAAAGAAAGAAAGAAACTAAAATAGAATGAGAGAAGGTATGAAAGCTAGAATGAAATATATCAAGAAAGAAAGAACCAAACTAAAGATAGAATGAGAGAAGGTATGAAAGCTAGAATGAAAGACATCAAGAAAGAAAGAAACTAAAGCTAGAATGAGACAAGGTATGAAAGCTAGAGTGAAAGATATCAAGAAAGAAACAAACAAAGAAAGAAAGAAACTAAAGATAGAATGAGAGAAGGTATGAAAGCTAGAATGAAAGACATCAACAAAGAAATAAATAAAAATACTAAAGCTAGAATGAGAGAAGGTATGAAAGGTAGAATGAAAGATATCAAGAATGAAAGTAAGAAAGAAATTAACAAAATATAGAATGAGAGAAGGTATGAAAGGTAGAATGAAAGACATCAAGAAAGAAAGATAGAAACTAAAGATAGAGCGAGAGAAGTTATGAAAACTAGAATTAAAGAAATCAAAAAAAAAGAAATTAACTGAAGATACATTGAGAGAAGGTATGAAAGCTAGAATGAAAGCTATCAAGAAAGAAAGGAAGAAAGAAATAAACAAACTAAAGATAGAATGAGAGAAGGTATAAAAGCTAGATTGAAAGACATCAAGAAAGAAAGAAATAAACTAAAGATAGAATGTGTATGAAAGCTAGAATAAAAGACATCAAGATAAAAAGAAAGAAAGAAACTAAAGATAGAATGAGAGAAGGTATAAAAGCTAGATTGAAAGACATCAAGAAAGAAAGAAATAAACTAAAGATAGAATGAGTATGAAAGCTAGAATAAAAGACATCAAGATAAAAAGAAAGAAAGAAACTAAAGACAGAATGAGAGAAGGTATGAAAGCTAGAATGAAAGACATCAAGAAAGAAAGAAATAAACAAACTAAAGATAGAATGAGAAGGAATAAAAGCTAGAATGAAAGACATGAAGAAAGAAAGAAAAAAATAAAGATAGAATGAGAGAAAGTATGAAAGCTAGAATGAAAGATATCACGAAAGAAAGAAACAAAGAAAGAAAGAAACTAAAGATAGAATGAGAGAAGTTTTGAAAGCTAGAATGAAAGCTATCAAGAAAGAAAGGAAGAAAGAAATAAACAAACTAAAGATAGAATGAGAGAAGGTATAAAAGCTAGATTGAAAGACATCAAGAAAGAAAGAAATAAACTAAAGATAGAATGAGTATGAAAGCTAGAATAAAAGACATCAAGATAAAAAGAAAGAAAGAAACTAAAGACAGAATGAGAGAAGGTATGAAAGCTAGAATGAAAGACATCAAGAAAGAAAAATCAAACTAAAGATAGAATGAGAGAAGGTATGAAACCTAGAATGAAAGATATCAAGAATGAAAGAAAGAAAGAAATTAACTAAAGATAGAATGAGAGAAGGTATGAAAGCTAGAATGAAAGACATCAAAGAAGAAAGAAAGAAAGAAATTAACTAAAGATAGAATGATAGAAGGTATAAAAAGTAGAATGAAAGATATCAAGAAAGAAAGAAACTAAAGATAGAATGAGAGAAGTTATGAAAGCTAGAATGAAAGTTATCAAGAAAGAAAGAAATAAACAAACTAAAGATAGAAAGAGAAGGAATAAAAACTAGAATGAAAGACATGAAGAAAGAAAGAAAAAATAAAGATAGAATGAGAGAAAGTATGAAAGCTAGAATGAAAGCTATCAAGAAAGAAAGAAAGAAACAAATAAACGAACTAAAGATTGAAAAGAGGAATGTAAGGTATAATGAAAGATATCAAGAAAGAAAGAAAGAAAGAAAGAAACTAAGATAGAATGAGAGAATGTATGAAAGCTAGAATGAAAGACTTCAAGAAAGAAAAAAGAATCTAAAGAGAATGAGAGAAGGTATGAAAGGAAGAATGAAAGATATCAAGAAAGAAAGAAAGAAAGAAAGAAACTAAAATAGAATGAGAGAAGGTATGAAAGGAATAATGAAAGATATCAAGAAAGAAAGAAAAAAAGAAACTAAAATAGAATGAGAGAAGGTATGAAAGGTAGAATGAAAGATATCAAGAATGAAAGTAAGAAAGAAATTAACAAAATATAGAATGAGAGAAGGTATGAAAGGTAGAATGAAAGACATCAAGAAAGAAAGATAGAAACTAAAGATAGAGCGAGAGAAGTTATGAAAACTAGAATTAAAGAAATCAAAAAAAAAGAAATTAACTGAAGATACATTGAGAGAAGGTATGAAAGCTAGAATGAAAGCTATCAAGAAAGAAAGGAAGAAAGAAATAAACAAACTAAAGATAGAATGAGAGAAGGTATAAAAGCTAGATTGAAAGACATCAAGAAAGAAAGAAATAAACTAAAGATAGAATGAGTATGAAAGCTAGAATAAAAGACATCAAGATAAAAAGAAAGAAAGAAACTAAAGATAGAATGAGAGAAGGTATAAAAGCTAGATTGAAAGACATCAAGAAAGAAAGAAATAAACTAAAGATAGAATGAGTATGAAAGCTAGAATAAAAGACATCAAGATAAAAAGAAAGAAAGAAACTAAAGATGGAATGAGAGAAGGAATGAAAGCTAAAAAGAAAGTTATCAAGAAAGAAAGAAATAAACAAACTAAAGATAGAATGAGAAGGAATAAAAGCTAGAATGAAAGACATGAAGAAAGAAAGAAAAAAATAAAGATAGAATGAGAGAAAGTATGAAAGCTAGAATGAAAGATATCACGAAAGAAAGAAACAAAGAAAGAAAGAAACTAAAGATAGAATGAGAGAAGTTTTGAAAGCTAGAATGAAAGCTATCAAGAAAGAAAGAAAGAAACAAATAAATAAACTAAAGATTGAATAGAGGTATGAAAAGAATAATGAAAGATATCAAGAAAGAAAGAAAGAAAGAAAGAAACTAAAATAGAATGAGAGAATGTATGAAAGCAAAATGAAAGACTTCAAGAAAGAAAGAAAGAATCTAAAGAGAATGAGAGAAGGTATAAAAGCTAGATTGAAAGATATCAAGAAAGAAAGAAAGAAAGAAAGAAACTAAAATAGAATAAGAAAAGGTATGAAAGCTAGAATGAAAGATATCAAGAATGAAAGAAAGAAAGAAATTAACTAACGATAGAATGAGAGAAGGTATGAACGGAATAATGGAAGATATTAAGAAAGAAAGAAAGAAAGAAACTAAAATAGAATGAGAGAAGGTATGAAAGGTAGAATGAAAGATATCAAGAATGAAAGTAAGAAAGAAATTAACAAAATATAGAATGAGAGAAGGTATGAAAGCTAGAATGAAAGACATCAAGAAAGAAAGATAGAAACTAAAGATAGAATGAGAGAAGTTATGAAAGCTAGAATTAAAGAAATAAAAAAAAAGAAATTAACTTTAGATATATTGAGAGAAGTTATGAAAGCTAGAATGAAAGCTATCAAGAAAGAAAGGAAGAAAGAAATAAACAAACTAAAGATAGAATGAGAGAAGGTATAAAAGCTAGATTGAAAGACATCAAGAAAGAAAGAAATAAACTAAAGATAGAATGAGTATGAAAGCTAGAATAAAAGACATCAAGATAAAAAGAAAGAAAGAAACTAAAGATAGAATGAGAGAAGGTATGAAAGCTAGAATGAAAGACATCAAGAAAGAAAAATCAAACTAAAGATAGAATGAGAGAAGGTATGAAACCTAGAATGAAAGATATCAAGAACGAAAGAAAGAAAGAAATTAACTAAAGATAGAATGAGAGAAGGTATGAAAGCTAGAATGAAAGACATCAACAAAGAAAGAAATGAAAATACTAAAGCTAGAAGGTATGAAATCTAGATTGAAAGACATCAAGAAAGAAAGAAAGAAACTTCAGATTGAATGAGAGAAATTATAAAAGCTAGAATGAAAGACATCAAGAAAGAAAGGAAGTAAGATACCAAAGATAGAATGAGAGAAGGTATGAAAGTAATAATGAAAGATATCAAGGAAGAAAGAAAGAAAGAAACTAAAATAGAATGAGAGAAGGTATGAAAGCTAGAATGAAATATATCAAGAAAGAAAGAACCAAACTAAAGATAGAATGAGAGAAGGTATGAAAGCTAGAATGAAAGACATCAAGAAAGAAAGAAACTAAAGATAGAATGAGACAAGGTATGAAAGCTAGAGTGAAAGATATCAAGAAAGAAACAAACAAAGAAAGAAAGAAACTAAAGATAGAATGAGAGAAGGTATGAAAGCTAGAATGAAAGATAACAAGAAAGAAAGAAAGAAACTTCAGATTGAATGAGAGAAGGAATGAAAACTAGTATTATAGATATCAAGAAAGAAAGAAACAAAGAATGAAAGAAACTAAAGATAGAATGAGAGAAGGTATGAAAGCTAGAATGAAAGACATCAAGAAAGAAAGGAAGAAAGTTACCACAGATAGAACGAGAGAAGATATGAAAGCTAGAATGAAAACTATCAAGAAAGAAAGAAATAAACTAAAATAGATTGAGAGAATATATGAATGCTAGAATGAAAGTCATCAAGAAGGAAAGGAAGAAAGATACCAAAGATAGAATGAGAGAAGGTATGAAAGCTAAAATGAAAGATATCAAGAATGAAAGAAAGAAAGAAATTAACAAACGATAGAATGAGAGAAGGTATGAAAGCTAAAATGAAAGATATCAAGAATGAAAGAAAGAAAGAAATTAACAAACGATAGAATGAGAGAAGGTATGAAAGGAGTAATGAAAGATATCAAGAAAGAAAGAAAAAAAATAAAGATAGAATGAGAGAAGGTATGAAAGATAGAATGAAAGATAACAAGAAAGAAAGAAAGAAAGAAAGAAACTAAAGATAGAATGAGAGAAGGTATGAAAGCTAGAATGAAAGACATCAAGAAAGAAAGAAATAAAGAAAGAAACTAAAGATAGAATGAGAGATGGTATGAAAGCTAGAATGAAAGACATCAAGAAAGAAAGAAAGAAACTAAAGATAGAATGAGAGAAGGTATGAAAGCTAGAATGAAAGATATGAAGAAAGAAATAAACAAAGAAAGAAATTAACTAAAGATAGAATGAGAGAAGTTATGAAAGCTAGAATGAAAGACATCAAGAATGAAAGAAATAAACAAACTAAAGATAGAATGAGAAGGAATAAAAGCTAGAATGAAAGACATGAAGAAAGAAAGAAAAAAATAAAGATAGAATGAGAGAAAGTATGAAAGCTAGAATGAAAGATATCACGAAAGAAAGAAACAAAGAAAGAAACTAAAGATAGAATGAGAGAAGTTATGAAAGTTAGAATGAAAGCGATCAAGAAAGAAAGAAAGAAAGAAATAAACAAACTAAAGGTTGAATAGAGGTATGAAAGGTATAATGAAAGATATCAAGAAAGAAAGAAAGAAAGAAAGAAACTAAGATAGAATGAGAGAATGTATGAAAGCTAGAATGAAAGATATCAAGAAAGAAAGAAAGAAAGAAACTAAAATAGAATGAGAGAAGGTATGAAAGGAATAATGAAAGATATCAAGAAAGAAAGAAAGAAAGAAACTAAAATAGAATGAGAGAAGGTATGAAAGGTAGAATGAAAGATATCAAGAATGAAAGTAAGAAAGAAATTAACAAAATATAGAATGAGAGAAGGTATGAAAGCTAGAATGAAAGACATCGAGAAAGAAAGATAGAAACTAAAGATAGAGCGAGAGATGTTATGAAAGCTAGAATTAAAGAAATCAAAAAAAAAAGGAAATTAACTGAAGATACATTGAGAGAAGGTATGAAAGCTAGAATGAAAGCTATCAAGAAAGAAAGGAAGAAAGAAATAAACAAACTAAAGATAGAATGAGAGAAGGTATAAAAGCTAGATTGAAAGACATCAAGAAAGAAAGAAATAAACTAAAGATAGAATGAGTATGAAAGCTAGAATAAAAGACATCAAGATAAAAAGAAAGAAAGAAACTAAAGATAGAATGAGAGAAGGTTTAAAAGCTAGATTGAAAGACATCAAGAAAGAAAGAAATAAACTAAAGATAGAATGAGTATGAAAGCTAGAATAAAAGACATCAAGATAAAAAGAAAGAATGAAACTAAAGATGGAATGAGAGAAGGTATGAAAGCTAAAATGAAAGTTATCAAGAAAGAAAGAAATAAACAAACTAAAGATAGAATGAGAAGGAATAAAAGCTAGAATGAAAGACATGAAGAAAGAAAGAAAAAAATAAAGATAGAATGAGAGAAAGTATGAAAGCTAGAATGAAAGATATCACGAAAGAAAGAAACAAAGAAAGAAAGAAACTAAAGATAGAATGAGAGAAGGTATGAAAGCTAGAATGAAAGACATCAAGAAAGAAAGAAAGAAACAAATAAACAAACTAAAGATTGAATAGAGGTATGAAAAGAATAATGAAAGATATCAAGAAAGAAAGAAAGAAAGAAAGAAACTAAAATAGAATGAGAGAATGTATGAAAGCTAGAATGAAAGACTTCAAGAAAGAAAGAAAGAATCTAAAGAGAATGAGAGAAGGTATGAAAGGAAGAATGAAAGATATCAAGAAAGAAAGAAAGAAAGAAAGAAACTAAAATAGAATAAGAAAAGGTATGAAAGCTAGAATGAAAGATATCAAGAATGAAAGAAAGAAAGAAATTAACTAACGATAGAATGAGAGAAGGTATGAACGTAATAATGGAAGATATCAAGAAAGAAAGAAAGAAAGAAACTAAAATAGAATGAGAGAAGGTATGAAAGGTAGAATGAAAGATATATAGAATGAAAGTAAGAAAGAAATTAACAAAATATAGAATGAGAGAAGGTATGAAAGCTAGAATGAAAGACATCAAGAAAGAAAGATAGAAACTAAAGATAGAATGAGAGAAGGTATGAAAGCTAGAATTAAAGAAATAAAAAAAAGAAATTAACTTTAGATATATTGAGAGAAGTTATGAAAGCTAGAATGAAAGCTATCAAGAAAGAAAGGAAGAAAGAAATAATCAAACTAAAGATAGAATGAGAGAAGGTATAAAAGCTAGATTGAAAGACATCAAGAAAGAAATAAATAAACTAAAGATAGAATGAGTATGAAAGCTAGAATAAAAGACATCAAGATAAAAAGAAAGAAAGAAACTAAAGATAGAATGAGAGAAGGTATGAAAGCTAGAATGAAAGACATCAAGAACGAAAAATCAAACTAAAGATAGAATGAGAGAAGGTATGAAACCTAGAATGAAAGATATCAAGAATGAAAGAAAGAAAGAAATTAACTAAAGATAGAATGAGAGAAGGTATGAAAGCTAGAATGAAAGACATCAACAAAGAAAGAAATAAAAATACTAAAGCTAGAATGAGAGAAGGTATGAAATCTAGATTGAAAGACATCAAGAAAGAAAGAAAGAAACTTCAGATTGAATGAGAGAAATTATGAAAGCTAGAATGAAAGACATCAAGAAAGAAAGGAAGTAAGATACCAAAGATAGAATGAGAGAAGGTATGAAAGGAATAATGAAAGATATCAAGAAAGAAAGAAAGAAAGAAACTAAAATAGAATGAGAGAAGGAATGAAAGCTAGAATGAAATATATCAAGAAAGAAAGAAAGAAACTTCAGATTGAATGAGAGAAGGAATGAAAACTAGTATTATAGATATCAAGAAAGAAAGAAACAAAGAATGAAAGAAACTAAAGATAGAATGAGAGAAGGTATGAAAGCTAGAATGAAAGACATCAAGAAAGAAAGGAAGAAAGTTACCACAGATAGAACGAGAGAAGATATGAAAGCTAGAATGAAAGCTATCAAGAAAGAAAGAAATAAACTAAAATAGATTGAGAGAATATATGAATGCTAGAATGAAAGACATCAAGAAGGAAAGGAAGAAAGATACCAAAGATAGAATGAGAGAAGGTATGAAAGCTAAAATGAAAGATATCAAGAATGAAAGAAAGAAAGAAATTAACAAACGATAGAATGAGAGAAGGTATGAAAGCTAAAATGAAAGATATCAAGAATGAAAGAAAGAAAGAAATTAACAAACGATAGAATGAGAGAAGGTATGAAAGGAGTAATGAAAGATATCAAGAAAGAAAGAAAGAAAGTAAAGATAGAATGAGAGAAGGTATGAAAGATAGAATGAAAGATATCAAGAAAGAAAGAAAGAAAGAAAGAAACTAAAGATAGAATGAGATAAGGTATGAAAGCTAGAATGAAAGACATCAAGAAAGAAAGAAAGAAAGAAAGAAACTAAAGATAGAATGAGAGAAGGTATGAAAGCTAGAATGAAAGACATCAAGAAAGAAAGGAACTAAAGATAAAATGAGAGAAGGTATGAAAGCTAGAATGAAAGATATGAAGAAAGAAATAAACAAAGAAAGAAAGAAACTAAAGATAGAATGAGAGAAGGTATGAAAGCTAGAATGAAAGACATCAAAGTAGAAAGAAAGAAAGAAATTAACTAAAGATAGAATGAGAGAAGGTATGAAAAGTAGAATGAAAGATATCAAGAAAGAAAGAAAGAAACTAAAGATAGAATGAGAGAAGTTATGAAAGCTAGAATGAAAGTTATCAAGAAAGAAAGAAATAAACAAACTAAAGATAGAATGAGACGGAATAAAAGCTAGAAAGAAAGACATGAAGAAAGAAAGAAAAAAATAAAGATAGAATGAGAGAAAGTATGAAAGCTAGAATGAAAGACATCAAGAAAGAAAGAAAGAAAGAAAGAAACTAAAGATAGAATGAGAGAAGGTATGAAAGCTAGAATGAAAGATATGAAGAAAGAAATAAACAAAGAAAGAAAGAAACTAAAGATAGAATGAGAGAAGGTATGAAAGCTAGAATGAAAGACATCAAAGAAGAAAGAAAGAAGGAAATTAACTAAAGATAGAATGAGAGAATGTATGAAAGCTAGAATGAAAGACTTCAAGAAAGAACGAAAGAATCTAAAGAGAATGAGAGAAGGTATGAAAGGAATAATGAAAGATATCAAGAAAGAAAGAAAGAAAGAAACTAAAATAGAATGAGAGAAGGTATGAAAGGTAGAATGAAAGATATGAAGAATGAAAGTAAGAAAGAAATTAACAAAATATAGAATGAGAGAAGGTATGAAAGCTAGAATGAAAGACATCAAGAAAGAAAGATAGAAACTAAAGATAGAGCGAGAGAAGTTATGAAAGCTAGAATTAAAGGAATCAAAAAAAAAGAAATTAACTGAAGATATATTGAGAGAAGGTATGAAAGCTAGAATGAAAGCTATCAAGAAAGAAAGGAAGATAGAAATAAACAAACTAAAGATAGAATGAGAGAAGGTATAAAAGCTAGATTGAAAGACATCAGGAAAGAAATAAAGAAACTAAAGATATAATGAGTATGAAAGCTAGAATAAAAGACATCAATATAAAAAGAAAGAAAGAAACTAAAGATAGAATGAGAGAAGGTATAAAAGCTAGATTGAAAGACATCAAGAAAGAAAGAAAGAAATTAAAGATAGAATGAGTATGAAAGCTAGAATAAAAGACACCAAGATAAAAAGAAAGAAAGAAACTAAAGGTAGAATGAGAGAAGGTATGAAAAGTAGAATCAAAGATATCAAGAAAGAAAGAAAGAAACTAAAGATAGAATGAGAGAAGTTATGAAAGCTAGGATGAAAGTTATCAAGAAAAAAAGAAATAAACAAACTAAAGATAGAATGAGAAGGAATAAAAGCTAGAATGAAAGACATGAAGATAGAAAGAAAAAATAAAGATAGAATGAGAGAAAGTATGAAAGCTAGAATGAAAGATATCACGAAAGAAAGAAACAAAGAAAGAAAGAAACTAAAGATAGAATGAGAGAACGTATGAAAGCTAGAATGAAAGACATCAAGAATGAAAGAAATAAAGAATTTAACTAAAGATAGAATGAGAGAAGGTATGAAAGCTAGAATGAAAGCTATCAAGAAAGAAAGAAACAAATAAACAAACTAAAGATTGAATAGAGGTATGAAAGGAATAATGAAAGATATCAAGAAAGAAAGAAAGAAAGAAAGAAACTAAAATAGAATGAGAGAATGTATGAAAGCTAGAATGAAAGACATCAAGAAAAAAAAAAACAAACTAAAGATAGAATGAGTATGAACGCTAGAATAAAAGACATCAAGATAAAAAGAAAGAAAGAAACTAAAGATAGAATGAGAGAAGGAATGAAAGCTAGAATGAAAGACATCAAGAAAGAAAAAAACAAACTAAAGATAGAATGAGAGAAGGTATGAAACCTAGAATGAAAGATATCAAGAATGAAAGAAAGAAATTAACTAAAGATAGAATGAGAGAAGGGATGAAAGCTAGAATGAAAGACATCAACAAAGAAAGAAATAAAAATATTAAATCTAGAATGAGAGAAGGTATGAAATCT
Source organism: Intellagama lesueurii (assembly GCA_037013535.1). Lineage (NCBI taxonomy): Eukaryota > Metazoa > Chordata > Lepidosauria > Squamata > Agamidae > Intellagama > Intellagama lesueurii. The sequence goes on from JBAJHW010000013.1 coordinate 9,737,950, forward strand.
AGATTGAAAGACATCAAGAAAGAAAGAAAGAAACTTCAGATTGAATGAGAGAAATTATGAAAGCTAGAATGAAAGACATCAAGAAAGAAAGGAAGTAAGATACCAAAGATAGAATGAGAGAAGGTATGAAAGGAATAATGAAAGATATCAAGAAAGAAAGAAAGAAAGAAACTAAAATAGAATGAGAGAAGGTATGAAAGCTAGAATGAAATATATCAAGAAAGAAAGAAATAAACTAAAGATAGAATGAGAGAAGGTATGAAAGCTAGAATGAAAGACATCAAGAAAGAAAGAAACTAAAGATAGAATGAGAGAAGGTATGAAAGCTAGAATTAAAGGTATCAAGAAACATAGAAACAAAGAAAGAAAGAAACTAAAGATATAAAGAGAGAAGGAATGAAACCTAGAATGAAATATATCAAGAATAAAAGAAAGAAAGAAATTAACTACAGATAGAATAAGAGAAGATATAAAATCTAGAATGAAAGACATCAATAAAAAAAAATAAACTATAGATAGAATGAGAGAAGGTATGAAAGCTAGAATGAAAGACATCAAGAAAGAAAGAAAGAAAAAAAATAAACTAAAGGTAGAATGAGAGATGGTATGAAAGCTAGAATGAAAGATATCAAGAAAGAAAGAAAGAAAGAAAGGAAGAAACTAAAGATAGAGTGAGAGAAGGTATGAAAGCTAGAATGAAAGAAATCAAGAAAGAAAGAAAGAAACTAAAGATAGAATGAGAGAAGGTATGAAATCTAGAATGAAAGATATCAAGAAACAAAGAAACAAAGAAAGAAATAAACTAAAGATAGAAAGAGAGAAGGTATGAAAGCTAGAATGAAAGCTATGAAGAAAGAAAGAAACAAAGAAACAAACTAAAGATAGAATAAGAGAAGGTATAAAATCTAGAATGAAAGACATCAAGAAAGAAAAAATAAACTAAAGATAGAATGAGAGAAGGTATGAAAGCTAGAATGAAAGACATCAAGAAAGAAAGAAAGAAAAAATAAACTAAAGATAGAATGAGAGAAGGTATGAAATCTAGAATGAAAGATATCAAGAAACAAAGAAACAAAGAAAGAAATAAACTAAAGATAGAAAGAGAGAAGGTATGAAAGCTAGAATGAAAGCTATGAAGAAAGAAAGAAACAAAGAAACAAACTAAAGATAGAATAAGAGAAGGTATAAAATCTAGAATGAAAGACTTCAAGAAAAAAAAATGAACTAAAGATAGAATGAGAGAAGTTATGAAAGCTAGAATGAAAGATATCAAGAAAGAAAGAACGAAAGAAAGAAAGAAAGAAACTAAAGATAGAGTGAGAGAAGGTATGAAAGCTAGAATGAAAGACATCAAGAAAGAAAGAAAGAAACTATAGATAGAATGAGAGAAGGTATGAAAGCTAGAATTAAAGATATCAAGAAACAAAGAAACAAAGTAAGAAAGAAAGAAACTAAAGATAGAATGAGAGAAGGTATGAAAGCTAGAGTGAAAGATATCAAGAAAGAAAGAAAGAAAGAAACTATGGATAGAATGAGAGAAGGTATGAAAGTTAGAATTAAAAATATCAAGAAACAAATAAAGAAATAAAGAAAGAAACTAAAGATAGACTGAGAGAAGGGATGAAACCTAGAAGGAAAGATATCAAGAAAGAAAGAAAGAAAGAAATTAACTAAAGATAGAATGAGAGAAGGTATGAAAGCTAGAATGAAAGTTATCAAGAAAGAAAGAATCAAAGAAAGAAATAAACTAAAGATAGAATGAGAGAAGGTATGAAAGCTAGAATGAAAGATATCAAGAAAGAAAGAAAGAAAAATACTAAAGCTAGAATTAGAGAAGATATGAAAGCCAGAATGAAAGATATCAATAATGAAAGAAAGAAAGAAATTAACTAAAGATAGAATGAGAGAAGGTATGAAAGCTAGAATGAAAGCTATCAAGAAAGAAAGAAAGAAATAAACAAACTAAAGGTAGAATGTGAGAAGGAATAAAAGCTAGAATGAAAGACATGAAGAAAGAAAGAAAAAAATAAAGATAGAATGAGAGAAAGTATGAAAGCTAGAATGAAAGATATCACGAAAGAAAGAAACAAAGAAAGAAATTAACTAAAGATAGAATAAGAGAAGGTATGATTGCTAGAAAGACATCAAGAAAGAAAGAAAGAAACTAGAGATAGAATGAGAGAAGGTATGAAAGCTAGAAATAAAGATATCAAGAAACAAAGAAAGAAAGAAACTAAGGATAGAATGAGAGAAGGTATGAAACCTAGAATGAAAGACATCAAGAATGAAGGAAATAAAGAATTTAACTAAAGATAGAATGAGAGAAGGTATGAAAGGAATAATGAAAGATATCAAGAAATAAATAAATAAAGAAACTAAAATAGAATGAGAGATGGGATGAAAGGTAGAATGAAAGATATCAAGAATGAAAGTAAGAAAGAAATTAACAAAACATAGAATGAGAGAAGGTATAAGAGCTAGAATGAAAGACATCAAGAAAGAAAGATAGAAACTAAAGATAGAACGAGAGAAGTTATGAAAGCTAGAATGAAAGCTATCAAGAAAGAAAGGAAGAAAGAAATAAACAAACTAAAGATAGAATGAGAGAAGGTATAAAAGCTAGATTGAAAGACATCAAGAAAGAAAGAAATAAACTAAAGATAGAATGAGTATGAAAGCTAGAATAAAAGACATCAAGAAAAAAAGAAAGAAAGAAACTAAAGATAGAATGATAGAAGGTATGAAAGCTAGAATGAAAGACATCAAGAAAGAAAAAAACAAACTAAAGATAGATGAGAGAAAATATGAAACCTAGAATGAAAGATATCAAGAATGAAAGAAAGAAAGAAATTAACTAAAGATAGAATGAGAGAAGGTATGAAAGCTAGAATGAAAGACATCAACAAAGAAAGAAATAAAAATACTAAAGATAGAATGAGAGAAGGTATGAAATCTAGATTGAAAGACATCAAGAAAGAAAGAAAGAAACTTCAGATTGAATGAGAGAAGGTATGAAAGCTAGAATGAAAGACATCAAGAAAGAAAGGAAGTAAGATACCAAAGATAGAATGAGAGAAGTTATGAAAGCTAAAATGAAAGATATCAAGAATGAAAGAAAGAAAGAAATTAACAAATGATAGAATGAGAGATGGTATGAAAGCTAGAATGAAAGCTATCAAGAAAGAAAGAAAGAAACAAATAAACAAACTAAAGATAGAATAGAGAAGGTATGAAAGGAATAATGAAAGATATCAAGAAAGAAAGAAAGAAACTAAAATAGATTGAGAGAATGTAAGAAAGCTAGAATGAAAGACATCAAGAAAGAAAGGAAGAAAGATACCAAAGATAGAATGAGAGAAGGTATGAAAACCAAAATGAAAGCTATCAAGAATGAAAGAAAGAAAGAAATAAACAAATGATAGAATGAGAGAAGGTATGAAAGGAATAATGAAAGATATGAAGAAAGAAAGAAAGAAACTAAAATAGAATGAGAGAAGGTATGAAAGCTAGAATGAAATATATCAAGAAAGAAAGAAATAAACTAAAGATAGAATGAGAGAAGGTATGAAAGCTAGAGTGAAAGATATCAAGAAAGAAACAAACAAAGAAAGAAAGAAACTAAAGATAGAATGAGAGAAGGTATGAAAGCTAGAATGAAAGACATCAACAAAAAAAGAAATAAAGATACTAAACCTAGAATGAGGGAAGGTATGAAAGCTGTAATGAAAGAAATCAAGAAAGAAAGAAAGAACGATACTAAAGTTAGAATGAGAGAAGGTATGAAAGCTAGAATGAAAGACGTCAAGAAAGAAAGAAAGAAACAAAGAAAGAAAATAAAGATAGAATGAGGGAAGGTATGAAAGCTAGAATGACAGACATCAAGAATGAAAGAAAGAAACTATAGATAGAATAAGAGAAGTTATGAAAGCTAGAATGAAAGATATCAAGAATGAATGAAAGAAAGAAATTAACTTAAGATAGAATGAGAGAAGGTATGAAAGCTAGAATGAAAGACATCAAGAAAGAAAGAAAGAATCTAAAGAGAATGAGAAGAGGTATGAAAGGAAGAATGAAAGACATCAAGAAAGAAAGAAAGAAAGAAAGAAACTAAAATAGAATAAGAAAATGTATGAAAGCTAGAATGAAAGACATCAAGAAAGAAAGGAAGATACCAAAGATAGAATGGGAGAAGGTATGAAAGCTACAATGAAAGACATCAAGAATGAATGAATGAAAGAAAAATAACTAAAGATAGAATGAGAGAAGGTATGAAAGCTAGAATGAAAGACATCAAGAAAGAAAGAAAGAAACTTCAGATTGAATGAGAGAAGGTATGAAAGCTAGTATTATAGATATCAAGAAAGAAAGAAACAAAGAATGAAATAAACTAAAGATAGAATGAGAGAAGGTATGAAAGCTAAAATGAAAGACATCAAGAAAGAAAGGAAGAAAGTTACCACAGATAGAATGAGAGAAGATATGAAAGCTAGAATGAAAGCTATCAAAAAAGAAAGAAATAAACTAAAATAGATTGAGAGAATATATGAAAGCTAGAATGAAAGACATCAAGAAAGAAAGGAAGAAAGATACCAAAGACAGAATGAGAGAAGGTATGAAAGCTAAAATGAAAGATATCAAGAATGAAAGAAAGAAAGAAATTAACAAACGATAGAATGAGAGAAGTTATGAAAGAAATAATGAAAGATATCAAGAAAGAAAGAAAGAAACTAAAATAGAATGAGAGAAGGTATGAAAGCTAGAATGAAATATATCAAGAAAGAAATAAATAAACTAAAGATAGAATGAAAGAAGGTATGAAAGCTAGAATTATAGATATCAAGAAAGAAAGAAACAAAGAATGAAAGAAACTAAAGATAGAATGAGATAAGGTATGAAAGCTAGAATGAAAGACATCAAGAAAGAAAGAAAGAAACTAAAATAGATTGAGAGAATGTATGAAAGCTAGAATGAAAGATATCAAGAAAGAAAGGAAGAAAGATACCAAAGATAGAATGAGAGAAGGTATGAAAGCTAGAATGAAAGAAATCAAGAAAGAAAGAATTTAACAAACGATAGAATGAGAGAAGGTATGAAAGCTAGAATGAAAGACATCAAGAAAGAAAGAAAGAAACTAAAATAGATTGAGAGAATGTATGAAAGCTAGAATGAAAGACATCAAGAAAGAAAGGAAGAAAGATACCAAAGATAGAATGAGAGAAGGTATGAAAGCTAGAATGAAAGAAATCAAGAAAGAAATAAACAAAGAAAGAAAGAAACTAAAGATAGAATGAGAGAAGGTATGAAAGCTAGAATGAAAGACATCAAAGAAGAAAGAAAGAAAGAAATTGACTAAAGATAGAATGAGAGAAGGTATGAAAAGTAGAATGAAAGATATCAAGAAAGAAAGAAATAAACAAACTAAAGATAGAATGAGAAGGAATAAAAGCTAGAATGAAAGACATGAAGAAAGAAAGAAAAAATAAAGGTAGAATGAGAGAAAGTATGAAAGCTAGAATGAAAGATATCACGAAAGAAAGAAACAAAGAAAGGAAGAAACTAAAGATAGAATGAGAGAAGGTATGAAAGCTAGAATGAAAGACATCAAGAATGAAAGAAATAAAGAATTTAACTAAAGATAGAATGAGAGAAGGTATGAAAGCTAGAATGAAAGCTATCAAGAAAGAAAGAAAGAAACAAATAAACAAACTAAAGATTGAATAGATGTATGAAAGGAATAATGAAAGATATGAAGAAAGAAAGAAAGAAAGAAAGAAAGAAAGAAAGAAAGAAACTAAAATAGAATAAGAAAAGGTATGAAAGCTAGAATGAAAGACATCAAGAAAGAAAGAAAAAAAATAAAGATAGAATGAGAGAAAGTATGAAAGCTAGAATGAAAGATATCACGAAAGAAAGAAAGAAATAAACAAACTAAAGATTGAATAGAGGTATGAAAGGAATAATGAAAGATATGAAGAAAGAAAGAAAGAAAGAAACTAAAATAGAATAAGAAAAGGTATGAAAGCTAGAATAAAAGATATCACGAAAGAGAGAAACAAAGAAAGAAACTAAAGATAGAATGAGAGAAGGCATGAAAGCTAGAATGAAAGACATCAAGAATGAAAGAAATAATGAATTTAACTAAAGATAGACTGAGAGAAGGTATGAAAGCTAGAATGAAAGCTATCAAGAAAGAAAGAAAGAAACAAATAAACAAACTAAAGATTGAATAGAGGTATGAAAGGAATAATGAAAGATATCAAGAAAGAAAGAAAGAAAGAAACTAAAATAGAATGAGAGAATGTATGAAAGCTAGAATGAAAGCTATCACGAAAGAAAGAAACAAAGAAAGAAAGAAACTAAAGATAAAATGAGAGAAGGTATGAAAGCTAAAATGAAAGATATCAAGAATGAAAGAAAGAAAGAAATTAACAAACGATAGAATGAGAGAAGGTATGAAAGGAATAATGAAAGATATCAATAAAGAAAGAAAGAAACTAAAATAGAATGAGAGAAGGTCTGAAAGCTAGAATGAAATATATCAAGAAAGAAAGAAATAAACTAAAGATAGAATGAGAGAAGTTATGAAAGCTAGAATGAAAGACATCAAGAAAGAAAGAAACGAAAGATAGAATGAGAGAAGGTATGAAAGCTAGAATGAAAGATATGAAGAAAGAAATAAACAAAGAAAGAAAGAAACTAAAGATAGAATGAGAGAAGGTATGAAAGGTAGAATGCAAGACATCAAGGAAGAAAGAAAGAAAGAAATTAACTAAAGATAGAATGAGAGAAGGTATGAAAAGTAGAATGAAAGATATCAAAAAAGAAAGAAAGAAACTAAAGATAGAATGAGAGAAGTTATGAAAGCTAGAATGAAAGACATCAAGAAAGAAAGAAACGAAAGATAGAGTGAGAGAAGGTATGAAAGCTAGAATGAAAGATATGAAGAAAGAAATAAACAAAGAAAGAAAGAAACTAAAGATAGAATGAGAGAAGGTATGAAAGCTAGAATGAAAGACATCAAGGAAGAAAGAAAGAAAGAAATTAACTAAAGATAGAATGAGAGAAGGTATGAAAAGTAGAATGAAAGATATCAAGAAAGAAAGAAAGAAACTAAAGATAGAATGAGAGAAGTTATGAAAGCTAGAATGAAAGATATCAAGAATAAAAGATATTAAATAAAGATAGAATGAGAGATGGTAAGAAAGCTAGAATGAAAGACATCAAGAAAGAAAGAAAGAAACTAGAGATAGAATGAGAGAAGGTATGAAAGCTAGAATGAAAGACATCAAGGAAGAAAGAAAGAAAGAAATTAACTAAAGATCAGATGAGCGAAGGTATGAAAGGAAGAATGAAAGATATCAAGAAAGAAAGAAAGAAACTAAAGATAGAATGAGAGAAGTTATGAAAGCTAGAATGAAAGATATCAAGAATAAAAGATATTAACTAAAGATAGAATGAGAGATGGTAAGAAAGCTAGAATGAAAGACATCAAGAGAGAAAGAAAGAAACTAGAGATAGAATGAGAGAAGTTATGAAACCTAGAATGAAAGCTATCAAGAAAGAAAGAAAGAAACAAACAAACTAAGGATAGAATGAGAGAAGGAATAAAAGCTAGAATGAAAGACATCAAGAAAGAAAGAAAAAAATAGAGATAGAATGAGAGAAGGTATGAAAACTAGAATTAAAGACATCAAGAACGAAGAAAGAAACTAAAGATAGAATGAGAGAAGGTATGACTGCTAGAATGAAAGACATCAAGGAAGAAAGAAAGAAACTAGAGATAGATTGAGAGAAGGTATGAAAGCTAGAATGAAAGGAATCAAGAAAGAGAGAAACAAACAAAGGAGGAAAATAAAGATAGATTGAGGGAAGGTATGAAAGCTAGAATGACAGACATCAAGAATGAAAGAAAGAAACTATATATAGATTGAGAGATGGTATGAAAGCTAGAATGAAAGATATTAAGAAAGAAAGAAAGAAAGAAAGAAAGAAAGAAAGAAAGAAAGAAAGAAAGAAAGAAAGAAAGAAAATAAAGATAGAATGAGGGAAGGTATGAAAGCTAGAATGAAAGACATCAAGAAAGAAAGAAAGAAAGATACTAAAGATAGAATGAGAGAAGGTATGAAAGCTAGAATGAAAGATATCAAGAATGAAAGAAAGAAAGAAATTAACTAAAGATAGAATGAGAGAAGGTATGAAAGCTAGAATGAAAGACATCAAGAAAGAAAGAAAGAAACTATAGATAGAATGAAAGAAGGTATCAAAGCTAGAATGAAAGACGTCAAGGAAGAAAGAAAGAAAAATATAAACTAAAGATAGAATGAGAGAAGTTATGAAAGCTAGAATGAAAGATATCAGGAAAGAAAGAAAGAAAGAAAGAAAGAAACTAAAGATAGAATGAGAGAAGGTATGAAAACTAGAATGAAAGACATCAAGAAAGAAAGAATGAAAGAAATAAACTAAAGATAGAATGAGAGAAGGTATGAAAGCTAGAATGAAAGACATCAAGAAAGAAAGAAACTGAAGATAGAATGAGAGAAGGTATGAAAGCTAGAATGAAAGATTTGAAGAAAGAAACAAACAAAGAAAGAAACTAAAGATAGAATGAGAGAAGTTATGAAAGCTAGAATGAAAGACATCAACAAAGAAAGAAATAAAAATAATAAAGCTAGAATGAGAGAAGGTATGAAAGCTAGAATGAAAGCTATCAAGAAAGAAAGAAAGAAAGAAACAAACTAAAGATAGAATGAGAGAATGAATAAAAGCTAGAATGAAACACATCAAGAAAGAAAGAAAGAAAGAAACGATAGAATGAGAGAAGGTATGAAAGCTAGAATGAAAGACATCAAGAAAGAAAGAAAGAAACAAATAAACAATCTAAAGATTGAATAGAGGTATGAAAGGAATAATGAAAGATATGAAGAAAGAAAGAAAGAAAGAAAGAAACTAAAATAGAATAAGAAAAGGTATGAAAGCTAGAATGAAAGACATCAAGAAAGAAAAAAAATAAAGATAGAATGAGAGAAAGTATGAAAGCTAGAATGAAAGATATCACGAAAGAAAGAAAGAAAGAAAGAAATAAACAAACTAAAGATTGAATAGAAGTATGAAAGGAATAATGAAAGATATGAAGAAAGAAAGAAAGAAAGAAAGAAACTAAAATAGAATAAGAAAAGGTATGAAAGCTAGAATGAAAGATATCACGAAAGAAAGAAACAAAGAAAGAAACTAAAAATAGAATGAGAGAAGGCATGAAAGCTAGAATGAAAGACATCAAGAATGAAAGAAATAAAGAATTTAACTAAAGATAGAATGAGAGAAGGTATGAAAGCTAGAGTGAAAGACATCAAGAATGAAAGAAAGAAAGAAATTAACAAACGATAGAATGAGAGAAGGTATGAAAGAAATAATGAAAGATATCAAGAAAGAAAGAAAGAAACTAAAATAGAATGAGAGAAGGTATGAAAGCTAGAATGAAATATATCAAGAAAGAAAGAAATAAACTAAAGATAGAATCAGAGAAGGTATGATAGCTAGAATTATAGATATCAAGAAAGAAAGAAACAAAGAATGAAAGAAACTAAAGATAGAATGAGAGAAGGAATGAAAGCTAGAATGAAAGACATCAAGAAAGAAAGGAAGAAACTAAAATAGATTGAGAGAATGTATGAAAGCTAGAATGAAAGACATCAAGAATGAAAGGAAGAAAGGTACCAAAGATAGAATGAGAGAAGGTATGAAAGCTAAAATGAAAGATATCAAGAATGAAAGAAAGAAAGAAATTAACAAACGATAGAATGAGAGAAGGTATGAAAGGAATAATGAAAGATATCAAGTAAGAAAGAAAAAAGTAAAGATAGAATGAGAGAAGGTATGAAAGATAGAATGAAAATTATCAAGAAAGAAAGAAATAAAGAAAGAAAGAAACTAAGGATAGAATGAGAGAAGGTATGAAAGCTAGAATGAAAGACATCAAGAAAGAAAGAAAGAAAGAAATTAACTAAAGATAGAATGAGAGAAGGTATGAAAAGTAGAATGAAAGATATCAAGAAAGAAAGAAAGAAACTAAAGATAGAATGAGAGAAGTTATGAAAGCTAGAATGAAAGATATCAAGAATAAAAGATATTAACTAAAGATAGAATGAGAGATGGTAAGAAAGCTAGAATGAAAGACATCAAGAAAGAAAGAAAGAAACTAGAGATAGAATGAGAGAAGGTATGAAAGCTAGAATGAAAGCTATCAAGAAAGAAAGAAAGAAAGACAGAAACTAAGGATAGAATGAGAGAAGGAATAAAAGCTAGAATGAAAGACATCAACAAAGAAAGAAATAAAAATACTAAAGCTAGAATGAGAGAAGGTATGAAAGCTAGAATGAAAGCTATCAAGAAAGAAAGAAAGAAAGACAGAAACTAAGGATAGAATGAGAGAAGGAATAAAAGCTAGAATGAAAGACATCAACAAAGAAAGAAATAAAAATACTAAAGCTAGAATGAGAGAAGGTATGAAAGCTAGAATGAAAGACATCAAGAAAGAAAGAAAGAAACAAATAAACAATCTAAAGATTGAATAGAGGTATGAAAGGAATAATGAAAGATATGAAGAAAGAAAGAAAGAAAGAAAGAAACAAAAATAGAATAAGAAAAGGTATGAAAGCTAGAATGAAAGACATCAAGAAAGAAAAAAATAAAGATAGAATGAGAGAAAGTATGAAAGCTAGAATGAAAGATATCACGAAAGAAAGAAAGAAAGAAAGAAATAAACAAACTAAAGATTGAATAGAAGTATGAAAGGAATAATGAAAGATATGAAGAAAGAAAGAAAGAAAGAAAGAAACTAAAATAGAATAAGAAAAGGTATGAAAGCTAGAATGAAAGATATCACGAAAGAAAGAAACAAAGAAAGAAACTAAAAATAGAATGAGAGAAGGCATGAAAGCTAGAATGAAAGACATCAAGAATGAAAGAAATAAAGAATTTAACTAAAGATAGAATGAGAGAAGGTATGAAAAGTAGAATGAAATATATCAAGAAAGAAAGAAAGAAACTAAAGATAGAATGAGAGAAGTTATGAAAGCTAGAATGAAAGATATCAAGAATAAAAGATATTAACTAAAGATAGAATGAGAGATGGTAAGAAAGCTAGAATGAAAGACATCAAGAGAGAAAGAAAGAAACTAGAGATAGAATGAGAGAAGTTATGAAACCTAGAATGAAAGCTATCAAGAAAGAAAGAAAGAAACAAACAAACTAAGGATAGAATGAGAGAAGGAATAAAAGCTAGAATGAAAGACATCAAGAAAGAAAGAAAAAAATAGAGATAGAATGAGAGAAGGTATGAAAACTAGAATTAAAGACATCAAGAACGAAGAAAGAAACTAAAGATAGAATGAGAGAAGGTATGACTGCTAGAATGAAAGACATCAAGGAAGAAAGAAAGAAACTAGATAGATTGAGAGAAGGTATGAAAGCTAGAATGAAAGGAATCAAGAAAGAGAGAAACAAACAAAGGAGGAAAATAAAGATAGATTGAGGGAAGGTATGAAAGCTAGAATGACAGACATCAAGAATGAAAGAAAGAAACTATATATAGATTGAGAGATGGTATGAAAGCTAGAATGAAAGATATTAAGAAAGAAAGAAAGAAAGAAAGAAAGAAAGAAAGAAAGAAAGAAAGAAAGAAAGAAAATAAAGATAGAATGAGGGAAGGTATGAAAGCTAGAATGAAAGACATCAAGAAAGAAAGAAAGAAAGATACTAAAGATAGAATGAGAGAAGGTATGAAAGCTAGAATGAAAGATATCAAGAATGAAAGAAAGAAAGAAATTAACTAAAGATAGAATGAGAGAAGGTATGAAAGCTAGAATGAAAGACATCAAGAAAGAAAGAAAGAAACTATAGATAGAATGAAAGAAGGTATCAAAGCTAGAATGAAAGACGTCAAGGAAGAAAGAAAGAAAAATATAAACTAAAGATAGAATGAGAGAAGTTATGAAAGCTAGAATGAAAGATATCAGGAAAGAAAGAAAGAAAGAAAGAAAGAAACTAAAGATAGAATGAGAGAAGGTATGAAAACTAGAATGAAAGACATCAAGAAAGAAAGAATGAAAGAAATAAACTAAAGATAGAATGAGAGAAGGTATGAAAGCTAGAATGAAAGACATCAAGAAAGAAAGAAACTGAAGATAGAATGAGAGAAGGTATGAAAGCTAGAATGAAAGATTTGAAGAAAGAAACAAACAAAGAAAGAAACTAAAGATAGAATGAGAGAAGTTATGAAAGCTAGAATGAAAGACATCAACAAAGAAAGAAATAAAAATAATAAAGCTAGAATGAGAGAAGGTATGAAAGCTAGAATGAAAGCTATCAAGAAAGAAAGAAAGAAAGAAACAAACTAAAGATAGAATGAGAGAATGAATAAAAGCTAGAATGAAACACATCAAGAAAGAAAGAAAGAAAGAAACGATAGAATGAGAGAAGGTATGAAAGCTAGAATGAAAGACATCAAGAAAGAAAGAAAGAAACAAATAAACAATCTAAAGATTGAATAGAGGTATGAAAGGAATAATGAAAGATATGAAGAAAGAAAGAAAGAAAGAAACAAAAATAGAATAAGAAAAGGTATGAAAGCTAGAATGAAAGACATCAAGAAAGAAAAAAAATAAAGATAGAATGAGAGAAAGTATGAAAGCTAGAATGAAAGATATCACGAAAGAAAGAAAGAAAGAAAGAAATAAACAAACTAAAGATTGAATAGAAGTATGGAAGGAATAATGAAAGATATGAAGAAAGAAAGAAAGAAAGAAAGAAACTAAAATAGAATAAGAAAAGGTATGAAAGCTAGAATGAAAGATATCACGAAAGAAAGAAACAAAGAAAGAAACTAAAAATAGAATGAGAGAAGGCATGAAAGCTAGAATGAAAGACATCAAGAATGAAAGAAATAAAGAATTTAACTAAAGATAGAATGAGAGAAGGTATGAAAAGTAGAATGAAATATATCAAGAAAGAAAGAAAGAAACTAAAGATAGAATGAGAGAAGTTATGAAAGCTAGAATGAAAGATATCAAGAATAAAAGATATTAACTAAAGATAGAATGAGAGATGGTAAGAAAGCTAGAATGAAAGACATCAAGAAAGAAAGAAAGAAACTAGAGATAGAATGAGAGAAGGTATGAAAGCTAGAATGAAAGCTATCAAGAAAGAAAGAAAGAAAGACAGAAACTAAGGATAGAATGAGAGAAGGAATAAAAGCTAGAATGAAACACATCAAGAAAGAAATAAAAAAAAAAGAGATAGAATGAGAGAAAGTATGAAAGCTAGAATGAAAGATATCATGAAAGAAACAGACAAAGAAAGAAAGAAACTAAAGATAGAATGAGAGAAGGTATGAAAGCTAGAATGAAAGATATCAAGAAAAGAAAGAAATTAACTAAAGATAGAATGAGAGAAGGTATGATTGCTAGAATAAAAGACATCAAGAAAGAAAGAAAGAAACTAGAGATAGAATGAGAGAAGGTATGAAAGCTAGAATGAAAGACATCAAGAAAGAAAGAAAGAAAGATACTAAAGATAGAATGAGAGAAGGTATGAAAGCTAGAATGAAAGATAACAAGAATGAAAGAAAAAAATAGAGATAGAATGAGAGAAAGTATGAAAGCTAGAATGAAAGATATCAAGAAAGAAACAGACAAAGAAAGAAATTAACTAAAGATAGAATGAGAGAAGGTATGAAAGCTAGAATGAAAGACATCTAGAAAGAAAGAAAAATATAAACTAAAGATAGAATGAGAGAAGGTATGAAAGCTAGAATGAAAGATATCAAGAAAGAAAGAAAGAAACTTCAGATTGAATGAGAGAAGGTATGAAAGCTAGTATTATAGATATCAAGAAAGAAAGAAACAAAGAATGAAAGAAACTAAAGATAGAATGAGAGAAGGTATGAAAGCTAGAATGAAAGATATCAAAAAAAGAAAGAAACAAAGAAAGAAAGAAACTAAAGATAGAATGAGAGAAGGTATGAAAGCTAGAATGAAAGACATCAAGAAATAAAGAAAGAAATAAATAAACTAAAGATAGAATGAGAGGCATGAAAGCTAGAATGAAAGACATCAAGAAGGAAAGAAACTAATGCTAGAATGAGAGAAGGTATGAAATCTAGATTTAAAGATATCAAGAATGAAAGAAAGAAAGAAAAATAACTAAAGATAGAATGAGAGAAGGTATGAAAGCTAGAATGAAAGACATCAAGAAAGAAAGAAAGAAACTTCAGATTGAATGAGAGAAGGTATGAAAGCTAGTATTATAGATATCAAGAAAGAAAGAAACAAAGAATGAAAGAAACTAAAGATAGAATGAGAGAAGGTATGAGAGCTAGAATGAAAGATATCAAGAAAAGAAAGAAATTAACTAAAGATAGAATGAGAGAAGGTATGATTGCTAGAATGAAAGACATCAAGAAAGAAAGAAAGAAACTAGAGATAGAATGAGAGAAGGTATGAAAGCTAGAAATAAAGATATCAAGAAACAAAGAAAGAAAGAAACTAAAGAAAGAATGAGAGAGGGTATGAAACCTAGAATGAAAGATATCAATAATGAATGAAAGAAATTAACTAAAGATAGATTGAGAGAAGGTATGAAAGCTAGAATGAAAGCTATCAAGAAAGAAAGAAAGAAAGAAACAAACTAAAGATAGAATGAGAGAATGAATAAAAGCTAGAATGAAACACATCAAGAAAGAAAGAAAGAAAATAAAGATAGAATGAGAGAAGGTATGAAAGCTAGAATGAAAGCTATCAAGAAAGAAAGAAATAAACAAATAAACAAACTAAAGATTGAATAGAGGTATGAAAGGAATAATGAAAGATATGAAGAAAGAAAGAAAGAAAGAAAGAAAGAAACTAAAATAGAATAAGAAAAGGTATGAAAGCTAGAATGAAAGACATCAAGAAAGAAAGAAAAAAAATAAAGATAGAATGAGAGAAAGTATGAAAGCTAGAATGAAAGAGATCACGAAAGAGAGAAACAAACAAAGAAGGAAAATAAAGATAGATTGAGGGAAGGTATGAAAGCTAGAATGACAGACATCAAGAATGAAAGAAAGAAACTATATATAGATTGAGAGATGGTATGAAAGCTAGAATGAAAGATATCAAGAAAGAAAGAAAGAAAGAAAGAAAGAAAGAAAGAAAGAAAGAAAGAAAGAAAGAAAGAAAGAAAGAAAGAAAGAAAGAAAGAAAATAAAGATAGAATGAGGGAAGGTATGAAAGCTAGAATGAAAGACATCAAGAAAGAAAGAAAGAAAAATACTAAAGATAGAATGAGAGAAGGTATGAAAGCTAGAATGAAAGTTATCAAGAATGAAAGAAAGAAAGAAATTAACTAAAGATAGAATGAGAGAAGGTATGAAAGCTAAAATGAAAGATATCAAGAATGAAAGAAAGAAAGAAATTAACAAACGATAGAATGAGAGAAGGTATGAAAGGAATAATGAAAGATATCAAGTAAGAAAGAAAAAAGTAAAGATAGAATGAGAGAAGGTATGAAAGATAGAATGAAAGATATCAAGAAAGAAAGAAATAAAGAAAGAAAGAAACTAAGGATAGAATGAGAGAAGGTATGAAAGCTAGAATGAAAGAAATCAAGAAAGAAAGAAAGAAAGAAAGAAACTAAAGATAGAATGAGAGAAGGTATGAAAGCTAGAATGAAAGACATCAAGAAAGAAAGAAAGAAAGAAATTAACTAAAGATAGAATGAGAGAAGGTATGAAAAGTAGAATGAAAGATATCAAGAAAGAAAGAAAGAAACTAAAGATAGAATGAGAGAAGTTATGAAAGCTAGAATGAAAGATATCAAGAATAAAAGATATTAACTAAAGATAGAATGAGAGATGGTAAGAAAGCTAGAATGAAAGACATCAAGAATGAAAGAAATAAAGAATTTAACTAAAGATAGAATGAGAGAAGGTATGAAAGCTAGGATGAAAGCTATCAAGAAAGAAAGAAAGAAACAAATAAACAAACTAAACATTGAATAGAGGTATGAAAGGAATAATGAAAGATATCAAGAAAGAAAGAAAGAAAGAAACTAAAATAGAATGAGAGAATGTATGAAAGCTAGAATGAAAGACATCAAGAAATAAAGAAAGAAATAAATAAACTAAAGATAGAATGAGAGAAGGCATGAAAGCTAGAATGAAAGACATCAAGAAAGAAAGAAACTAAAGCTAGAATGAGAGAAGGTATGAAATCTAGATTTAAAGATATCAAGAATGAAAGAAAGAAAGAAAAATAACTAAAGATAGAATGAGAGAAGGTATGAAAGCTAGAATGAAAGACATCAAGAAAGAAAGAAAGAAACTTCAGATTGAATGAGAGAAGGTATGAAAGCTAGTATTATAGATATCAACAAAAAAAAACAAAGAATGAAAAAAACTAAAGATAGAATGAGAGAAGGTATGAGAGCTAGAATGAAAGATATCAAGAAAAGAAAGAAATTAACTAAAGATAGAATGAGAGAAGGTATGATTGCTAGAATGAAAGACATCAAGAAAGAAAGAAAGAAACTAGAGATAGAATGAGAGAAGGTATGAAAGCTAGAAATAAAGATATCAAGAAACAAAGAAAGAAAGAAACTAAAGAAAGAATGAGAGAGGGTATGAAACCTAGAATGAAAGCTATCAAGAAAGAAAGAAAGAAACAAACAAACTAAAGATAGAATGAGAGAATGAATAAAAGCTAGAATGAAACACATCAAGAAAGAAAGAAAGAAAATAAAGATAGAATGAGAGAAGGTATGAAAGCGAGAATGAAAGCTATCAAGAAAGAAAGAAATAAACAAATAAACAAACTAAAGATTGAATAGAGGTATGAAAGGAATAATGAAAGATATGAAGAAAGAAAGAAAGAAAGAAACTAAAATAGAATAAGAAAAGGTATGAAAGCTAGAATGAAAGATATCACGAAAGAAAGAAACAAAGAAAGAAACTAAAGATAGAATGAGAGAAGGCATGAAAGCTAGAATGAAAGACATCAAGAATGAAAGAAATAAAGAATTTAACTAAAGATAGAATGAGAGAAGGTATGAAAGCTAGAATGAAAGCTATCAAGAAAAAAGAAAGAAACAAATAAACAATCTAAAGATTGAATAGAGGTATGAAAGGAATAATGAAAGATATGAAGAAAGAAAGAAAGAAAGATACCAAAGATAGAATGAGAGAAGGTATGAAAGCTAGAATGAAAGAAATCAAGAAAGAAAGAATTTAACAAACAATAGAATGAGAGAAGGTATGAAAGCTAGAATGAAAGACATCAAGAAAGAAAGAAAGAAACTAAAATAGATTGAGAGAATGTATGAAAGCTAGAATGAAAGACATCAAGAAAGAAAGGAAGAAAGATACCAAAGATAGAATGAGAGAAGGTATGAAAGCTAGAATGAAAGAAATCAAGAAATCAAGAAAGAAAGAAAGAAAGAAACTAAAGATAGAATGAGAGAACTTATGAAAGCTAGAATGAAAGACATCAAGAAAGAAAGAAACTAAAGATAGAATGAGAGAAGGTATGAAAGCTAGAATGAAAGATATGAAGAAAGAAATAAACAAAGAAAGAAAGAAACTAAAGATAGAATGAGAGAAGGTATGAAAGCTAGAATGAAAGACATCAAAGAAGAAAGAAAGAAAGAAATTGACTAAAGATAGAATGAGAGAAGGTATGAAAGCTAGAATGAAAGACATCAAGAAAGAAAGAAAGAAACTTCAGATTGAATGAGAGAAGGTATGAAAGCTAGTATTATAGATATCAACAAAAAAAAACAAAGAATGAAAAAAACTAAAGATAGAATGAGAGAAGGTATGAGAGCTAGAATGAAAGATATCAAGAAAAGAAAGAAATTAACTAAAGATAGAATGAGAGAAGGTATGATTGCTAGAATGAAAGACATCAAGAAAGAAAGAAAGAAACTAGAGATAGAATGAGAGAAGGTATGAAAGCTAGAAATAAAGATATCAAGAAACAAAGAAAGAAAGAAACTAAAGAAAGAATGAGAGAGGGTATGAAACCTAGAATGAAAGATATCAATAATGAATGAGAGAAATTAACTAAAGATAGATTGAGAGAAGGTATGAAAGCTAGAATGAAAGCTATCAAGAAAGAAAGAAAGAAACAAACAAACTAAAGATAGAATGAGAGAATGAATAAAAGCTAGAATGAAACACATCAAGAAAGAAAGAAAGAAAATAAAGATAGAATGAGAGAAGGTATGAAAGCTAGAATGAAAGCTATCAAGAAAGAAAGAAATAAACAAATAAACAAACTAAAGATTGAATAGAGGTATGAAAGGAATAATGAAAGATATGAAGAAAGAAAGAAAGAAAGAAACTAAAATAGAATAAGAAAAGGTATGAAAGCTAGAATGAAAGATATCACGAAAGAAAGAAACAAAGAAAGAAACTAAAGATAGAATGAGAGAAGGCATGAAAGCTAGAATGAAAGACATCAAGAATGAAAGAAATAAAGAATTTAACTAAAGATAGAATGAGAGAAGGTATGAAAGCTAGAATGAAAGCTATCAAGAAAAAAGAAAGAAACAAATAAACAATCTAAAGATTGAATAGAGGTATGAAAGGAATAATGAAAGATATGAAGAAAGAAAGAAAGAAAGATACCAAAGATAGAATGAGAGAAGGTATGAAAGCTAGAATGAAAGAAATCAAGAAAGAAAGAATTTAACAAACAATAGAATGAGAGAAGGTATGAAAGCTAGAATGAAAGACATCAAGAAAGAAAGAAAGAAACTAAAATAGATTGAGAGAATGTATGAAAGCTAGAATGAAAGACATCAAGAAAGAAAGGAAGAAAGATACCAAAGATAGAATGAGAGAAGGTATGAAAGCTAGAATGAAAGAAATCAAGAAAGAAAGAAAGAAAGAAAGAAAGAAACTAAAGATAGAATGAGAGAACTTATGAAAGCTAGAATGAAAGACATCAAGAAAGAAAGAAACTAAAGATAGAATGAGAGAAGGTATGAAAGCTAGAATGAAAGATATGAAGAAAGAAATAAACAAAGAAAGAAAGAAACTAAAGATAGAATGAGAGAAGGTGTGAAAGCTAGAATGAAAGACATCAAAGAAGAAAGAAAGAAAGAAATTGACTAAAGATAGAATGAGAGAAGGTATGAAAAGTAGAATGAAAGATATCAAGAAAGAAAGAAATAAACAAACTAAAGATAGAATGAGAAGGAATAAAAGCTAGAATGAAAGACATGAAGAAAGAAAGAAAAAATAAAGATATTATGAGAGAAAGTATGAAAGCTAGAATGAAAGACATCAAGAAAGAAAGAAAGAAACTTCAGATTGAATGAGAGAAGGTATGAAAGCTAGTATTATAGATATCAAGAAAGAAAGAAACAAAGAATGAAATAAACTAAAGATAGAATGAGAGAAGGTATGAAAGCTAAAATGAAAGACATCAAGAAAGAAAGGAAGAAAGTTACCACAGATAGAATGAGAGAAGATATGAAAGCTAGAATGAAAGCTATCAAGAAAGAAAGAAATAAACTAAAATAGATTGAGAGAATATATGAAAGCTAGAATGAAAGACATCAAGAAAGAAAGGAAGAAAGATACCAAAGACAGAATGAGAGAAGGCATGAAAGCTAAAATGAAAGATATCAAGAATGAAATAAAGAAAGAAATTAACAAACGATAGAATGAGAGAAGGTATGAAAGAAATAATGAAAGATATCAAGAAAGAAAGAAAGAAACTAAAATAGAATGAGAGAAGGTATGAAAGCTAGAATGAAATATATCAAGAAATAAATAAATAAACTAAAGATAGAATGAGAGAAAGTATGAAAGCTAGAATTATAGATATCAAGAAAGAAAGAAACAAAGAATGAAAGAAACTAAAGATAGAATGAGACAAGGTATGAAAGCTAGAATGAAAGACATCAAGAAAGAAAGAAAGAAACTAAAATAGATTGAGAGAATGTATGAAAGCTAGAATGAAAGATATCAAGAAAGAAAGGAAGAAAGATACCAAAGATAGAATGAGAGAAGGTATGAAAGCTAGTTTGAAAGAAATCAAGAAAGAATTTAACAAAAGATAGAATGAGAGAAGGTATGAAAGCTAGAATGAAAGACATCAAGAAAGAAAGAAAGAAACTAAAATAGATTGAGAGAATGTATGAAAGCTAGAATGAAAGATATCAAGAAAGAAAGGAAGAAAGATACCAAAGATAGAATGAGAGAACTTATGAAAGCTAGAATGAAAGACATTAAGAAAGAAAGAAACTAAAGATAGAATGAGAGAAGGTATGAAAGCTAGAATGAAAGATATGAAGAAAGAAATAAACAAAGAAAGAAAGAAACTAAAGATAGAATGAGAGAAGGTATGAAAGCTAGAATGAAAGACATCAAAGAAGAAAGAAAGAAAGAAATTGACTAAAGATAGAATGAGAGAAGGTATGAAAAGTAGAATGAAAGATATCAAGAAAGAAATAAATAAACAAACTAAAGATAGAATGAGAAGGAATAAAAGCTAGAATGAAAGACATGAAGAAAGAAAGAAAAAATAAAGATAGAATGAGAGAAAGTATGAAAGCTAGAATGAAAGATGTCACGAAAGAAAGAAACAAAGAAAGGAAGAAACTAAAGATAGAATGAGAGAAGGTATGAAAGCTAGAATGAAAGACATCAAGAATGAAAGAAATAAAGAATTTAACTAAAGATAGAATGAGAGAAGGTATGAAAGCTAGAATGAAAGCTATCAAAAAAGAAAGATTGAAACAAATAAACAAACTAAAGATTGAATAGAGGTATGAAAGGAATAATGAAAGATATGAAGAAAGAAAGATAGAAAGAAAGAAAGAAAGAAAGAAAGAAAGAAAGAAAGAAAGAAAGAAAGAAAGAAACTAAAATAGAATAAGAAAAGGTATGAAAGCTAGAATGAAAGACATCAAGAAAGAAAGAAAAAAAATAAAGATAGAATGAGAGAAAGTATGAAAGCTAGGATGAAAGCTATCAAGAAAGAAAGAAAGAAACAAATAAACAAACTAAAGATTGAATAGAGGTATGAAAGGAATAATGAAAGATATCAAGAAAGAAAGAAAGAAACTAAAATAGAATGAGAGAATGTATGAAAGCTAGAATGAAAGCTATCACGAAAGAAAGAAACAAAGAAAGAAAGAAACTAAAGATAGAATGAGAGAAGGTATGAAAGCTAGAATGAAAGACATCAAGAAAGAAAGGAAGAATGATACCAAAGATAGAATGAGAGAAGGTATGAAAGCTAAAATGAAAGATATCAAGAATGAAAGAAAGAAAGAAATAAACAAATGATAGAAAGAGAGAAGGTATGAAAGGAATAATGAAAGATATCAAGAAAGAAAGAAAGAAACTAAAATAGAATGAGAGAAGGTCTGAAAGCTAGAATGAAATATATCAAGAAAGAAAGAAATAAACTAAAGAGAGAATGAGAGAAGTTATGAAAGCTAGAATTATAGATATCAAGAAAGAAAGAAACAAAGAATGAAAGAAACTAAAGATTGAATGAGAGACGGTATGAAAGCTAGAATGAAAGACATCAAGAAAGAAAGAAAGAAACTAAAATAGATTGAGAGAATGTATGAAAGCTAGAATGAAAGAAATCAAGAAAGAAAGAAAGAAACTAGAGATAGAATGAGAGAAGGTATGAAAGCTAGAAATAAAGATATCAAGAAACAAAGAAAGAAAGAAACTAAAGAAAGAATGAGAGAGGGTATGAAACCTAGAATGAAAGATATCAATAATGAATGAGAGAAATTAACTAAAGATAGATTGAGAGAAGGTATGAAAGCTAGAATGAAAGCTATCAAGAAAGAAAGAAAGAAACAAACAAACTAAAGATAGAATGAGAGAATGAATAAAAGCTAGAATGAAACACATCAAGAAAGAAAGAAAGAAAATAAAGATAGAATGAGAGAAGGTATGAAAGCTAGAATGAAAGCTATCAAGAAAGAAAGAAATAAACAAATAAACAAACTAAAGATTGAATAGAGGTATGAAAGGAATAATGAAAGATATGAAGAAAGAAAGAAAGAAAGAAACTAAAATAGAATAAGAAAAGGTATGAAAGCTAGAATGAAAGATATCACGAAAGAAAGAAACAAAGAAAGAAACTAAAGATAGAATGAGAGAAGGCATGAAAGCTAGAATGAAAGACATCAAGAATGAAAGAAATAAAGAATTTAACTAAAGATAGAATGAGAGAAGGTATGAAAGCTAGAATGAAAGCTATCAAGAAAAAAGAAAGAAACAAATAAACAATCTAAAGATTGAATAGAGGTATGAAAGGAATAATGAAAGATATGAAGAAAGAAAGAAAGAAAGATACCAAAGATAGAATGAGAGAAGGTATGAAAGCTAGAATGAAAGAAATCAAGAAAGAAAGAATTTAACAAACAATAGAATGAGAGAAGGTATGAAAGCTAGAATGAAAGACATCAAGAAAGAAAGAAAGAAACTAAAATAGATTGAGAGAATGTATGAAAGCTAGAATGAAAGACATCAAGAAAGAAAGGAAGAAAGATACCAAAGATAGAATGAGAGAAGGTATGAAAGCTAGAATGAAAGAAATCAAGAAAGAAAGAAAGAAAGAAAGAAAGAAACTAAAGATAGAATGAGAGAACTTATGAAAGCTAGAATGAAAGACATCAAGAAAGAAAGAAACTAAAGATAGAATGAGAGAAGGTATGAAAGCTAGAATGAAAGATATGAAGAAAGAAATAAACAAAGAAAGAAAGAAACTAAAGATAGAATGAGAGAAGGTGTGAAAGCTAGAATGAAAGACATCAAAGAAGAAAGAAAGAAAGAAATTGACTAAAGATAGAATGAGAGAAGGTATGAAAAGTAGAATGAAAGATATCAAGAAAGAAAGAAATAAACAAACTAAAGATAGAATGAGAAGGAATAAAAGCTAGAATGAAAGACATGAAGAAAGAAAGAAAAAATAAAGATATTATGAGAGAAAGTATGAAAGCTAGAATGAAAGACATCAAGAAAGAAAGAAAGAAACTTCAGATTGAATGAGAGAAGGTATGAAAGCTAGTATTATAGATATCAAGAAAGAAAGAAACAAAGAATGAAATAAACTAAAGATAGAATGAGAGAAGGTATGAAAGCTAAAATGAAAGACATCAAGAAAGAAAGGAAGAAAGTTACCACAGATAGAATGAGAGAAGATATGAAAGCTAGAATGAAAGCTATCAAGAAAGAAAGAAATAAACTAAAATAGATTGAGAGAATATATGAAAGCTAGAATGAAAGACATCAAGAAAGAAAGGAAGAAAGATACCAAAGACAGAATGAGAGAAGGCATGAAAGCTAAAATGAAAGATATCAAGAATGAAATAAAGAAAGAAATTAACAAACGATAGAATGAGAGAAGGTATGAAAGAAATAATGAAAGATATCAAGAAAGAAAGAAAGAAACTAAAATAGAATGAGAGAAGGTATGAAAGCTAGAATGAAATATATCAAGAAATAAATAAATAAACTAAAGATAGAATGAGAGAAAGTATGAAAGCTAGAATTATAGATATCAAGAAAGAAAGAAACAAAGAATGAAAGAAACTAAAGATAGAATGAGACAAGGTATGAAAGCTAGAATGAAAGACATCAAGAAAGAAAGAAAGAAACTAAAATAGATTGAGAGAATGTATGAAAGCTAGAATGAAAGATATCAAGAAAGAAAGGAAGAAAGATACCAAAGATAGAATGAGAGAAGGTATGAAAGCTAGTTTGAAAGAAATCAAGAAAGAATTTAACAAAAGATAGAATGAGAGAAGGTATGAAAGCTAGAATGAAAGACATCAAGAAAGAAAGAAAGAAACTAAAATAGATTGAGAGAATGTATGAAAGCTAGAATGAAAGATATCAAGAAAGAAAGGAAGAAAGATACCAAAGATAGAATGAGAGAACTTATGAAAGCTAGAATGAAAGACATTAAGAAAGAAAGAAACTAAAGATAGAATGAGAGAAGGTATGAAAGCTAGAATGAAAGATATGAAGAAAGAAATAAACAAAGAAAGAAAGAAACTAAAGATAGAATGAGAGAAGGTATGAAAGCTAGAATGAAAGACATCAAAGAAGAAAGAAAGAAAGAAATTGACTAAAGATAGAATGAGAGAAGGTATGAAAAGTAGAATGAAAGATATCAAGAAAGAAATAAATAAACAAACTAAAGATAGAATGAGAAGGAATAAAAGCTAGAATGAAAGACATGAAGAAAGAAAGAAAAAATAAAGATAGAATGAGAGAAAGTATGAAAGCTAGAATGAAAGATGTCACGAAAGAAAGAAACAAAGAAAGGAAGAAACTAAAGATAGAATGAGAGAAGGTATGAAAGCTAGAATGAAAGACATCAAGAATGAAAGAAATAAAGAATTTAACTAAAGATAGAATGAGAGAAGGTATGAAAGCTAGAATGAAAGCTATCAAAAAAGAAAGATTGAAACAAATAAACAAACTAAAGATTGAATAGAGGTATGAAAGGAATAATGAAAGATATGAAGAAAGAAAGATAGAAAGAAAGAAAGAAAGAAAGAAAGAAAGAAAGAAAGAAAGAAAGAAAGAAAGAAACTAAAATAGAATAAGAAAAGGTATGAAAGCTAGAATGAAAGACATCAAGAAAGAAAGAAAAAAAATAAAGATAGAATGAGAGAAAGTATGAAAGCTAGGATGAAAGCTATCAAGAAAGAAAGAAAGAAACAAATAAACAAACTAAAGATTGAATAGAGGTATGAAAGGAATAATGAAAGATATCAAGAAAGAAAGAAAGAAACTAAAATAGAATGAGAGAATGTATGAAAGCTAGAATGAAAGCTATCACGAAAGAAAGAAACAAAGAAAGAAAGAAACTAAAGATAGAATGAGAGAAGGTATGAAAGCTAGAATGAAAGACATCAAGAAAGAAAGGAAGAATGATACCAAAGATAGAATGAGAGAAGGTATGAAAGCTAAAATGAAAGATATCAAGAATGAAAGAAAGAAAGAAATAAACAAATGATAGAAAGAGAGAAGGTATGAAAGGAATAATGAAAGATATCAAGAAAGAAAGAAAGAAACTAAAATAGAATGAGAGAAGGTCTGAAAGCTAGAATGAAATATATCAAGAAAGAAAGAAATAAACTAAAGAGAGAATGAGAGAAGTTATGAAAGCTAGAATTATAGATATCAAGAAAGAAAGAAACAAAGAATGAAAGAAACTAAAGATTGAATGAGAGACGGTATGAAAGCTAGAATGAAAGACATCAAGAAAGAAAGAAAGAAACTAAAATAGATTGAGAGAATGTATGAAAGCTAGAATGAAAGAAATCAAGAAAGAAAGGAAGAAAGATACCAAAAATAGAATGGGAGAAGGTATGAAAGCTAAAATGAAAGATATCAAGAATGAAAGAAAGAAAGAAATTAATAAACGATAGAATGAGAGAAGGTATGAAAGGAATAATGAAAGATATCAAGAAAGAAAGAAAAAAAGTAAAGATAGAATGAGAGAAGGTATGAAAGCTAGAATGAAAGATATCAAGAAAGAAAGAAACAAAGAAAGAAAGAAACTAAAGATAGAATGAGAGAAGGTATGAAAGCTAGAATGAAAGACATCAAGAAAGAAAGAAAGAAAGAAATAAACTAAAGATGGAATGAGAGAAGGTATGAAAGCTAGAATGAAAGACATCAAGAAAGAAAGAAACTAAAGATAGAATGAGAGAAGGTATGAAAGCTAGAATGAGAGATTTGAAGAAAAAAACAAACAAAGAAAGAAAGAAACTAAAGATAGAATGAGAGAAGGTATGAAAGCTAGAATTAAAGACATCAAGAAAGAAAGAAAGAAAGAAATAAACTAAAGATGGAATGAGAGAAGGTATGAAATCTAGATTGAAAGATATCAAGAATGAAAGAAAGAACTAAAAATAACTAAAGATAGAATGAGAGAAGGTATGAAAGCTAGAATGAAAGACATCAAGAAAGAAAGAAAGAAACTTCAGATTGAATGAGAGAAGGTATGAAAGCTAGTATTATAGATATCAAGAAAGAAAGAAACAAAGAATGAAAGAAACTAAAGATAGAATGAGAGAAGGTATGAAAGCTAGAATGAAAGACATAACGAAAGAAAGGAAGAAAGTTACCACAGATAGAATGAGAGAAGATATGAAAGCTAGAATGAAAGCTATCAAGAAAGAAAGAAATAAACTGAATTAGATTGAGAGAATATATGAAAGCTAGAATGAAAGACATCAAGAAAGAAAGGAAGAAAGATACCAAAGATACAATGAGAGAAGGTATGAAAGCTAAAATGAAAGATACCAAGAATGAAAGAAAGAAAGAAATTAACAAACGATAGAATGAGAGAAGGTATGAAAGAAATAATGAAAGATATCAAGAAAGAAAGAAAGAAACTAAAATAGAATGAGAGAAGGTATGAAAGCTAGAATGAAATATATCAAGAAAGAAATAAATAAACTAAAGATAGAATGAGAGAATGTATGAAAGCTAGAATGAAAGACATCAAGAAAGAAAGGAAGAAAGATACCAAAGATGGAATGAGAGAAGGTATGAAAGCTAAAATGAAAGATATCAAGAATGAAAGAAAGAAAGAAATTAACAAGCGATAGAATGAGAGAAGGTATGAAAGGAATAATGAAAGATATCAAGAAAGAAAGAAAAAAGAAAGAAAGAAACTAAAGAAAGAATGAGAGAAGGTATGAAAGCTAGAATGAAAGAAATCAAGAAAGAAATAAATAAACTAAAGATAGAATGAGAGAATGTATGAAAGCTAGAATGAAAGACATCAAGAAAGAAAGGAAGAAAGATACCAAAGATAGAATGAGAGAAGGTATGAAAGCTAAAATGAAAGATATCAAGAATGAAAGAAAGAAAGAAATTAACAAGCGATAGAATGAGAGAAGATATGAAAGGAATAATGAAAGATATCAAGAAAGAAAGAAAAAAGAAAGAAAGAAACTAAAGATAGAATGAGAGGGTATGAAAGCTAGAATGAAAGAAATCAAGAAAGAAATAAAGAAATAAAGAAAGAAACTAAAGATAGAATGAGAGAAGGTATGAAAGCTAGAATGAAAGACATCAAGAAAGAAAGAAACTAAAGATAGAATGAGAGAAGGTATGAAAGCTAGAATGAAAGATATGAAGAAAGAAATAAACAAAGAAAGAAAGAAACTAAAGATAGAATGAGAGAAAGTATGAAAGCAAGAATGAAAGATATGAAGAAAGAATGAAACAAAGAAAGAAAGAAACTAAAGATAGAATGAGAGAAGGTATGAAAAGTAGAATGAAATACATCAAGAAAGAAAGAAAGAAATTAAAGATAGAATGAGAGAAGTTATGAAAGCTAGAATGAAAGTTATAAAGAAAGAATGAAATAAACAAACTAAAGATAGAATGAGAAGGAATAAAAGCTAGAATGAAAGACATGAAGAAAGAAATAAACAAACTAAAGATTGAATAGAGGTATGAAAGGAATAATGAAAGATATCAAGAAAGAAAGAAAGAAAGAAAGAAACTAAAATAGAATGAGAGAATGTATGAAAGCTAGAATGAAAGACTTCAAGAAAGAAAGAAAGAATCTAAAGAGAATGAGAAAGGGTATGAAAGGAATAATGAAAGATATCAAGAAAGAAAGAAAGAAAGAAAGAAACTAAAATAGAATAAAAGAAAAGGTATGAAAGCTAGAATGAAAGACATCAAGAAAGAAAGAAAGAAACTATAGATAGAATGAAAGAAGGTATCAAAGCTAGAATGAAAGACATCAAGAAAGAAAGAAAGAAAAATATAAACTAAAGATAGAATGAGAGAAGGTATGAAAGCTAGAATGAAAGATATCAAGAAAGAAAGAAACAAAGAAAGAAAGAAACTAAAGATAGAATGAGAGAAGGTATGAAAGCTAGAATGGAAGACATCAAGAAAGAAAGAAAGAAAGAAATAAACTAAAGATAGAATGAGAGAAGATATGAAAGCTAGAATGAAAGACATCAAGAAAGACAGAAACTAAAGATAGAATGAGAGAAGGTATGAAAGCTAGAATGAAAGATTTGAAGAAAGAAACAAACAAAGAAACTAAAGATAGAATGAGAGAAGGTATGAAAGCAAGAATTAAAGACATCAACAAAGAAAGAAATAAAAATACTAAAGCTAGAATGAGAGAAGGTATGAAATCTCGATTGAAAGATATCAAGAATGAAAGAAAGAAAGAAAAATAACTAAAGATAGAATGAGAGAAGGTATGAAAGCTAGAATGAAAGACATCAAGAAAGTAAGAATGAAACTTCAGATTGAATGAGAGAAGGTATGAAAGCTAGTATTATAGATATCAAGAAAGAAAGAAGCAAAGAATGAAAGAAACTAAAGATAGAATGAGAGAAGGTATGAGAGCTAGAATGAAAGATATCAAGAAAAGAAAGAAATTAACTAAAGATAGAATGAGAGAAGGTATGATTGCTAGAATGAAAGACATCAAGAAAGAAAGAAAGAAACTAGAGATAAAATGAGAGAAGGTATGAAAGCTAGAAATAAAGATATCAAGAAACAAAGAAAGAAAGAAACTAAAGATAGAATGAGAGAGGGTATGAAACCTAGAATGAAAGATATCAATAATGAAAGAAAGAAATTAACTAAAGATAGATTGAGAGAAGGTATGAAAGCTAGAATGAAAGCTATCAAGAAAGAAAGAAAGAAAGAAAGAAAGAAAGAAACTAAAGATAGAATGAGAGAATGAATAAAAGCTAGAATGAAACACATCAAGAAAGAAAGAAAGAAAATAAAGATAGAATGAGAGAAGGTATGAAAGCTAGAATGAAAGACATCAAGAATGAAGGAAATAAAGAATTTAACTAAAGATAGAATGAGAGAAGGTATGATAGCTAGAATGAAAGTTATCAAGAAAGAAAGAAAGAAACAAATAAACAAACTAAAGATTGAATAAAGGTATGAAAGGAATAATGAAAGATATGAAGAAAGAAAGAAAGAAAGAAAGAAACTAAAATAGCATAAGAAAAGGTATGAAAGCAAGAATGAAAGACATCAAGAAAGAAAGAAAAAAATAAAGATAGAATGAGAGAAAGTATGAAAGCTGGAATGAAAGATATCAAGAAAGAAAGATAGAAAGAAATAAACAAACTAAAGATTGAGTAGAGGTATGAAAGGAATAATGAAAGATATGAAGAAAGAAAGAAAGAAAGAAAGAAAGAAACTAAAATAGAAAAAGAAAAGGTATGAAAGCTAGAATGAAAGATAACACGAAAGAAAGAAAGAAAGAAACTAAAGATAGAATGAGAGAAGGCATGAAAGCTAGAATGAAAGACATCAAGAATGAAAGAAATAAAGAATTTAACTAAAGATAGAATGAGAGAAGGTATGAAAGCTAGAATGAAAGCTATCAAGAAAGAAAGAAAGAAACAAATAAACAAACTAAAGATTGAATAGAGGTATGAAAGGAATAATGAAAGATATCAAGAAAGAAAGAGAGAAAGAAACTAAAATAGAATGAGAGAAGGTATGAAAGCTAGAATGAAAGACATCAAGAAAGAAAGAAACTAAAGATAGAATGAGACAAGGTATGAAAGCTAGAGTAAAAGATATCAAGAAAGAAACAAACAAAGAAAGAAAGAAACTAAAGATAGAATGAGAGAAGGTATGAAAGCTAGAATGAAAGATATCAAGAAAGAAAGAAACAAAGAAAGAAAGAAAATAAAGATAGAATGAGGGAAGGTATGAAAGCTAGAATGACAGACATCAAGAATGAAAGAAAGAAACTATAGATAGAATGAGGGAAGGTATGAAAGCTAGAATGAAAGACATCAAGGAAAAAAGAAAGAAAGAAACTAAAATAGAATAAGAAAAGGTATGAAAGCTAGAATGAAAGACATCAAGAAAGAAAGGAAGAAAGATACCAAAGATAGAATGGGAGAAGGTATGAAATCTAGATTGAAAGACATCAAGAAAGAAAGAAAGAAACTTCAGATTGAATGAGAGAAATTATGAAAGCTACAATGAAAGACATCAAGAAAGAAAGGAAGTAAGATACCAAAGATAGAATGAGAGAAGGTATGAAAGCTAGAATGAAAGCTATCAAGAAAGAAAGAAACATATAAACAAACTAAAGATAGAATAGAGAAGGTATGAAAGGAATAATGAAAGATATCAAGAAAGAAAGAAAGAAACTAAAATAGATTGAGAGAATGTAAGAAAGCTAGAATGAAAGACATCAAGAAAGAAAGGAAGAAAGATACCAAAGATAGAATGAGAGAAGGTATGAAAACCAAAATGAAAGCTATCAAGAATGAAAGAAAGAAAGAAATAAACAAATGATAGAATGAGAGAAGGTATGAAAGGAATAATGAAAGATATGAAGAAAGAAAGAAAGAAACTAAAATAGAATGAGAGAAGGTATGAAAGCTAGAATGAAATAAATCAAGAAAGAAAGAAATAAACTAAAGATAGAATGAGAGAAGGTATGATAGCTAGAGTGAAAGATATCAAGAAAGAAACAAACAAAGAAAGAAAGAAACTAAAGATAGAATGAGAGAAGGTATGAAAGCTAGAATGAAAGACATCAACAAAAAAAGAAATAAAGATACTAAACCTAGAATGAGGGAAGGTATGAAAGCTGTAATGAAAGACATCAAGAAAGAAAGAAAGAACGATACTAAAGTTAGAATGAGAGAAGGTATGAAAGCTAGAATGAAAGACGTCAAGAAAGAAAGAAAGAAAGTAAGAAAGAAAATAAAGATAGAATGAGGGAAGGTATGAAAGCTAGAATGACAGACATCAAGAATGAAAGAAAGAAACTAAAGATAGAATGAGAGAAGGTATGAAAGCTAGAATGAAAGATATCAAGAATGAAAGAAAGAAAGAAATTAACTTAAGATAGAATGAGAGAAGGTATGAAAGCTAGAATGAAAGACATCAAGAAAGAAAGAAAGAATCTAAAGAGAATGAGAAAAGGTATGAAAGGAAGAATGAAAGACATCAAGAAAGAAAGAAAGAAAGAAAGAAACTGAAATAGAATAAGAAAAGGTATGAAAGCTAGAATGAAAGACATCAAGAAAGAAAGGAAGAAAGATACCAAAGATAGAATGGGAGAAGGTATGAAAGCTACAATGAAAGACATCAAGAATGAATGAAAGAAAGAAAAATAACTAAAGATAGAATGAGAGAAGGTATGAAAGCTAGAATGAAAGACATCAAGAAAGAAAGAAAGAAACTTCAGATTGAATGAGAGAAGGTATGAAAGCTAGTATTATAGATATCAAGAAAGAAAGAAACAAAGAATGAAATAAACTAAAGATAGAATGAGAGAAGGTATGAAAGCTAAAATGAAAGACATCAAGAAAGAAAGGAAGAAAGTTACCACAGATAGAATGAGAGAAGATATGAAAGCTAGAATGAAAGCTATCAAGAAAGAAAGAAATAAACTAAAATAGATTGAGAGAACATATGAAAGCTAGAATGAAAGACATCAAGAAAGAAAGAAACTAAAGATAGAATGAGAGAAGGTATGAAAGCTAGAATGAAAGATATGAAGAAAGAAATAAACAAAGAAAGAAAGAAACTAAAGATAGAATGAGAGAAGGTATGAAAGCTAGAATGAAAGACATCAAGAAAGAAAGGAAGAAAGATACCAAAGACAGAATGAGAGAAGGTATGAAAGCTAAAATGAAAGATATCAAGAATGAAAGAAAGAAAGAAATTAACAAACGATAGAATGAGAGAAGGTATGAAAGAAATAATGAAAGATATCAAGAAAGAAAGAAAGAAACTAAAATAGGATGAGAGAAGGTATGAAAGCTAGAATGCAATATATCAAGAAAGAAATAAATAAACTAAAGATAGAATGAGAGAAGGTATGAAAGCTAGAATTATAGATATCAAGAAAGAAAGAAACAAAGAATGAAAGAAACTAAAGATAGAATGAGACAAGGTATGAAAGCTAGAATGAAAGACATCAAGAAAGAAAGAAAGAAATTAAAGATAGAATGAGAGAAGGTATGAAAAGTAGAATGAAATATATCAATAAAGAAAGAAAGAAATTAAAGATAGAATGAGAGAAGTTATGAAAGCTAGAATGAAAGTTATAAAGAAAGAATGAAATAAACAAACTAAAGATAGAATGAGAGAAGGTATGAAAAGTAGAATGAAATATATCAAGAAAGAAAGAAAGAAATTAAAGATAGAATGAGAGAAGTTATGAAAGCTAGAATGAAAGTTATAAAGAAAGAATGAAATAAACAAACTAAAGAATGAGAAGGAATAAAAGCTAGAATGAAAGACATGAAGAAACAAATAAACAAACTAAAGGTTGAATAGAGGTATGAAAGGAATAATGAAAGATATCAAGAAAGAAAGAAAGAAAGAAAGAAACTAAAATAGAATGAGAGAATGTATGAAAGCTAGAATGAAAGACTTCAAGAAAGAAAGAAAGAATCTAAAGAGAATGAGAGAGGGTATGAAAGGAATAATGAAAGATATCAAGAAAGAAAGAAAGAAAGAAAGAAACTAAAATAGAATAAGAAAAGGTATGAAAGCTAGAATGAAAGACATCAAGAAAGAAAGAAAGAAACTATAGATAGAATGAAAGAAGGTATCAAAGCTAGAATGAAAGACATCAAGAAAGAAAGAAAGAAAAATATAAACTAAAGATAGAATGAGAGAAGGTATGAAAGCTAGAATGAAAGATATCAAGAAAGAAAGAAACAAAGAAAGAAAGAAACTAAAGTTAGAATGAGAGAAGGTATGAAAGCTAGAATGTAAGACATCAAGAAAGAAAGAAAGAAAGAAAGAAAGAAACTAAAGATAGAATGAGAGAAGGTATGAAAGCTAGAATGAAAGACATCAAGAAAGAAAGAAAGAAACTTCAGATTGAATGAGAGAAGGTATGAAAGCTAGTATTATAGATATCAAGAAAGAAAGAAACAAAGAATGAAATAAACTAAAGATAGAATGAGAGAAGGTATGAAAGCTAAAATGAAAGACATCAAGAAAGAAAGGAAGAAAGTTACCACAGATAGAATGAGAGAAGATATGAAAGCTAGAATGAAAGCTATCAAGAAAGAAAGAAATAAACTAAAATAGATTGAGAGAATATATGAAAGCTAGAATGAAAGACATCAAGAAAGAAAGGAAGAAAGATACCAAAGACAGAATGAGAGAAGGTATGAAAGCTAAAATGAAAGATATCAAGAATGAAAGAAAGAAAGAAATTAACAAACGATAGAATGAGAGAAGGTATGAAAGAAATAATGAAAGATATCAAGAAAGAAAGAAAGAAACTAAAATAGGATGAGAGAAGGTATGAAAGCTAGAATGAAATATATCAAGAAAGAAATAAATAAACTAAAGATAGAATGAGAGAAGGTATGAAAGCTAGAATTATAGATATCAAGAAAGAAAGAAACAAAGAATGAAAGAAACTAAAGATAGAATGAGACAAGGTATGAAAGCTAGAATGAAAGACATCAAGAAAGAAAGAAAGAAACTAAAATAGATTGAGAGAATGTATGAAAGCTAGAATGAAAGATATCAAGAAAGAAAGGAAGAAAGATAC
Organism: Intellagama lesueurii; assembly: GCA_037013535.1. Taxonomy (NCBI): domain Eukaryota; kingdom Metazoa; phylum Chordata; class Lepidosauria; order Squamata; family Agamidae; genus Intellagama; species Intellagama lesueurii. Next base: position 9,771,534 of record JBAJHW010000013.1, read on the forward strand.
CAAAGATAGAATGAGAGAAGGTATGAAAGCTAGAATGAAAGAAATCAAGAAAGAAAGAATTTAACAAACGATAGAATGAGAGAAGGTATGAAAGCTAGAATGAAAGACATCAAGAAAGAAAGAAAGAAACTAAAATAGATTGAGAGAATGTATGAAAGCTAGAATGAAAGACATCAAGAAAGAAAGGAAGAGAGATACCAAAGATAGAATGAGAGAAGGCATGAAAGCTAGAATGAAAGAAATCAAGAAAGAAAGAAAGAAAGAAAGAAAGAAACTAAAGATAGAATGAGAGAACTTATGAAAGCTAGAATGAAAGACATCAAGAAAGAAAGAAACTAAAGATAGAATGAGAGAAGGTATGAAAGCTAGAATGAAAGATATGAAGAAAGAAATAAACAAAGAAAGAAAGAAACTAAAGATAGAATGAGAGAAGGTATAAAAGCTAGAATGAAAGACATCAAAGAAGAAAGAAAGAAAGAAATTGACTAAAGATAGAATGAGAGAAGGTATGAAAAGTAGAATGAAAGATATCAAGAAAGAAAGAAATAAACAAACTAAAGATAGAATGAGAAGGAATAAAAGCTAGAATGAAAGACATGAAGAAAGAAAGAAAAAATAAAGATAGAATGAGAGAAAGTATGAAAGCTAGAATGAAAGATATCACGAAAGAAAGGAAGAAAGATACCAAAGATAGAATGGGAGAAGGTATGAAAGCTACAATGAAAGACATCAAGAATGAATGAAAGAAAGAAAAATAACTAAAGATAGAATGAGAGAAGGTATGAAAGCTAGAATGAAAGACATCAAGAAAGAAAGAAAGAAACTTCAGATTGAATGAGAGAAGGTATGAAAGCTAGTATTATAGATATCAAGAAAGAAAGAAACAAAGAATGAAATAAACTAAAGATAGAATGAGAGAAGGTATGAAAGCTAAAATGAAAGACATCAAGAAAGAAAGGAAGAAAGTTACCACAGATAGAATGAGAGAAGATATGAAAGCTAGAATGAAAGCTATCAAGAAAGAAAGAAATAAACTAAAATAGATTGAGAGAACATATGAAAGCTAGAATGAAAGACATCAAGAAAGAAAGAAACTAAAGATAGAATGAGAGAAGGTATGAAAGCTAGAATGAAAGATATGAAGAAAGAAATAAACAAAGAAAGAAAGAAACTAAAGATAGAATGAGAGAAGGTATGAAAGCTAGAATGAAAGACATCAAGAAAGAAAGGAAGAAAGATACCAAAGACAGAATGAGAGAAGGTATGAAAGCTAAAATGAAAGATATCAAGAATGAAAGAAAGAAAGAAAGAAACAAACTAAAGATAGAATGAGAGAATGAATAAAAGCTAGAATGAAACACATCAAGAAAGAAAGAAAGAAAATAAAGATAGAATGAGAGAAGGTATGAGAGCTAGAATGAAAGACATCAAGAAAAGAAAGAAATTAACTAAAGATAGAATGAGAGAAGGTATGATTGCTAGAATGAAAGACATCAAGAAAGAAAGAAAGAAACTAGAGATAAAATGAGAGAAGGTATGAAAGCTAGAAATAAAGATATCAAGAAACAAAGAAAGAAAGAAACTAAAGATAGAATGAGAGAGGGTATGAAACCTAGAATGAAAGATATCAATAATGAAAGAAAGAAAGAAAGAAACAAACTAAAGATAGAATGAGAGAATGAATAAAAGCTAGAATGAAACACATCAAGAAAGAAAGAAAGAAAATAAAGATAGAATGAGAGAAGGTATGAAAGCTAGAATGAAAGACATCAAGAGTGAAGGAAATAAAGAATTTAACTAAAGATAGAATGAGAGAAGGTATGAAAGCTAGAATGAAAGTTATCAAGAAAGAAAGAAAGAAACAAATAAACAAACTAAAGATTGAATAAAGGTATGAAAGGAATAATGAAAGATATGAAGAAAGAAAGAAAGAAAGAAAGAAACTAAAATAGAATAAGAAAAGGTATGAAAGCTAGAATGAAAGACATCAAGAAAGAAAGAAAAAAATAAAGATAGAATGAGAGAAAGTATGAAAGCTGGAATGAAAGATATCACGAAAGAAAGAAAGAAACAAATAAACAAACTAAAGATTGAATAGAGGTATGAAAGGAATAATGAAAGATATGAAGAAAGAAAGAAAGAAAGAAAGAAAGAAACTAAAATAGAAAAAGAAAAGGTATGAAAGCTAGAATGAAAGATAACACGAAAGAAAGAAAGAAAGAAAGAAACTAAAGATAGAATGAGAGAAGGCATGAAAGCTAGAATGAAAGACATCAAGGAAGAAAGAAAGAAAGAAAATAACTAAAGATAGAATGAGAGAAGTTATGAAAGCTAGAATGAAAGACATCAAGAAAGAAAGAAAGAAACTAGAGATAGAATGAGAGAAGGTATGAAAGCTAGAATGAAAGATATCAAGAATAAAAGATATTAACTAAAGATAGAATGAGAGATGGTAAGAAAGCTAGATTGAAAGACATCAAGAAAGAAAGAAAGAAACTAGAGATAGAATGAGAGAAGGTATGAAAGCGAGAATGAAAGCTATCAAGAAAGAAAGAAAGAAACAAACAAACGAAGAATAGAATGAGAGAAGGAAGAACAGCTAGAATGAAAGACATCAAAAAAGAAAGAAATTAAATAAAGATAGAATGAGAGAAGGTATGAAAGCTAGAATGAAAGACATCAAGAATGAAAGAAATAAAGAATTTAACTAAAGATAGAATGAGAGAAGGTATGAAAGCTGGAATGAAATTTATCAAGAAAAAAAGAAAGAAACAAATAAACAAACTAAAGATTGAATAGAGGTATGAAAGGAATAATGAAAGATATGAAGAAAGAAAGAAAGAAAGAAAGAAACTAAAATAGAATAAGAAAAGGTATGAAAGCTAGAATGAAAGACATCAAGAAAGAAAGAAAAAAAATAAAGATAGAATGAGAGAAAGTATGAAAGCTAGAATGAAAGATATCAAGAATGAAGGAAATAAAGAATTTAACTAAAGATAGAATGAGAGAAGGTATGAAAGCTGGAATGAAATTTATCAAGAAAAAAAGAAAGAAACAAATAAACAAACTAAAGATTCAATAGAGGTATGAAAGGAATAATGAAAGATATGAAGAAAGAAAGAAAGAAAGAAAGAAACTAAAATAGAAAAAGAAAAGGTATGAAAGCTAGAATGAAAGATATCACGAAAGAAAGAAAGAATGAAAGAAAGAAAGAAAGAAAGAAAGAAACTAAAGATAGAATGAGAGAAGGCATGAAAGCTAGAATGAAAGACATCAAGAATGAAAGAAAGAAAGAAATTAACAAACGATAGAAAGAGAGAAGGTATGAAAGGAATAATGAAAGATATCAAGAAAGAAAGAAAGAAACTAAAATAGAATGAGAGAAGGTCTGAAAGCTAGAATGAAATATATCAAGAAAGAAAGAAATAAACTAAAGATAGAATGAGAGAAGTTATGAAAGCTAGAATGAAAGACATCAAGAAAGAAAGAAACGAAAGATAGAATGAGAGAAGGTATGAAAGCTAGAATGAAAGATATGAAGAAAGAAATAAACAAAGAAAGAAAGAAACTAAAGATAGAATGAGAGAAGGTATGAAAGCTAGAATGAAAGACATCAAGGAAGAAAGAAAGAAAGAAATTAACTAAAGAAAGAATGAGAGAAGGTATGAAAAGTAGAATGAAAGATATCAAGAAAGAAAGAAAGAAATTAAAGATAGAATGAGAGAAGTTATGAAAGCTAGAATGAAAGATATCAAGAATAAAAGATATTAACTAAAGATAGAATGAGAGATGGTAAGAAAGCTAGAATGAAAGACATCAAGAAAGAAAGAAAGAAACTAGAGACAGAATGAGAGAAGGAATGAAAGCTAGAATGAAAGACATCAAGGAAGGAAGAAAGAAAGAAATTAACTAAAGATAGAATGAGAGAAGTTATGAATGCTAGAATGAAAGATATCAAGAATAAAAGATATTAACTAAAGATAGAATGAGAGATGGTTAGAAAGCTAGAATGAAAGACATCAAGAAAGAAAGAAAGAAACTAGAGATAGAACGAGAGAAGGTATGAAAGCTAGAATGAAAGATATCCTGAATAAAAGAAATTATCTAAAGATAGAATGAGAGATGGTAAGAAAGCTAGATTGAAAGACATCAAGAAAGAAAGAAAGAAACTAGAGATAGAATGAGAGAAGGTATGAAAGCTAGAATGAAAGCTATCAAGAAAGAAAGAAAGAAACAAACAAACTAAGGATAGAATAGAGAGAAGGAATAAAAGCTAGAATGAAAGACATCAAGAAAGAAAGAAAAAATAGAGATAGAATGAGAGAAAGTATGAAAGCTAGAATGAAAGATATCAAGAAAGAAACAAACAAAGAAAGAAAGAAACTAAAGATAGAATGAGAGAAGGTACGAAAGCTAGAATGAAAGACATCAAGAGAGAAAGAATGAAAGAAATAAACTAAAGATAGAATGAGAGAAGGTATGAAAACTAGAATGAAAGATATCAAGAATTAAAGAAAGAAAGAAATTAACAAACGATAGAATGAGCGAAGGTATGAAAGGAATAATGAAAGATATCAGGATAGAAAGAAAAAAAATAAAGATAGAATGAGAGAAGTTATGAAAGCTAGAATGAAAGATATCAAGAAAGAAAGAAACAAAGAAAGAAAGAAACTAAAGATAGAATGAGAGAAGGTATGAAAGCTAGAATGAAAGACATCAAGAAAGAAAGAAAGAAAGAAACTAAAGATAGAATGAGAGAAGGTATGAAAGCTAGAATGAAAGACATCAAGAAAGAAAGAAACTAAAGATAGAATGAGAGAAGGTATGAAAGCTAGAATGAAAGATTTGAAGAAAGAAACAAACAAAGAAAGAAACTAAAGATAGAATGAGAGAAGGTATGAAAGCTAGAATGAAAGACATCAACAAAGAAAGAAATAAAAATACTAAAGCTAGAACGAGAGAAGGTATGAAATCTAGATTGAAAGATATCAAGAATGAAAGAAAGAAAGAAAAATAACTAAAGATAGAATGAGAGAAGGTATGATTGCTAGAATGAAAGACATCAAGAAAGAAAGAAAGAAACTAGAGATAGAATGAGAGAAGGTATGAAAGCTAGAAATAAAGATATCAAGAAACAAAGAAAGAAAGAAACTAAAGAAAGAATGAGAGAAGTTATGAAACCTAGAATGAAAGATATCAATAATGAAAGAAATAAATTAACTAAAGATAGATTGAGAGAAGGTATGAAAGCTAGAATGAAAGCTATCAAGAAATAAATAAAGAAAGAAAGAAACTAAAGATAGAATGAGAGAATGAATAAAAGCTAGAATGAAACACATTAAGAAAGAAAGAAAAAAACTAAAGATAGAATGAGAGAAGGTATGAAAGCTAGAATGAAAGACATCAAGAATGAAGGAAATAAAGAATTTAACTAAAGATAGAATGAGAGAAGGTATGAAAAGTAGAATGAAATATATCAAGAAAGAAAGAAAGAAATTAAAGATAGAATGAGAGAAGTTATGAAAGCTAGAATGAAAGTTATAAAGAAAGAATGAAATAAACAAACTAAAGATAGAATGAGTAGGAATAAAAGCTGGAATGAAAGACATGAAGAAAGAAAGAAAAAAATAAAGATAGGATGAGAGAAAGTATGAAAGCTAGAATGAAAGATATCACGAAAGAAAGAAACAAAGAAAGAAAGAAACTAAAGATAGAATGAGAGAAGGTATGAAAGCTAGAATGAAAGACATCAAGAATGAAAGAAATAAAGAATTTAACTAAAGAAAGAATGAGAGAAGGTATGAAAGCTAGAATGAAAGCTATCAAGAAAGAAAGAAAGAAACAAATAAACAAACTAAAGATTGAATGGAGGTATGAAAGGAATAATGAAAGATATCAAGAAAGAAAGAAAGAAAGAAAGAAACTAAAATAGAATGAGAGAATGTATGAGAGCAAGAAGGAAAGACTTCAAGAAAGAAAGAAAGAATCTAAAGAGAATGAGAGAGGGTATGAAAGGAAATATGAAAGATATCAAGAAAGAAAGAATGAAAGAAAGAAAGTAAAATAGAATAAGAAAAGGTATGAAAGTTAGAATGAAAGACATCAAGAAAGAAAGAAAGAAACTAAACATAGAATGAGAGAAGGTATGAAAGCTAGAATGAAAGACATCAAGAAAGAAAGAAATAAATAAATAAACTAAAGATAGAATGAGAGAAGGTTTGAAAGCTAGAATGAAAGACATCAAGAAAGAAAGAAACTAAAGATAGAATGAGAGAAGGTATGAAAGCTAGAATGAAAGATTTGAAGAAAGAAACAAACAAAGAAAGAAACTAAAGATAGAATGAAAGAAGGTATGAAAGCTAGAATGAAAGACATCAACAAAGAAAGAAATAAAAATACTAAAGCTAGAATGAGAGAAGGTATGAAATCTAGATTGAAAGATATCAAGAATGAAAGAAAGAAAGAAAAATAAATAAAGATAGAATGAGAGAAGGTATGAATGCTAGAATGAAAGACATCAAGAAAGAAAGAAAGAAACTTCAGATTGAATGAGAGAAGGTATGAAAGCTAATATTATCGATATCAAGAAAGAAAGATACAAATAATGAAGGAAACTAAAGATAGAATGAGAGAAGATATGAGAGCTAGAATGAAAGATATCAAGAAAAGAAAGAAATTAACTAAAGATAGAATGAGAGAAGGTATGATTGCTAGAATGAAAGACATCAAGAAAGAAAGAAAGAAACTAGAGATAAAATGAGAGAAGGTATGAAAGCTAGAAATAAAGATATCAAGAAACAAAGAAAGAAATAAACTAATGATAGAATGAGAGAGGGTATGAAACCTAGAATGAAAGATATCAATAATGAAAGAAAGAAATTAACTAAAGATAGATTGAGAGAAGGTATGAAAGCTAGAATGAAAGCTATCAAGAAAGAAAGAAAGAAAGAAACAAACAAACTAAAGATAGAATGAGAGAATGAATAAAAGCTAGAATGAAACACATCAAGAAAGAAAGAAAGAAAATAAAGATAGAATGAGAGAAGGTATGAAAGCTAGAATGAAAGACATCAAGAATGAAGGAAATAAAGAATTTAACTAAAGATAGAATGAGAGAAGGTATGAAAGCTAGAATAAAGCTATCAAGAAATAAAGAAAGAAACAAATAAACAAACTAAAGATTGAATAGAGGTATGAAAGGAATAATGAAAGATATGAAGAAAGAAAAGAAAGAAACTAAAATAGAATAAGAAAATGTATGAAAGCTAGAATGAAAGATATCACGAAAGAAAGAAACAAAGAAAGAAAGAAACTAAAGATAGAATGAGAGAAGGCATGAAAGCTAGAATGAAAGACATCAAGAATGGAAGAAATAAAGAATTTAACTAAAGATAGAATGAGAGAAGGTATGAAAGCTAGAATGAAAGCTATGAAGAAAGAAAGAAAGAAAGAAACAAACAAACTAAAGATTGAATAGAGGTATGAAACGAATATTGAAAGATATCAAGAAAGAAAGAAAGAAAGAAACTAAAATAGAATGAGAGAATGTATGAAAGCTAGAATGAAAGCTATCACGAAAGAAAGAAACAAAGAAAGAAAGAAACTAAAGATTGAATGAGAGAAGGTATGAAAGCTAGAATGAAAGACATCAAGAAAGAAAGGAAGAAAGATACCAAAGATAGAATGAGAGACGGTATGAAAGCTAAAATGAAAGATATCAACAATGAAAGAAAGAAAGAAATTAACAAACGATAGAATGAGAGAAGGTATGAAAGGAATAATGAAAGATATCAAGAAAGAAAGAAAGAAACTAAAATAGAAAAAGAAAAGGTATGAAAGCTAGAATGAAAGATATCACGAAAGAAAGAAAGAATGAAAGAAAGAAAGAAAGAAAGAAAGAAACTAAAGATAGAATGAGAGAAGGCATGAAAGCTAGAATGAAAGACATCAAGAATGAAAGAAATAAAGAATTTAACTAAAGATAGAATGAGAGAAGGTATGAAAGCTAGAATGAAAGCCATCAAGAAAGAAAGAAAGAAACAAATAAACAAACTAAAGATTGAATAGACGTATGAAAGGAATAATGAAAGATATCAAGAAAGATAGAAAGAAAGAAACTAAAATAGAATGAGAGAATGTATGAAAGCTAGAATGAAAGCTATCACGAAAGAAAGAAACAAAGAAAGAAACTAAAGATAGAATGAGAGAAGGTATGAAAGCTAGAATGAAAGACATCAAGAAAGAAAGGAAGAAAGATACCAAAGATAGAATGATAGAAGGTATGAAAGCTAAAATGAAAGATATCAAGAATGAAAGAAAGAAAGAAATTAACAAACGATAGAATGAGAGAAGGTATGAAAGGAATAATGAAAGATATCAAGAAAGAAAGAAAGAAACTAAAATAGAATGAGAGAAGGTCTGAAAGCTAGAATGAAATATATCAAAAAGAAATAAATAAACTAAAGATAGAATGAGAGAAGTTATGAAAGCTAGAATGAAAGACATCAAGAAAAAAAGAAACGAAAGAGAGAATGAGAGAAGGTATGAAAGCTAGAATGAAAGATATGAAGAAAGAAATAAACAAAGAAAGAAAGAAACTAAAGATAGAATGAGAGAAGGTATGAAAGCTAGAATGAAAGACATCAAGGAAGAAAGAAAGAAAGAAATTAACTAAAAATAGAATGAGAGAAGGTATGAAAAGTAGAATGAAAGATATCAAGAAAGAAAGAAAGAAACTAAAGATAGAATGAGAGAAGTTATGAAAGCTAGAATGAAAGTTATAAAGAAAGAATGAAATAAACAAACTAAAGATAGAATGAGTAGGAATAAAAGCTGGAATGAAAGACATGAAGAAAGAAAGAAAAAAATAAAGATAGGATGAGAGAAAGTATGAAAGCTAGAATGAAAGATATCACGAAAGAAAGAAACAAAGAAAGAAAGAAACTAAAGATAGAATGAGAGAAGGTATGAAAGCTAGAATGAAAGACATCAAGAATGAAAGAAATAAAGAATTTAACTAAAGATAGAATGAGAGAAGGTATGAAAGCTAGAATGAAAGCTATCAAGAAAGAAAGAAAGAAACAAATAAACAAACTAAAGATTGAATAGAGGTATGAAAGGAATAATGAAAGATATCAAGAAAGAAAGAAAGAAAGAAACTAAAATAGAATGAGAGAATGTATGAGAGCAAGAAGGAAAGACTTCAAGAAAGAAAGAAAGAATCTAAAGAGAATGAGAGAGGGTATGAAAGGAAATATGAAAGATATCAAGAAAGAAGAATGAAAGAAAGAAAGTAAAATAGAATAAGAAAAGGTATGAAAGTTAGAATGAAAGACATCAAGAAAGAAAGAAAGAAACTAAAGATAGAATGAGAGAAGGTATGAAAGCTAGAATGAAAGACATCAAGAAAGAAAGAAACTAAAGATAGAATGAGAGAAGGTATGAAAGCTAGAATGAAAGATTTGAAGAAAGAAACAAACAAAGAAAGAAACTAAAGATAGAATGAAAGAAGGTATGAAAGCTAGAATGAAAGACATCAACAAAGAAAGAAATAAAAATACTAAAGCTAGAATGAGAGAAGGTATGAAATCTAGATTGAAAGATATCAAGAATGAAAGAAAGAAAGAAAAATAAATAAAGATAGAATGAGAGAAGGTATGAATGCTAGAATGAAAGACATCAAGAAAGAAAGAAAGAAACTTCAGATTGAATGAGAGAAGGTATGAAAGCTAATATTATCGATATCAAGAAAGAAAGATACAAATAATGAAGGAAACTAAAGATAGAATGAGAGAAGATATGAGAGCTAGAATGAAAGATATCAAGAAAAGAAAGAAATTAACTAAAGATAGAATGAGAGAAGGTATGATTGCTAGAATGAAAGACATCAAGAAAGAAAGAAAGAAACTAGAGATAAAATGAGAGAAGGTATGAAAGCTAGAAATAAAGATATCAAGAAACAAAGAAAGAAATAAACTAATGATAGAATGAGAGAGGGTATGAAACCTAGAATGAAAGATATCAATAATGAAAGAAAGAAATTAACTAAAGATAGATTGAGAGAAGGTATGAAAGCTAGAATGAAAGCTATCAAGAAAGAAAGAAAGAAAGAAACAAACAAACTAAAGATAGAATGAGAGAATGAATAAAAGCTAGAATGAAACACATCAAGAAAGAAAGAAAGAAAATAAAGATAGAATGAGAGAAGGTATGAAAGCTAGAATGAAAGACATCAAGAATGAAGGAAATAAAGAATTTAACTAAAGATAGAATGAGAGAAGGTATGAAAGCTAGAATAAAGCTATCAAGAAATAAAGAAAGAAACAAATAAACAAACTAAAGATTGAATAGAGGTATGAAAGGAATAATGAAAGATATGAAGAAAGAAAAGAAAGAAACTAAAATAGAATAAGAAAATGTATGAAAGCTAGAATGAAAGATATCACGAAAGAAAGAAACAAAGAAAGAAAGAAACTAAAGATAGAATGAGAGAAGGCATGAAAGCTAGAATGAAAGACATCAAGAATGGAAGAAATAAAGAATTTAACTAAAGATAGAATGAGAGAAGGTATGAAAGCTAGAATGAAAGCTATGAAGAAAGAAAGAAAGAAAGAAAGAAACAAACAAACTAAAGATTGAATAGAGGTATGAAACGAATATTGAAAGATATCAAGAAAGAAAGAAAGAAAGAAACTAAAATAGAATGAGAGAATGTATGAAAGCTAGAATGAAAGCTATCACGAAAGAAAGAAACAAAGAAAGAAAGAAACTAAAGATTGAATGAGAGAAGGTATGAAAGCTAGAATGAAAGACATCAAGAAAGAAAGGAAGAAAGATACCAAAGATAGAATGAGAGACGGTATGAAAGCTAAAATGAAAGATATCAACAATGAAAGAAAGAAAGAAATTAACAAACGATAGAATGAGAGAAGGTATGAAAGGAATAATGAAAGATATCAAGAAAGAAAGAAAGAAACTAAAATAGAATGAGAGAAGGTCTGAAAGCTAGAATGAAATATATCAAGAAAGAAAGAAAGAAACGAAAGATAGAATGAGAGAAGGTATGAAAGCTAGAATGAAAGATATGAAGAAAGAAATAAACAAAGAAAGAAAGAAACTAAAGATAGAATGAGAGAAGGTATGAAAGCTAGAATGAAAGACATCAAGGAAGAAAGAAAGAAAGAAATTAACTAAAGAAAGAATGAGAGAAGGTATGAAAAGTAGAATGAAAGATATCAAGAAAGAAAGAAAGAAATTAAAGATAGAATGAGAGAAGTTATGAAAGCTACAATGAAAGATATCAAGAATAAAAGATATTAACTAAAGATAGAATGAGAGATGGTAAGAAAGCTAGAATGAAAGACATCAAGAAAGAAATAAAGAAACTAGAGACAGAATGAGAGAAGGAATGAAAGCTAGAATGAAAGACATCAAGGAAGAAAGAAAGAAAGAAATTAACTAAAGATAGAATTAGAGAAGTTATGAATGCTAGAATGAAAGATATCAAGAATAAAAGATATTAACTAAAGATAGAATGAGAGATGGTTAGAAAGCTAGAATGAAAGACATCAAGAAAGAAAGAAAGAAACTAGAGATAGAACGAGAGAAGGTATGAAAGCTAGAATGAAAGATATCCAGAATAAAAGAAATTATCTAAAGATAGAATGAGAGATGGTAAGAAAGCTAGATTGAAAGACATCAAGAAAGAAAGAAAGAAACTAGAGATAGAATGAGAGAAGGTATGAAAGCTAGAATGAAAGCTATCAAGAAAGAAAGAAAGAAACAAACAAACTAAGGATAGAATAGAGAGAAGGAATAAAAGCTAGAATGAAAGACATCAAGAAAGAAAGAAAAAATAGAGATAGAATGAGAGAAAGTATGAAAGCTAGAATGAAAGATATCAAGAAAGAAACAAACAAAGAAAGAAAGAAACTAAAGATAGAATGAGAGAAGGTACGAAAGCTAGAATGAAAGACATCAAGAGAGAAAGAATGAAAGAAATAAACTAAAGATAGAATGAGAGAAGGTATGAAAACTAGAATGAAAGACATCAAGAAAGAAAGAAAGAAACTAAAGATAGAATTAGAGAAGGTATGAGAGCTAGAATGAAAGATATCAAGAAGAGAAAGAAATTAACTAAAGATAGAATGAGAGAAGGTATGATTGCTAGAATGAAAGACATCAAGAAAGAAAGAAAGAAACTAGAGATAGAATGAAAGAAGGTATGAAAGCTAGAATGAAAGATATCAAGAAAGAAAGAAACAAACAAACAAAGAAAATAAAGATAGAATGAGGGAAGGTATGAAAGCTAGAATGACACACATCAAGAATGAAAGAAGGAAACTATAGATAGATTGAGAGAAGGTATGAAAGCTAGAATGAAAGATATCAAGAAAGAAAGAAACAAAGAAAGAAAGAAAATAAACATAGAATGAGGGAAGGTATGAAAGAAAGAATGAAAGACATCAAGAAAGAAAGAAAGAAAGATACTAAAGATAGAATGAGAGAAGGTATGAAAGCTAGAATGAAAAATATCAAGAATGAAAGAAAGAAAGAAATTAACTAAAGATAGAATGAGAGAAGGTATGAAAGCTAGAATGAAAGACACCAAGAAAGAAAGAAAGAAACAAATAAACAAACTAAAGATTGAATAGAGGTATGAAAGGAATAATGAAAGATATCAAGAAAGAAAGAAAGAAAGAAAGAAACTAAAATAGAATGAGAGAATGTATGAGAGCAAGAAGGAAAGACTTCAAGAAAGAAAGAAAGAATCTAAAGAGAATGAGAGAGGGTATGAAAGGAAGAATGAAAGATATCAAGAAAGAAAGAATGAAAGAAAGAAAGTAAAATAGAATAAGAAAAGGTATGAAAGTTAGAATGAAAGACATCAAGAAAGAAAGAAAGAAACTAAAGATAGAATGAGAAGGTATGAAAGCTAGAATGAAAGACATCAAGAAAGAAAGAAAGAAATAAATAAACTAAAGATAGAATGAGAGAAGGTTTGAAAGCTAGAATGAAAGACATCAAGAAAGAAAGAAACTAAAGATAGAATGAGAGAAGGTATGAAAGCTAGAATGAAAGATTTGAAGAAAGAAACAAACAAAGAAAGAAACTAAAGATAGAATGAAAGAAGGTATGAAAGCTAGAATGAAAGACATCAACAAAGAAAGAAATAAAAATACTAAAGCTAGAATGAGAGAAGGTATGAAATCTAGATTGAAAGATATCAAGAATGAAAGAAAGAAAGAAAAATAAATAAAGATAGAATGAGAGAAGGTATGAATGCTAGAATGAAAGACATCAAGAAAGAAAGAAAGAAACTTCAGATTGAATGAGAGAAGGTATGAAAGCTAATATTATACATATCAAGAAAGAAAGATACAAATAATGAAAGAAACTAAAGATAGAATGAGAGAAGATATGAGAGCTAGAATGAAAGATATCAAGAAAAGAAAGAAATTAACTAAAGATAGAATGAGAGAAGGTATGATTGCTAGAATGAAAGACATCAAGAAAGAAAGAAAGAAACTAGAGATAAAATGAGAGAAGGTATGAAAGCTAGAAATAAAGATATCAAGAAACAAAGAAAGAAATAAACTAATGATAGAATGAGAGAGGGTATGAAACCTAGAATGAAAGATATCAATAATGAAAGAAAGAAATTAACTAAAGATAGATTGAGAGAAGGTATGAAAGCTAGAATGAAAGCTATCAAGAAAGAAAGAAAGAAAGAAACAAACAAACTAAAGATAGAATGAGAGAATGAATAAAAGCTAGAATGAAACACATCAAGAAAGAAAGAAATTAACTAAAGATAGAATGAGAGAAGGTATGAAAGCTAGAATGAAAGACATCAAGAATGAAGGAAATAAAGAATTTAACTAAAGATAGAATGAGAGAAGGTATGAAAACTAGAATGAAAGACATCAAGAAAGAAAGAAAGAAACTAAAGATAGAATTAGAGAAGGTATGAGAGCTAGAATGAAAGATATCAAGAAGAGAAAGAAATTAACTAAAGATAGAATGAGAGAAGGTATGATTGCTAGAATGAAAGACATCAAGAAAGAAAGAAAGAAACTAGAGATAGAATGAAAGAAGGTATGAAAGCTAGAATGAAAGATATCAAGAAAGAAAGAAACAAACAAACAAAGAAAATAAAGATAGAATGAGGGAAGGTATGAAAGCTAGAATGACACACATCAAGAATGAAAGAAGGAAACTATAGATAGATTGAGAGAAGGTATGAAAGCTAGAATGAAAGATATCAAGAAAGAAAGAAACAAAGAAAGAAAGAAAATAAACATAGAATGAGGGAAGGTATGAAAGAAAGAATGAAAGACATCAAGAAAGAAAGAAAGAAAGATACTAAAGATAGAATGAGAGAAGGTATGAAAGCTAGAATGAAAAATATCAAGAATGAAAGAAAGAAAGAAATTAACTAAAGATAGAATGAGAGAAGGTATGAAAGCTAGAATGAAAGACACCAAGAAAGAAAGAAAGAAACAAATAAACAAACTAAAGATTGAATAGAGGTATGAAAGGAATAATGAAAGATATCAAGAAAGAAAGAAAGAAAGAAAGAAACTAAAATAGAATGAGAGAATGTATGAGAGCAAGAAGGAAAGACTTCAAGAAAGAAAGAAAGAATCTAAAGAGAATGAGAGAGGGTATGAAAGGAAGAAAGAAAGATATCAAGAAAGAAAGAATGAAAGAAAGAAAGTAAAATAGAATAAGAAAAGGTATGAAAGTTAGAATGAAAGACATCAAGAAAGAAAGAAAGAAACTAAAGATAGAATGAGAAGGTATGAAAGCTAGAATGAAAGACATCAAGAAAGAAAGAAAGAAATAAATAAACTAAAGATAGAATGAGAGAAGGTTTGAAAGCTAGAATGAAAGACATCAAGAAAGAAAGAAACTAAAGATAGAATGAGAGAAGGTATGAAAGCTAGAATGAAAGATTTGAAGAAAGAAACAAACAAAGAAAGAAACTAAAGATAGAATGAAAGAAGGTATGAAAGCTAGAATGAAAGACATCAACAAAGAAAGAAATAAAAATACTAAAGCTAGAATGAGAGAAGGTATGAAATCTAGATTGAAAGATATCAAGAATGAAAGAAAGAAAGAAAAATAAATAAAGATAGAATGAGAGAAGGTATGAATGCTAGAATGAAAGACATCAAGAAAGAAAGAAAGAAACTTCAGATTGAATGAGAGAAGGTATGAAAGCTAATATTATAGATATCAAGAAAGAAAGATACAAATAATGAAAGAAACTAAAGATAGAATGAGAGAAGATATGAGAGCTAGAATGAAAGATATCAAGAAAAGAAAGAAATTAACTAAAGATAGAATGAGAGAAGGTATGATTGCTAGAATGAAAGACATCAAGAAAGAAAGAAAGAAACTAGAGATAAAATGAGAGAAGGTATGAAAGCTAGAAATAAAGATATCAAGAAACAAAGAAAGAAATAAACTAATGATAGAATGAGAGAGGGTATGAAACCTAGAATGAAAGATATCAATAATGAAAGAAAGAAATTAACTAAAGATAGATTGAGAGAAGGTATGAAAGCTAGAATGAAAGCTATCAAGAAAGAAAGAAAGAAAGAAACAAACAAACTAAAGATAGAATGAGAGAATGAATAAAAGCTAGAATGAAACACATCAAGAAAGAAAGAAATTAACTAAAGATAGAATGAGAGAAGGTATGAAAGCTAGAATGAAAGACATCAAGAATGAAGGAAATAAAGAATTTAACTAAAGATAGAATGAGAGAAGGTATGAAAGCTAGAATAAAGCTATCAAGAAATAAAGAAAGAAACAAATAAACAAACTAAAGATTGAATAGAGGTATGAAAGGAATAATGAAAGATATGAAGAAAGAAAGAAAGAAAGAAACTAAAATAGAATAAGAAAATGTATGAAAGCTAGAATGAAAGATATCACGAAAGAAAGAAACAAAGAAAGAAAGAAACTAAAGATAGAATGAGAGAAGGCATGAAAGCTAGAATGAAAGACATCAAGAATGGAAGAAATAAAGAATTTAACTAAAGATAGAATGAGAGAAGGTATGAAAGCTAGAATAAAGCTATCAAGAAATAAAGAAAGAAACAAATAAACAAACTAAAGATTGAATAGAGGTATGAAAGGAATAATGAAAGATATGAAGAAAGAAAGAAAGAAAGAAACTAAAATAGAATAAGAAAATGTATGAAAGCTAGAATGAAAGATATCACGAAAGAAAGAAACAAAGAAAGAAAGAAACTAAAGATAGAATGAGAGAAGGCATGAAAGCTAGAATGAAAGACATCAAGAATGGAAGAAATAAAGAATTTAACTAAAGATAGAATGAGAGAAGGTATGAAAGCTAGAATGAAAGCTATCAAGAAAGAAAGAAAGATACAAATAAACAAACTAAAGATTGAATAGAGGTATGAAACGAATAATGAAAGATATCAAGAAAGAAAGAAAGAAAGAAACTAAAATAGAATGAGAGAATGTATGAAAGCTAGAATGAAAGCTATCACGAAAGAAAGAAACAAAGAAAGAAAGAAACTAAAGATAGAATGAGAGAAGGTATGAAAGCTAGAATGAAAGACATCAAGAAAGAAAGGAAGAAAGATACCAAAGATAGAATGAGAGACGGTATGAAAGCTAAAATGAAAGATATCAACAATGAAAGAAAGAAAGAAATTAACAAACGATAGAATGAGAGAAGGTATGAAAGGAATAATGAAAGATATCAAGAAAGAAAGAAATAAACTAAAGATAGAGCGAGAGAAGTTATGAAAGCTAGAATGAAAGACATCAAGAAAGAAAGAAACGAAAGATAGAATGAGAGAAGGTATGAAAGCTAGAATGAAAGATATGAAGAAAGAAATAAACAAAGAAAGAAAGAAACTAAAGATAGAATGAGAGAAGGTATGAAAGCTAGAATGAAAGACATCAAGGAAGAAAGAAAGAAAGAAATTAACTAAAGATAGAATGAGAGAAGGTATGAAAAGTAGAATGAAAGATATCAAGAAAGAAAGAAAGAAATTAAAGATAGAATGAGAGAAGTTATGAAAGCTAGACTGAAAGATATCAAGAATAAAAGATATTAACTAAAGATAGAATGAGAGATGGTAAGAAAGCTAGAATGAAAGACATCAAGAAAGAAAGAAAGAAACTAGAGACAGAATGAGAGAAGGAATGAAAGCTAGAATGAAAGACATCAAGGAAGAAAGAAAGAAATTAACTAAAGATAGAATGAGAGAAGTTATGAATGCTAGAATGAAAGATATCAAGAATAAAAGATATTAACTAAAGATAGAATGAGAGATGGTAAGAAAGCTAGACTGAAAGACATCAAGAAAGAAAGAAAGAAACTAGAGATAGAACGAGAGAAGGTATGAAAGCTAGAATGAAAGATATCCAGAATAAAAGAAATTATCTAAAGATAGAATGAGAGATGGTAAGAAAGCTAGATTGAAAGAGATCAAGAAAGAAAGAAAGAAACTAGAGATAGAATGAGAGAAGGTATGAAAGCTAGAATGAAAGCTATCAAGAAAGAAAGAAAGAAACAAACAAACTAAGGATAGAATAGAGAGAAGGAATAAAAGCTAGAATGAAAGACATCAAGAAAGAAAGAAAAAATAGAGATAGAATGAGAGAAAGTATGAAAGCTAGAATGAAAGATATCAAGAAAGAAACAAACAAAGAAAGAAAGAAACTAAAGATAGAATGAGAGAAGGTACGAAAGCTAGAATGAAAGACATCAAGAGAGAAAGAATGAAAGAAATAAACTAAAGATAGAATGAGAGAAGGTATGATTGCTAGAATGAAAGACATCAAGAAAGAAAGAAAGAAACTAGAGATAGAATGAAAGAAGGTATGAAAGCTAGAATGAAAGATATCAAGAAAGAAAGAAACAAACAAACAAAGAAAATAAAGATAGAATGAGGGAAGGTATGAAAGCTAGAATGACACACATCAAGAATGAAAGAAGGAAACTATAGATAGATTGAGAGAAGGTATGAAAGCTAGAATGAAAGATATCAAGAAAGAAAGAAACACAGAAAGAAAGAAAATAAACATAGAATGAGGGAAGTTATGAAAGAAAGAATGAAAGACATCAAGAAAGAAAGAAAGAAAGATACTAAAGATAGAATGAGAGAAGGTATGAAAGCTAGAATGAAAAATATCAAGAATGAAAGAAAGAAAGAAATTAACTAAAGATAGAATGAGAGAAGGTATGAAAGCTAGAATGAAAGACACCAAGAAAGAAAGAAAGAAGCTATAGATAGAATGAAAGAAGGTATCAAAGCTAGAATGAAAGACATCAAGAAAGAAAGAAAGAAAAATATAAACTAAAGATATAATGAGAGAAGGTATGAAAGCTAGAATGAAAGATATCAAGAAAGAAAGAAACAAAGAAAGAAAGAAACTAAAGATAGAATAAGAGAAGGTATGAAAGCTAGAATGAAAGTCATCAAGAAAGAAAGAAAGAAAGAAATAAACTAAAGATAGAATGAGAGAAGGTATGAAAGCTAGAATGAAAGACATCAAGAAAGAAAGAAACTAAAGATAGAATGAGAGAAGGTATGATAGCTAGAATGAAAGATTTGAAGAAAGAAACAAACAAAGAAAGAAACTGAAGATAGAATGAGTGAAGGTATGAAAGCTAGAATGAAGGACATCAACAAAGAAAAAAATAAAAATACAAAAGCTAGAATGAGAGAAGGTATGAAATCTAGATTGAAAGATATCAAGAATGAAA
This sequence comes from Intellagama lesueurii, assembly GCA_037013535.1. Classification (NCBI taxonomy): domain Eukaryota; kingdom Metazoa; phylum Chordata; class Lepidosauria; order Squamata; family Agamidae; genus Intellagama; species Intellagama lesueurii. The sequence continues at coordinate 9,790,291 of JBAJHW010000013.1, forward strand.
GAAAGAAAAATAACTAAAGATATAATGAGAGAAGGTATGAAAGCTAGAATGAAAGACATCAAGAAAGAAAGAAAGAAACTTCAGATTGAATGAGAGAAGGTATGAAAGCTAGTTTTATATATATCAAGAAAGAAAGAAACAAAGAATGAAGGAAACTAAAGATAGAATGAGAGAAGGTATGATTGCTAGAATGAAAGACATCAAGAAAGAAAGAAAGAAACTAGAGATAGAACGAGAGAAGGTATGAAAGCTAGAAATAAAGATATCAAGAAACAAAGAAAGAAAGAAACTAAAGATAGAATGAGAGAAGGTATGAAACCTAGAATGAAAGATATCAATAATGAAAGAAAGAAATTAACTAAAGATAGATTTTGAGAAGGTATGAAAGCTAGAATGAAAGCTATCAAGAAAGAAAGAAAGAAAGAAAGAAACTAAAGATAGAATGAGAGAAGGTATGAAACCTAGAATGAAAGATATCAATAATGAAAGAAAGAAATTAACTAAAGATAGATTTTGAGAAGGTATGAAAGCTAGAATGAAAGCTATCAAGAAAGAAAGAAAGAAAGAAAGAAAATAAAGATAGAATGAGAGATGGTATGAAAGCTAGAATGAAAGACATCAAGAATGAAGGAAATAAAGAATTTAACTAAAGATAGAATGAGAGAAGGTATGAAAGCTAGAATGAAAGCTATCAAGAAAGAAAGAAAGAAACAAATAAACAAACTAAAGATTGAAAAGAGGTATGAAAGGAATAATGAAAGATATGAAGAAAGAAAGAAAGAAAGAAAGAAACTAAAATAGAATAAGAAAAGGTATGAAATCTACAATGAAAGACATCAAGAAAGAAAGAAAAATAATAAAGATAGAATGAGAGAAAGTATGAAAGCTAGAATGAAAGATATCATGAAAGAAAGAAAGAAACAAATAAACAAACTAAAGATTGAATAGAGGTATGAAAGGAATAATGAAAGATATGAAGAAAGAAAGAAAGAAAGAAACTAAAAAAGAATAAGAAAAGGTATGAAAGCTAGAATGAAAGATATCACGAAAGAAAGAAACAAAGAAAGAAACTAAAGATAGAATGAGAGAAGGCATGAAAGCTAGAGTGAAAGACATCAAGAATGAAAGAAATAAAGAATTTAACTAAAGTTAGAATGAGAGAAGGTATGAAAGCTAGAATGAAAGCTATCAAGAAAGAAAGAAAGAAACAAATAAACAAACTAAAGATTGAATAGAGGTATGAAAGGAATAATGAAAGATATCAAGAAAGAAAGAAAGAAAGAAACTAAAATAGAATGAGAGAATGTATGAAAGCTAGAATGAAAGCTATCACGAAAGAAAGAAACGAAGAAAGAAAGAAACTAAAGATAGAGTGAGAGAAGGTATGAAAGCTAGAATGAAAGACATCAAAAAAGAAAGGAAGAAAGATACCAAAGATAGAATGAGAGAAGGTATGAAAGATAAAATGAAAGATATCAAGAATGAAAGACAGAAAGAAATTAACAAACGATAGAATGAGAGAAGGTATGAAAGGAATAATGAAAGATATCAAGAAAGAAAGAAAGAAACTAAAATAGAATGAGAGAAGGTATGAAAGCTAGAATGAAATATATCAAGAAAAAAAGAAATAAACTAAAGATAGAATGAGAGAAGTTATGAAAGCTAGAATGAAAGACATAAAGAAAGAAAGAAACGAAAGATAGAATGAGAGATGGTATGAAAGCTAGAATGAAAGATATGAAGAAAGAAATAAACAAAGAAAGAAACTAAAGATAGAATGAGAGAAGGTATGAAAGCTAGAATGAAAGACATCAAGGAAGAAAGAAAGAAAGAAATTAACTAAAGATAGAATGAGAGAAGGTTTGAAAGGTAGAATGAAAGATATCAAGAAAGAAAGAAAGAAACTAAAGATAGAATTAGAGAAGTTATGAAAGCTAGAATGAAAGATATCAAGAATAAAAGATATTAACTAAAGATAGAATGAGAGACGGTAAGAAAGCTAGAATGAAAGACATCAAGAAAGAAAGAAAGAAACTAGAGATAGAATGAGAGAACGTATGAAAGCTAGAATGAAAGCTATCAAGAAAGAAAGAAAGAAAGAAACAAACTAAGGATAGAATGAGAGAAGGAATAAAAGCTAGAATGAAAGACATCAAGAAAGAAAGAAAAAGAGATAGAATGAGAGAAAGTATGAAATCTAGAATGAAAGATATCAAGAAAGAAACAAACAAAGAAAGAAAGAAACTAAAGATAGAATGAGAGAAGGTATGATAGCTAGAATGAGACATCAAGAAAGAAAGAAAGAAAGAAAGAAAGAAAGAAAGAAAGAAAGAAAGAAAGAAAGAAAGAAACTAAAGATAGAATGAGAGAAGGTATGAAAACTAGAATGAAAGACATCAAGAAAGAAAGAAAGAAACTAAAGATAGAATGAGAGAAGGTATGAAACCTAGAATGAAAGATATCAATAATGAAAGAAAGAAATTAACTAAAGATAGATTGAGAGAAGGTATGAAAGCTAGAATGAAAGCTATCAAGAAAGAAAGAAATAAAGAAACAAACTAAAGATAGAATAAGAGAATGAATAAAAGCTAAAATGAAACACATCAAGAAAGAAAGAAACAAACTAAAGATAGAATGAGAGAAGGTGTGAAAGCTAGAATGAAAGACATCAAGAATGAAGGAAATGAAGAATTTAACTAAAGATAGAATGAGAGAAGGTATGAAAGCTAGAATGAAAGCTATCAAGAAAGAAAGAAAGAAACAAATAAACAAACTAAAGATTGAATAGAGGTATGAAAGGAATAATGAAAGATATCCAGAAAGAAAGAAAGAAAGAAAGAAACTAAAATAGAATAAGAAAAGGTATGAAAGCTAGAATAAAAGACATCAAGAAAGAAAGGAAGAAAGATACCAAAGATAGAATGGGAGAAGGTATGAAAGCTAGAATGAAAGATATCAAGAATGAAAGAAAGAAAGAAATTAACAAACGATAGAATGAGCGAAGGTATGAAAGGAATAATGAAAGATATCAAGATAGAAAGAAAAAAAAACAAAGATAGAATGAGAGAAGGTATGAAAGCTAGAATGAAAGATATCAAGAAAGAAAGAAACAAAGAAAGAACGAAACTAAAGATAGAATGAGAGAAGGTATGAAAGCTAGAATGAAAGACATCAGGAAAGAAGGAAATAAATAAATAAACTAAAGATAGAATGAGAGAAGGTATGAAACATAGAATGAAAGATATGAAGAAAGAAACAAACAAAGAAAGAAAGAAACTAAAGATAGAATGAGAGAAGGAATGAAAGCTAGAATGAAAGACATCAACAAAGAAATAATTAAAAATACTAAAGCTAGAATGAGAGAAGGTATGAAATCTAGATTGAAAGATATCAAGAATGAAAGAAAGAAAGAAAAATAACTAAAGATAGAATGAGAGAAGGTATGAAAGCTAGAATGAAAGACATCAAGGAAGAAAGAAAGAAAGAAATTAACTAAAGATAGAATGAGAGAAGGTATGAAAAGTAGAATGAAAGATATCAAGAAAGAAAGAAAGAAACTAAAGATAGAATGAGAGAAGTTATGAAAGCTAGAATGAAAGATATCAAGAATAAAAGATATTAACTAAAGATAGAATGAGAGATGGTAAGAAAGCTAGAATGAAAGACATCAAGAAAGAAAGAAAGAAACTAGAGACAGAATGAGAGAAGGTATGATAGCTAGAATGAAAGACATCAAGGAAGAAAGAAAGAAAGAAAGAAACTAAAGATAGAATGAGAGAAGTTATGAAAGCTAGAATGAAAGATATCAAGAATAAAAGATATTAACTAAAGATAGAATGAGAGATGGTAAGAAAGCTAGATTGAAAGAGATCAAGAAAGAAAGAAAGAAACTAGAGATAGAATGAGAGAAGGTATGAAAGCTAGAATGAAAGCTATCAAGAAAGAAAGAAAGAAACAAACAAACTAAGGATAGAATAGAGAGAAGGAATAAAAGCTAGAATGAAAGACATCAAGAAAGAAAGAAAAAATAGAGATAGAATGAGAGAAAGTATGAAAGCTAGAATGAAAGATATCAAGAAAGAAACAAACAAAGAAAGAAAGAAACTAAAGATAGAATGAGAGAAGGTACGAAAGCTAGAATGAAAGACATCAAGAGAGAAAGAATGAAAGAAATAAACTAAAGATAGAATGAGAGAAGGTATGAAAACTAGAATGAAAGACATCAAGAAAGAAAGAAAGAAACTAAAGATAGAATTAGAGAAGGTATGAGAGCTAGAATGAAAGATATCAAGAAGAGAAAGAAATTAACTAAAGATAGAATGAGAGAAGGTATGATTGCTAGAATGAAAGACATCAAGAAAGAAAGAAAGAAACTAGAGATAGAATGAAAGAAGGTATGAAAGCTAGAATGAAAGATATCAAGAAAGAAAGAAACAAACAAACAAAGAAAATAAAGATAGAATGAGGGAAGGTATGAAAGCTAGAATGACACACATCAAGAATGAAAGAAGGAAACTATAGATAGATTGAGAGAAGGTATGAAAGCTAGAATGAAAGATATCAAGAAAGAAAGAAACAAAGAAAGAAAGAAAATAAACATTGAATGAGGGAAGGTATGAAAGAAAGAATGAAAGACATCAAGAAAGAAAGAAAGAAAGATACTAAAGATAGAATGAGAGAAGGTATGAAAGCTAGAATGAAAGACACCAAGAAAGAAAGAAAGAAGCTATAGATAGAATGAAAGAAGGTATCAAAGCTAGAATGAAAGACATCAAGAAAGAAAGAAAGAAAAATATAAACTAAAGATAGAATGAGAGAAGGTATGAAAGCTAGAATGAAAGATATCAAGAAAGAAAGAAACAAAGAAAGAAAGAAACTAAAGATAGAATAAGAGAAGGTATGAAAGCTAGAATGAAAGTCATCAAGAAAGAAAGAAAGAAAGAAATAAACTAAAGATAGAATGAGAGAAGGTATGAAAGCTAGAATGAAAGACATCAAGAAAGAAAGAAACTAAAGATAGAATGAGAGAAGGTATGATAGCTAGAATGAAAGATTTGAAGAAAGAAACAAACAAAGAAAGAAACTGAAGATAGAATGAGAGAAGGTATGAAAGCTAGAATGAAGGACATCAACAAAGAAAAAAATAAAAATACAAAAGCTAGAATGAGAGAAGGTATGAAATCTAGATTGAAAGATATCAAGAATGAAAGAAAGAAAGAAAAATAACTAAAGATATAATGAGAGAAGGTATGAAAGCTAGAATGAAAGACATCAAGAAAGAAAGAAAGAAACTTCAGATTGAATGAGAGAAGGTATGAAAGCTAGTATTATATATATCAAGAAAGAAAGAAACAAAGAATGAAGGAAACTAAAGATAGAATGAGAGAAGGTATGATTGCTAGAATGAAAGACATCAAGAAAGAAAGAAAGAAACTAGAGATAGAACGAGAGAAGGTATGAAAGCTAGAAATAAAGATATCAAGAAACAAAGAAAGAAAGAAACTAAAGATAGAATGAGAGAAGGTATGAAACCTAGAATGAAAGATATCAATAATGAAAGAAAGAAATTAACTAAAGATAGATTTTGAGAAGGTATGAAAGCTAGAATGAAAGCTATCAAGAAAGAAAGAAAGAAAGAAAGAAACTAAAGATAGAATGAGAGAATAAATAAAAGCTAGAATGAAACACATCAAGAAAGAAAGAAAGAAAATAAAGATAGAATGAGAGATGGTATGAAAGCTAGAATGAAAGACATCAAGAATGAAGGAAATAAAGAATTTAACTAAAGATAGAATGAGAGAAGGTATGAAAGCTAGAATGAAAGCTATCAAGAAAGAAAGAAAGAAACAAATAAACAAACTAAAGATTGAAAAGAGGTATGAAAGGAATAATGAAAGATATGAAGAAAGAAAGAAAGAAAGAAAGAAACTAAAATAGAATAAGAAAAGGTATGAAATTTACAATGAAAGACATCAAGAAAGAAAGAAAAAAAATAAAGATAGAATGAGAGAAAGTATGAAAGCTAGAATGAAAGATATCATGAAAGAAAGAAAGAAACAAATAAACAAACTAAAGATTGAATAGAGGTATGAAAGGAATAATGAAAGATATGAAGAAAGAAAGAAAGAGAGAAACTAAAAAAGAATAAGAAAAGGTATGAAAGCTAGAATGAAAGATATCACGAAAGAAAGAAACAAAGAAAGAAACTAAAGATAGAATGAGAGAAGGCATGAAAGCTAGAGTGAAAGACATCAAGAATGAAAGAAATAAAGAATTTAACTAAAGTTAGAATGAGAGAAGGTATGAAAGCTAGAATGAAAGCTATCAAGAAAGAAAGAAAGAAACAAATAAACAAACTAAAGATTGAATAGAGGTATGAAAGGAATAATGAAAGATATCAAGAAAGAAAGAAAGAAAGAAACTAAAATAGAATGAGAGAATGTATGAAAGCTAGAATGAAAGCTATCACGAAAGAAAGAAACGAAGAAAGAAAGAAACTAAAGATAGAGTGAGAGAAGGTATGAAAGCTAGAATGAAAGACATCAAAAAAGAAAGGAAGAAAGATACCAAAGATAGAATGAGAGAAGGTATGAAAGATAAAATGAAAGATATCAAGAATGAAAGACAGAAAGAAATTAACAAACGATAGAATGAGAGAAGGTATGAAAGGAATAATGAAAGATATCAAGAAAGAAAGAAAGAAACTAAAATAGAATGAGAGAAGGTATGAAAGCTAGAATGAAATATATCAAGAAAAAAAGAAATAAACTAAAGATAGAATGAGAGAAGTTATGAAAGCTAGAATGAAAGACATAAAGAAAGAAAGAAACGAAAGATAGAATGAGAGATGGTATGAAAGCTAGAATGAAAGATATGAAGAAATAAATAAACAAAGAAAGAAACTAAAGATAGAATGAGAGAAGGTATGAAAGCTAGAATGAAAGACATCAAGGAAGAAAGAAAGAAAGAAATTAACTAAAGATAGAATGAGAGAAGGTTTGAAAGGTAGAATGAAAGATATCAAGAAAGAAAGAAAGAAACTAAAGATAGAATTAGAGAAGTTATGAAAGCTAGAATGAAAGATATCAAGAATAAAAGATATTAACTAAAGATAGAATGAGAGACGGTAAGAAAGCTAGAATGAAAGACATCAAGAAAGAAAGAAAGAAACTAGAGATAGAATGAGAGAACGTATGAAAGCTAGAATGAAAGCTATCAAGAAAGAAAGAAAGAAACAAACAAACTAAGGATAGAATGAGAGAAGGAATAAAAGCTAGAATGAAAGACATCAAGAAAGAAAGAAAAAGAGATAGAATGAGAGAAAGTATGAAATCTAGAATGAAAGATATCAAGAAAGAAACAAACAAAGAAAGAAAGAAACTAGAGATAGAATGAGAGAACGTATGAAAGCTAGAATGAAAGCTATCAAGAAAGAAAGAAAGAAACAAACAAACTAAGGATAGAATGAGAGAAGGTATGATAGCTAGAATGAGACATCAAGAAAGAAAGAAAGAAAGAAAGAAAGAAAGAAAGAAAGAAAGAAAGAAAGAAAGAAACTAAAGATAGAATGAGAGAAGGTATGAAAACTAGAATGAAAGACATCAAGAAAGAAAGAAAGAAACTAAAGATAGAATGAGAGAAGGTATGAAACCTAGAATGAAAGATATCAATAATGAAAGAAAGAAATTAACTAAAGATAGATTGAGAGAAGGTATGAAAGCTAGAATGAAAGATATCAAGAAAGAAAGAAATAAAGAAACAAACTAAAGATAGAATAAGAGAATGAATAAAAGCTAAAATGAAACACAACAAGAAAGAAAGAAACAAACTAAAGATAGAATGAGAGAAGGTATGAAAGCTAGAATGAAAGACATCAAGAATGAAGGAAATGAAGAATTTAACTAAAGATAGAATGAGAGAAGGTATGAAAGCTAGAATGAAAGCTATCAAGAAAGAAAGAAAGAAACAAATAAACAAACTAAAGATTGAATAGAGGTATGAAAGGAATAATGAAAGATATCCAGAAAGAAAGAAAGAAAGAAAGAAACTAAAATAGAATAAGAAAAGGTATGAAAGCTAGAATGAAAGACATCAAGAAAGAAAGGAAGAAAGATACCAAAGATAGAATGGGAGAAGGTATGAAAGCTAGAATGAAAGATATCAAGAATGAAAGAAAGAAAGAAATTAACAAACGATAGAATGAGCGAAGGTATGAAAGGAATAATGAAAGATATCAAGATAGAAAGAAAAAAAAACAAAGATAGAATGAGAGAAGGTATGAAAGCTAGAATGAAAGATATCAAGAAAGAAAGAAACAAAGAAAGAACGAAACTAAAGATAGAATGAGAGAAGGTATGAAAGCTAGAATGAAAGACATCAGGAAAGAAGGAAATAAATAAATAAACTAAAGATAGAATGAGAGAAGGTATGAAACCTAGAATGAAAGATATGAAGAAAGAAACAAACAAAGAAAGAAAGAAACTAAAGATAGAATGAGAGAAGGTATGAAAGCTAGAATGAAAGACATCAACAAAGAAATAATTAAAAATACTAAAGCTAGAATGAGAGAAGGTATGAAATCTAGATTGAAAGATATCAAGAATGAAAGAAAGAAAGAAAAATAACTAAAGATAGAATGAGAGAAGGTATGAAAGCTAGAATGAAAGACATCAAGGAGGAAAGAAAGAAAGAAATTAACTAAAGATAGAATGAGAGAAGGTATGAAAAGTAGAATGAAAGATATCAAGAAAGAAAGAAAGAAACTAAAGATAGAATGAGAGAAGTTATGAAAGCTAGAATGAAAGATATCAAGAATAAAAGATATTAACTAAAGATAGAATGAGAGATGGTAAGAAAGCTAGAATGAAAGACACCAAGAAAGAAAGAAAGAAACTAGAGACAGAATGAGAGAAGGTATGATAGCTAGAATGAAAGACATCAAGGAAGAAAGAAAGAAAGAAATTAACTAAAGATAGAATGAGAGAAGTTATGAATGCTAGAATGAAAGATATCAAGAATAAAAGATATTAACTAAAGATAGAATGAGAGATGGTAAGAAAGCTAGAATGAAAGACATCAAGAAAGAAAGAAAGAAACTAGAGATAGAATGAGAGAAGGTATGAAAGCTAGAATGAAAGATATCCAGAATAAAAGAAATTATCTAAAGATAGAATGAGAGATGGTAAGAAAGCTAGATTGAAAGACATCAAGAAAGAGAGAAAGAAACTAGAGATAGAATGAGAGAAGGTATGAAAGCTAGAATGAAAGCTATCAAGAAAGAAAGAAAGAAACAAACAAACTAAGGATAGAATAGAGAGAAGGAATAAAAGCTAGAATGAAAGACATCAAGAAAGAAAGAAAAAATAGAGATAGAATGAGAGAAAGTATGAAACCTAGAATGAAAGATATCAATAATGAAAGAAAGAAATTAACTAAAGATAGATTGAGAGAAGGTATGAAAGCTAGAATGAAAGCTATCAAGAAAGAAAGAAATAAAGAAACAAACTAAAGATAGAATAAGAGAATGAATAAAAGCTAAAATGAAACACATCAAGAAAGAAAGAAACAAACTAAAGATAGAATGAGAGAAGGTATGAAAGCTAGAATGAAAGACATCAAGAATGAAGGAAATGAAGAATTTAACTAAAGATAGAATGAGAGAAGGTATGAAAGCTAGAATGAAAGCTATCAAGAAAGAAAGAAATAAAGAAACAAACTAAAGATAGAATAAGAGAATGAATAAAAGCTAAAATGAAACACATCAAGAAAGAAAGAAACAAACTAAAGATAGAATGAGAGAAGGTATGAAAGCTAGAATGAAAGACATCAAGAATGAAGGAAATGAAGAATTTAACTAAAGATAGAATGAGAGAAGGTATGAAAGCTAGAATGAAAGCTATCAAGAAAGAAAGAAAGAAACAAATAAACAAACTAAAGATTGAATAGAGGTATGAAAGGAATAATGAAAGATATCCAGAAAGAAAGAAAGAAAGAAAGAAACTAAAATAGAATAAGAAAAGGTATGAAAGCTAGAATGAAAGACATCAAGAAAGAAAGGAAGAAAGATACCAAAGATAGAATGGGAGAAGGTATGAAAGCTAGAATGAAAGATATCAAGAATGAAAGAAAGAAAGAAATTAACAAACGATAGAATGAGCGAAGGTATGAAAGGAATAATGAAAGATATCAAGATAGAAAGAAAAAAAAACAAAGATAGAATGAGAGAAGGTATGAAAGCTAGAATGAAAGATATCAAGAAAGAAAGAAACAAAGAAAGAACGAAACTAAAGATAGAATGAGAGAAGGTATGAAAGCTAGAATGAAAGACATCAGGAAAGAAGGAAATAAATAAATAAACTAAAGATAGAATGAGAGAAGGTATGAAACCTAGAATGAAAGATATGAAGAAAGAAACAAACAAAGAAAGAAAGAAACTAAAGATAGAATGAGAGAAGGTATGAAAGCTAGAATGAAAGACATCAACAAAGAAATATTTAAAAATACTAAAGCTAGAATGAGAGAAGGTATGAAATCTAGATTGAAAGATATCAAGAATGAAAGAAAGAAAGAAAAATAACTAAAGATAGAATGAGAGAAGGTATGAAAGCTAGAATGAAAGACATCAAGGAAGAAAGAAAGAAAGAAATTAACTAAAGATAGAATGAGAGAAGGTATGAAAAGTAGAATGAAAGATATCAAGAAAGAAAGAAAGAAACTAAAGATAGAATGAGAGAAGTTATGAAAGCTAGAATGAAAGATATCAAGAATAAAAGATATTAACTAAAGATAGAATGAGAGATGGTAAGAAAGCTAGAATGAAAGACATCAAGAAAGAAAGAAAGAAACTAGAGACAGAATGAGAGAAGGTATGATAGCTAGAATGAAAGACATCAAGGAAGAAAGAAAGAAAGAAATTAACTAAAGATAGAATGAGAGAAGTTATGAATGCTAGAATGAAAGATATCAAGAATAAAAGATATTAACTAAAGATAGAATGAGAGATGGTAAGAAAGCTAGAATGAAAGACATCAAGAAAGAAAGAAAGAAACTAGAGATAGAATGAGAGAAGGTATGAAAGCTAGAATGAAAGCTATCAAGAAAGAAAGAAAGAAACAAACAAACTAAGGATAGAATAGAGAGAAGGAATAAAAGCTAGAATGAAAGACATCAAGAAAGAAAGAAAAAATAGAGATAGAATGAGAGAAAGTATGAAAGCTAGAATGAAAGATATCAAGAAAGAAACAAACAAAGAAAGAAAGAAACTAAAGATAGAATGAGAGAAGGTACGAAAGCTAGAATGAAAGACATCAAGAGAGAAAGAATGAAAGAAATAAACTAAAGATAGAATGAGAGAAGGTATGAAAACTAGAATGAAAGACATCAAGAAAGAAAGAAAGAAACTAAAGATAGAATGAGAGAAGGTATGAGAGCTAGAATGAAAGATATCAAGAAGAGAAAGAAATTAACTAAAGATAGAATGAGAGAAGGTATGATTGCTAGAATAAAAGACATCAAGAAAGAAAGAAAAAAACTAGAGATAGAATGAAAGAAGGTATGAAAGCTAGAATGAAAGATATCAAGAAAGAAAGAAAGAAACAAACAAAGAAAATAAAGATAGAATGAGGGAAGGTATGAAAGCTAGAATGACAGACATCAAGAATGAAAGAAGGAAACTATAGATAGATTGAGAGAAGGTATGAAAGCTAGAATGAAAGATATCAAGAAAGAAAGAAACAAAGAAAGAACGAAAATAAAGATAGAATGAGGGAAGGTATGAAAGCTAGAATGACAGACATCAAGAATGAAAGAAGGAAACTATAGATAGATTGAGAGAAGGTATGAAAGCTAGAATGAAAGATATCAAGAAAGAAAGAAACAAAGAAAGAACGAAAATAAAGATAGAATGAGGGAAGGTATGAAAGAAAGAATGAAAGACATCAAGAAAGAAAGAAAGAAAGATACTAAAGATAGAATGAGAGAAGGTATGAAAGCTAGAATGAAAGATTTGAAGAAAGAAACAAACAAAGAAAGAAACTGAAGATAGAATGAGAGAAGGTATGAAAGCTAGAATGAAGGACATCAACAAAGAAAAAAATAAAAATACAAAAGCTAGAATGAGAGAAGGAATGAAATCTAGATTGAAAGATATCAAGAATGAAAGAAAGAAAGAAAAATAACTAAAGATAGAATGAGAGAAGGTATGAAAGCTAGAATGAAAGACACCAAGAAAGAAAGAAAGAAGCTATAGATAGAATGAGAGAAGGTATGAAAGCTAGAATGAAAGATATCAAGAAAGAAAGAAACAAAGAAAGAAACTAAAGATAGAATAAGAGAAGGTATGAAAGCTAGAATGAAAGTCATCAAGAAAGAAAGAAAGAAAGAAATAAACTAAAGATAGAATGAGAGAAGGTATGAAAGCTAGAATGAAAGACATCAAGAAAGAAAGAAACTAAAGATAGAATGAGAGAAGGTATGAAAGCTAGAATGAAAGATTTGAAGAAAGAAACAAACAAAGAAAGAAACTGAAGATAGAATGAGAGAAGGTATGAAAGCTAGAATGAAGGACATCAACAAAGAAAAAAATAAAAATTCAAAAGCTAGAATGAGAGAAGGTATGAAATCTAGATTGAAAGATATCAAGAATGAAAGAAAGAAAGAAAAATAACTAAAGATAGAATGAGAGAAGGTATGAAAGCTAGAATGAAAGACATCAAGAAAGAAAGAAAGAAACTTCAGATTGATTGAGAGAAGGTATGAAAGCTAGTATTATATATATCAAGAAAGAAAGAAACAAAGAATGAAGGAAACTAAAGATAGAATGAGAGAAGGTATGAGAGCTAGACTGAAAGATTTCAAGAAAAGAAAGAAATTAACTAATGATAGAATGAGAGAAGGTATGATTGCTAGAATGAAAGACATCAAGAAAGAAATAAAGAAACTAGAGATAGAACGAGAGAAGGTATGAAAGCTAGAAATAAAGATATCAAGAAACAAAGAAAGAAAGAAAGAAACTAAAGATAGAATGAGAGAATAAATAAAAGCTAGAATGAAACACATCAAGAAAGAAAGAAAGAAAATAAAGATAGAAAGAGAGATGGTATGAAAGCTAGAATGAAAGACATCAAGAATGAAGGAAATAAAGAATTTAACTAAAGATAGAATGAGAGAAGGTATGAAAGCTAGAATGAAAGCTATCAAGAAAGAAAGAAAGAAACAAATAAACAAACTAAAGAATGAAAAGAGGTATGAAAGGAATAATGAAAGATATGAAGAAAGAAAGAAAGAAAGAAAGAAACTAAAATAGAATAAGAAAAGGTATGAAAGCTACAATGAAAGACATCAAGAAAGAAAGAAAAAAAATAAAGATAGAATGAGAGAAAGTATGAAAGCTAGAATGAAAGATATCATGAAAGAAAGAAAGAAACAAATAAACAAACTAAAGATTGAATAGAGGTATGAAAGGAATAATGAAAGATATGAAGAAAGAAAGAAAGAAAGAAACTAAAAAAGAATAAGAAAAGGTATGAAAGCTAGAATGAAAGATATCACGAAAGAAAGAAACAAAGAAAGAAACTAAAGATAGAATGAGAGAAGGCATGAAAGCTAGAGTGAAAGACATCAAGAATGAAAGAAATAAAGAATTTAACTAAAGTTAGAATGAGAGAAGGTATGAAAGCTAGAATGAAAGCTATCAAGAAAGAAAGAAAGAAACAAATAAACAAACTAAAGAGTGAATAGAGGTATGAAAGGAATAACGAAAGATATCAAGAAAGAAAGAAAGAAAGAAACTAAAATAGAATGAGAGAATGTATGAAAGCTAGAATGAAAGCTATCACGAAAGAAAGAAACGAAGTAAGAAAGAAACTAAAGATAGAGTGAGAGAAGGTATGAAAGCTAGAATGAAAGACATCAAAAAAGAAAGGAAGAAAGATACCAAAGATAGAATGAGAGAAGGTATGAAAGATAAAATGAAAGATATCAAGAATGAAAGACAGAAAGAAATTAACAAACGATAGAATGAGAGAAGGTATGAAAGGAATAATGAAAGATATCATGAAAGAAAGAAAGAAACTAAAATAGAATGAGAGAAGGTATGAAAGCTAGAATGAAATATATCAAGAAAAAAAGAAATAAACTAAAGATAGAATGAGAGAAGTTATGAAAGCTAGAATGAAAGACATAAAGAAAGAAAGAAACGAAAGATAGAATGAGAGATGGTATGAAAGCTAGAATGAAAGATATGAAGAAAGAAATAAACAAAGAAAGAAACTAAAGATAGAATGAGAGAAGGTATGAAAGCTCGAATGAAAGACATCAAGGAAGAAAGAAAGAAAGAAATTAACTAAAGATAGAATGAGAGAAGGTTTGAAAGGTAGAATGAAAGATATCAAGAAAGAAAGAAAGAAACTAAAGATAGAATTAGAGAAGTTATGAAAGCTAGAATGAAAGATATCAAGAATAAAAGATATTAACTAAAGATAGAATGAGAGACGGTAAGAAAGCTAGAATGAAAGACATCAAGAAAGAAAGAAAGAAACTAGAGATAGAATGAGAGAAGGTATGAAAGCTAGAATGAAAGCTATCAAGAAAGAAAGAAAGAAAGAAACAAACTAAGGATAGAATGAGAGAAGGAATAAAAGCTAGAAAGAAAGACATCAAGAAAGAAAGAAAAAAATAGAGATAGAATGAGAGAAAGTATGAAATCTAGAATGAAAGATATCAAGAAAGAAAGAAACAAAGAAAGAAAGAAACTAAAGATAGAATGAGAGAAGGTATGATAGCTAGAATGAAAGACATCAAGAAAGAAAGAAAGAAAGAAAGAAAGAAAGAAAGAAAGAAACTAAAGATAGAATGAGAGAAGCTATGAAAACTAGAATGAAAGACATCAAGAAAGAAAGAAAGAAACTAAAGATAGAATGAGAGAAGGTATGAAAGCTAGAATGAAAGATTTGAAGAAAGAAACAAACAAAGAAAGAAACCAGAGATAGAATGAGAGAAGGTATGAAAGCTAGAATGAAGGACATCAACAAAGAAAGAAATAAAAATGCTAAAGCTAGAATGAGAGAAGGTATGAAATCTAGATTGAAAGATATCAAGAATGAGAGAAAGAAAGAAAAATAACTAAAGATAGAATGAGAGAAGGTATGAAAGCTAGAATGAAAGACATCAAGAAAGAAAGAAAGAAACTTCAGATTGAATGAGAGAAGGTATGAAAGCTAGTATTATATATATCAAGAAAGAAAGAAACAAAGAATGAAGGAAACTAAAGATAGAATGAGAGAAGGTATGAGAGCTAGAATGAAAGATATCAAGAAAAGAAAGAAATTAACTAATGATAGAATGAGAGAAGGTATGATTGCTAGAATGAAAGACATCAAGAAAGAAAGAAAGAAGCTAGAGATAGAATGAGAGAAGGTATGAAAGCTAGAAATAAAGATATCAAGAAACAAAGAAAGAAAGAAACTAAAGATAGAATGAGAGAAGGTATGAAACCTAGAATGAAAGATATCAATAATGAAAGAAAGAAATTAACTAAAGATAGATTGAGAGAAGGTATGAAAGCTAGAATGAAAGCTATCAAGAAAGAAAGAAAGAAAGAAAGAAACTAAAGATAGAATAAGAGAAGGTATGAAACCTAGAATGAAAGATATCAATAATGAAAGAAAGAAATTAACTAAAGATAGATTGAGAGATGGTATGAAAGCTAGAATGAAAGACATAAAGAATGAAGGAAATAAAGAATTTTACTAAAGATAGAATGAGAGAAGGTGTGAAAGCTTTAATGAAAGCTATCAAGAAAGAAAGAAAGAAACAAATAAACAAACTAAAGATTGAATAGATGTATGAAAGGAATAATGAAAGATATGAAGAAAGAAAGAAAGAAAGAAAGAAACTAAAATAGAATAAGAAAAGGTATGAAAGCTACAATGAAAGACATCAAGAAAGAAAGAAAAAAAATAAAGATAGAATGAGAGAAAGTATGAAAGCTAGAATGAAAGATATCACGAAAGAGAGAAAGAAACAAATAAACAGACTAAAGATTGAATAGAGGTATGAAAGGAATAATGAAAGATATGAAGAAAGAAAGAAAGAAAGAAACTAAAAAAGAATAAGAAAAGGTATGAAAGCTAGAATGAAAGATATCACGAAAGAAAGAAACAAAGAAAGAAACTAAAGATAGAATGAGAGAAGGTATGAAAGCTAGAATGAAAGCTATCAAGAAAGAAAGAAAGAAACAAATAAACAAACTAAAGATTGAATAGAGGTATGAAAGGAATAATGAAAGATATCAAGAAAGAAAGAAAGAAAGAAACTAAAATAGAATGAGAGAATGTATGAAAGCTAGAATGAAAGCTATCACGAAAGAAAGAAACGAAGAAAGAAAGAAACTAAAGATAGAATGAGAGAAGGTATGAAAGCTAGAATGAAAGACATCAAGAAAGAAAGGAAGAAAGATACCAAAGATAGAATGAGAGAAGGTATGAAAGATAAAATGAAAGATATCAAGAATGAAAGACAGAAAGAAATTAACAAACGATAGAATGAGAGAAGGTATGAAAGGAATAATGAAAGATATCAAGAAAGAAAGAAAGAAACTAAAATAGAATGAGAGAAGGTATGAAAGCTAGAATGAAATATATCAAGAAAAAAAGAAATAAACTAAAGATAGAATGAGAGAAGTTATGAAAGCTAGAATGAAAGACATAAAGAAAGAAAGAAACGAAAGATAGAATGAGAGATGGTATGGAAGCTAAAATGAAAGATATGAAGAAAGAAATAAACAAAGAAAGAAAGAAACTAAAGATAGAATGAGAGAAGGTATGAAAGCTAGAATGAAAGACATCAAGGAAGAAAGAAAGAAAGAAATTAACTAAAGATAGAATGAGAGAAGGTTTGAAAAGTAGAATGAAAGATATCAAGAAAGAAAGAAAGAAACTAAAGATAGAATGAGAGAAGTTATGAAAGCTAGAATGAAAGATATCAAGAATAAAAGATATTAACTAAAGATAGAATGAGAGATGGTAAGAAAGCTAGAATGAAAGACATCAAGAAAGAAAGAAAGAAACTAGAGATAGAATGAGAGAAGGTATGAAAGCTAGAATGAAAGCTATCAAGAAAGAAAGAAAGAAAGAAACAAACTAAGGATAGAATGAGAGAAGGAATAAAAGCTAGAAAGAAAGACATCAAGAAAGAAAGAAAAAAATAGAGATAGAATGAGAGAAAGTATGAAATCTAGAATGAAAGATATCAAGAAAGAAAGAAACAAAGAAAGAAAGAAACTAAAGATAGAATGAGAGAAGGTATGATAGCTAGAATGAAAGACATCAAGAAAGAAAGAAAGAAAGAAAGAAAGAAAGAAAGAAAGAAACTAAAGATAGAATGAGAGAAGCTATGAAAACTAGAATGAAAGACATCAAGAAAGAAAGAAAGAAACTAAAGATAGAATGAGAGAAGGTATGAAACCTAGAATGAAAGATATCAATAATGAAAGAAAGAAATTAACTAAAGATAGATTGAGAGAAGGTATGAAAGCGAGAATGAAAGACATCAAGAATGAAGGAAATGAAGAATTTAACTAAAGATAGAATGAGAGAAGGTATGAAAGCTAGAATGAAAGCTATCAAGAAAGAAAGAAAGAAACAAATAAACAAACTAAAGATTGAATAGAGGTATGAAAGGAATAATGAAAGATATCCAGAAAGAAAGAAAGAAAGAAAGAAACTAAAATAGAATAAGAAAAGGTATGAAAGCTAGAATGAAAGACATCAAGAAAGAAAGGAAGAAAGATACCAAAGATAGAATGGGAGAAGGTATGAAAGCTAGAATGAAAGATATCAAGAATGAAAGAAAGAAAGAAATTAATAAACGATAGAATGAGCGAAGGTATGAAAGGAATAATGAAAGATATCAAGAGAGAAAGAAAAAAAAAACAAAGACAGAATGAGAGAAGGTATGAAACCTAGAATGAAAGATATGAAGAAAGAAACAAACAAAGAAAGAAAGAAAGTAAAGATAGAATGAGAGAAGGTATGAAAGCTAGAATGAAAGACATCAACAAAGAAATAAATAAAAATACTAAATCTAGAATGAGAGAAGGTATGAAATCTAGATTGAAAGATATCAAGAATGAAAGAAAGAAAGTCACCACAGATAGAATGAGAGAAGATATGAAAGCTAGAATGAAAGCTATCAAGAAAGAAAGAAATAAACTAAAATAGATTGAGAGAATATATGAAGGCTAGAATGAAAGATATCAAGAAAGAAAGGAAGAAAGATACCAAAGACAATGAGAGAAGGTATGAAAGCTAAAATGAAAGATATCAAGAATGAAAGAAAGAAAGAAATTAACAAACGATAGAATGAGAGAAGGTATGAAAGGAATAATGAAAGATATCAAGAGAGAAAGAAAGAAAGAAACTAAAATAGAATGAGAGAAGGTATGAAAGGTAGAATGAAAGATATCAAGAATGAAAGTAAGAAAGAAATTAACAAAATATAGAATGAGAGAAGGTATGAAAGCTAGAATGAAAGACATCAAGAAAGAAAGATAGAAACTAAAGATAGAGCGAGAGAAGTTATGAAAGCTAGAATTAAAGAAATCGGGAAAAAAAGAAATTAACTGAAGATATATTGAGAGAAGGTATGAAAGCTACAATGAAAGCTATCAAGAAAGAAAGGAAGAAAGAAATAAATAAACTAAAGATAGAATGAGAGAAGGTATGAAAGCTAGAATTATAGATATCAAGAAAGAAAGAAACAAAGAATGAAAGAAACTAAAGATAAAATGAGAGAAGGTATGAAATCTAGAATGAAAGACATCAAGAAAGAAAGAAACAAACTAAAATAGATTGAGAGAATGTATGAAAGCTAGAATGAAAGACATCAAGGAAGAAAGGAAGAAAGTTACCAAAGATAGAATGAGAGAAGGTATGAAACCTAAAATGAAATATATCAAGAATGAAAGAAAGAAAGAAATTAACAAACGATATAATGAGAGAAGGTATGAAAGGAATAATGAAAGATAACAAGAAAGAAAGAAAAAAGAAAGAAAGAAACTAAAGATAGAATGAGAGAAGGTATGAAAGCTAGAATGAAAGAAATCAAGAAAGAAGGAAAGAAAGAAACTAAAGATAGAATGAGAGAAGGTATGAAAGCTAGAATGAAAGACATCAAGAAAGAAAGAAAGAAACTTCAGATTGAATGAGAGAAGGTATGAAAGCTAGTATTATAGATATCAAGAAAGAAAGAAACAATGAAAGAAACTAAAGATAGAATGAGAGAAGGTATGAAAGCTAGAATGAAAGACATCAAGAAAGAAATGAAGAAAGTCACCACAGATAGAATGAGAGAAGATATGAAAGCTAGAATGAAAGCTATCAAGAAAGAAAGAAATAAACTAAAATAGATTGAGAGAATATATGAAGGCTAGAATGAAAGATATCAAGAAAGAAAGGAAGAAAGATACCAAAGACAATGAGAGAAGGTATGAAAGCTAAAATGAAAGATATCAAGAATGAAAGAAAGAAAGAAATTAACAAACGATAGAATGAGAGAAGGTATGAAAGAAATAATGAGATATCAAGAAAGAAAGAAAGAAACTAAAATAGAATGAGAGAAGGTATGAAAGCTAGAATGAAATATATCAAGAAAGAAAGAAATAAACTAAAGATAGAATGAGAGAAGGTATGAAAGCTAGAATTATAGATATCAAGAAAGAAAGAAAAAAAGAATGAAAGAAACTAAAGATAGAATGAGAGAAGATATGAAAGCTAGAATGAAAGACATCAAGAAAGAAAGAAAGAAACTAAAATAGATTGAGAGAATGTATGAAAGCTAGAATGAAAGACATCAAGAAAGAAAGGAAGAAAGATACCAAAGATAGAATGAGAGAAGGAATGAAAGCTAAAATGAAAGATATCAAGAATGAAAGAAAGAAATTAACAAACGATATAATGAGAGAAGGTATGAAAGGAATAATGAAAGATATCAAGAAAGAAAGAAAAAAAGAGAGAAAGAAACTAAATATAGAATTAGAGAAGGTATGAAAGCTAGAATGAAAGAAATCAAGAAAGAAAGAAAGAAAGACAGAAACTAAAGATAGAATGAGAGAAGGTATGAAAGCTAGAATGAAAGACATCAAGAAAGAAAGAAACTAAAGATAGAATGAGAGAAGGTATGAAAGCTAGAATGAAAGATATGAAGAAAGAAATAAACAAAGAAAGAAAGATACTAAAGATAGAATGAGAGAAGGTAAGAAAAGTAGAATGAAAGATATCAGGAAAGAAATAAAGAAAGTAAAGATAGAATGAGAGAAGTTATGAAAGTTAGAATGAAAGTTATAAAGAAAGAATGAAATAAACAAACTAAAGATAGAATGAGAAGGAATAAAAGCTAGAATGAAAGACATGAAGAAAGAAAGAAAAAATAAAGATAGAATGAGAGAAAGTATGAAAGCTAGAATGAAAGTCATCAAGAATGAAAGAAAGAAACAAATAAATAAACTAAAGATTGAATAGAGGTATGAAAGGAATAATGAAAGATATCAAGAAAGAAAGAAAGAAAGAAAGAAACTAAAATAGAATGAGAGAATGTATGAAAGCTAGAAGGAAAGACTTCAAGAAAGAAAGAAAGAATCTAAGGAGAATGAGAGAAGGTATGAAAGGAAGAATGAAAGATATCACGAAAGAAAGAAAGAATCTAAAATAGAATAAGAAAAGGTATGAAAGCTAGAATGAAAGACATCAAGAAAGAAAGAAAGATACCAAAGATAGAATGGGAGAAGGTATGAAAGCTAGAATGAAAGATATCAAGAATGAAAGAAAGAAAGAAATTAACTAACGATAGAATGAGAGAAGGTATGAAAGGAATAATGAAAGATATCAAGAGAGAAAGAAAGAAAGAAACTAAAATAGAATGAGAGAAGGTATGAAAGGTAGAATGAAAGATATCAAGAATGAAAGTAAGAAAGAAATTAACAAAATATAGAATGAGAGAAGGTATGAAAGCTAGAATGAAAGACATCAAGAAAGAAAGATAGAAACTAAAGATAGAGCGAGAGAAGTTATGAAAGCTAGAATTAAAGAAATCGGGAAAAAAAGAAATTAACTGAAGATATATTGAGAGAAGGTATGAAAGCTACAATGAAAGCTATCAAGAAAGAAAGGAAGAAAGAAATAAATAAACTAAAGATAGAATGAGAGAAGGTATGAAAGCTAGAATTATAGATATCAAGAAAGAAAGAAACAAAGAATGAAAGAAACTAAAGATAAAATGAGAGAAGGTATGAAATCTAGAATGAAAGACATCAAGAAAGAAAGAAACAAACTAAAATAGATTGAGAGAATGTATGAAAGCTAGAATGAAAGACATCAAGGAAGAAAGGAAGAAAGTTACCAAAGATAGAATGAGAGAAGGTATGAAACCTAAAATGAAATATATCAAGAATGAAAGAAAGAAAGAAATTAACAAACGATATAATGAGAGAAGGTATGAAAGGAATAATGAAAGATAACAAGAAAGAAAGAAAAAAGAAAGAAAGAAACTAAAGATAGAATGAGAGAAGGTATGAAAGCTAGAATGAAAGAAATCAAGAAAGAAGGAAAGAAAGAAACTAAAGATAGAATGAGAGAAGGTATGAAAGCTAGAATGAAAGACATCAAGAAAGAAAGAAACTAAAGATAGTATGAGAGAAGGTATAAAAGCTAGAATGAAAGATATGAAGAAAGAAATAAACAAAGAAAGAAAGAAACTAAAGATAGAATGAGAGAAGGTATGAAAGCTAGAATGAAAGACATCAAAGAAGAAAGAAAGAAAGAAATTAACTAAAGATAGAATGAGAGAAGGTATGAAAAGAAGAATGAAAGCTATCAAGAAAGAAAGAGAGAAACTAAAGATAGAATGAGAGAAGTTATGAAAGCTAGAATGAAAGTTATAAAGAAAGAATGAAATAAACAAACTAAAGATAGAATGAGAAGGAATAAAAGCTAGAATGAAAGACATAAAGAAAGAAAGAAAAAAATAAAGATAGAATGAGAGAAAGTATGAAAGCTAGAATGAAGGATATCACGAAAGAAACAGAGAAAGAAAGAAACTAAAGATAGAATGAGAGAAGGTATGAAAGCTAGAATGAAAGCTATCAAGAAAGAAAGAAAGAAACAAATAAACAAACTAAAGATTGAATAGAGGTATGAAAAGAATAATGAAAGATATCAAGAAAGAAAGAAAGAAACTAAAATAGAATGAGAGAATGTATGAAAGCTAGAATGAAAGACTTCAAGAAAGTAAGAAAGAATCTAAGGAGAATGAGAGAAGGTATGAAAGGAAGAATGAAAGATATCAAGAAAGAAAGAAAGAAACTAAAATAGAATAAGAAAAGTTATGAAAGCAAGAATGAAAGATATCAAGAATGAAAGAAAGAAAGAAATTAACTTACGATAGAATGAGAGAAGGTATGAAAGGAATAATGAAAGATATCAAGAAAGAAAGAAAGAAAGAAACTAAAATAGAATGAGAGAAGGTATGAAAGGTAGAATGAAAGATATCAAGAATGAAAGTAAGAAAGAAATTAACAAAATATAGAATGAGAGAAGGTATGAAAGCTAGAATGAAAGACATCAAGAAAGAAAGATAGAAACTAAAGATAGAGCGAGAGAAGTTATGAAAGCTAGAATTAAAGAAATCGGGAAAAAAAGAAATTAAATGAAGATATATTGAGAGAAGGTATGAAAGCTACAATGAAAGCTATCAAGAAAGGAAGGAAGAAAGAAAGAAATAAACTAAAGATAGAATGAGAGAAGGTATGAAAGCTAGAATGAAAGACATCAAGAAAGAAAGAAACAAACTAAAATAGATTGAGAGAATGTATGAAAGCTAGAATGAAAGACATCAAGAAAGAAAGGAAGAAAGATACCAAAGATAGAATGAGAGAAGGTATGAAAGCTAAAATGAAAGATATCAAGAATGAAAGAAAGAAAGAAATTAACAAACGATATAATGAGAGAAGTTATGAAAGGAATAATGAAAGATATCAAGAAAGAAAGAAAAAAAGAAAGAAAGAAACTAAAGATAGAATGAGAGAAGGTATGAAAGCTAGAATGAAAGAAATCAAGAAAGAAAGAAAGAAAGAAACTAAAGATAGAATGAGAGAAGGTATGAAAGCTAGAATGAAAGACATCAAGAAAGAAAGAAACTAAAGATAGTATGAGAGAAGGTATAAAAGCTACAATGAAAGATATGAAGAAAGAAATAAACAAAGAAAGAAAGAAACTAAAGATAGAATGAGAGAAAGTATGAAAGCTAGAATTAAAGACATCAAAGAAGAAAGAAAGAAAGAAATTAACTAAAGATAGAATGAGAGAAGGTATGAAAGCTGGAATGAAAGTTATAAAGAAAGAATGAAATAAACAAACTAAAGATAGAATGAGAAGGAATAAAAGCTAGAATGAAAGACATGAAGAAAGAAAGAAAAAAATAAAGATAGAATGAGAGAAAGTATGAAAGCTAGAATGAAAGATATCACGAAAGAAAGAAACAAAGAAAGAAAGAAACTAAAGATAGAATGAGAGAAGGTATGAAAGCTAGAATGAAAGACATCAAGAATGAAAGAAATAAAGAATTTAACTAAAGATAGAATGAGAGAAGGTATGAAAGCTAGAATGAAAGCTATCAAGAAAGAAAGAAAGAAACAAATAAACAAACTAAAGATTGAATAGAGATATGAAAGGAATAATGAAAGATATCAAGAAAGAAAGAAAGAAAGAAAGAAAGAAAGAAACAAAAATAGAATGAGACAATGTATGAAAGCTAGAATGAAAGACTTCAAGAAAGAAAGAAAGAATCTAAAGAGAATGAGAGAAGGTATGAAAGGAAGAATGAAAGATATCAAGAATGAAAGAAAGAAACTAAAATAGAATAAGAAAAGGTATGAAAGCTAGAATGAAAGACATCAAGAAAGAAAGGAAGAAAGATACCAAAGATAGAATGGGAGAAGGTATGAAAGCTAGAATGAAAGATATCAAGAATGAAAGAAAGAAAGAAATTAACTAATGATAGAATGAGAGAAGGTATGAAAGGAATAATGAAAGATATCAAGAAAGAAAGAAAGAAAGAAACTAAAATAGAATGAGAGAAGGTATGAAAGGTAGAATGAAAGATATCAAGAATGAAAGTAAGAAAGAAATTATCAAAATATAGAATGAGAGAAGGTATGAAGGCTAGAATGAAAGACATCAAGAAAGAAAGATAGAAACTAAAGATAGAGCGAGAGAAGTTATGAAAGCTAGAATTAAAGAAATCGAAAAAAAACGAAATTAACTGAAGATGTATTGAGAGAAGGTATGAAAGCTACAATGAAAGCTATCAAGAAAGAAAGGAAGAAAGAAATAAACAAACTAAAGATAGAATGAGAGAAGGTATAAAAGCTAGATTGAAAGACATCAAGAAAGAAAGAAATAAACTAAAGATAGAATGAGTATGAAAGCTAGAATAAAAGACATCAAGATAAAAAGAAAGAAAGAAACTAAAGATAGAATGAGAGAAGGTATGAAAGCTAGAATGAAAGACATCAAGAAAGAAAAAAACAAACTAAAGATAGAATGAGAGAAGGTATGAAACCTAGATTGAAAGTTATCAAGAATGAAAGAAAGAAAGAAATTAACTAAAGATAGAATGAGAGAAGGTATGAAAGCTAGAATGAACGACATCAACAAAGAAATAAATAAAAATACTAAAGCTAGAATGAGAGAAGGTATGAAATCTAGATTGAAAGACATCAAGAAAGAAAGAAAGAAACTTCAGATTGAATGAGAGAAATTATGAAAGCTACAATGAAAGACATCAAGAAAGAAAGGAAGTAAGATACCAAAGATAGAATGAGAGAAGGTATGAAAGCTAGAATGTAAGCTATCAAGAAAGAAAGAAGGAAACAAATAAACAAACTAAAGATAGAATAGAGAAGGTATGAAAGGAATAATGAAAGATATCAAGAAAGAAAGAAAGAAACTAAAATAGATTGAGAGAATGTAAGAAAGCTAGAATGAAAGACATCAAGAAAGAAAGGAAGAAAGATACCAAAGATAGAATGAGAGATGGTATGAAAACTAAAATGAAAGATATCAAGAATGAAAGAAAGAAAGAAATAAACAAATGATAGAATGAGAGAAGGTATGAAAGGAATAATGAAAGATATCAAGAAAGAAAGAAAGAAAGAAACTAAAATAGAATGAGAGAAGGTATGAAAGCTAGAATGAAATATATCAAGAAAGAAAGAAATAAACTAAAGATAGAATGAGAGAAGGTATGAAAGTTAGAATGAAAGACATCAAGAAAGAAAGAAACTAAAGATAGAATGAGACAAGGTATGAAAGCTAGAGTGAAAGATATCAAGAAAGAAACAAACAAAGAAAGAAAGAAACTAAAGATAGAATGAGAGAAGGTATGAAAGCTAGAATGAAAGACATCAACAAAAAAGAAATAAAGATACTAAACCTAGAATGGGGGAAGGTATGAAAACTGTAATGAAAGACATCAAGAAAGAAAGAAAGAATGATAAAAAAGCTAGAATGAGATAAGGTGTGAAAGCTGTAATGAAAGACATCAAGAAAGAAAGAAAGAACGATACTAAAGCTAGAATGAGAGAAGGTATGAAAGCTAGAATTAAAGATATCAAGAAACAAAGAAACATGGAAAGGAAGAAACAAAAAATAGAATGAGAGAAGGTATGAAAGCTAGAATGAAAGATATCAAGAAAGAAAGAAGCAAACAAAGAATGAAAATAAAGATAGAATGAGGGAAGGTATGAAAGCTAGAATGAAAGACATCAAGAAAGAAAGAAATAAAGATACTAAAGATAGAATGAGAGAACGTATGAAAGCTAGAATGAAAGATATCAAGAATGAAAGAAAGAAAGAAATTAACTAAAGATAGAATGAGAGAAGGTATGAAAGCTAGAATGAAAGACATCAAGAAAGAAAGAAAGAATCTAAAGAGAATGAGAGAAGGTATGAAAGGAAGAATGAAAGACATCAAGAAAGAAAGAAAGAAAGAAACTAAAATAGAATAAGAAAAGGTATGAAAGCTAGAATGAAAGACATCAAGAAAGAAAGGAAGAAAGATACCAAAGATAGAATGGGAGAAGGTATGAAAGCTAGAATGAAACACATCAAGAAAGAAAGAAAGAAAGAAACTAAAGATAGAATGAGAGAATGTATGAAAGCTAGAATGAAAGACATCAACAAATAAAAATAAAAATACTAAAGCTAGAATGAGAAAAGGTATGAAATCTAGATTGAAAGATATCAAGAATGAAAGAAAGAAAGAAAAATAACTAAAGATAGAATGAGAGAAGGTATGAAAGCTAGAATGAAAGACATCAAGAAAGAAAGAAAGAAACTTCAGATTGAATGAGAGAAGGTATGAAAGCTAGTATTATTATATATCAAGAAAGAAAGAAACAAAGAATGAAAGAAACTAAAGATAGAATGAGAGAAGGTATGAAAGCTAGAATGAAAGACATCAAGAAAGAAAGGAAGAAAGTTACCACAGATATAATGAGAGAAGATATGAAAGCTAGAATGAAAGCTATCAAGAAAGAAAGAAATAAACTAAAATAGATTGAGAGAATATATGAAAGCTAGAATGAAAGACATCAAGAAAGAAAGGAAGAAAGATACCAAAGATAGAATGAGAGAAGGTATGAAAGCTAAAATGAAAGATATCAAGAATGAAAGAAAGAAAGAAATTAGCAAACGATAGAATGAGAGAAGGTATGAAAGAAATAATGAAAGATATCAAGAAAGAAAGAAAGAAACTAAAACAGAATGAGAGAAGGTATGAAAGCTAGAATAAAATATATCAAGAAAGAAAGAAATAAACTAAAGATAGAATGAGAGAAGGTATGAAAGCTAGAATTATAGATATCAAGAAAGAAAGAAACAAAGAATGAAAGAAACTAAAGATAGAATGAGAGAAGGTATGAAAGCTAGATTGAAAGACATCAAGAAAGAAAGAAAGAAACTAAAATAGATTGAGAGAATGTATGAAAGCTAGAATGAAAGACATCAAGAAAGAAAGGAAGAAAGATACCAAAGATAGAATGAGAGAAGGTATGAAAGCTAGAATGAAAGAAATCAAGAAAGAAAGAAATTAACAAACGATAGAATGAGAGAAGGTATGAAAGCTAGAATGAAAGACATCAAGAAAGAAAGAAAGAAACTAAAATAGATTGAGAGAATGTATGAAAGCTAGAATGAAAGACATCAAGAAAGAAAGGAAGAAAGATACCAAAGATAGAATGAGAGAAGGTATGAAAGCTAGAATGAAAGAAATCAAGAAAGAAAGAAAGAAAGAAAGAAACTAAAGATAGAATGAGAGAAGGTATGAAAGCTAGAATGAAAGACATCAAGAAAGAAAGAAACTAAAGATAGAATGAGAGAAGGTAT
Source organism: Intellagama lesueurii (assembly GCA_037013535.1). Classification (NCBI taxonomy): domain Eukaryota; kingdom Metazoa; phylum Chordata; class Lepidosauria; order Squamata; family Agamidae; genus Intellagama; species Intellagama lesueurii. Next base: position 9,817,728 of record JBAJHW010000013.1, read on the forward strand.
GAAAGCTAGAATAAAAGATATGAAGAAAGAAATAAACAAAGAAAGAAAGAAACTAAAGATAGAATGAGAGAAGGTATGAAAGCTAGAATGAAAGACTTCAAAGAAGAAAGAAAGAAAGAAATTAACTAAAGATAGAATGAGAGAAGGTATGAAAAGTAGAATGAAAGATATCAAGAAAGAAAGAAAGAAACTAAAAATAGAATGAGAGAAGTTATGAAAGCTAGAATGAAAGTAATCAAGAATGAAAGAAATAAACAAACTAAAGATAGAATGAGAAGGAATAAAAGCTAGAATGAAAGACATGATGAAAGAAAGAAAAAAATAAAGATAGAATGAGAGAAAGTATGAAAGCTAGAATGAAAGATATCACGAAAGAAAGAAACAAAGAAAGGAAGAAACTAAAGATAGAATGAGAGAAGGTATGAAAGCTAGAATGAAAGACATCAAGAATGAAAGAAATAAAGAATTTAACTAAAGATAGAATTAGAGAAGGTATGAAAGCCAGAATGAAAGCTATCAAGAAAGAAAGAAAGAAACAAATAAACAAACTAAAGATTGAATAGAGGTATGAAAGGAATAATGAAAGATATCAAGAAAGAAAGAAAGAAACTAAAATAGAATGAGAGAATGTATGAAAGCTAGAATGAAAGACTTCAAGAAAGAAAGAAAGAATCTAAAGAGAATGAGAGAAGGTATGAAAGGAAGAATGAAAGATATCAAGAAAGAATGAAAGAAAAAACGAAACTAAAATAGAATAAGAAAAGGTATGAAAGCTAGAATAAAAGACATCAAGAAAGAAAGGAAGAGAGATACCAAAGATAGAATGGTTGAAGGTATGAAAGCTAGAATGAAAGACATCAACAAAGAAAGATATAAAGATACTAAACCTAGAATGAGAAAAGGTATGAAAGCTGTAATGAAAGACATCAAGAAAGAAAGAAAGAACGATACTAAAGCTAGAATGAGAGAAGGTATGAAAGCGAGAATGAAAGACATCAAGAAAGAGAGAAAGAAACTATAGATAGAATGAGAGAAGGTATGAATGCTAGAATTAAAGATATCAAGAAACAAAGAAACATGGAAAGGAAGAAACTAAAAATAGAATGAGGGAAGGTATGAAAGCTAGAATGAAAGATATCAAGAAAGAAAGAAACAAACAAAGAAAGAAAATAAAGAAAGAATGAGGGAAGGTATGAAAGCTAGAATGACAGACATCAAGAATGAAAGAAAGAAACTATAGCTAGAATGAGAGAAGGTTTGAAAGCTAGAATGAAAGATATCAAGAAAGAAAGAAACAATGAAAGAAAGAAAATAAAGATAGAATGAGGGAAGGTATGAAAGCTAGAATGAAAGACATCAACAAAGAAAGAAATAAAAATACTAAAGCTAGAATGAGAGAAGGTATGAAATCTAGATTGAAAGATATCAAGAATTAAAGAAAGAAAGAAAAATAACGAAATATAGAATGAGAGAAGGTATGAAAGCTAGAATGAAAGACATCAAGAAAGAAAGAAAGAAACTTCAGATTGAATGAGAGAAGGTATGAAAGCTAGTATTCTAGATATCAAGAAAGAAAGAAACAAAGAATGAAAGAAACTAAAGATAGAATGAGAGAAGGTATGAAATCTAGAATGAAAGACATCAAGAAAGAAAGGAAGAAAGTTACCACAGATAGAATGAGAGAAGATATGAAAGCTAGAATGAAAGCTATCAAGAAAGAAAGAAATAAACTAAAATAGATTGAGATAATATATGAAAGCTAGAATGAAAGACATCAAGAAAGAAAGGAAGAAAGATACCAAAGATAGAATGAGAGAAGGTATGAAAGCTAGAATGAAAGAAATCAATAAAGAAAGAAAGAAAGAAAGAAACTAAAGATAGAATAAGAGAAGGTATGAAAGCTAGAATGAAAGACATGAAGAAAGAAAGAAACTAAAGATAGAATGAGAGAAGGTATGAAAGCTAGAATGAAAGACATCAAAGAAGAAAGAAAGAAAGAAATTAACTAAAGATAGAATGAGAGAAGGTATGAAAAGAAGAATGGAAGATATCAAGAAAGAAAGAAAGAAACTAAAGATAGAATGAGAGAAGTTATGAAAGCAAGAATGAAAGTTATCAAGAAAGAAAGAAATAAACAAACTAAGATAGAATGAGAAGGAATAAAAGCTAGAAGGAAAGACATGAAGAAAGAAAGAAAAAAAAAAGATAGAATGAGAGAAAGTATGAAAGCTAGAATGAAAGATATCACGAAAGAAAGAAACAAAGAAAGGAAGAAACTAAAGATAGAATGAGAGAAGGTATGAAAGCTAGAATGAAAGCTATCAAGAAAGAAAGAAAGAAACAAATAAACAAACTAAAGATTGAATAGAGGTATGAAAGGAATAATGAAAGATATCAAGAAAGAAAGAAAGAAACTAAAATAGAATGAGAGAATATATGAAAGCTAGAATGAAAGACTTCAAGAAAGAAAGAAAGAATCTAAAGAGAATGAGAGAGGGTATGAAAGGAAGAATGAAAGATATCAAGAAAGAAAGAAAGAAAAAAAGAAACTAAAATAGAATAAGAAAAGGTATGAAAGCTAGAATGAAAGACATCAAGAAAGAAAGGAAGAAAGATACCAAAGATAGAATGGGAGAAGGTATGAAAGCAAGAATGAAAGACATCAACAAAGAAAGAAATAAAGATACTAAACCTAGAATGAGAGAAGGTATGAAAGCTGTAATGAAAGACATCAAGAAAGAAAGAAAGAACGATACTAAAGCTAGAATGAGTGAAGGTATGAAAGCTAGAATGAAAGACATCAAGAAAGAAAGAAAGAAACTATCGATAGAATGAGAGAAGGTATGAAAGCTAGAATTAAAGATATCAAGAAACAAAGAAACATGGAAAGGAAGTAACTAAAAATAGAATGAGAGAACGTATGAAAGCTAGAATGAAAGATATCAAGAAAGAAAGAAACAAACAAAGAAAGAAAATAAAGATAGAATGAGGGAAGGTATGAAAGCTAGAATGCCAGACATCAAGAATGAAAGAAAGAAACTATAGATAGAATGAGAGAAGGTATGAAAGCTAGAATGAAAGATATCAAGAAAGAAAGAAACAAAGAAAGAAAGAAAATAAAGATAGAATGAGGGAAGGTATGAAAGCTAGAATGAAAGACATCAAGAAAGAAAGAAATAAAGATACTAAAGATAGAATGAGAGAAGGTATGAAAGCTAGAATGAAAGAAATCAAGAAAGAAAGAAAGAAAGAAAGAAAGAAACTAAAGATAGAATGAGAGAAGGTATGAAAGCTAGAATGAAAGACATCAAGAAAGAAAGGAACTAAAGATAGAATGAGAGAAGGTATGAAAGATATGAAGAAAGAAATAAACAAAGAAAGAAAGAAACTAAAGATAGAATGAGAGAAGGTATGAAAGCTAGAATGAAAGACATCAAAGAAGAAAGAAAGAAAGAAATTAACTAAAGATAGAATGAGAGAAGGTATGAAAAGTAGAATGAAAGATATCAAGAAAGAAAGAAAGAAAGAAACTAAAGATAGAATGAGAGAAGTTATGAAAGCTAGAATGAAAGTTTTCAAGAAAGAAAAAAATAAACAAACTAAAGATAAAATGAGAAGTAATAAAAGCTAGAATGATAGACATGAAGAAAGAAAGAAAAAAATAAAGATAGAATGATTGAAAGTATGAAAACTAGAATGAAAGATATCACGAAAGAAAGAAACAAAGAAAGGAAGAAACTAAAGATAGAATGAGAGAAGGTATGAAAGCTAGAATGAAAGACATCAAGAATGAAAGAAATAAAGAATTTAACTAAAGATAGAATGAGAGAAGGTATGAAAGCCAGAATGAAAGCTATCAAGAAAGAAAGAAAGAAACAAATAAACAAACTAAAGATTGAATAGAGGTATGAAAGGAATAATGAAAGATATCAAGAAAGAAAGAAAGAAACTAAAATAGAATGAGAGAATGTATGAAAGCTAGAATGAAAGACTTCAAGAAAGAAAGAAAGAGTCTAAAGAGAATGAGAGAAGGTATGAAAGGAAGATTGAAAGATATCAAGAAAGAAAGAAAGAAAGAAAGAAACTAAAATAGAATAAGAAAAGGTATGAAAGCTAGAATAAAAGACATCAAGAAAGAAAGGAAGAAAGATACCAAAGATAGAATGGGAGAAGGTATGAAAGCTAGAATGAAAGACATCAACAAAGAAAGATATAAAGATACTAAACCTTGAATGAGAGAAGGTATGAAAGCTGTAATGAAAGACATCAAGAAAGAAAGAAAGAACGATACTAAAGCTAGAATGAGAGAAGGTATGAAAGCTAGAATGAAAGACATCAAGAAAGAGAGAAAGAAACTATAGATAGAATGAGAGAAGTTATGAAAGCTAGAATTAAAGATATCAAGAAACAAAGAAACATGGAAAGGAAGAAACTATAAATAGAATGAGGGAAGGTATGAAAGCTAGAATGAAAGATATCAAGAAAGAAAGAAACAAACAAAGAAAGAAATAAAGATAGAATGAGGGAATGTATGAAAGCTAGAATGACAGACATCAAGAATGAAAGAAAGAAACTATAGCTAGAATGAGAGAAGGTATGAAAGCTAGAATGAAAGATATCAAGAAAGAAAGAAACAAAGAAAGAAAGAAAATAAAGATAGAATGAGGGAAGGTATGAAAGCTAGAATGAAAGACATCAAGAAAGAAAGAAAGAAAGAAAGAAAGAAAGAAAGAAAGAAAGAAAGAAACTAAAGATAGAATGAGAGAAGGTATGAAAGCTAGAATGAAAGACATCAAGAAAGAAAGGAACTAAAGATAGAATGAGAGAAGGTATGAAAGATATGAAGAAAGAAATAAACAAAGAAAGAAAGAAACTAAAGATAGAATGGGAGAAGGTATGAAAGCTAGAATGAAAGACATCAAAGAAGAAAGAAAGAAAGAAATTAACTAAAGATAGAATGAGAGAAGGTATGAAAAGTAGAATGAAAGATATCAAGAAAGAAAGAAAGAAAGAAACTAAAGATAGAATGAGAGAAGTTATGAAAGCTAGAATGAAAGTTATCAAGAAAGAAAAAAATAAACAAACTAAAGATAGAATGGGAAGTAATAAAAGCTAGAATGATAGACATGAAGAAAGAAAGAAAAAAATAAAGATAGAATGATTGAAAGTATGAAAGCTAGAATGAAAGATATCACGAAAGAAAGAAACAAAGAAAGGAAGAAACTAAAGATAGAATGAGAGAAGGTATGAAAGCTAGAATGAAAGACATCAAGAATGAAAGAAATAAAGAATTTAACTAAAGATAGAATGAGAGAAGGTATGAAAGCCAAAATGAAAGCTATCAAGAAAGAAAGAAAGAAACAAATAAACAAACTAAAGATTGAATAGAGGTATGAAAGGAATAATGAAAGATATCAAGAAAGAAAGAAAGAAACTAAAATAGAATGAGAGAATGTATGAAAGCTAGAATGAAAGACTTTAAGAAAGAAAGAAAGAATCTAAAGAGAATGAGAGAAGGTATGAAAGGAAGATTGAAAGATATCAAGAAAGAAAGAAAGAAAGAAAGAAACTAAAATAGCATAAGAAAAGGTAAGAAAGCTAGAATGAAAGACATCAAGAAAGAAAGAAAGAAAGAAAGAAATAAACTAAAGATAGAATGAGAGAAGGTATCAAAGCTAGAATGAAAGTCATCAAGAAAGGAAGAAACTAAAGATAGAATGAGAGAAGGTATGAAAGCTAGAATGAGAGATTTGAAGAAAGAAACAAACAAACAAAGAAAGAAACTAAAGATAGAATGAGAGAAGGTATGAAAGCTAGAATGAAAGACATCAACAAAGAAAGATATAAAGATACTAAACCTTGAATGAGAGAAGGTATGAAAGCTGTAATGAAAGACATCAAGAAAGAAAGAAAGACCGATACTATAGCTAGAATGAGAGAAGGTATGAAAGCTAGAATGAAAGACATCAAGAAAGAGAGAAATAAACTATAGATAGAATGAGAGAAGTTATGAAAGCTAGAATTAAAGATATCAAGAAACAAAGAAACATGGAAAGGAAGAAACTATAAATAGAATGAGGGAAGGTATGAAAGCTAGAATGAAAGATATCAAGAAAGGAAGAAACTAAAGATAGAATGAGAGAAGGTATGAAAGCAAGAATGAGAGATTTGAAGAAAGAAACAAACAAACAAAGAAAGAAACTAAAGATAGAATGAGAGAAGGTATGAAAGCTAGAATGAAAGACATCAACAAAGAAAGATATAAAGATACTAAACCTTGAATGAGAGAAGGTATGAAAGCAGTAATGAAAGACATCAAGAAAGAAAGAAAGAACGATACTAAAGCTAGAATGAGAGAAGGTATGAAAGCTAGAATGAAAGACATCAAGAAAGAGAGAAATAAACTATAGATAGAATGAGAGAAGTTATGAAAGCTAGAATTAAAGATATCAAGAAACAAAGAAACATGGAAAGGAAGAAACTATAAATAGAATGAGGGAAGGTATGAAAGCTAGAATGAAAGATATCAAGAAAGAAAGAAACAAACAAAGAAAGAAATAAAGATAGAATGAGGGAATGTATGAAAGCTAGAATGACAGACATCAAGAATGAAAGAAAGAAACTATAGCTAGAATGAGAGAAGGTTTGAAAGCTAGAATGAAAGATATCAAGAAAGAAAGAAATAAAGAAAGAAAGAAAATAAAGATAGAATGAGGGAAGGTATGAAAACTAGAATGAAAGATATCAAGAAAGAAAGAAACAAAGAACGAAAGAAACTAAAGATAGAATGTGAGAAGGTATGAAAGCTAGAATGAAAGACATCAAGAAAGAAAGAAAGAAATAAATAAACTAAAGATAGAATGAGAGAAGGTATGAAAGCTAGAATGAAAGACATCAAGAAAGAAGGAAACTAAAGATAGAATGAGAGAAGGTATGAAAGCTAGAATGAAAGATATCAAGAAAGAAAGAAACAAAGAACGAAAGAAACTAAAGATAGAATGTGAGAAGGTATGAAAGCTAGAATGAAAGACATCAAGAAAGAAAGAAAGAAATAAATAAACTAAAGATAGAATGAGAGAAGGTATGAAAGCTAGAATGAAAGACATCAAGAAAGAAGGAAACTAAAGATAGAATGAGAGAAGGTATGAAAGCTAGAATGAGAGATTTGAAGAAAGAAACAAACAAAGAAAGAAAGAAACTAAAGATAGAATGAGAGAAGGTATGAAAGCTAGAATGAAAGCTATCAAGAAAGAAAGAAAGAAACAAATAAACAAACTAAAGATTGAATAGAGGTATGAAAGGAATAATGAAAGATATCAAGAAAGAAAGAAAGAAACTAAAATAGAATGAGAGAATATATGAAAGCTAGAATGAAAGACTTCAAGAAAGAAAGAAAGAATCTAAAGAGAATGAGAGAGGGTATGAAAGGAAGAATGAAAGATATCAAGAAAGAAAGAAAGAAAAAAAGAAACTAAAATAGAATAAGAAAAGGTATGAAAGCTAGAATGAAAGACATCAAGAAAGAAAGGAAGAAAGATACCAAAGATAGAATGGGAGAAGGTATGAAAGCAAGAATGAAAGACATCAACAAAGAAAGAAATAAAGATACTAAACCTAGAATGAGAGAAGGTATGAAAGCTGTAATGAAAGACATCAAGAAAGAAAGAAAGAACGATACTAAAGCTAGAATGAGTGAAGGTATGAAAGCTAGAATGAAAGACATCAAGAAAGAAAGAAAGAAACTATCGATAGAATGAGAGAAGGTATGAAAGCTAGAATTAAAGATATCAAGAAACAAAGAAACATGGAAAGGAAGTAACTAAAAATAGAATGAGAGAACGTATGAAAGCTAGAATGAAAGATATCAAGAAAGAAAGAAACAAACAAAGAAAGAAAATAAAGATAGAATGAGGGAAGGTATGAAAGCTAGAATGCCAGACATCAAGAATGAAAGAAAGAAACTATAGATAGAATGAGAGAAGGTATGAAAGCTAGAATGAAAGATATCAAGAAAGAAAGAAACAAAGAAAGAAAGAAAATAAAGATAGAATGAGGGAAGGTATGAAAGCTAGAATGAAAGACATCAAGAAAGAAAGAAATAAAGATACTAAAGATAGAATGAGAGAAGGTATGAAAGCTAGAATGAAAGAAATCAAGAAAGAAAGAAAGAAAGAAAGAAAGAAACTAAAGATAGAATGAGAGAAGGTATGAAAGCTAGAATGAAAGACATCAAGAAAGAAAGGAACTAAAGATAGAATGAGAGAAGGTATGAAAGATATGAAGAAAGAAATAAACAAAGAAAGAAAGAAACTAAAGATAGAATGAGAGAAGGTATGAAAGCTAGAATGAAAGACATCAAAGAAGAAAGAAAGAAAGAAATTAACTAAAGATAGAATGAGAGAAGGTATGAAAAGTAGAATGAAAGATATCAAGAAAGAAAGAAAGAAAGAAACTAAAGATAGAATGAGAGAAGTTATGAAAGCTAGAATGAAAGTTTTCAAGAAAGAAAAAATAAACAAACTAAAGATAAAATGAGAAGTAATAAAAGCTAGAATGATAGACATGAAGAAAGAAAGAAAAAAATAAAGATAGAATGATTGAAAGTATGAAAACTAGAATGAAAGATATCACGAAAGAAAGAAACAAAGAAAGGAAGAAACTAAAGATAGAATGAGAGAAGGTATGAAAGCTAGAATGAAAGACATCAAGAATGAAAGAAATAAAGAATTTAACTAAAGATAGAATGAGAGAAGGTATGAAAGCCAGAATGAAAGCTATCAAGAAAGAAAGAAAGAAACAAATAAACAAACTAAAGATTGAATAGAGGTATGAAAGGAATAATGAAAGATATCAAGAAAGAAAGAAAGAAACTAAAATAGAATGAGAGAATGTATGAAAGCTAGAATGAAAGACTTCAAGAAAGAAAGAAAGAGTCTAAAGAGAATGAGAGAAGGTATGAAAGGAAGATTGAAAGATATCAAGAAAGAAAGAAAGAAAGAAAGAAACTAAAATAGAATAAGAAAAGGTATGAAAGCTAGAATAAAAGACATCAAGAAAGAAAGGAAGAAAGATACCAAAGATAGAATGGGAGAAGGTATGAAAGCTAGAATGAAAGACATCAACAAAGAAAGATATAAAGATACTAAACCTTGAATGAGAGAAGGTATGAAAGCTGTAATGAAAGACATCAAGAAAGAAAGAAAGAACGATACTAAAGCTAGAATGAGAGAAGGTATGAAAGCTAGAATGAAAGACATCAAGAAAGAGAGAAAGAAACTATAGATAGAATGAGAGAAGTTATGAAAGCTAGAATTAAAGATATCAAGAAACAAAGAAACATGGAAAGGAAGAAACTATAAATAGAATGAGGGAAGGTATGAAAGCTAGAATGAAAGATATCAAGAAAGAAAGAAACAAACAAAGAAAGAAATAAAGATAGAATGAGGGAATGTATGAAAGCTAGAATGACAGACATCAAGAATGAAAGAAAGAAACTATAGCTAGAATGAGAGAAGGTATGAAAGCTAGAATGAAAGATATCAAGAAAGAAAGAAACAAAGAAAGAAAGAAAATAAAGATAGAATGAGGGAAGGTATGAAAGCTAGAATGAAAGACATCAAGAAAGAAAGAAAGAAAGAAAGAAAGAAAGAAAGAAAGAAAGAAACTAAAGATAGAATGAGAGAAGGTATGAAAGCTAGAATGAAAGACATCAAGAAAGAAAGGAACTAAAGATAGAATGAGAGAAGGTATGAAAGATATGAAGAAAGAAATAAACAAAGAAAGAAAGAAACTAAAGATAGAATGGGAGAAGGTATGAAAGCTAGAATGAAAGACATCAAAGAAGAAAGAAAGAAAGAAATTAACTAAAGATAGAATGAGAGAAGGTATGAAAAGTAGAATGAAAGATATCAAGAAAGAAAGAAAGAAAGAAACTAAAGATAGAATGAGAGAAGTTATGAAAGCTAGAATGAAAGTTATCAAGAAAGAAAAAAATAAACAAACTAAAGATAGAATGGGAAGTAATAAAAGCTAGAATGATAGACATGAAGAAAGAAAGAAAAAAATAAAGATAGAATGATTGAAAGTATGAAAGCTAGAATGAAAGATATCACGAAAGAAAGAAACAAAGAAAGGAAGAAACTAAAGATAGAATGAGAGAAGGTATGAAAGCTAGAATGAAAGACATCAAGAATGAAAGAAATAAAGAATTTAACTAAAGATAGAATGAGAGAAGGTATGAAAGCCAAAATGAAAGCTATCAAGAAAGAAAGAAAGAAACAAATAAACAAACTAAAGATTGAATAGAGGTATGAAAGGAATAATGAAAGATATCAAGAAAGAAAGAAAGAAACTAAAATAGAATGAGAGAATGTATGAAAGCTAGAATGAAAGACTTTAAGAAAGAAAGAAAGAAACTAAAGAGAATGAGAGAAGGTATGAAAGGAAGATTGAAAGATATCAAGAAAGAAAGAAAGAAAGAAAGAAACTAAAATAGCATAAGAAAAGGTAAGAAAGCTAGAATGAAAGACATCAAGAAAGAAAGAAAGAAAGAAAGAAATAAACTAAAGATAGAATGAGAGAAGGTATCAAAGCTAGAATGAAAGTCATCAAGAAAGGAAGAAACTAAAGATAGAATGAGAGAAGGTATGAAAGCTAGAATGAGAGATTTGAAGAAAGAAACAAACAAACAAAGAAAGAAACTAAAGATAGAATGAGAGAAGGTATGAAAGCTAGAATGAAAGACATCAACAAAGAAAGATATAAAGATACTAAACCTTGAATGAGAGAAGGTATGAAAGCTGTAATGAAAGACATCAAGAAAGAAAGAAAGACCGATACTATAGCTAGAATGAGAGAAGGTATGAAAGCTAGAATGAAAGACATCAAGAAAGAGAGAAATAAACTATAGATAGAATGAGAGAAGTTATGAAAGCTAGAATTAAAGATATCAAGAAACAAAGAAACATGGAAAGGAAGAAACTATAAATAGAATGAGGGAAGGTATGAAAGCTAGAATGAAAGATATCAAGAAAGGAAGAAACTAAAGATAGAATGAGAGAAGGTATGAAAGCAAGAATGAGAGATTTGAAGAAAGAAACAAACAAACAAAGAAAGAAACTAAAGATAGAATGAGAGAAGGTATGAAAGCTAGAATGAAAGACATCAACAAAGAAAGATATAAAGATACTAAACCTTGAATGAGAGAAGGTATGAAAGCAGTAATGAAAGACATCAAGAAAGAAAGAAAGAACGATACTAAAGCTAGAATGAGAGAAGGTATGAAAGCTAGAATGAAAGACATCAAGAAAGAGAGAAATAAACTATAGATAGAATGAGAGAAGTTATGAAAGCTAGAATTAAAGATATCAAGAAACAAAGAAACATGGAAAGGAAGAAACTATAAATAGAATGAGGGAAGGTATGAAAGCTAGAATGAAAGATATCAAGAAAGAAAGAAACAAACAAAGAAAGAAATAAAGATAGAATGAGGGAATGTATGAAAGCTAGAATGACAGACATCAAGAATGAAAGAAAGAAACTATAGCTAGAATGAGAGAAGGTTTGAAAGCTAGAATGAAAGATATCAAGAAAGAAAGAAATAAAGAAAGAAAGAAAATAAAGATAGAATGAGGGAAGGTATGAAAACTAGAATGAAAGATATCAAGAAAGAAAGAAACAAAGAACGAAAGAAACTAAAGATAGAATGTGAGAAGGTATGAAAGCTAGAATGAAAGACATCAAGAAAGAAAGAAAGAAATAAATAAACTAAAGATAGAATGAGAGAAGGTATGAAAGCTAGAATGAAAGACATCAAGAAAGAAGGAAACTAAAGATAGAATGAGAGAAGGTATGAAAGCTAGAATGAAAGATATCAAGAAAGAAAGAAACAAAGAACGAAAGAAACTAAAGATAGAATGTGAGAAGGTATGAAAGCTAGAATGAAAGACATCAAGAAAGAAAGAAAGAAATAAATAAACTAAAGATAGAATGAGAGAAGGTATGAAAGCTAGAATGAAAGACATCAAGAAAGAAGGAAACTAAAGATAGAATGAGAGAAGGTATGAAAGCTAGAATGAGAGATTTGAAGAAAGAAACAAACAAAGAAAGAAAGAAACTAAAGATAGAATGAGAGAAGGTATGAAAGCTAGAATGAAAGCTATCAAGAAAGAAAGAAAGAAACAAATAAACAAACTAAAGATTGAATAGAGGTATGAAAGGAATAATGAAAGATATCAAGAAAGAAAGAAAGAAACTAAAATAGAATGAGAGAATATATGAAAGCTAGAATGAAAGACTTCAAGAAAGAAAGAAAGAATCTAAAGAGAATGAGAGAGGGTATGAAAGGAAGAATGAAAGATATCAAGAAAGAAAGAAAGAAAAAAAGAAACTAAAATAGAATAAGAAAAGGTATGAAAGCTAGAATGAAAGACATCAAGAAAGAAAGGAAGAAAGATACCAAAGATAGAATGGGAGAAGGTATGAAAGCAAGAATGAAAGACATCAACAAAGAAAGAAATAAAGATACTAAACCTAGAATGAGAGAAGGTATGAAAGCTGTAATGAAAGACATCAAGAAAGAAAGAAAGAACGATACTAAAGCTAGAATGAGTGAAGGTATGAAAGCTAGAATGAAAGACATCAAGAAAGAAAGAAAGAAACTATCGATAGAATGAGAGAAGGTATGAAAGCTAGAATTAAAGATATCAAGAAACAAAGAAACATGGAAAGGAAGTAACTAAAAATAGAATGAGAGAACGTATGAAAGCTAGAATGAAAGATATCAAGAAAGAAAGAAACAAACAAAGAAAGAAAATAAAGATAGAATGAGGGAAGGTATGAAAGCTAGAATGCCAGACATCAAGAATGAAAGAAAGAAACTATAGATAGAATGAGAGAAGGTATGAAAGCTAGAATGAAAGATATCAAGAAAGAAAGAAACAAAGAAAGAAAGAAAATAAAGATAGAATGAGGGAAGGTATGAAAGCTAGAATGAAAGACATCAAGAAAGAAAGAAATAAAGATACTAAAGATAGAATGAGAGAAGGTATGAAAGCTAGAATGAAAGAAATCAAGAAAGAAAGAAAGAAAGAAAGAAAGAAACTAAAGATAGAATGAGAGAAGGTATGAAAGCTAGAATGAAAGACATCAAGAAAGAAAGGAACTAAAGATAGAATGAGAGAAGGTATGAAAGATATGAAGAAAGAAATAAACAAAGAAAGAAAGAAACTAAAGATAGAATGAGAGAAGGTATGAAAGCTAGAATGAAAGACATCAAAGAAGAAAGAAAGAAAGAAATTAACTAAAGATAGAATGAGAGAAGGTATGAAAAGTAGAATGAAAGATATCAAGAAAGAAAGAAAGAAAGAAACTAAAGATAGAATGAGAGAAGTTATGAAAGCTAGAATGAAAGTTTTCAAGAAAGAAAAAATAAACAAACTAAAGATAAAATGAGAAGTAATAAAAGCTAGAATGATAGACATGAAGAAAGAAAGAAAAAAATAAAGATAGAATGATTGAAAGTATGAAAACTAGAATGAAAGATATCACGAAAGAAAGAAACAAAGAAAGGAAGAAACTAAAGATAGAATGAGAGAAGGTATGAAAGCTAGAATGAAAGACATCAAGAATGAAAGAAATAAAGAATTTAACTAAAGATAGAATGAGAGAAGGTATGAAAGCCAGAATGAAAGCTATCAAGAAAGAAAGAAAGAAACAAATAAACAAACTAAAGATTGAATAGAGGTATGAAAGGAATAATGAAAGATATCAAGAAAGAAAGAAAGAAACTAAAATAGAATGAGAGAATGTATGAAAGCTAGAATGAAAGACTTCAAGAAAGAAAGAAAGAGTCTAAAGAGAATGAGAGAAGGTATGAAAGGAAGATTGAAAGATATCAAGAAAGAAAGAAAGAAAGAAAGAAACTAAAATAGAATAAGAAAAGGTATGAAAGCTAGAATAAAAGACATCAAGAAAGAAAGGAAGAAAGATACCAAAGATAGAATGGGAGAAGGTATGAAAGCTAGAATGAAAGACATCAACAAAGAAAGATATAAAGATACTAAACCTTGAATGAGAGAAGGTATGAAAGCTGTAATGAAAGACATCAAGAAAGAAAGAAAGAACGATACTAAAGCTAGAATGAGAGAAGGTATGAAAGCTAGAATGAAAGACATCAAGAAAGAGAGAAAGAAACTATAGATAGAATGAGAGAAGTTATGAAAGCTAGAATTAAAGATATCAAGAAACAAAGAAACATGGAAAGGAAGAAACTATAAATAGAATGAGGGAAGGTATGAAAGCTAGAATGAAAGATATCAAGAAAGAAAGAAACAAACAAAGAAAGAAATAAAGATAGAATGAGGGAATGTATGAAAGCTAGAATGACAGACATCAAGAATGAAAGAAAGAAACTATAGCTAGAATGAGAGAAGGTATGAAAGCTAGAATGAAAGATATCAAGAAAGAAAGAAACAAAGAAAGAAAGAAAATAAAGATAGAATGAGGGAAGGTATGAAAGCTAGAATGAAAGACATCAAGAAAGAAAGAAAGAAAGAAAGAAAGAAAGAAAGAAAGAAAGAAACTAAAGATAGAATGAGAGAAGGTATGAAAGCTAGAATGAAAGACATCAAGAAAGAAAGGAACTAAAGATAGAATGAGAGAAGGTATGAAAGATATGAAGAAAGAAATAAACAAAGAAAGAAAGAAACTAAAGATAGAATGGGAGAAGGTATGAAAGCTAGAATGAAAGACATCAAAGAAGAAAGAAAGAAAGAAATTAACTAAAGATAGAATGAGAGAAGGTATGAAAAGTAGAATGAAAGATATCAAGAAAGAAAGAAAGAAAGAAACTAAAGATAGAATGAGAGAAGTTATGAAAGCTAGAATGAAAGTTATCAAGAAAGAAAAAAATAAACAAACTAAAGATAGAATGGGAAGTAATAAAAGCTAGAATGATAGACATGAAGAAAGAAAGAAAAAAATAAAGATAGAATGATTGAAAGTATGAAAGCTAGAATGAAAGATATCACGAAAGAAAGAAACAAAGAAAGGAAGAAACTAAAGATAGAATGAGAGAAGGTATGAAAGCTAGAATGAAAGACATCAAGAATGAAAGAAATAAAGAATTTAACTAAAGATAGAATGAGAGAAGGTATGAAAGCCAAAATGAAAGCTATCAAGAAAGAAAGAAAGAAACAAATAAACAAACTAAAGATTGAATAGAGGTATGAAAGGAATAATGAAAGATATCAAGAAAGAAAGAAAGAAACTAAAATAGAATGAGAGAATGTATGAAAGCTAGAATGAAAGACTTTAAGAAAGAAAGAAAGAAACTAAAGAGAATGAGAGAAGGTATGAAAGGAAGATTGAAAGATATCAAGAAAGAAAGAAAGAAAGAAAGAAACTAAAATAGCATAAGAAAAGGTAAGAAAGCTAGAATGAAAGACATCAAGAAAGAAAGAAAGAACGAAAGAAATAAACTAAAGATAGAATGAGAGAAGGTATGAAAGCTAGAATGAAAGTCATCAAGAAAGGAAGAAACTAAAGATAGAATGAGAGAAGGTATGAAAGCTAGAATGAGAGATTTGAAGAAAGAAACAAACAAACAAAGAAAGAAACTAAAGATAGAATGAGAGAAGGTATGAAAGCTAGAATGAAAGACATCAACAAAGAAAGATATAAAGATACTAAACCTTGAATGAGAGAAGGTATGAAAGCTGTAATGAAAGACATCAAGAAAGAAAGAAAGACCGATACTATAGCTAGAATGAGAGAAGGTATGAAAGCTAGAATGAAAGACATCAAGAAAGAGAGAAATAAACTATAGATAGAATGAGAGAAGTTATGAAAGCTAGAATTAAAGATATCAAGAAACAAAGAAACATGGAAAGGAAGAAACTATAAATAGAATGAGGGAAGGTATGAAAGCTAGAATGAAAGATATCAAGAAAGGAAGAAACTAAAGATAGAATGAGAGAAGGTATGAAAGCAAGAATGAGAGATTTGAAGAAAGAAACAAACAAACAAAGAAAGAAACTAAAGATAGAATGAGAGAAGGTATGAAAGCTAGAATGAAAGACATCAACAAAGAAAGATATAAAGATACTAAACCTTGAATGAGAGAAGGTATGAAAGCAGTAATGAAAGACATCAAGAAAGAAAGAAAGAACGATACTAAAGCTAGAATGAGAGAAGGTATGAAAGCTAGAATGAAAGACATCAAGAAAGAGAGAAATAAACTATAGATAGAATGAGAGAAGTTATGAAAGCTAGAATTAAAGATATCAAGAAACAAAGAAACATGGAAAGGAAGAAACTATAAATAGAATGAGGGAAGGTATGAAAGCTAGAATGAAAGATATCAAGAAAGAAAGAAACAAACAAAGAAAGAAATAAAGATAGAATGAGGGAATGTATGAAAGCTAGAATGACAGACATCAAGAATGAAAGAAAGAAACTATAGCTAGAATGAGAGAAGGTTTGAAAGCTAGAATGAAAGATATCAAGAAAGAAAGAAATAAAGAAAGAAAGAAAATAAAGATAGAATGAGGGAAGGTATGAAAACTAGAATGAAAGACATCAAGAAAGAAAGAAAGAAAAATATAAACTAAAGATAGAATGAGAGAAGGTATGAAAGCTAGAATGAAAGATATCAAGAAAGAAAGAAACAAAGAACGAAAGAAACTAAAGATAGAATGTGAGAAGGTATGAAAGCTAGAATGAAAGACATCAAGAAAGAAAGAAAGAAATAAATAAACTAAAGATAGAATGAGAGAAGGTATGAAAGCTAGAATGAAAGACATCAAGAAAGAAGGAAACTAAAGATAGAATGAGAGAAGGTATGAAAGCTAGAATGAGAGATTTGAAGAAAGAAACAAACAAAGAAAGAAAGAAACTAAAGATAGAATGAGAGAAGGTATGAAAGCTAGAATGAAAGACATCAACAAAGAAAGAAATAAAAATACTAAAGCTAGAATGAGAGAAGGTATGAAATCTAGATTGAAAGATATCAAGAATTAAAGAAAGAAAGAAAAATAACGAAATATAGAATGAGAGAAGGTATGAAAGCTAGAATGAAAGACATCAAGAAAGAAAGAAACTTCAGATTGAATGAGAGAAGGTATGAAAGCTAGTATTATAGATATCAAGAAAGAAAGAAACAAAGAATGAAAGAAACTAAAGAGAGAATGAGAGAAGTTATGAAATCTAGAATGAAAGACATCAAGAAAGAAAGGAAGAAAGTTACCACAGATAGAATGAGAGAAGATATGAAAGCAAGAATGAAAGCTATCAAGAAAGAAAGAAATAAACTAAAATAGATTGAGAGAATATATGAAAGCTAGAATGAAAGACATCAAGAAAGAAAGGAAGAAAGATACCAAAGATAGAATGAGAGAAGTTATGAAAGCTAAAATGAAAGATATCAAGAATGAAAGAAAGAAAGAAATTAACAAACGATAGAGTGAGAGAAGGTATGAAAGAAATAATGAATGATATCAAGAAAGAAAGAAACTAAAATAGAATGAGAGAAGGTATGAAAGCTAGAATGAAATATATGAAGAAAGAAAGAAATAAACTAAAGATAGAATGAGAGAAGTTATGAAAGCTAGAATTATAGATATCAAGAAAGAAAAAACAAAGAATGAAAGAAACTAAAGATAGAATGAGAGAAGGTATGAAAGCTAGAATGAAAGCTATCAAGAAAGAAAGAAAGAAACAAATAAACAAACTAAAGATTGAATAGAGGTATGAAAGGAAGAATGAAAGATATCAAGAAAGAAAGAAAGAAAAAAAGAAACTAAAATAGAATAAGAAAAGGTATGAAAGCTAGAATGAAAGACATCAAGAAAGAAAGGAAGAAAGATACCAAAGATAGAATGGGAGAAGGTATGAAAGCAAGAATGAAAGACATCAACAAAGAAAGAAAGAAAGATACTAAACCTAGAATGAGAGAAGGTATGAAAGCTGTAATGAAAGACATCAAGAAAGAAAGAAAGAACGATACTAAAGCTAGAATGAGTGAAGGTATGAAAGCTAGAATGAAAGACATCAAGAAAGAAAGAAAGAAACTATCGATAGAATGAGAGAAGGTATGAAAGCTAGAATTAAAGATATCAAGAAACAAAGAAACATGGAAAGGAAGTAACTAAAAATAGAATGAGAGAACGTATGAAAGCTAGAATGAAAGATATCAAGAAAGAAAGAAACAAACAAAGAAAGAAAATAAAGATAGAATGAGGGAAGGTATGAAAGCTAGAATGCCAGACATCAAGAATGAAAGAAAGAAACTATAGATAGAATGAGAGAAGGTATGAAAGCTAGAATGAAAGATATCAAGAAAGAAAGAAACAAAGAAAGAAAGAAAATAAAGATAGAATGAGGGAAGGTATGAAAGCTAGAATGAAAGACATCAAGAAAGAAAGAAATAAAGATACTAAAGATAGAATGAGAGAAGGTATGAAAGCTAGAATGAAAGAAATCAAGAAAGAAAGAAAGAAAGAAAGAAAGAAACTAAAGATAGAATGAGAGAAGGTATGAAAGCTAGAATGAAAGACATCAAGAAAGAAAGGAACTAAAGATAGAATGAGAGAAGGTATGAAAGATATGAAGAAAGAAATAAACAAAGAAAGAAAGAAACTAAAGATAGAATGAGAGAAGGTATGAAAGCTAGAATGAAAGACATCAAAGAAGAAAGAAAGAAAGAAATTAACTAAAGATAGAATGAGAGAAGGTATGAAAAGTAGAATGAAAGATATCAAGAAAGAAAGAAAGAAAGAAACTAAAGATAGAATGAGAGAAGTTATGAAAGCTAGAATGAAAGTTTTCAAGAAAGAAAAAAATAAACAAACTAAAGATAAAATGAGAAGTAATAAAAGCTAGAATGATAGACATGAAGAAAGAAAGAAAAAAATAAAGATAGAATGATTGAAAGTATGAAAACTAGATTGAAAGATATCACGAAAGAAAGAAACAAAGAAAGGAAGAAACTAAAGATAGAATGAGAGAAGGTATGAAAGCTAGAATGAAAGACATCAAGAATGAAAGAAATAAAGAATTTAACTAAAGATAGAATGAGAGAAGGTATGAAAGCCAGAATGAAAGCTATCAAGAAAGAAAGAAAGAAACAAATAAACAAACTAAAGATTGAATAGAGGTATGAAAGGAATAATGAAAGATATCAAGAAAGAAAGAAAGAAACTAAAATAGAATGAGAGAATGTATGAAAGCTAGAATGAAAGACTTCAAGAAAGAAAGAAAGAGTCTAAAGAGAATGAGAGAAGGTATGAAAGGAAGATTGAAAGATATCAAGAAAGAAAGAAAGAAAGAAAGAAACTAAAATAGAATAAGAAAAGGTATGAAAGCTAGAATAAAAGACATCAAGAAAGAAAGGAAGAAAGATACCAAAGATAGAATGGGAGAAGGTTTGAAAGCTAGAATGAAAGACATCAACAAAGAAAGATATAAAGATACTAAACCTTGAATGAGAGAAGGTATGAAAGCTGTAATGAAAGACATCAAGAAAGAAAGAAAGAACGATACTAAAGCTAGAATGAGAGAAGGTATGAAAGCTAGAATGAAAGACATCAAGAAAGAGAGAAAGAAACTATAGATAGAATGAGAGAAGTTATGAAAGCTAGAATTAAAGATATCAAGAAACAAAGAAACATGGAAAGGAAGAAACTATAAATAGAATGAGGGAAGGTATGAAAGCTAGAATGAAAGATATCAAGAAAGAAAGAAACAAACAAAGAAAGAAATAAAGATAGAATGAGGGAATGTATGAAAGCTAGAATGACAGACATCAAGAATGAAAGAAAGAAACTATAGCTAGAATGAGAGAAGGTATGAAAGCTAGAATGAAAGATATCAAGAAAGAAAGAAACAAAGAAAGAAAGAAAATAAAGATAGAATGAGGGAAGGTATGAAAGCTAGAATGAAAGACATCAAGAAAGAAAGAAAGAAAGAAAGAAAGAAAGAAAGAAACTAAAGATAGAATGAGAGAAGGTATGAAAGCTAGAATGAAAGACATCAAGAAAGAAAGGAACTAAAGATAGAATGAGAGAAGGTATGAAAGATATGAAGAAAGAAATAAACAAAGAAAGAAAGAAACTAAAGATAGAATGGGAGAAGGTATGAAAGCTAGAATGAAAGACATCAAAGAAGAAAGAAAGAAAGAAATTAACTAAAGATAGAATGAGAGAAGGTATGAAAAGTAGAATGAAAGATATCAAGAAAGAAAGAAAGAAAGAAACTAAAGATAGAATGAGAGAAGTTATGAAAGCTAGAATGAAAGTTATCAAGAAAGAAAAAAATAAACAAACTAAAGATAGAATGGGAAGTAATAAAAGCTAGAATGATAGACATGAAGAAAGAAAGAAAAAAATAAAGATAGAATGATTGAAAGTATGAAAGCTAGAATGAAAGATATCACGAAAGAAAGAAACAAAGAAAGGAAGAAACTAAAGATAGAATGAGAGAAGGTATGAAAGCTAGAATGAAAGACATCAAGAATGAAAGAAATAAAGAATTTAACTAAAGATAGAATGAGAGAAGGTATGAAAGCCAAAATGAAAGCTATCAAGAAAGAAAGAAAGAAACAAATAAACAAACTAAAGATTGAATAGAGGTATGAAAGGAATAATGAAAGATATCAAGAAAGAAAGAAAGAAACTAAAATAGAATGAGAGAATGTATGAAAGCTAGAATGAAAGACTTTAAGAAAGAAAGAAAGAATCTAAAGAGAATGAGAGAAGGTATGAAAGGAAGATTGAAAGATATCAAGAAAGAAAGAAAGAAAGAAAGAAACTAAAATAGCATAAGAAAAGGTATGAAAGCTAGAATGAAAGACATCAAGAAAGAAAGAAAGAAAGAAAGAAATAAACTAAAGATAGAATGAGAGAAGGTATCAAAGCTAGAATGAAAGTCATCAAGAAAGGAAGAAACTAAAGATAGAATGAGAGAAGGTATGAAAGCTAGAATGAGAGATTTGAAGAAAGAAACAAACAAAGAAAGAAAGAAACTAAAGATAGAATGAGAGAAGGTATGAAAGCTAGAATGAAAGACATCAACAAAGAAAGATATAAAGATACTAAACCTTGAATGAGAGAAGGTATGAAAGCTGTAATGAAAGACATCAAGAAAGAAAGAAAGACCGATACTATAGCTAGAATGAGAGAAGGTATGAAAGCTAGAATGAAAGACATCAAGAAAGAGAGAAATAAACTATAGATAGAATGAGAGAAGTTATGAAAGCTAGAATTAAAGATATCAAGAAACAAAGAAACATGGAAAGGAAGAAACTATAAATAGAATGAGGGAAGGTATGAAAGCTAGAATGAAAGATATCAAGAAAGGAAGAAACTAAAGATAGAATGAGAGAAGGTATGAAAGCTAGAATGAGAGATTTGAAGAAAGAAACAAACAAACAAAGAAAGAAACTAAAGATAGAATGAGAGAAGGTATGAAAGCTAGAATGAAAGACATCAACAAAGAAAGATATAAAGATACTAAACCTTGAATGAGAGAAGGTATGAAAGCAGTAATGAAAGACATCAAGAAAGAAAGAAAGAACGATACTAAAGCTAGAATGAGAGAAGGTATGAAAGCTAGAATGAAAGACATCAAGAAAGAGAGAAATAAACTATAGATAGAATGAGAGAAGTTATGAAAGCTAGAATTAAAGATATCAAGAAACAAAGAAACATGGAAAGGAAGAAACTATAAATAGAATGAGGGAAGGTATGAAAGCTAGAATGAAAGATATCAAGAAAGAAAGAAACAAACAAAGAAAGAAATAAAGATAGAATGAGGGAATGTATGAAAGCTAGAATGACAGACATCAAGAATGAAAGAAAGAAACTATAGCTAGAATGAGAGAAGGTTTGAAAGCTAGAATGAAAGATATCAAGAAAGAAAGAAATAAAGAAAGAAAGAAAATAAAGATAGAATGAGGGAAGGTATGAAAACTAGAATGAAAGACATCAAGAAAGAAAGAAAGAAAAATATAAACTAAAGATAGAATGAGAGAAGGTATGAAAGCTAGAATGAAAGATATCAAGAAAGAAAGAAACAAAGAACGAAAGAAACTAAAGATAGAATGTGAGAAGGTATGAAAGCTAGAATGAAAGACATCAAGAAAGAAAGAAAGAAATAAATAAACTAAAGATAGAATGAGAGAAGGTATGAAAGCTAGAATGAAAGACATCAAGAAAGAAGGAAACTAAAGATAGAATGAGAGAAGGTATGAAAGCTAGAATGAGAGATTTGAAGAAAGAAACAAACAAAGAAAGAAAGAAACTAAAGATAGAATGAGAGAAGGTATGAAAGCTAGAATGAAAGACATCAACAAAGAAAGAAATAAAAATACTAAAGCTAGAATGAGAGAAGGTATGAAATCTAGATTGAAAGATATCAAGAATTAAAGAAAGAAAGAAAAATAACGAAATATAGAATGAGAGAAGGTATGAAAGCTAGAATGAAAGACATCAAGAAAGAAAGAAACTTCAGATTGAATGAGAGAAGGTATGAAAGCTAGTATTATAGATATCAAGAAAGAAAGAAACAAAGAATGAAAGAAACTAAAGAGAGAATGAGAGAAGTTATGAAATCTAGAATGAAAGACATCAAGAAAGAAAGGAAGAAAGTTACCACAGATAGAATGAGAGAAGATATGAAAGCAAGAATGAAAGCTATCAAGAAAGAAAGAAATAAACTAAAATAGATTGAGAGAATATATGAAAGCTAGAATGAAAGACATCAAGAAAGAAAGGAAGAAAGATACCAAAGATAGAATGAGAGAAGTTATGAAAGCTAAAATGAAAGATATCAAGAATGAAAGAAAGAAAGAAATTAACAAACGATAGAGTGAGAGAAGGTATGAAAGAAATAATGAATGATATCAAGAAAGAAAGAAACTAAAATAGAATGAGAGAAGGTATGAAAGCTAGAATGAAATATATGAAGAAAGAAAGAAATAAACTAAAGATAGAATGAGAGAAGTTATGAAAGCTAGAATTATAGATATCAAGAAAGAAAAAACAAAGAATGAAAGAAACTAAAGATAGAATGAGAGAAGGTATGAAAGCTAGAATGAAAGCTATCAAGAAAGAAAGAAAGAAACAAATAAACAAACTAAAGATTGAATAGAGGTATGAAAGGAAGAATGAAAGATATCAAGAAAGAAAGAAAGAAAAAAAGAAACTAAAATAGAATAAGAAAAGGTATGAAAGCTAGAATGAAAGACATCAAGAAAGAAAGGAAGAAAGATACCAAAGATAGAATGGGAGAAGGTATGAAAGCAAGAATGAAAGACATCAACAAAGAAAGAAAGAAAGATACTAAACCTAGAATGAGAGAAGGTATGAAAGCTGTAATGAAAGACATCAAGAAAGAAAGAAAGAACGATACTAAAGCTAGAATGAGTGAAGGTATGAAAGCTAGAATGAAAGACATCAAGAAAGAAAGAAAGAAACTATCGATAGAATGAGAGAAGGTATGAAAGCTAGAATTAAAGATATCAAGAAACAAAGAAACATGGAAAGGAAGTAACTAAAAATAGAATGAGAGAACGTATGAAAGCTAGAATGAAAGATATCAAGAAAGAAAGAAACAAACAAAGAAAGAAAATAAAGATAGAATGAGGGAAGGTATGAAAGCTAGAATGCCAGACATCAAGAATGAAAGAAAGAAACTATAGATAGAATGAGAGAAGGTATGAAAGCTAGAATGAAAGATATCAAGAAAGAAAGAAACAAAGAAAGAAAGAAAATAAAGATAGAATGAGGGAAGGTATGAAAGCTAGAATGAAAGACATCAAGAAAGAAAGAAATAAAGATACTAAAGATAGAATGAGAGAAGGTATGAAAGCTAGAATGAAAGAAATCAAGAAAGAAAGAAAGAAAGAAAGAAAGAAACTAAAGATAGAATGAGAGAAGGTATGAAAGCTAGAATGAAAGACATCAAGAAAGAAAGGAACTAAAGATAGAATGAGAGAAGGTATGAAAGATATGAAGAAAGAAATAAACAAAGAAAGAAAGAAACTAAAGATAGAATGAGAGAAGGTATGAAAGCTAGAATGAAAGACATCAAAGAAGAAAGAAAGAAAGAAATTAACTAAAGATAGAATGAGAGAAGGTATGAAAAGTAGAATGAAAGATATCAAGAAAGAAAGAAAGAAAGAAACTAAAGATAGAATGAGAGAAGTTATGAAAGCTAGAATGAAAGTTTTCAAGAAAGAAAAAAATAAACAAACTAAAGATAAAATGAGAAGTAATAAAAGCTAGAATGATAGACATGAAGAAAGAAAGAAAAAAATAAAGATAGAATGATTGAAAGTATGAAAACTAGATTGAAAGATATCACGAAAGAAAGAAACAAAGAAAGGAAGAAACTAAAGATAGAATGAGAGAAGGTATGAAAGCTAGAATGAAAGACATCAAGAATGAAAGAAATAAAGAATTTAACTAAAGATAGAATGAGAGAAGGTATGAAAGCCAGAATGAAAGCTATCAAGAAAGAAAGAAAGAAACAAATAAACAAACTAAAGATTGAATAGAGGTATGAAAGGAATAATGAAAGATATCAAGAAAGAAAGAAAGAAACTAAAATAGAATGAGAGAATGTATGAAAGCTAGAATGAAAGACTTCAAGAAAGAAAGAAAGAGTCTAAAGAGAATGAGAGAAGGTATGAAAGGAAGATTGAAAGATATCAAGAAAGAAAGAAAGAAAGAAAGAAACTAAAATAGAATAAGAAAAGGTATGAAAGCTAGAATAAAAGACATCAAGAAAGAAAGGAAGAAAGATACCAAAGATAGAATGGGAGAAGGTTTGAAAGCTAGAATGAAAGACATCAACAAAGAAAGATATAAAGATACTAAACCTTGAATGAGAGAAGGTATGAAAGCTGTAATGAAAGACATCAAGAAAGAAAGAAAGAACGATACTAAAGCTAGAATGAGAGAAGGTATGAAAGCTAGAATGAAAGACATCAAGAAAGAGAGAAAGAAACTATAGATAGAATGAGAGAAGTTATGAAAGCTAGAATTAAAGATATCAAGAAACAAAGAAACATGGAAAGGAAGAAACTATAAATAGAATGAGGGAAGGTATGAAAGCTAGAATGAAAGATATCAAGAAAGAAAGAAACAAACAAAGAAAGAAATAAAGATAGAATGAGGGAATGTATGAAAGCTAGAATGACAGACATCAAGAATGAAAGAAAGAAACTATAGCTAGAATGAGAGAAGGTATGAAAGCTAGAATGAAAGATATCAAGAAAGAAAGAAACAAAGAAAGAAAGAAAATAAAGATAGAATGAGGGAAGGTATGAAAGCTAGAATGAAAGACATCAAGAAAGAAAGAAAGAAAGAAAGAAAGAAAGAAAGAAACTAAAGATAGAATGAGAGAAGGTATGAAAGCTAGAATGAAAGACATCAAGAAAGAAAGGAACTAAAGATAGAATGAGAGAAGGTATGAAAGATATGAAGAAAGAAATAAACAAAGAAAGAAAGAAACTAAAGATAGAATGGGAGAAGGTATGAAAGCTAGAATGAAAGACATCAAAGAAGAAAGAAAGAAAGAAATTAACTAAAGATAGAATGAGAGAAGGTATGAAAAGTAGAATGAAAGATATCAAGAAAGAAAGAAAGAAAGAAACTAAAGATAGAATGAGAGAAGTTATGAAAGCTAGAATGAAAGTTATCAAGAAAGAAAAAAATAAACAAACTAAAGATAGAATGGGAAGTAATAAAAGCTAGAATGATAGACATGAAGAAAGAAAGAAAAAAATAAAGATAGAATGATTGAAAGTATGAAAGCTAGAATGAAAGATATCACGAAAGAAAGAAACAAAGAAAGGAAGAAACTAAAGATAGAATGAGAGAAGGTATGAAAGCTAGAATGAAAGACATCAAGAATGAAAGAAATAAAGAATTTAACTAAAGATAGAATGAGAGAAGGTATGAAAGCCAAAATGAAAGCTATCAAGAAAGAAAGAAAGAAACAAATAAACAAACTAAAGATTGAATAGAGGTATGAAAGGAATAATGAAAGATATCAAGAAAGAAAGAAAGAAACTAAAATAGAATGAGAGAATGTATGAAAGCTAGAATGAAAGACTTTAAGAAAGAAAGAAAGAATCTAAAGAGAATGAGAGAAGGTATGAAAGGAAGATTGAAAGATATCAAGAAAGAAAGAAAGAAAGAAAGAAACTAAAATAGCATAAGAAAAGGTATGAAAGCTAGAATGAAAGACATCAAGAAAGAAAGAAAGAAAGAAAGAAATAAACTAAAGATAGAATGAGAGAAGGTATCAAAGCTAGAATGAAAGTCATCAAGAAAGGAAGAAACTAAAGATAGAATGAGAGAAGGTATGAAAGCTAGAATGAGAGATTTGAAGAAAGAAACAAACAAAGAAAGAAAGAAACTAAAGATAGAATGAGAGAAGGTATGAAAGCTAGAATGAAAGACATCAACAAAGAAAGATATAAAGATACTAAACCTTGAATGAGAGAAGGTATGAAAGCTGTAATGAAAGACATCAAGAAAGAAAGAAAGACCGATACTATAGCTAGAATGAGAGAAGGTATGAAAGCTAGAATGAAAGACATCAAGAAAGAGAGAAATAAACTATAGATAGAATGAGAGAAGTTATGAAAGCTAGAATTAAAGATATCAAGAAACAAAGAAACATGGAAAGGAAGAAACTATAAATAGAATGAGGGAAGGTATGAAAGCTAGAATGAAAGATATCAAGAAAGGAAGAAACTAAAGATAGAATGAGAGAAGGTATGAAAGCTAGAATGAGAGATTTGAAGAAAGAAACAAACAAACAAAGAAAGAAACTAAAGATAGAATGAGAGAAGGTATGAAAGCTAGAATGAAAGACATCAACAAAGAAAGATATAAAGATACTAAACCTTGAATGAGAGAAGGTATGAAAGCAGTAATGAAAGACATCAAGAAAGAAAGAAAGAACGATACTAAAGCTAGAATGAGAGAAGGTATGAAAGCTAGAATGAAAGACATCAAGAAAGAGAGAAATAAACTATAGATAGAATGAGAGAAGTTATGAAAGCTAGAATTAAAGATATCAAGAAACAAAGAAACATGGAAAGGAAGAAACTATAAATAGAATGAGGGAAGGTATGAAAGCTAGAATGAAAGATATCAAGAAAGAAAGAAACAAACAAAGAAAGAAATAAAGATAGAATGAGGGAATGTATGAAAGCTAGAATGACAGACATCAAGAATGAAAGAAAGAAACTATAGCTAGAATGAGAGAAGGTTTGAAAGCTAGAATGAAAGATATCAAGAAAGAAAGAAATAAAGAAAGAAAGAAAATAAAGATAGAATGAGGGAAGGTATGAAAACTAGAATGAAAGACATCAAGAAAGAAAGAAAGAAAAATATAAACTAAAGATAGAATGAGAGAAGGTATGAAAGCTAGAATGAAAGATATCAAGAAAGAAAGAAAGAAAGAAACTAAAGATAGAATGAGAGAAGTTATGAAAGCTAGAATGAAAGACTTCAAGAAAGAAAGAAAGAATCTAAAGAGAATGAGAGAAGGTATGAAAGGAAGAATGAAAGATATCATGAAAGAAAAAAAGAAAGAAAGAAACTAAAATAGAATAAGAAAAGGTATGAAAGCTAGAAAGAAAGATATCAAGAATGAAAGAAAGAAAGAAATTAACTAACGATAGAATGAGAGAAGGTATGAAAAGAATAATGAAAGATATCAAGAAAGAAAGAAAGAAAGAAACTAAAATAGAATATGAGAAGGTATGAAAGGTAGAATGAAAGATATAAAGAATGAAAGAAAGAAAGAAATTAACAAAATATAGAATGAGAGAAGGTATGAAAGCTAGAATGAAAGACATCAAGAAAGAAAGATAGAAACTAAAGATAGAGCGAGAGAAGTTATGAAAGCTAGAATTAAAGAAATCAAAAAAAGAAATTAACTGAAGATATATTGAGAGAAGGTATAAAAGCTAGAATGAAAGCTATCAAGAAAGAAAGGAAGAAAGAAATAAACAAACTAAAGATAGAATGAGAGAAGGTATAAAAGCTAGATTGAAAGACATCAAGAAAGAATGAAATAAACTAAAGATAGAATGAGTATCAAAGCTAGAATAAAAGACATCAAGATAAAAAGAAAGAAAGAAACTAAAGATAGAATGAGAGAAGGTATGAAAGCTAGAATGAAAGACATCAAGAAAGAAAAAAACAAACTAAAGATAGAATGAGAGAAGGTATGAAACCTAGAATGAAAGATATCAAGAATGAAAGAAAGAAAGAAATTAACTAACGATAGAATGAGAGAAGGTATGAAAGCTAGAATGAAAGACATCAACAAAGAAAGAAATAAAAATACTAAATCTAGAATGAGAGAAGGTATGAAATCTAGATTGAAAGACATCAAGAAAGAAAGAAAGAAACTTCAGATTGAATGAGAGAAATTATGAAAGCTAGAATGAAAGCCATCAAGAAAGAAAGAAAGAAACTAATAAACAAACTAAAGATAGAATAGAGAAGGTATGAATGGAATAATGAAAGATATCAAGAAAGAAAGAAACTAAAATAGATTGAGAGAATGCAAGAAAGCTAGAATGAAAGACATCAAGTAAGAAAGGAAGAAAGATACCAAAGATAGAATGAGAGAAGGTATGAAAACTAAAATGAAAGATATCAAGAATGAAAGAAAGAAAGAAATTAACAAATGATAGAATGAGAGAAGGTATGAAAGGAATAATGAAAGATATCAAGAAAGGAAGAAAGAAAGAAACTAAAATAGAATGAGAGAAGGTATGAAAGCTAGAATGAAATATATCAAGAAAGAAATAAATAAACTAAAGATAGAATGAGTGAAGGTATGAAAGCTAGAATGAAAGACATCAAGAAAGAAAGAAACTAATGATAGAATGAGACAAGGTATGAAAGCTAGAGTGAAAGATATCAAGTAAGAAACAAACAAAGAAAGAAAGAAACTAAAGATAGAATGAGAGAAGGTATGAAAGCTAGAATGAAAGACATCAACAAAGAAAGAAATAAAGATAGTAAACCTAGAATGAGAGAAGGTATGAAAGCTGTAATGAAGGACATCAAGAAAGAAAGAAAGAACGATGCTAAAGCTAGAATGTGAGAAGGTATGAAAGCTAGAATGGAAGACATCAAGAAAGAAAGAAAGAAACTATAGATAGAATGAGAGAAGGTATGAAAGCTAGAATTAAAGATATCAAGAAACAAAGAAACATGGAAAGGAAGAAACTAAAAATAGAATGAGAGAAGGTATGAAAGCTAGAATGAAAGATATCAAGAAAGAAAGAAACAAACAAAGAAAGAAAATGAAGAGAGAATGAGGGAAGGTATGAAAGCTAGAATGACAGACATCAAGAATGAAAGAAAGAAACTATAGATAGAATGAGAGAAGTTATGAAAGCTAGAATGAAAGATATCAAGAAAGAAAGAAACAAAGAAAGAAAGAAAATAAAGATAGAATGAGGGAAGGTATGAAAGCTAGAATGAAAGAAATCAAGAAAGAAAGAAAGAAAGATACTAAAGATAGAATGAGAGAAGGTATGAAAGCTAGAATGAAAGATATCAAGAATGAAAGAAAGAAAGAAATTAACTAAAGATAGAATGAGAGAAGGTATGAAAGCTAGAATGAAAGACATCAAGAAAGAAAGAAAGAAACTATACATAGAATGAAAGAAGGTATCAATGCTAGAATTAAAGATATCAAGAAACAAAGAAACAGAGAAAGAAAGAAACTAAAGATAGAATGAGAGAATTTATGAAAGCTAGAATGAAAGATATCAATAATGAAAGAAAGAAAGAAATTAACTAAAGATAGAATGAGAGAAGGTATGCAAGCTAGAATGAAAGAAAGAAAGAAAGAAAGAAACTAAAGATAGAAAGAGAGAAGGTATGAAACCTAGAATGAAAGATATCAAGAATGAAAGAAAGAAAGAAATTAACTACAGATAGAATAAGAGAAGGTATAAAATCTAGAATGAAAGTCATCGAGAAAGAAAGAAAGAAAAATATAAACTAAAGATAGAATGAGAGATGGTATGAAAGATAGAATGAAACATTTCAAGAAAGAAAGAAAGAAAGAAAGAAAGAAAGAAAGAAAGAAAGAAAGAAAGAAAGAAAGAAACTAAAGATAGAGTGAGAGAAGGTATGAAAGCTAGAATGAAAGACATCAAGAAAGAAAGAAAGAAACTATAGATAGAATGAGAGAAGGGATGAAAGTAAGAATAAAAGATATCAAGAAACAAAGAAACAAAGAAAGAAAGAAACTAAAGATAGAATGAGAGGAGGTATGAAACCTAGAATGAAATATATCAAGAAGGAAAGAAAGAAATAAATTAACTAAAGATAGAATGAGAGAAGGTATGAAAGGAACAATGAATGATATCTAGAAAGAAAGAAAGAAACTATAGATAGATTGAAAGAAGGTATCAATGCTAGAATTAAAGATATCAAGAAACAAAGAAACAAAGAAATAAAGAAACTAAAGATAGAATGAGAGAATTTATGAAAGCTTCAATGAAAGACATCAAGAATGAAAGAAAGAAAGAAATTAACTAAAGATAGAATGAGAGAAGGTATGCAAGGTAGAATGAAAGAAATCAAGAAAGAAAGAAAGAAACTAAAGATAGAATGAGAGATGGTATGAAAGCTAGAATGAAAGATATCAAGAAACAAAGAAACAAAGAAATAAATAAACTAAAGATAGAATAAGAGAAGGTATAAAATCTAGAATGAAAGACATCAAGAAAGAAAAAAATAAACTAAAGATAGAATGAAAGAAGGTATCAAAGCTAGAATGAAAGACATCAAGAAAGAAAAAAATAATCTAAAGATAGAATGAAAGAAGGTATCAAAGCTAGAATGAAAGACATCAAGAAAGATAGAAAGAAAAAAGAAACTAAAGACAGAATGAGAGAAGTTATGAAAGCTAGAATGAAAGACATCAAGAAAGAAAGAAAGAAACTAAAGATAGAATGAGAGAAGGTATGAAAGTTAGAATTAAAGATATCAAGAATGAAAGAAAGAAAGAAATTAACTAAAGATAGAATGAGAGAAGGTATGAAAGCTAGAATGAAAGCTATCAAGAAAGAAAGAAAGAAAGAAAGAAAGAAAGAAAGAAAGAAAGAAAGAAAGAAAGAAAGAAAGAAAGAAACTAAAGATAGAATGAGAGAAGGTATGAAAGCTGGAATGAAAGATATCAAGAAAGAAAGAAACAAAGAAAAAAATAACTAAAGATAGACTGAGAGTAGGAATGAAAGCTAGAATGAAAGACATAAAGAAAGAAAGAAAGAAAGAAAGAAACTATAGATAGAATGGGAGAAGGTATGAAAGCTAGAATTAAAGATATCAAGAAACAAAGAAACAAACAAAGAAAGAAAGAAACTTAAGATAGAATGAGAGAAGGTATGAGAGCTAGAATGAAAGATATCAAGAATGAAAGAAAGAAAGAAATTAACTAAAGCTAGAATGAGAGAAGGTATGAAAGCTGGAATGAAAGACATCAAGAAAGAAAGAAAGAAACTATAGATAGAATGAAAGAAGGTATCAAAGCTAGAATGAAAGACATCAAGAAAGAAAGAAAGAAAAATATAAACTAAAGATAGAATGAGAGAAGGTATGAAAGCTAGAATGAAAGACTTCAAAGAAGAAAGAAAGAAAGAAATTAACTAAAGATAGAATGAGAGAAGGTATGAAAAGTAGAATGAAAGATATCAAGAAAGAAAGAAGGAAACTAAAGATAGAATGAGAGAAGTTATGAAAGCTAGAATGAAAGTAATCAAGAATGAAAGAAATAAACAAACTAAAGATAGAATGAGAAGGAATAAAAGCTAGAATGAAAGACATGATGAAAGAAAGAAAAAATAAAGATAGAATGAGAGAAAGTATGAAAGCTAGAATGAAAGATATCACGAAAGAAAGAAACAAAGAAAGGAAGAAACTAAAGATAGAATGAGAGAAGGTATGAAAGCTAGAATGAAAGACATCAAGAATGAAAGAAATAAAGAATTTAACTAAAGATAGAATGAGAGAAGGTATGAAAGCTAGCATGAAAGCTATCAAGAAAGAAAGAAAGAAAGAAATAAACAAACTAAAGATTGAATAGAGGTATGAAAGGAATAATGAAAGACATCAAGAAAGAAAGAAATAAAGATACTAAAGATAGAATGAGAGAACGTATGAAAGCTAGAATGAAAGATATCAAGAATGAAAGAAAGAAAGAAATTAACTAAAGATAGAATGAGAGAAGGTATGAAAGCTAGAATGAAAGACATCAAGAAAGAAAGAATGAATCTAAAGAGAATGAGAGAAGGTATGAAAGGAAGAATGAAAGACATCAAGAAAGAAAGAAAGAAAGAAACTAAAATAGAATAAGAAAAGGTATGAAAGCTAGAATGAAAGACATCAAGAAAGAAAGGAAGAAAGATACCAAAGATAGAATGGGAGAAGGTATGAAAGCTAGAATGAAACACATCAACAAAGAAAGATATAAAGATACTAAACCTAGAATGAGAGAAGGTATGAAAGCTGTAATGAAAGACATCAAGAAAGAAAGAAAGAACTATACTAAAGATAGAATGAGAGAAGGTATAAAAGCTAGAATGAAAGACATCAAGAAAGAAAGAAAGAAACTATAGATAGAATGAGAGAAGGTATGAAAGCTAGAATTAAAGATATCAAGAAACAAAGAAACATGGAAAGAAAGAAACTAAAAATAGAATGAGAGAACGTATGAAAGCTAGAATGAAAGATATCAAGAAAGAAAGAAAGAAACAAAGAAAGTAAATAAAGATAGAATGAGGGAAGGTATGAAAGCTAGAATGCCAGACATTAAGAATGAAAGAAAGAAACTATAGATAGAATGAGAGAAGGTATGAAAGCCAGAATGAAAGATATCAAGAAAGAAAGAAACAAAGAAAGAAAGAAAATAAAGATAGAATGAGGGAAAGTATGAAAGCTAGAATGAAAGACATCAAGAAAGAAAGAAATAAAGATACTAAAGATAGAATGAGAGAAGGTATAAAAGCTAGAATGAAAGAAATCAAGAAAGAAAGAAAGAAAGAAAGAAAGAAACTAAAGATAGAATGAGAGAAGGTATGAAAGCTAGAATGAAAGACATCAAGAAAGAAAGAAACTAAAGATAGAATGAGAGAAGGTATGAAAGCTAGAATGAAAGATATGAAGAAAGAAATAAACAAAGAAAGAAAGAAACTAAAGATAGAATGAGAGAAGGTATGAAAGCTAGAATGAAAGACATCAAGAAAGAAAGAAAGAAACTAAAGATAGAATGAGAGAAGTTATGAAAGCTAGAATGAAAGTTATCAAGAAAGAAAGAAATAAACAAACTAAAGATAGAATGAGAAGTAATAAAAGCTAGAATGATAGACATGAAGAAAGAAAGAAAAAAATAAAGATAGAATGAGAGAAAGTATGAAAGCTAGAATGAAAGATATCACGAAAGAAAGAAACAAAGAAAGGAAGAAACTAAAGATAGAATGAGAGAAGGTATGAAAGCTAGAATGAAAGACATCAAGAATGAAAGAAATAAAGAATTTAACTAAAGATAGAATTAGAGAAGGTATGAAAGCCAGAATGAAAGCTATCAAGAAAGAAAGAAAGAAACAAATAAACAAACTAAAGATTGAATAGAGGTATGAAAGGAATAATGAAAGATATCAAGAAAGAAAGAAAGAAACTAAAATAGAATGAGAGAATGTATGAAAGCTAGAATGAAAGACTTCAAGAAAGAAAGAAAGAATCTAAAGAGAATGAGAGAAGGTATGAAAGGAAGAATGAAAGATATCAAGAAAGAATGAAAGAAAGAAAGAAACTAAAATAGAAAAAGAAAAGGTATGAAAGCTAGAATAAAAGACATCAAGAAAGAAAGGAAGAGAGATACCAAAGATAGAATGGTTGAAGGTATGAAAGCTAGAATGAAAGACATCAACAAAGAAAGATATAAAGATACTAAACCTAGAATGAGAAAAGGTATGAAAGCTGTAATGAAAGACATCAAGAAAGAAAGAAAGAACGATACTAAAGCTAGAATGAGAGAAGGTATGAAAGCGAGAATGAAAGACATCAAGAAAGAGAGAAAGAAACTATAGATAGAATGAGAGAAGGTATGAATGCTAGAATTAAAGATATCAAGAAACAAAGAAACATGGAAAGGAAGAAACTAAAAATAGAATGAGGGAAGGTATGAAAGCTAGAATGAAAGATATCAAGAAAGAAAGAAAGAAACTATAGCTAGAATGAGAGAAGGTTTGAAAGCTAGAATGAAAGATATCAAGAAAGAAAGAAACAAAGAAAGAAAGAAAATAAAGATAGAATGAGGGAAGGTATGAAAGCTAGAATGAAAGACAACAACAAAGAAAGAAATAAAAATACTAAAGCTAGAATGAGAGAAGGTATGAAATCTAGATTGAAAGATATCAAGAATTAAAGAAAGAAAGAAAAATAACGAAATATAGAATGAGAGAAGGTATGAAAGCTAGAATGAAAGACATCAAGAAAGAAAGAAAGAAACTTCAGATTGAATGAGAGAAGGTATGAAAGCTAGTATTATAGATATCAAGAAAGAAAGAAACAAAGAATGAAAGAAACTAAAGATAGAATGAGAGAAGGTATGAAATCTAGAATGAAAGACATCAAGAAAGAAAGGAAGAAAGTTACCACAGATAGAATGAGAGAAGATATGAAAGCTAGAATGAAAGCTATCAAGAAAGAAAGAAATAAACTAAAATAGATTGAGAGAATATATGAAAGCTAGAATGAAAGACATCAAGAAAGAAAGGAAGAAAGATACCAAAGATAGAATGAGAGAAGGTATGAAAGCTAGAATGAAAGAAATCAATAAAGAAAGAAAGAAAGAAAGAAACTAAAGATAGAATAAGAGAAGGTATGAAAGCTAGAATGAAAGACATGAAGAAAGAAAGAAACTAAAGATAGAATGAGAGAAGGTATGAAAGCTAGAATGAAAGACATCAAAGAAGAAAGAAAGAAAGAAATTAACTAAAGATAGAATGAGAGAAGGTATGAAAAGAAGAATGGAAGATATCAAGAAAGAAAGAAAGAAACTAAAGATAGAATGAGAGAAGTTATGAAAGCAAGAATGAAAGTTATCAAGAAAGAAAGAAATAAACAAACTAAAGATAGAATGAGAAGGAATAAAAGCTAGAATGAAAGACATGAAGAAAGAAAGAAAAAAAAAGATAGAATGAGAGAAAGTATGAAAGCTAGAATGAAAGATATCACGAAAGAAAGAAACAAAGAAAGGAAGAAACTAAAGATAGAATGAGAGAAGGTATGAAAGCTAGAATGAAAGACATCAAGAATGAAAGAAATAAAGAATTTATCTAAAGATAGAATGAGAGAAGGTATGAAAGCTAGAATGAAAGCTATCAAGAAAGAAAGAAAGAAACAAATAAACAAACTAAAGATTGAATAGAGGTATGAAAGGAATAATGAAAGATATCAAGAAAGAAAGAAAGAAACTAAAATAGAATGAGAGAATATATGAAAGCTAGAATGAAAGACTTCAAGGAAGAAAGAAAGAATCTAAAGAGAATGAGAGAGGGTATGAAAGGAAGAATGAAAGATATCAAGAAAGAAAGAAAGAAATAAAGAAACTAAAATAGAATAAGAAAAGGTATGAAAGCTAGAATGAAAGACATCAAGAAAGAAAGGAAGAAAGATACCAAAGATAGAATGGGAGAAGGTATGAAAGCAAGAATGAAAGACATCAACAAAGAAAGAAATAAAGATACTAAACCTAGAATGAGAGAAGGTATGAAAGCTGTAATGAAAGACATCAAGAAAGAAAGAAAGAACGATACTAAAGCTAGAATGAGTGAAGGTATGAAAGCTAGAATGAAAGACATCAAGAAAGAAAGAAAGAAACTATCGATAGAATGAGAGAAGGTATGAAAGCTAGAATTAAAGATATCAAGAAACAAAGAAACATGGAAAGGAAGTAACTAAAAATAGAATGAGAGAACGTATGAAAGCTAGAATGAAAGATATCAAGAAAGAAAGAAACAAACAAAGAAAGAAAATAAAGATAGAATGAGGGAAGGTATGAAAGCTAGAATGCCAGACATCAAGAATGAAAGAAAGAAACTATAGATAGAATGAGAGAAGGTATGAAAGCTAGAATGAAAGATATCAAGAAAGAAAGAAACAAAGAAAGAAAGAAAATAAAGATAGAATGAGGGAAGGTATGAAAGCTAGAATGAAAGACATCAAGAAAGAAAGAAATAAAGATACTAAAGATAGAATGAGAGAAGGTATGAAAGCTAGAATGAAAGAAATCAAGAAAGAAAGAAAGAAAGAAAGAAAGAAAGAAACTAAAGATAGAATGAGAGAAGGTATGAAAGCTAGAATGAAAGACATCAAGAAAGAAAGGAACTAAAG
The DNA here is from genome assembly GCA_037013535.1 of Intellagama lesueurii. Lineage (NCBI taxonomy): Eukaryota > Metazoa > Chordata > Lepidosauria > Squamata > Agamidae > Intellagama > Intellagama lesueurii. The sequence goes on from JBAJHW010000013.1 coordinate 9,854,171, forward strand.
ATAGAATGAGAGAAGGTATGAAAGATATGAAGAAAGAAATAAACAAAGAAAGAAAGAAACTAAAGATAGAATGAGAGAAGGTATGAAAGCTAGAATGAAAGACATCAAAGAAGAAAGAAAGAAAGAAATTAACTAAAGATAGAATGAGAGAAGGTATGAAAAGTAGAATGAAAGATATCAAGAAAGAAAGAAAGAAAGAAACTAAAGATAGAATGAGAGAAGTTATGAAAGCTAGAATGAAAGTTTTCAAGAAAGAAAAAAATAAACAAACTAAAGATAAAATGAGAAGTAATAAAAGCTAGAATGATAGACATGAAGAAAGAAAGAAAAAAATAAAGATAGAATGATTGAAAGTATGAAAACTAGAATGAAAGATATCACGAAAGAAAGAAACAAAGAAAGGAAGAAACTAAAGATAGAATGAGAGAAGGTATGAAAGCTAGAATGAAAGACATCAAGAATGAAAGAAATAAAGAATTTAACTAAAGATAGAATGAGAGAAGGTATGAAAGCCAGAATGAAAGCTATCAAGAAAGAAAGAAAGAAACAAATAAACAAACTAAAGATTGAATAGAGGTATGAAAGGAATAATGAAAGATATCAAGAAAGAAAGAAAGAAACTAAAATAGAATGAGAGAATGTATGAAAGCTAGAATGAAAGACTTCAAGAAAGAAAGAAAGAGTCTAAAGAGAATGAGAGAAGGTATGAAAGGAAGATTGAAAGATATCAAGAAAGAAAGAAAGAAAGAAAGAAACTAAAATAGAATAAGAAAAGGTATGAAAGCTAGAATAAAAGACATCAAGAAAGAAAGGAAGAAAGATACCAAAGATAGAATGGGAGAAGGTATGAAAGCTAGAATGAAAGACATCAACAAAGAAAGATATAAAGATACTAAACCTTGAATGAGAGAAGGTATGAAAGCTGTAATGAAAGACATCAAGAAAGAAAGAAAGAACGATACTAAAGCTAGAATGAGAGAAGGTATGAAAGCTAGAATGAAAGACATCAAGAAAGAGAGAAAGAAACTATAGATAGAATGAGAGAAGTTATGAAAGCTAGAATTAAAGATATCAAGAAACAAAGAAACATGGAAAGGAAGAAACTATAAATAGAATGAGGGAAGGTATGAAAGCTAGAATGAAAGATATCAAGAAAGAAAGAAACAAACAAAGAAAGAAATAAAGATAGAATGAGGGAATGTATGAAAGCTAGAATGACAGACATCAAGAATGAAAGAAAGAAACTATAGCTAGAATGAGAGAAGGTATGAAAGCTAGAATGAAAGATATCAAGAAAGAAAGAAACAAAGAAAGAAAGAAAATAAAGATAGAATGAGGGAAGGTATGAAAGCTAGAATGAAAGACATCAAGAAAGAAAGAAAGAAAGAAAGAAAGAAAGAAAGAAAGAAAGAAACTAAAGATAGAATGAGAGAAGGTATGAAAGCTAGAATGAAAGACATCAAGAAAGAAAGGAACTAAAGATAGAATGAGAGAAGGTATGAAAGATATGAAGAAAGAAATAAACAAAGAAAGAAAGAAACTAAAGATAGAATGGGAGAAGGTATGAAAGCTAGAATGAAAGACATCAAAGAAGAAAGAAAGAAAGAAATTAACTAAAGATAGAATGAGAGAAGGTATGAAAAGTAGAATGAAAGATATCAAGAAAGAAAAAAAGAAAGAAACTAAAGATAGAATGAGAGAAGTTATGAAAGCTAGAATGAAAGTTATCAAGAAAGAAAAAAATAAACAAACTAAAGATAGAATGGGAAGTAATAAAAGCTAGAATGATAGACATGAAGAAAGAAAGAAAAAAATAAAGATAGAATGATTGAAAGTATGAAAGCTAGAATGAAAGATATCACGAAAGAAAGAAACAAAGAAAGGAAGAAACTAAAGATAGAATGAGAGAAGGGATGAAAGCTAGAATGAAAGACATCAAGAATGAAAGAAATAAAGAATTTAACTAAAGATAGAATGAGAGAAGGTATGAAAGCCAGAATGAAAGCTATCAAGAAAGAAAGAAAGAAACAAATAAACAAACTAAAGATTGAATAGAGGTATGAAAGGAATAATGAAAGATATCAAGAAAGAAAGAAAGAAACTAAAATAGAATGAGAGAATGTATGAAAGCTAGAATGAAAGACTTTAAGAAAGAAAGAAAGAATCTAAAGAGAATGAGAGAAGGTATGAAAGGAAGATTGAAAGATATCAAGAAAGAAAGAAAGAAAGAAAGAAACTAAAATAGCATAAGAAAAGGTATGAAAGCTAGAATGAAAGACATCAAGAAAGAAAGAAAGAAAGAAAGAAACTAAAGATAGAATGAGAGAAGGTATCAAAGCTAGAATGAAAGTCATCAAGAAAGGAAGAAACTAAAGATAGAATGAGAGAAGGTATGAAAGCTAGAATGAGAGATTTGAAGAAAGAAACAAACAAACAAAGAAAGAAACTAAAGATAGAATGAGAGAAGGTATGAAAGCTAGAATGAAAGACATCAACAAAGAAAGATATAAAGATACTAAACCTTGAATGAGAGAAGGTATGAAAGCTGTAATGAAAGACATCAAGAAAGAAAGAAAGAACGATACTATAGCTAGAATGAGAGAAGGTATGAAAGCTAGAATGAAAGACATCAAGAAAGAGAGAAATAAACTATAGATAGAATGAGAGAAGTTATGAAAGCTAGAATTAAAGATATCAAGAAACAAAGAAACATGGGAAGGAAGAAACTATAAATAGAATGAGGGAAGGTATGAAAGCTAGAATGAAAGATATCAAGAAAGGAAGAAACTAAAGATAGAATGAGAGAAGGTATGAAAGCTAGAATGAGAGATTTGAAGAAAGAAACAAACAAACAAAGAAAGAAACTAAAGATAGAATGAGAGAAGGTATGAAAGCTAGAATGAAAGACATCAACAAAGAAAGATATAAAGATACTAAACCTTGAATGAGAGAAGGTATGAAAGCAGTAATGAAAGACATCAAGAAAGAAAGAAAGAACGATACTAAAGCTAGAATGAGAGAAGGTATGAAAGCTAGAATGAAAGACATCAAGAAAGAGAGAAATAAACTATAGATAGAATGAGAGAAGTTATGAAAGCTAGAATTAAAGATATCAAGAAACAAAGAAACATGGAAAGGAAGAAACTATAAATAGAATGAGGGAAGGTATGAAAGCTAGAATGAAAGATATCAAGAAAGAAAGAAACAAACAAAGAAAGAAATAAAGATACAATGAGGGAATGTATGAAAGCTAGAATGACAGACATCAAGAATGAAAGAAAGAAACTATAGCTAGAATGAGAGAAGGTTTGAAAGCTAGAATGAAAGATATCAAGAAAGAAAGAAATAAAGAAAGAAAGAAAATAAAGATAGAATGAGGGAAGGTATGAAAACTAGAATGAAAGACATCAAGAAAGAAAGAAAGAAAAATATAAACTAAAGATAGAATGAGAGAAGGTATGAAAGCTAGAATGAAAGACATCAAGAAAGAAAGAAAGAAAGAAATAAACTAAAGATAGAATGAGAGAAGGTATGAAAGCAAGAATGAAAGACATCAAGAAAGAAGGAAACTAAAGATAGAATGAGAGAAGGTATGAAAGCTAGAATGAGAGATTTGAAGAAAGAAACAAACAAAGAAAGAAAGAAACTAAAGATAGAATGAGAGAAGGTATGAAAGCTAGAATGAAAGACATCAACAAAGAAAGAAATAAAAATACTAAAGCTAGAATGAGAGAAGGTATGAAATCTAGATTGAAAGATATCAAGAATTAAAGAAAGAAAGAAAAATAACGAAATATAGAATGAGAGAAGGTATGAAAGCTAGAATGAAAGACATCAAGAAAGAAAGAAACTTCAGATTGAATGAGAGAAGTTATGAAAGCTAGTATTATAGATATCAAGAAAGATAGAAACAAAGAATGAAAGAAACTAAAGAGAGAATGAGAGAAGGTATGAAATCTAGAATGAAAGACATCAAGAAAGAAAGGAAGAAAGTTACCACAGATAGAATGAGAGAAGATATGAAAGCAAGAATGAAAGCTATCAAGAAAGAAAGAAATAAACTAAAATAGATTGAGAGAATATATGAAAGCTAGAATGAAAGACATCAAGAAAGAAAGGAAGAAAGATACCAAAGATAGAATGAGAGAAGTTATGAAAGCTAAAATGAAAGATATCAAGAATGAAAGAAAGAAAGAAATTAACAAACGATAGAGTGAGAGAAGGTATGAAAGAAATAATGAATGATATCAAGAAAGAAAGAAACTAAAATAGAATGAGAGAAGGTATGAAAGCTAGAATGAAATATATGAAGAAAGAAAGAAATAAACTAAAGATAGAATGAGAGAAGTTATGAAAGCTAGAATTATAGATATCAAGAAAGAAAAAACAAAGAATGAAAGAAACTAAAGATAGAATGAGAGAAGGTATGAAAGCTAGAATGAAAGCTATCAAGAAAGAAAGAAAGAAACAAATAAACAAACTAAAGATTGAATAGAGGTATGAAAGGAATAATGAAAGATATCAAGAAAGAAAGAAAGAAACTAAAAAAGAATGAGAGAATGTATGAAAGCTAGAATGAAAGACTTCAAGAAAGAAAGAAAGAATCTAAAGAGAATGAGAGAAGGTATGAAAGGAAGAATGAAAGATATCATGAAAGAAAAAAAGAAAGAAAGAAACTAAAATAGAATAAGAAAAGGTATGAAAGCTAGAAAGAAAGATATCAAGAATGAAAGAAAGAAAGAAATTGACTAACGATAGAATGAGAGAAGGTATGAAAAGAATAATGAAAGATATCAAGAAAGAAAGAAAGAAAGAAACTAAAATAGAATGAGAGAAGGTATGAAAGGTAGAATGAAAGATATAAAGAATGAAAGAAAGAAAGAAATTAACAAAATATAGAATGAGAGAAGGTATGAAAGCTAGAATGAAAGACATCAAGAAAGAAAGAAAGAAACTATACATAGAATGAAAGAAGGTATCAATGCTAGAATTAAAGATATCAAGAAACAAAGAAACAGAGAAAGAAAGAAACTAAAGATAGAATGAGAGAATTTATGAAAGCTAGAATGAAAGATATCAAGAATGAAAGAAAGAAAGAAATTAACTAAAGATAGAATGAGAGAAGGTATGCAAGCTAGAATGAAAGAAAGAAAGAAAGAAAGAAACTAAAGATAGAATGAGAGAATTTATGAAAGCTTCAATGAAAGACATCAAGAATGAAAGAAAGAAAGAAATTAACTAAAGATAGAATGAGAGAAGGTATGCAAGGTAGAATGAAAGAAATCAAGAAAGAAAGAAAGAAACTAAAGATAGAATGAGAGATGGTATGAAAGCTAGAATGAAAGATATCAAGAAACAAAGAAACAAAGAAATAAATAAACTAAAGATAGAATAAGAGAAGGTATAAAATCTAGAATGAAAGACATCAAGAAAGAAAAAAATAAACTAAAGATAGAATGAAAGAAGGTATCAAAGCTAGAATGAAAGACATCAAGAAAGAAAAAAATAATCTAAAGATAGAATGAAAGAAGGTATCAAAGCTAGAATGAAAGACATCAAGAAAGATAGAAAGAAAAAAGAAACTAAAGACAGAATGAGAGAAGTTATGAAAGCTAGAATGAAAGACATCTAGAAAGAAAGAAAGAAACTAAAGATAGAATGAGAGAAGGTATGAAAGTTAGAATTAAAGATAGCAAGAATGAAAGAAAGAAAGAAATTAACTAAAGATAGAATGAGAGAAGGTATGAAAGCTAGAATGAAAGCTATCAAGAAAGAAAGAAAGAAAGAAAGAAAGAAAGAAACTAAAGATAGAATGAGAGAAGGTATGAAAGCTGGAATGAAAGATATCAAGAAAGAAAGAAACAAAGAAAAAAATAACTAAAGATAGACTGAGAGTAGGAATGAAAGCTAGAATGAAAGACATAAAGAAAGAAAGAAAGAAAGAAAGAAACTATAGATAGAATGGGAGAAGGTATGAAAGCTAGAATTAAAGATATCAAGAAACAAAGAAACAAACAAAGAAAGAAAGAAACTTAAGATAGAATGAGAGAAGGTATGAGAGCTAGAATGAAAGATATCAAGAATGAAAGAAAGAAAGAAATTAACTAAAGCTAGAATGAGAGAAGGTATGAAAGCTGGAATGAAAGACATCAAGAAAGAAAGAAAGAAACTATAGATAGAATGAAAGAAGGTATCAAAGCTAGAATGAAAGACATCAAGAAAGAAAGAAAGAAAAATATAAACCCAAAATAGAATGAGAGAAGGTATGAAAGCTAGAATGAAAGACTTCAAAGAAGAAAGAAAGAAAGAAATTAACTAAAGATAGAATGAGAGAAGGTATGAAAAGTAGAATGAAAGATATCAAGAAAGAAAGAAGGAAACTAAAGATAGAATGAGAGAAGTTATGAAAGCTAGAATGAAAGTAATCAAGAATGAAAGAAATAAACAAACTAAAGATAGAATGAGAAGGAATAAAAGCTAGAATGAAAGACATGATGAAAGAAAAAAAAATAAAGATAGAATGAGAGAAAGTATGAAAGCTAGAATGAAAGATATCACGAAAGAAAGAAACAAAGAAAGGAAGAAACTAAAGATAGAATGAGAGAAGGTATGAAAGCTAGAATGAAAGACATCAAGAAAGAAAGAAACAAAGAATGAAAGAAACTAAAGATAGAATGAGAGAAGGTATGAAAGCTAGAATGAAAGACATCAAGAAAGAAAGGAAGAAAGATACCAAAGATAGAATGAGAGAAGGTATGAAAGCTAGAATGAAAGTAATCAAGAATGAAAGAAATAAACAAACTAAAGATAGAATGAGAAGGAATAAAAGCTAGAATGAAAGACATGATGAAAGAAAAAAAAATAAAGATAGAATGAGAGAAAGTATGAAAGCTAGAATGAAAGATATCACGAAAGAAAGAAACAAAGAAAGGAAGAAACTAAAGATAGAATGAGAGAAGGTATGAAAGCTAGAATGAAAGACATCAAGAAAGAAAGAAACAAAGAATGAAAGAAACTAAAGATAGAATGAGAGAAGGTATGAAAGCTAGAATGAAAGACATCAAGAAAGAAAGAAAGAAACTAAAATAGATTGAGAGAATGTATGAAAGCTAGAATGAAAGACATCAAGAAAGAAAGGAAGAAAGATACCAAAGATAGAATGAGAGAAGGTATGAAAGCTAGAATGAAAGAAATCAAGAAAGAAAGAAAGAAAGAAAGAAAGAAACTAAAGATAGAATGAGAGAAGGTATGAAAGCTAGAATGAAAGACATCAAGAAAGAAAGAAACTAAAGATAGAATGAGAGAAGGTATGAAAGCTAGAATGAAAGATATGAAGAAATAAATAAACAAAGAAAGAAAGAAACTAAAGATAGAATGAGAGAAGGTATGAGAGCTAAAATGAAAGACATCAAAGAAGAAAGAAAGAAAGAAATTAACTAAAGATAGAATGAGAGAAGTTATGAAAAGTAGAATGAAAGATATCAAGAAAGAAAGAAAGAAACTAAAGATAGAATGAGAGAAGTTATGAAAGCTAGAATGAAAGTTATCAAGAAAGAAAGAAATAAACAAACTAAAGATAGAATGAGAAGTAATAAAAGCTAGAATGATAGACATGAAGAAAGAAAGAAAAAAATAAAGATAGAATGAGAGAAAGTATGAAAGCTAGAATGAAAGATATCACGAAAGAAAGAAACAAAGAAAGGAAGAAACTAAAGATAGAATGAGAGAAGGTATGAAAGCTAGAATGAAAGACATCAAGAATGAAAGAAATAAAGAATTTAACTAAAGATAGAATTAGAGAAGGTATGAAAGCCAGAATGAAAGCTATCAAGAAAGAAAGAAAGAAACAAATAAACAAACTAAAGATTGAATAGAGGTATGAAAGGAATAATGAAAGATATCAAGAAAGAAAGAAAGAAACTAAAATAGAATGAGAGAATGTATGAAAGCTAGAATGAAAGACTTCAAGAAAGAAAGAAAGAATCTAAAGAGAATGAGAGAAGGTATGAAAGGAAGAATGAAAGATATCAAGAAAGAATGAAAGAAAGAAAGAAACTAAAATAGAATAAGAAAAGGTATGAAAGCTAGAATAAAAGACATCAAGAAAGAAAGGAAGAGAGATACCAAAGATAGAATGGTTGAAGGTATGAAAGCTAGAATGAAAGACATCAACAAAGAAAGATATAAAGATACTAAACCTAGAATGAGAAAAGGTATGAAAGCTGTAATGAAAGACATCAAGAAAGAAAGAAAGAACGATACTAAAGCTAGAATGAGAGAAGGTATGAAAGCGAGAATGAAAGACATCAAGAAAGAGAGAAAGAAACTATAGATAGAATGAGAGAAGGTATGAATGCTAGAATTAAAGATATCAAGAAACAAAGAAACATGGAAAGGAAGAAACTAAAAATAGAATGAGGGAAGGTATGAAAGCTAGAATGAAAGATATCAAGAAAGAAAGAAACAAAGAAAGAAAATAAAGATAGAATGAGGGAAGGTATGAAAGCTAGAATGACAGACATCAAGAATGAAAGAAAGAAACTATAGTTAGAATGAGAGAAGGTTTGAAAGCTAGAATGAAAGATATCAAGAAAGAAAGAAACAAAGAAAGAAAGAAAATAAAGATAGAATGAGGGAAGGTATGAAAGCTAGAATGAAAGACATCAACAAAGAAAGAAATAAAAATACTAAAGCTAGAATGAGAGAAGGTATGAAATCTAGATTGAAAGATATCAAGAATTAAAGAAAGAAAGAAAAATAACGAAATATAGAATGAGAGAAGGTATGAAAGCTAGAATGAAAGACATCAAGAAAGAAAGAAAGAAACTTCAGATTGAATGAGAGAAGGTATGAAAGCTAGTATTATAGATATCAAGAAAGAAAGAAACAAAGAATGAAAGAAACTAAAGATAGAATGAGAGAAGGTATGAAATCTAGAATGAAAGACATCAAGAAAGAAAGGAAGAAAGTTACCACAGATAGAATGAGAGAAGATATGAAAGCTAGAATGAAAGCTATCAAGAAAGAAAGAAATAAACTAAAATAGATTGAGAGAATATATGAAAGCTAGAATGAAAGACATCAAGAAAGAAAGGAAGAAAGATACCAAAGATAGAATGAGAGAAGGTATGAAAGCTAGAATGAAAGAAATCAATAAAGAAAGAAAGAAAGAAAGAAACTAAAGATAGAATAAGAGAAGGTATGAAAGCTAGAATGAAAGACATGAAGAAAGAAAGAAACTAAAGATAGAATGAGAGAAGGTATGAAAGCTAGAATGAAAGACATCAAAGAAGAAAGAAAGAAAGAAATTAACTAAAGATAGAATGAGAGAAGGTATGAAAAGAAGAATGGAAGATATCAAGAAAGAAAGAAAGAAACTAAAGATAGAATGAGAGAAGTTATGAAAGCAAGAATGAAAGTTATCAAGAAAGAAAGAAATAAACAAACTAAAGATAGAATGAGAAGGAATAAAAGCTAGAATGAAAGACATGAAGAAAGAAAGAAAAAAAAAGATAGAATGAGAGAAAGTATGAAAGCTAGAATGAAAGATATCACGAAAGAAAGAAACAAAGAAAGGAAGAAACTAAAGATAGAATGAGAGAAGGTATGAAAGCTAGAATGAAAGACATCAAGAATGAAAGAAATAAAGAATTTATCTAAAGATAGAATGAGAGAAGGTATGAAAGCTAGAATGAAAGCTATCAAGAAAGAAAGAAAGAAACAAATAAACAAACTAAAGATTGAATAGAGGTATGAAAGGAATAATGAAAGATATCAAGAAAGAAAGAAAGAAACTAAAATAGAATGAGAGAAAATATGAAAGCTAGAATGAAAGACTTCAAGGAAGAAAGAAAGAATCTAAAGAGAATGAGAGAGGGTATGAAAGGAAGAATGAAAGATATCAAGAAAGAAAGAAAGAAAAAAAGAAACTAAAATAGAATAAGAAAAGGTATGAAAGCTAGAATGAAAGACATCAAGAAAGAAAGGAAGAAAGATACCAAAGATAGAATGGGAGAAGGTATGAAAGCAAGAATGAAAGACATCAACAAAGAAAGAAATAAAGATACTAAACCTAGAATGAGAGAAGGTATGAAAGCTGTAATGAAAGACATCAAGAAAGAAAGAAAGAACGATACTAAAGCTAGAATGAGTGAAGGTATGAAAGCTAGAATGAAAGACATCAAGAAAGAAAGAAAGAAACTATCGATAGAATGAGAGAAGGTATGAAAGCTAGAATTAAAGATATCAAGAAACAAAGAAACATGGAAAGGAAGTAACTAAAAATAGAATGAGAGAACGTATGAAAGCTAGAATGAAAGATATCAAGAAAGAAAGAAACAAACAAAGAAAGAAAATAAAGATAGAATGAGGGAAGGTATGAAAGCTAGAATGCCAGACATCAAGAATGAAAGAAAGAAACTATAGATAGAATGAGAGAAGGTATGAAAGCTAGAATGAAAGATATCAAGAAAGAAAGAAACAAAGAAAGAAAGAAAATAAAGATAGAATGAGGGAAGGTATGAAAGCTAGAATGAAAGACATCAAGAAAGAAAGAAATAAAGATACTAAAGATAGAATGAGAGAAGGTATGAAAGCTAGAATGAAAGAAATCAAGAAAGAAAGAAAGAAAGAAAGAAAGAAACTAAAGATAGAATGAGAGAAGGTATGAAAGCTAGAATGAAAGACATCAAGAAAGAAAGGAACTAAAGATAGAATGAGAGAAGGTATGAAAGATATGAAGAAAGAAATAAACAAAGAAAGAAAGAAACTAAAGATAGAATGAGAGAAGGTATGAAAGCTAGAATGAAAGACATCAAAGAAGAAAGAAAGAAAGAAATTAACTAAAGATAGAATGAGAGAAGGTATGAAAAGTAGAATTAAAGATATCAAGAAAGAAAGAAAGAAAGAAACTAAAGATAGAATGAGAGAAGTTATGAAAGCTAGAATGAAAGTTTTCAAGAAAGAAAAAAATAAACAAACTAAAGATAAAATGAGAAGTAATAAAAGCTAGAATGATAGACATGAAGAAAGAAAGAAAAAAATAAAGATAGAATGATTGAAAGTATGAAAACTAGAATGAAAGATATCACGAAAGAAAGAAACAAAGAAAGGAAGAAACTAAAGATAGAATGAGAGAAGGTATGAAAGCTAGAATGAAAGACATCAAGAATGAAAGAAATAAAGAATTTAACTAAAGATAGAATGAGAGAAGGTATGAAAGCCAGAATGAAAGCTATCAAGAAAGAAAGAAAGAAACAAATAAACAAACTAAAGATTGAATAGAGGTATGAAAGGAATAATGAAAGATATCAAGAAAGAAAGAAAGAAACTAAAATAGAATGAGAGAATGTATGAAAGCTAGAATGAAAGACTTCAAGAAAGAAAGAAAGAGTCTAAAGAGAATGAGAGAAGGTATGAAAGGAAGATTGAAAGATATCAAGAAAGAAAGAAAGAAAGAAAGAAACTAAAATAGAATAAGAAAAGGTATGAAAGCTAGAATAAAAGACATCAAGAAAGAAAGGAAGAAAGATACCAAAGATAGAATGGGAGAAGGTATGAAAGCTAGAATGAAAGACATCAACAAAGAAAGATATAAAGATACTAAACCTTGAATGAGAGAAGGTATTAAAGCTGTAATGAAAGACATCAAGAAAGAAAGAAAGAACGATACTAAAGCTAGAATGAGAGAAGGTATGAAAGCTAGAATGAAAGACATCAAGAAAGAGAGAAAGAAACTATAGATAGAATGAGAGAAGTTATGAAAGCTAGAATTAAAGATATCAAGAAACAAAGAAACATGGAAAGGAAGAAACTATAAATAGAATGAGGGAAGGTATGAAAGCTAGAATGAAAGATATCAAGAAAGAAAGAAACAAACAAAGAAAGAAATAAAGATAGAATGAGGGAATGTATGAAAGCTAGAATGACAGACATCAAGAATGAAAGAAAGAAACTATAGCTAGAATGAGAGAAGGTATGAAAGCTAGAATGAAAGATATCAAGAAAGAAAGAAACAAAGAAAGAAAGAAAATAAAGATAGAATGAGGGAAGGTATGAAAGCTAGAATGAAAGACATCAAGAAAGAAAGAAAGAAAGAAAGAAAGAAAGAAAGAAACTAAAGATAGAATGAGAGAAGGTATGAAAGCTAGAATGAAAGACATCAAGAAAGAAAGGAACTAAAGATAGAATGAGAGAAGGTATGAAAGATATGAAGAAAGAAATAAACAAAGAAAGAAAGAAACTAAAGATAGAATGGGAGAAGGTATGAAAGCTAGAATGAAAGACATCAAAGAAGAAAGAAAGAAAGAAATTAACTAAAGATAGAATGAGAGAAGGTATGAAAAGTAGAATGAAAGATATCAAGAAAGGAAGAAACTAAAGATAGAATGAGAGAAGGTATGAAAGCTAGAATGAGAGATTTGAAGAAAGAAACAAACAAACAAAGAAAGAAACTAAAGATAGAATGAGAGAAGGTATGAAAGCTAGAATGAAAGACATCAACAAAGAAAGATATAAAGATACTAAACCTTGAATGAGAGAAGGTATGAAAGCAGTAATGAAAGACATCAAGAAAGAAAGAAAGAACGATACTAAAGCTAGAATGAGAGAAGGTATGAAAGCTAGAATGAAAGACATCAAGAAAGAGAGAAATAAACTATAGATAGAATGAGAGAAGTTATGAAAGCTAGAATTAAAGATATCAAGAAACAAAGAAACATGGAAAGGAAGAAACTATAAATAGAATGAGGGAAGGTATGAAAGCTAGAATGAAAGATATCAAGAAAGAAAGAAACAAACAAAGAAAGAAATAAAGATAGAATGAGGGAATGTATGAAAGCTAGAATGACAGACATCAAGAATGAAAGAAAGAAACTATAGCTAGAATGAGAGAAGGTTTGAAAGCTAGAATGAAAGATATCAAGAAAGAAAGAAATAAAGAAAGAAAGAAAATAAAGATAGAATGAGGGAAGGTATGAAAACTAGAATGAAAGACATCAAGAAAGAAAGAAAGAAAAATATAAACTAAAGATAGAATGAGAGAAGGTATGAAAGCTAGAATGAAAGACATCAAGAAAGAAAGAAAGAAAGAAATAAACTAAAGATAGAATGAGAGAAGGTATGAAAGCTAGAATGAAAGACATCAAGAAAGAAGGAAACTAAAGATAGAATGAGAGAAGGTATGAAAGCTAGAATGAGAGATTTGAAGAAAGAAACAAACAAAGAAAGAAAGAAACTAAAGATAGAATGAGAGAAGGTATGAAAGCTAGAATGAAAGACATCAACAAAGAAAGAAATAAAAATACTAAAGCTAGAATGAGAGAAGGTATGAAATCTAGATTGAAAGATATCAAGAATTAAAGAAAGAAAGAAAAATAACGAAATATAGAATGAGAGAAGGTATGAAAGCTAGAATGAAAGACATCAAGAAAGAAAGAAACTTCAGATTGAATGAGAGAAGTTATGAAAGCTAGTATTATAGATATCAAGAAAGATAGAAACAAAGAATGAAAGAAACTAAAGAGAGAATGAGAGAAGGTATGAAATCTAGAATGAAAGACATCAAGAAAGAAAGGAAGAAAGTTACCACAGATAGAATGAGAGAAGATATGAAAGCAAGAATGAAAGCTATCAAGAAAGAAAGAAATAAACTAAAATAGATTGAGAGAATATATGAAAGCTAGAATGAAAGACATCAAGAAAGAAAGGAAGAAAGATACCAAAGATAGAATGAGAGAAGTTATGAAAGCTAAAATGAAAGATATCAAGAATGAAAGAAAGAAAGAAATTAACAAACGATAGAGTGAGAGAAGGTATGAAAGAAATAATGAATGATATCAAGAAAGAAAGAAACTAAAATAGAATGAGAGAAGGTATGAAAGCTAGAATGAAATATATGAAGAAAGAAAGAAATAAACTAAAGATAGAATGAGAGGTTATGAAAGCTAGAATTATAGATATCAAGAAAGAAAAAACAAAGAATGAAAGAAACTAAAGATAGAATGAGAGAAGGTATGAAAGCTAGAATGAAAGCTATCAAGAAAGAAAGAAAGAAACAAATAAACAAACTAAAGATTGAATAGAGGTATGAAAGGAATAATGAAAGATATCAAGAAAGAAAGAAAGAAACTAAAAAAGAATGAGAGAATGTATGAAAGCTAGAATGAAAGACTTCAAGAAAGAAAGAAAGAATCTAAAGAGAATGAGAGAAGGTATGAAAGGAAGAATGAAAGATATCATGAAAGAAAAAAAGAAAGAAAGAAACTAAAATAGAATAAGAAAAGGTATGAAAGCTAGAAAGAAAGATATCAAGAATGAAAGAAAGAAAGAAATTAACTAACGATAGAATGAGAGAAGATATGAAAAGAATAATGAAAGATATCAAGAAAGAAAGAAAGAAAGAAACTAAAATAGAATGAGAGAAGGTATGAAATGTAGAATGAAAGATATAAAGAATGAAAGAAAGAAAGAAATTAACAAAATATAGAATGAGAGAAGGTATGAAAGCTAGAATGAAAGACATCAAGAAAGAAAGAAAGAAACTATACATAGAATGAAAGAAGGTATCAATGCTAGAATTAAAGATATCAAGAAACAAAGAAACAGAGAAAGAAAGAAACTAAAGATAGAATGAGAGAATTTATGAAAGCTAGAATGAAAGATATCAAGAATGAAAGAAAGAAAGAAATTAACTAAAGATAGAATGAGAGAAGGTATGCAAGGTAGAATGAAAGAAAGAAAGAAAGAAAGAAACTAAAGATAGAATGAGAGAATTTATGAAAGCTTCAATGAAAGACATCAAGAATGAAAGAAAGAAAGAAATTAACTAAAGATAGAATGAGAGAAGGTATGCAAGGTAGAATGAAAGAAATCAAGAAAGAAAGAAAGAAACTAAAGATAGAATGAGAGATGGTATGAAAGCTAGAATGAAAGATATCAAGAAACAAAGAAACAAAGAAATAAATAAACTAAAGATAGAATAAGAGAAGGTATAAAATCTAGAATGAAAGACATCAAGAAAGAAAAAAATAAACTAAAGATAGAATGAAAGAAGGTATCAAAGCTAGAATGAAAGACATCAAGAAAGAAAAAAATAATCTAAAGATAGAATGAAAGAAGGTATCAAAGCTAGAATGAAAGACATCAAGAAAGATAGAAAGAAAAAAGAAACTAAAGACAGAATGAGAGAAGTTATGAAAGCTAGAATGAAAGACATCAAGAAAGAAAGAAAGAAACTAAAGATAGAATGAGAGAAGGTATGAAAGTTAGAATTAAAGATATCAAGAATGAAAGAAAGAAGGAAATTAACTAAAGATAGAATGAGAGAAGGTATGAAAGCTAGAATGAAAGCTATCAAGAAAGAAAGAAAGAAAGAAAGAAAGAAAGAAAGAAACTAAAGATAGAATGAGAGAAGGTATGAAAGCTGGAATGAAAGATATCAAGAAAGAAAGAAACAAAGAAAAAAATAACTAAAGATAGACTGAGAGTAGGAATGAAAGCTAGAATGAAAGACATAAAGAAAGAAAGAAAGAAAGAAAGAAACTATAGATAGAATGGGAGAAGGTATGAAAGCTAGAATTAAAGATATCAAGAAACAAAGAAACAAACAAAGAAAGATAGAAACTTAAGATAGAATGAGAGAAGGTATGAGAGCTAGAATGAAAGATATCAAGAATGAAAGAAAGAAAGAAATTAACTAAAGCTAGAATGAGAGAAGGTATGAAAGCTGGAATGAAAGACATCAAGAAAGAAAGAAAGAAACTATAGATAGAATGAAAGAAGGTATCAAAGCTAGAATGAAAGACATCAAGAAAGAAAGAAAGAAAAATATAAACCCAAAATAGAATGAGAGAAGGTATGAAAGCTAGAATGAAAGACTTCAAAGAAGAAAGAAAGAAAGAAATTAACTAAAGATAGAATGAGAGAAGGTATGAAAAGTAGAATGAAAGATATCAAGAAAGAAAGAAGGAAACTAAAGATAGAATGAGAGAAGTTATGAAAGCTAGAATGAAAGTAATCAAGAATGAAAGAAATAAACAAACTAAAGATAGAATGAGAAGGAATAAAAGCTAGAATGAAAGACATGATGAAAGAAAAAAAAAATAAAGATAGAATGAGAGAAAGTATGAAAGCTAGAATGAAAGATATCACGAAAGAAAGAAACAAAGAAAGGAAGAAACTAAAGATAGAATGAGAGAAGGTATGAAAGCTAGAATGAAAGACATCAAGAAAGAAAGAAACAAAGAATGAAAGAAACTAAAGATAGAATGAGAGAAGGTATGAAAGCTAGATTGAAAGACATCAAGAAAGAAAGAAAGAAACTAAAATAGATTGAGAGAATGTATGAAAGCTAGAATGAAAGACATCAAGAAAGAAAGGAAGAAAGATACCAAAGATAGAATGAGAGAAGGTATGAAAGCTAGAATGAAAGAAATCAAGAAAGAAAGAAATTAACAAACGATAGAATGAGAGAAGGTATGAAAGCTAGAATGAAAGACATCAAGAAAGAAAGAAAGAAACTAAAATAGATTGAGAGAATGTATGAAAGCTAGAATGAAAGACATCAAGAAAGAAAGGAAGAAAGATACCAAAGATAGAATGAGAGAAGGTATGAAAGCTAGAATGAAAGAAATCAAGAAAGAAAGAAAGAAAAAAAGAAACTAAAGATAGAATGAGAGAAGGTATGAAAGCTAGAATGAAAGACATCAAGAAAGAAAGAAACTAAAGATAGAATGAGAGAAGGTATGAAAGCTAGAATAAAAGATATGAAGAAAGAAATAAACAAAGAAAGAAAGAAACTAAAGATAGAATGAGAGAAGGTATGAAAGCTAGAATGAAAGACTTCAAAGAAGAAAGAAAGAAAGAAATTAACTAAAGATAGAATGAGAGAAGGTATGAAAAGTAGAATGAAAGATATCAAGAAAGAAAGAAAGAAACTAAAGATAGAATGAGAGAAGTTATGAAAGCTAGAATGAAAGTAATCAAGAATGAAAGAAATAAACAAACTAAAGATAGAATGAGAAGGAATAAAAGCTAGAATGAAAGACATGATGAAAGAAAGAAAAAAATAAAGATAGAATGAGAGAAAGTATGAAAGCTAGAATGAAAGATATCACGAAAGAAAGAAACAAAGAAAGGAAGAAACTAAAGATAGAATGAGAGAAGTTATGAAAGCTAGAATGAAAGACATCAAGAATGAAAGAAATAAAGAATTTAACTAAAGATAGAATGAGAGAAGGTATGAAAGCTAGCATGAAAGCTATCAAGAAAGAAAGAAAGAAACAAATAAACAAACTAAAGATTGAATAGAGGTATGAAAGGAATAATGAAAGACATCAAGAAAGAAAGAAATAAAGATACTAAAGATAGAATGAGAGAACGTATGAAAGCTAGAATGAAAGATATCAAGAATGAAAGAAAGAAAGAAATTAACTAAAGATAGAATGAGAGAAGGTATGAAAGCTAGAATGAAAGACATCAAGAAAGAAAGAATGAATCTAAAGAGAATGAGAGAAGGTATGAAAGGAAGAATGAAAGACATCAAGAAAGAAAGAAAGAAAGAAACTAAAATAGAATAAGAAAAGGTATGAAAGCTAGAATGAAAGACATCAAGAAAGAAAGGAAGAAAGATACCAAAGATAGAATGGGAGAAGGTATGAAAGCTAGAATGAAACACATCAACAAAGAAAGATATAAAGATACTAAACCTAGAATGAGAGAAGGTATGAAAGCTGTAATGAAAGACATCAAGAAAGAAAGAAAGAACGATACTAAAGCTAGAATGAGTGAAGGTATGAAACCTAGAATGAAAGACATCAAGAAAGAAAGAAAGAAACTATAGATAGAATGAGAGAAGGTATGAAAGCTAGAATTAACGATATCAAGAAACAAAGAAACATGGAAAGGAAGAAACTAAAAATAGAATGAGAGAACGTATGAAAGCTAGAATGAAAGATATCAAGAAAGAAAGAAACAAACAAAGAAAGTAAATAAAGATAGAATGAGGGAAGGTATGAAAGCTAGAATGCCAGACATTAAGAATGAAAGAAAGAAACTATAGATAGAATGAGAGAAGGTATGAAAGCCAGAATGAAAGATATCAAGAAAGAAAGAAACAAAGAAAGAAAGAAAATAAAGATAGAATGAGGGAAAGTATGAAAGCTAGAATGAAAGACATCAAGAAAGAAAGAAATAAAGATACTAAAGATAGAATGAGAGAAGGTATAAAAGCTAGAATGAAAGAAATCAAGAAAGAAAGAAAGAAAGAAAGAAAGAAAGAAACTAAAGATAGAATGAGAGAAGGTATGAAAGCTAGAATGAAAGACATCAAGAAAGAAAGAAACTAAAGATAGAATGAGAGAAGGTATGAAAGCTAGAATGAAAGATATGAAGAAATAAATAAACAAAGAAAGAAAGAAACTAAAGATAGAATGAGAGAAGGTATGAGAGCTAAAATGAAAGACATCAAAGAAGAAAGAAAGAAAGAAATTAACTAAAGATAGAATTAGAGAAGGTATGAAAGCCAGAATGAAAGCTATCAAGAAAGAAAGAAAGAAACAAATAAACAAACTAAAGATTGAATAGAGGTATGAAAGGAATAATGAAAGATATCAAGAAAGAAAGAAAGAAACTAAAATAGAATGAGAGAATGTATGAAAGCTAGAATGAAAGACTTCAAGAAAGAAAGAAAGAATCTAAAGAGAATGAGAGAAGGTATGAAAGGAAGAATGAAAGATATCAAGAAAGAATGAAAGAAAGAAAGAAACTAAAATAGAATAAGAAAAGGTATGAAAGCTAGAATAAAAGACATCAAGAAAGAAAGGAAGAGAGATACCAAAGATAGAATGGTTGAAGGTATGAAAGCTAGAATGAAAGACATCAACAAAGAAAGATATAAAGATACTAAACCTAGAATGAGAAAAGGTATGAAACCTGTAATGAAAGACATCAAGAAAGAAAGAAAGAATGATACTAAAGCTAGAATGAGAGAAGGTATGAAAGCGAGAATGAAAGACATCAAGAAAGAGAGAAAGAAACTATAGATAGAATGAGAGAAGGTATGAATGCTAGAATTAAAGATATCAAGAAACAAAGAAACATGGAAAGGAAGAAACTAAAAATAGAATGAGAGAAGGTTTGAAAGCTAGAATGAAAGATATCAAGAAAGAAAGAAACAAAGAAAGAAAGAAAATAAAGATAGAATGAGGGAAGGTATGAAAGCTAGAATGAAAGACATCAACAAAGAAAGAAATAAAAATACTAAAGCTAGAATGAGAGAAGGTATGAAATCTAGATTGAAAGATATCAAGAATTAAAGAAAGAAAGAAAAATAACGAAATATAGAATGAGAGAAGGTATGAAAGCTAGAATGAAAGACATCAAGAAAGAAAGAAAGAAACTTCAGATTGAATGAGAGAAGGTATGAAAGCTAGTATTATAGATATCAAGAAAGAAAGAAACAAAGAATGAAAGAAACTAAAGATAGAATGAGAGAAGGTATGAAATCTAGAATGAAAGACATCAAGAAAGAAAGGAAGAAAGTTACCACAGATAGAATGAGAGAAGATATGAAAGCTAGAATGAAAGCTATCAAGAAAGAAAGAAATAAACTAAAATAGATTGAGAGAATATATGAAAGCTAGAATGAAAGACATCAAGAAAGAAAGGAAGAAAGATACCAAAGATAGAATGAGAGAAGGTATGAAAGCTAGAATGAAAGAAATCAATAAAGAAAGAAAGAAAGAAAGAAACTAAAGATAGAATAAGAGAAGGTATGAAAGCTAGAATGAAAGACATGAAGAAAGAAAGAAACTAAAGATAGAATGAGAGAAGGTATGAAAGCTAGAACGAAAGACATCAAAGAAGAAAGAAAGAAAGAAATTAACTAAAGATAGAATGAGAAGGAATAAAAGCTAGAATGAAAGACATGAAGAAAGAAAGAAAAAAAAAGATAGAATGAGAGAAAGTATGAAAGCTAGAATGAAAGATATCACGAAAGAAAGAAACAAAGAAAGGAAGAAACTAAAGATAGAATGAGAGAAGGTATGAAAGCTAGAATGAAAGACATCAAGAATGAAAGAAATAAAGAATTTATCTAAATATAGAATGAGAGAAGGTATGAAAGCTAGAATGAAAGCTATCAAGAAAGAAAGAAAGAAACAAATAAACAAACTAAAGATTGAATAGAGGTATGAAAGGAATAATGAAAGATATCAAGAAAGAAAGAAACTAAAATAGAATGAGAGAATATATGAAAGCTAGAATGAAAGACTTCAAGGAAGAAAGAAAGAATCTAAAGAGAATGAGAGAGGGTATGAAAGGAAGAATGAAAGATATCAAGAAAGAAAGAAAGAAAAAAAGAAACTAAAATAGAATAAGAAATGGTATGAAAGCTAGAATGAAAGACATCAAGAAAGAAAGGAAGAAAGATACCAAAGATAGAATGGGAGAAGGTATGAAAGCAAGAATGAAAGACATCAACAAAGAAAGAAATAAAGATACTAAACCTAGAATGAGAGAAGGTATGAAAGCTGTAATGAAAGACATCAAGAAAGAAAGAAAGAACGATACTAAAGCTAGAATGAGTGAAGGTATGAAAGCTAGAATGAAAGACATCAAGAAAGAAAGAAAGAAACTATCGATAGAATGAGAGAAGGTATGAAAGCTAGAATTAAAGATATCAAGAAACAAAGAAACATGGAAAGGAAGTAACTAAAAATAGAATGAGAGAACGTATGAAAGCTAGAATGAAAGATATCAAGAAAGAAAGAAACAAACAAAGAAAGAAAATAAAGATAGAATGAGGGAAGGTATGAAAGCTAGAATGCCAGACATCAAGAATGAAAGAAAGAAACTATAGATAGAATGAGAGAAGGTATGAAAGCTAGAATGAAAGATATCAAGAAAGAAAGAAACAAAGAAAGAAAGAAAATAAAGATAGAATGAGGTAAGGTATGAAAGCTAGAATGAAAGACATCAAGAAAGAAAGAAATAAAGATACTAAAGATAGAATGAGAGAAGGTATGAAAGCTAGAATGAAAGAAATCAAGAAAGAAAGAAAGAAAGAAAGAAAGAAACTAAAGATAGAATGAGAGAAGGTATGAAAGCTAGAATGAAAGACATCAAGAAAGAAAGGAACTAAAGATAGAATGAGAGAAGGTATGAAAGATATGAAGAAAGAAATAAACAAAGAAAGAAAGAAACTAAAGATAGAATGAGAGAAGGTATGAAAGCTAGAATGAAAGACATCAAAGAAGAAAGAAAGAAAGAAATTAACTAAAGATAGAATGAGAGAAGGTATGAAAAGTAGAATTAAAGATATCAAGAAAGAAAGAAAGAAAGAAACTAAAGATAGAATGAGAGAAGTTATGAAAGCTAGAATGAAAGTTTTCAAGAAAGAAAAAAATAAACAAACTAAAGATAAAATGAGAAGTAATAAAAGCTAGAATGATAGACATGAAGAAAGAAAGAAAAAAATAAAGATAGAATGATTGAAAGTATGAAAACTAGAATGAAAGATATCACGAAAGAAAGAAACAAAGAAAGGAAGAAACTAAAGATAGAATGAGAGAAGGTATGAAAGCTAGAATGAAAGACATCAAGAATGAAAGAAATAAAGAATTTAACTAAAGATAGAATGAGAGAAGGTATGAAAGCCAGAATGAAAGCTATCAAGAAAGAAAGAAAGAAACAAATAAACAAACTAAAGATTGAATAGAGGTATGAAAGGAATAATGAAAGATATCAAGAAAGAAAGAAAGAAACTAAAATAGAATGAGAGAATGTATGAAAGCTAGAATGAAAGACTTCAAGAAAGAAAGAAAGAGTCTAAAGAGAATGAGAGAAGGTATGAAAGGAAGATTGAAAGATATCAAGAAAGAAAGAAAGAAAGAAAGAAACTAAAATAGAATAAGAAAAGGTATGAAAGCTAGAATAAAAGACATCAAGAAAGAAAGGAAGAAAGATACCAAAGATAGAATGGGAGAAGGTATGAAAGCTAGAATGAAAGACATCAACAAAGAAAGATATAAAGATACTAAACCTTGAATGAGAGAAGGTATTAAAGCTGTAATGAAAGACATCAAGAAAGAAAGAAAGAACGATACTAAAGCTAGAATGAGAGAAGGTATGAAAGCTAGAATGAAAGACATCAAGAAAGAGAGAAAGAAACTATAGATAGAATGAGAGAAGTTATGAAAGCTAGAATTAAAGATATCAAGAAACAAAGAAACATGGAAAGGAAGAAACTATAAATAGAATGAGGGAAGGTATGAAAGCTAGAATGAAAGATATCAAGAAAGAAAGAAACAAACAAAGAAAGAAATAAAGATAGAATGAGGGAATGTATGAAAGCTAGAATGACAGACATCAAGAATGAAAGAAAGAAACTATAGCTAGAATGAGAGAAGGTATGAAAGCTAGAATGAAAGATATCAAGAAAGAAAGAAACAAAGAAAGAAAGAAAATAAAGATAGAATGAGGGAAGGTATGAAAGCTAGAATGAAAGACATCAAGAAAGAAAGAAAGAAAGAAAGAAAGAAAGAAAGAAAGAAAGAAACTAAAGATAGAATGAGAGAAGGTATGAAAGCTAGAATGAAAGACATCAAGAAAGAAAGGAACTAAAGATAGAATGAGAGAAGGTATGAAAGATATGAAGAAAGAAATAAACAAAGAAAGAAAGAAACTGAAGATAGAATGGGAGAAGGTATGAAAGCTAGAATGAAAGACATCAAAGAAGAAAGAAAAAAGAAATTAACTAAAGATAGAATGAGAGAAGGTATGAAAAGTAGAATGAAAGATATCAAGAAAGAAAGAAAGAAAGAAACTAAAGATAGAATGAGAGAAGTTATGAAAGCTAGAATGAAAGTTATCAAGAAAGAAAAAAATAAACAAACTAAAGATAGAATGGGAAGTAATAAAAGCTAGAATGATAGACATGAAGAAAGAAAGAAAAAAATAAAGATAGAATGATTGAAAGTATGAAAGCTAGAATGAAAGATATCACGAAAGAAAGAAACAAAGAAAGGAAGAAACTAAAGATAGAATGAGAGAAGGTATGAAAGCTAGAATGAAAGACATCAAGAATGAAAGAAATAAAGAATTTAACTAAAGATAGAATGAGAGAAGGTATGAAAGCCAGAATGAAAGCTATCAAGAAAGAAAGAAAGAAACAAATAAACAAACTAAAGATTGAATAGAGGTATGAAAGGAATAATGAAAGATATCAAGAAAGAAAGAAAGAAACTAAAATAGAATGAGAGAATGTATGAAAGCTAGAATGAAAGACTTTAAGAAAGAAAGAAAGAATCTAAAGAGAATGAGAGAAGGTATGAAAGGAAGATTGAAAGATATCAAGAAAGAAAGAAAGAAAGAAAGAAACTAAAATAGCATAAGAAAAGGTATGAAAGCTAGAATGAAAGACATCAAGAAAGAAAGAAAGAAAGAAATAAACTAAAGATAGAATGAGAGAAGGTATCAAAGCTAGAATGAAAGTCATCAAGAAAGGAAGAAACTAAAGATAGAATGAGAGAAGGTATGAAAGCTAGAATGAGAGATTTGAAGAAAGAAACAAACAAACAAAGAAAGAAACTAAAGATAGAATGAGAGAAGGTATGAAAGCTAGAATAAAAGACATCAACAAAGAAAGATATAAAGATACTAAACCTTGAATGAGAGAAGGTATGAAAGCTGTAATGAAAGACATCAAGAAAGAAAGAAAGAACGATACTATAGCTAGAATGAGAGAAGGTATGAAAGCTAGAATGAAAGACATCAAGAAAGAGAGAAATAAACTATAGATAGAATGAGAGAAGTTATGAAAGCTAGAATTAAAGATATCAAGAAACAAAGAAACATGGAAAGGAAGAAACTATAAATAGAATGAGGGAAGGTATGAAAGCTAGAATGAAAGATATCAAGAAAGGAAGAAACTAAAGATAGAATGAGAGAAGGTATGAAAGCTAGAATGAGAGATTTGAAGAAAGAAACAAACAAACAAAGAAAGAAACTAAAGATAGAATGAGAGAAGGTATGAAAGCTAGAATGAAAGACATCAACAAAGAAAGATATAAAGATACTAAACCTTGAATGAGAGAAGGTATGAAAGCAGTAATGAAAGACATCAAGAAAGAAAGAAAGAACGATACTAAAGCTAGAATGAGAGAAGGTATGAAAGCTAGAATGAAAGACATCAAGAAAGAGAGAAATAAACTATAGATAGAATGAGAGAAGTTATGAAAGCTAGAATTAAAGATATCAAGAAACAAAGAAACATGGAAAGGAAGAAACTATAAATAGAATGAGGGAAGGTATGAAAGCTAGAATGAAAGATATCAAGAAAGAAAGAAACAAACAAAAAAAGAAATAAAGATAGAATGAGGGAATGTATGAAAGCTAGAATGACAGACATCAAGAATGAAAGAAAGAAACTATAGCTAGAATGAGAGAAGGTTTGAAAGCTAGAATGAAAGATATCAAGAAAGAAAGAAATAAAGAAAGAAAGAAAATAAAGATAGAATGAGGGAAGGTATGAAAACTAGAATGAAAGACATCAAGAAAGAAAGAAAGAAAAATATAAACTAAAGATAGAATGAGAGAAGGTATGAAAGCTAGAATGAAAGACATCAAGAAAGAAAGAAAGAAAGAAATAAACTAAAGATAGAATGAGAGAAGGTATGAAAGCTAGAATGAAAGACATCAAGAAAGAAGGAAACTAAAGATAGAATGAGAGAAGGTATGAAAGCTAGAATGAGAGATTTGAAGAAAAAAACAAACAAAGAAAGAAAGAAACTAAAGATAGAATGAGAGAAGGTATGAAAGCTAGAATGAAAGACATCAACAAAGAAAGAAATAAAAATACTAAAGCTAGAATGAGAGAAGGTATGAAATCTAGATTGAAAGATATCAAGAATTAAAGAAAGAAAGAAAAATAACGAAATATAGAATGAGAGAAGGTATGAAAGCTAGAATGAAAGACATCAAGAAAGAAAGAAACTTCAGATTGAATGAGAGAAGTTATGAAAGCTAGTATTATAGATATCAAGAAAGATAGAAACAAAGAATGAAAGAAACTAAAGAGAGAATGAGAGAAGGTATGAAATCTAGAATGAAAGACATCAAGAAAGAAAGGAAGAAAGTTACCACAGATAGAATGAGAGAAGATATGAAAGCAAGAATGAAAGCTATCAAGAAAGAAAGAAATAAACTAAAATAGATTGAGAGAATATATGAAAGCTAGAATGAAAGACATCAAGAAAGAAAGGAAGAAAGATACCAAAGATAGAATGAGAGAAGTTATGAAAGCTAAAATGAAAGATATCAAGAATGAAAGAAAGAAAGAAATTAACAAACGATAGAGTGAGAGAAGGTATGAAAGAAATAATGAATGATATCAAGAAAGAAAGAAACTAAAATAGAATGAGAGATGGTATGAAAGCTAGAATGAAATATATGAAGAAAGAAAGAAATAAACTAAAGATAGAATGAGAGAAGTTATGAAAGCTAGAATTATAGATATCAAGAAAGAAAAAACAAAGAATGAAAGAAACGAAAGATAGAATGAGAGAAGGTATGAAAGCTAGAATGAAAGCTATCAAGAAAGAAAGAAAGAAACAAATAAACAAACTAAAGATTGAATAGAGGTATGAAAGGAATAATGAAAGATATCAAGAAAGAAAGAAAGAAACTAAAAAAGAATGAGAGAATGTATGAAAGCTAGAATGAAAGACTTCAAGAAAGAAAGAAAGAATCTAAAGAGAATGAGAGAAGGTATGAAAGGAAGAATGAAAGATATCATGAAAGAAAAAAAGAAAGAAAGAAACTAAAATAGAATAAGAAAAGGTATGAAAGCTAGAAAGAAAGATATCAAGAATGAAAGAAAGAAAGAAATTAACTAACGATAGAATGAGAGAAGGTATGAAAAGAATAATGAAAGATATCAAGAAAGAAAGAAAGAAAGAAACTAAAATAGAATGAGAGAAGGTATGAAAGGTAGAATGAAAGATATAAAGAATGAAAGAAAGAAAGAAATTAACAAAATATAGAATGAGAGAAGGTATGAAAGCTAGAATGAAAGACATCAAGAAAGAAAGATAGAAACTAAAGATAGAGCGAGAGAAGTTATGAAAGCTAGAATTAAAGAAATCAAAAAAAGAAATTAACTGAAGATATATTGAGAGAAGGTATAAAAGCTAGAATGAAAGCTATCAAGAAAGAAAGGAAGAAAGAAATAAACAAACTAAAGATAGAATGAGAGAAGGTATAAAAGCTAGATTGAAAGACATCAAGAAAGAAAGAAATAAACTAAAGATAGAATGAGTATCAAAGCTAGAATAAAAGACATCAAGATAAAAAGAAAGTAAGAAACTAAAGATAGAATGAGAGAAGGTATGAAACCTAGAATGAAAGATATCAAGAATGAAAGAAAGAAAGAAATTAACTAACGATAGAATGAGAGAAGGTATGAAAGCTAGAATGAAAGACATCAACAAAGAAAGAAATAAAAATACTAAATCTAGAATGAGAGAAGGTATGAAATCTAGATTGAAAGACATCAAGAAAGAAAGAAAGAAACTTCAGATTGAATGAGAGAAATTATGAAAGCTAGAATGAAAGCCATCAAGAAAGAAAGAAAGAAACTAATAAACAAACTAAAGATAGAATAGAGAAGGTATGAATGGAATAATGAAAGATATCAAGAAAGAAAGAAACTAAAATAGATTGAGAGAATGCAAGAAAGCTAGAATGAAAGACATCAAGTAAGAAAGGAAGAAAGATACCAAAGATAGAATGAGAGAAGGTATGAAAACTAAAATGAAAGATATCAAGAATGAAAGAAAGAAAGAAATTAACAAATGATAGAATGAGAGAAGGTATGAAAGGAATAATGAAAGATATCAAGAAAGGAAGAAAGAAAGAAACTAAAATAGAATGAGAGAAGGTATGAAAGCTAGAATGAAATATATCAAGAAAGAAATAAATAAACTAAAGATAGAATGAGTGAAGGTATGAAAGCTAGAATGAAAGACATCAAGAAAGAAAGAAACTAATGATAGAATGAGACAAGGTATGAAAGCTAGAGTGAAAGATATCAAGTAAGAAACAAACAAAGAAAGAAAGAAACTAAAGATAGAATGAGAGAAGGTATGAAAGCTAGAATGAAAGACATCAACAAAGAAAGAAATAAAGATAGTAAACCTAGAATGAGAGAAGGTATGAAAGCTGTAATGAAGGACATCAAGAAAGAAAGAAAGAACGATGCTAAAGCTAGAATGTGAGAAGGTATGAAAGCTAGAATGGAAGACATCAAGAAAGAAAGAAAGAAACTATAGATAGAATGAGAGAAGGTATGAAAGCTAGAATTAAAGATATCAAGAAACAAAGAAACATGGAAAGGAAGAAACTAAAAATAGAATGAGAGAAGGTATGAAAGCTAGAATGAAAGATATCAAGAAAGAAAGAAACAAACAAAGAAAGAAAATGAAGAGAGAATGAGGGAAGGTATGAAAGCTAGAATGACAGACATCAAGAATGAAAGAAAGAAACTATAGATAGAATGAGAGAAGTTATGAAAGCTAGAATGAAAGATATCAAGAAAGAAAGAAACAAAGAAAGAAAGAAAATAAAGATAGAATGAGGGAAGGTATGAAAGCTAGAATGAAAGAAATCAAGAAAGAAAGAAAGAAATTAACTAAAGATAGAATGAGAGAAGGTATGAAAGCTAGAATGAAAGACATCAAGAAAGAAAGAAAGAAACTATACATAGAATGAAAGAAGGTATCAATGCTAGAATTAAAGATATCAAGAAACAAAGAAACAGAGAAAGAAAGAAACTAAAGATAGAATGAGAGAATTTATGAAAGCTAGAATGAAAGATATCAAGAATGAAAGAAAGAAAGAAATTAACTAAAGATAGAATGAGAGAAGGTATGCAAGCTAGAATGAAAGAAAGAAAGAAAGAAAGAAACTAAAGATAGAAAGAGAGAAGGTATGAAACCTAGAATGAAAGATATCAAGAATGAAAGAAAGAAAGAAATTAACTACAGATAGAATAAGAGAAGGTATAAAATCTAGAATGAAAGTCATCGAGAAAGAAAGAAAGAAAAATATAAACTAAAGATAGAATGAGAGATGGTATGAAAGATAGAATGAAACATTTCAAGAAAGAAAGAAAGAAAGAAAGAAAGAAAGAAAGAAAGAAAGAAAGAAAGAAAGAAAGAAAGAAACTAAAGATAGAGTGAGAGAAGGTATGAAAGCTAGAATGAAAGACATCAAGAAAGAAAGAAAGAAACTATAGATAGAATGAGAGAAGGGATGAAAGTAAGAATAAAAGATATCAAGAAACAAAGAAACAAAGAAAGAAAGAAACTAAAGATAGAATGAGAGGAGGTATGAAAATTAGAATGAAATATATCAAGAAGGAAAGAAAGAAAGAAATTAACTAAAGATAGAATGAGAGAAGGTATGAAAGGAACAATGAATGATATCTAGAAAGAAAGAAAGAAACTATAGATAGATTGAAAGAAGGTATCAATGCTAGAATTAAAGATATCAAGAAACAAAGAAACAAAGAAATAAAGAAACTAAAGATAGAATGAGAGAATTTATGAAAGCTTCAATGAAAGACATCAAGAATGAAAGAAAGAAAGAAATTAACTAAAGATAGAATGAGAGAAGGTATGCAAGGTAGAATGAAAGAAATCAAGAAAGAAAGAAAGAAACTAAAGATAGAATGAGAGATGGTATGAAAGCTAGAATGAAAGATATCAAGAAAGAAAAAAATAAACTAAAGATAGAATGAAAGAAGGTATCAAAGCTAGAATGAAAGACATCAAGAAAGAAAAAAATAATCTAAAGATAGAATGAAAGAAGGTATCAAAGCTAGAATGAAAGACATCAAGAAAGATAGAAAGAAAAAAGAAACTAAAGACAGAATGAGAGAAGTTATGAAAGCTAGAATGAAAGACATCAAGAAAGAAAGAAAGAAACTAAAGATAGAATGAGAGAAGGTATGAAAGTTATAATTAAAGATATCAAGAATGAAAGAAAGAAAGAAATTAACTAAAGATAGAATGAGAGAAGGTATGAAAGCTAGAATGAAAGCTATCAAGAAAGAAAGAAAGAAAGAAAGAAAGAAAGAAAGAAAGAAAGAAAGAAAGAAAGAAAGAAAGAAAGAAAGAAACTAAAGATAGAATGAGAGAAGGTATGAAAGCTGGAATGAAAGATATCAAGAAAGAAAGAAACAAAGAAAAAAATAACTAAAGATAGACTGAGAGTAGGAATGAAAGCTAGAATGAAAGACATAAAGAAAGAAAGAAAGAAAGAAAGAAACTATAGATAGAATGGGAGAAGGTATGAAAGCTAGAATTAAAGATATCAAGAAACAAAGAAACAAAGAAAGAAAGAAAGAAACTTAAGATAGAATGAGAGAAGGTATGAGAGCTAGAATGAAAGATATCAAGAATGAAAGAAAGAAAGAAATTAACTAAAGCTAGAATGAGAGAAGGTATGAAAGCTGGAATGAAAAACATCAAGAAAGAAAGAAAGAAACTATAGATAGAATGAAAGAAGGTATCAAAGCTAGAATGAAAGACATCAAGAAAGAAAGAAAGAAAAATATAAACTAAAGATAGAATGAGAGAAGGTATGAAAGCTAGAATGAAAGACTTCAAAGAAGAAAGAAAGAAAGAAATTAACTAAAGATAGAATGAGAGAAGGTATGAAAAGTAGAATGAAAGATATCAAGAAAGAAAGAAGGAAACTAAAGATAGAATGAGAGAAGTTATGAAAGCTAGAATGAAAGTAATCAAGAATGAAAGAAATAAACAAACTAAAGATAGAATGAGAAGGAATAAAAGCTAGAATGAAAGACATGATGAAAGAAAGAAAAAAATAAAGATAGAATGAGAGAAAGTATGAAAGCTAGAATGAAAGATATCACGAAAGAAAGAAACAAAGAAAGGAAGAAACTAAAGATAGAATGAGAGAAGGTATGAAAGCTAGAATGAAAGACATCAAGAATGAAAGAAATAAAGAATTTAACTAAAGATAGAATGAGAGAAGGTATGAAAGCTAGCATGAAAGCTATCAAGAAAGAAAGAAAGAAACAAATAAACAAACTAAAGATTGAATAGAGGTATGAAAGGAATAATGAAAGACATCAAGAAAGAAAGAAATAAAGATACTAAAGATAGAATGAGAGAACGTATGAAAGCTAGAATGAAAGATATCAAGAATGAAAGAAAGAAAGAAATTAACTAAAGATAGAATGAGAGAAGGTATGAAAGCTAGAATGAAAGACATCAAGAAAGAAAGAATGAATCTAAAGAGAATGAGAGAAGGTATGAAAGGAAGAATGAAAGACATCAAGAAAGAAAGAAAGAAAGAAACTAAAATAGAATAAGAAAAGATATGAAAGCTATAATGAAAGACATCAAGAAAGAAAGGAAGAAAGATACCAAAGATAGAATGGGAGAAGGTATGAAAGCTAGAATGAAACACATCAAGAAAGAAAGAAATAAAGATACTAAACCTAGAATGAGAGAAGGTATGAAAGCTGTAATGAAAGACATCAAGAAAGAAAGAAAGAACGATACTAAAGCTAGAATGAGTGAAGGTATGAAACCTAGAATGAAAGACATCAAGAAAGAAAGAAAGAAACTATAGATAGAATGAGAGAAGGTATGAAAGCTAGAATTAAAGATATCAAGGAACAAAGAAACATGGAAAGGAAGAAACTAAAAATAGAATGAGAGAACGTATGAAAGCTAGAATGAAAGATATCAAGAAAGAAAGAAACAAACAAAGAAAGTAAATAAAGATAGAATGAGGGAAGGTATGAAAGCTAGAATGCCAGACATTAAGAATGAAAGAAAGAAACTATAGATAGAATGAGAGAAGGTATGAAAGCCAGAATGAAAGATATCAAGAAAGAAAGAAACAAAGAAAGAAAGAAAATAAAGATAGAATGAGGGAAAGTATGAAAGCTAGAATGAAAGACATCAAGAAAGAAAGAAATAAAGATACTAAAGATAGAATGAGAGAAGGTATAAAAGCTAGAATGAAAGAAATCAAGAAAGAAAGAAAGAAAGAAAGAAAGAAACTAAAGATAGAATGAGAGAAGGTATGAAAGCTAGAATGAAAGACATCAAGAAAGAAAGAAACTAAAGATAGAATGAGAGAAGGTATGAAAGCTAGAATGAAAGATATGAAGAAAGAAATAAACAAAGAAAGAAAGAAACTAAAGATAGAATGAGAGAAGGTATGAGAGCTAGAATGAAAGACATCAAAGAAGAAAGAAAGAAAGAAATTAACTAAAGATAGAATGAGAGAAGTTATGAAAAGTAGAATGAAAGATATCAAGAAAGAAAGAAAGAAACTAAAGATAGAATGAGAGAAGTTATGAAAGCTAGAATGAAAGTTATCAAGAAAGAAAGAAATAAACAAACTAAAGATAGAATGAGAAGTAATAAAAGCTAGAATGATAGACATGAAGAAAGAAAGAAAAAAATAAAGATAGAATGAGAGAAAGTATGAAAGCTAGAATGAAAGATATCACGAAAGAAAGAAACAAAGAAAGGAAGAAACTAAAGATAGAATGAGAGAAGGTATGAAAGCTAGAATGAAAGACATCAAGAATGAAAGAAATAAAGAATTTAACTAAAGATAGAATTAGAGAAGGTATGAAAGCCAGAATGAAAGCTATCAAGAAAGAAAGAAAGAAACAAATAAAGAAACTAAAGATTGAATAGAGGTATGAAAGGAATAATGAAAGATATCAAGAAAGAAAGAAAGAAACTAAAATAGAATGAGAGAATGTATGAAAGCTAGAATGAAAGACTTCAAGAAAGAAAGAAAGAATCTAAAGAGAATGAGAGAATTTATGAAAGGAGGAATGAAAGATATCAAGAAAGAAAGAAAGAAAGAAAGAAAGAAAGAAAGAAAGAAAGAAAGAAAGAAAGAAAGAAAGAAAGAAAGAAACAAAAATAGAATAAGAAAAGGTATGAAAGCTAGAATGAAAGACATCAAGAAAGAAAGGAAGAAAGATACCAAAGATAGAATGGGAGAAGGTATGAAAGCTAGAATGAAAGACATCAAGAAAGAAAGAAAGAACGATACTAAAGCTAGAATGAGAGAAGGTATAAAAGCTAGAATGAAAGACATCAAGAAAGAAAGAAAGAAACTATAGATAGAATGAGAGAAGGTATGAAAGCTAGAATTAAAGATATCAAGAAACAAAGAAACATGGAAAGGAAGAAACTAAAAATAGAATGAGAGGAGGTATGAAAGATAGAATGAAAGATATCAAGAAAGAAAGAAACAAACAAAGAAAGAAAATAAAGATAGAATGAGGGAAGGTATGAAAGCTAGAATGACAGACATCAAGAATGAAAGAAAGAAACTATAGCTAGAATGAGAGAAGGTATGAAAGCTAGAATGAAAGATATCAAGAAAGAAAGAAACAAAGAAAGAAAGAAACTAAGGATAGAATGAGAGAAGGTATGAAAGCTAGAATGAAAGAAATCAAGAAAGAATGAAAGAAAGAAAGAAACTAAAATAGAATAAGAAAAGGTATGAAAGCTAGAATAAAAGACATCAAGAAAGAAAGGAAGAGAGATACCAAAGATAGAATGGTTGAAGGTATGAAAGCTAGAATGAAAGACATCAACAAAGAAAGATATAAAGATACTAAACCTAGAATGAGAAAAGGTATGAAAGCTGTAATGAAAGACATCAAGAAAGAAAGAAAGAACGATACTAAAGCTAGAATGAGAGAAGGTATGAAAGCGAGAATGAAAGACATCAAGAAAGAGAGAAAGAAACTATAGATAGAATGAGAGAAGGTATGAATGCTAGAATTAAAGATATCAAGAAACAAAGAAACATGGAAAGGAAGAAACTAAAAATAGAATGAGGGAAGGTATGAAAGCTAGAATGAAAGATATCAAGAAAGAAAGAAACAAACAAAGAAAGAAAATAAAGATAGAATGAGGGAAGGTATGAAAGCTAGAATGACAGACATCAAGAATGAAAGAAAGAAACTATAGCTAGAATGAGAGAAGGTTTGAAAGCTAGAATGAAAGATATCAAGAAAGAAAGAAACAAAGAAAGAAAGAAAATAAAGATAGAATGAGGAAAGGTATGAAAGCTAGAATGAAAGACATCAACAAAGAAAGAAATAAAAATACTAAAGCTAGAATGAGAGAAGGTATGAAATCTAGATTGAAAGATATCAAGAATTAAAGAAAGAAAGAAAAATAACGAAATATAGAATGAGAGAAGGTATGAAAGCTAGAATGAAAGACATCAAGAAAGAAAGAAAGAAACTTCAGATTGAATGAGAGAAGGTATGAAAGCTAGTATTATAGATATCAAGAAAGAAAGAAACAAAGAATGAAAGAAACTAAAGATAGAATGAGAGAAGGTATGAAATCTAGAATGAAAGACATCAAGAAAGAAAGGAAGAAAGTTACCACAGATAGAATGAGAGAAGATATGAAAGCTAGAATGAAAGCTATCAAGAAAGAAAGAAATAAACTAAAATAGATTGAGAGAATATATGAAAGCTAGAATGAAAGACATCAAGAAAGAAAGGAAGAAAGATACCAAAGATAGAATGAGAGAAGATATGAAAGCTAGAATGAAAGAAATCAATAAAGAAAGAAAGAAAGAAAGAAACTAAAGATAGAATAAGAGAAGGTATGAAAGCTAGAATGAAAGACATGAAGAAAGAAAGAAACTAAAGATAGAATGAGAGAAGGTATGAAAGCTAGAATGAAAGACATCAAAGAAGAAAGAAAGAAAGAAATTAACTAAAGATAGAATGATAGAAGGTATGAAAAGAAGAATGGAAGATATCAAGAAAGAAAGAAAGAAACTAAAGATAGAATGAGAGAAGTTATGAAAGAAAGAATGAAAGTTATCAAGAAAGAAAGAAATAAACAAACTAAAGATAGAATGAGAAGGAATAAAAGCTAGAATGAAAGACATGAAGAAAGAAAAAAAAAAGATAGAATGAGAGAAAGTATGAAAGCTAGAATGAAAGATATCACGAAAGAAAGAAACAAAGAAAGGAAGAAACTAAAGATAGAATGAGAGAAGGTATGAAAGCTAGAATGAAAGACATCAAGAATGAAAGAAATAAAGAATTTATCTAAAGATAGAATGAGAGAAGGTATGAAAGCTAGAATGAAAGCTATCAAGAAAGAAAGAAAGAAACAAATAAACAAACTAAAGATTGAATAGAGGTATGAAAGGAATAATGAAAGATATCAAGAAAGAAAGAAAGAAACTAAAATAGAATGAGAGAATATATGAAAGCTAGAATGAAAGACTTCAAGAAAGAAAGAAAGAATCTAAAGAGAATGAGAGAAGGTATGAAAGGAAGAATGAAAGATATCAAGAAAGAAAGAAAGAAAAAAAGAAACTAAAATAGAATAAGAAAAGGTATGAAAGCTAGAATGAAAGACATCAAGAAAGAAAGGAAGAAAGATACCAAAGATAGAATGGGAGAAGGTATGAAAGCAAGAATGAAAGACATCAACAAAGAAAGAAATAAAGATACTAAACCTAGAATGAGAGAAGGTATGAAAGCTGTAATGAAAGACATCAAGAAAGAAAGAAAGAACGATACTAAAGCTAGAATGAGTGAAGGTATGAAAGCTAGAATGAAAGACATCAAGAAAGAAAGAAAGAAACTATCGATAGAATGAGAGAAGGTATGAAAGCTAGAATTAAAGATATCAAGAAACAAAGAAACATGGAAAGGAAGTAACTAAAAATAGAATGAGAGAACGTATGAAAGCTAGAATGAAAGATATCAAGAAAGAAAGAAACAAACAAAGAAAGAAAATAAAGATAGAATGAGGGAAGGTATGAAAGCTAGAATGCCAGACATCAAGAATGAAAGAAAGAAACTATAGATAGAATGAGAGAAGGTATGAAAGCTAGAATGAAAGATATCAAGAAAGAAAGAAACAAAGAAAGAAAGAAAATAAAGATAGAATGAGGGAAGGTATGAAAGCTAGAATGAAAGACATCAAGAAAGAAAGAAAGAAAGATACTAAAGATAGAATGAGAGAAGGTATGAAAGCTAGAATGAAAGAAATCAAGAAAGAAAGAAAGAAAGAAAGAAACTAAAGATAGAATGAGAGAAGTTATGAAAGCTAGAATGAAAGACATCAAGAAAGAAAGGAACTAAAGATAGAATGAGAGAAGGTATGAAAGATATGAAGAAAGAAATAAACAAAGAAAGAAAGAAACTAAAGATAGAATGAGAGAAGGTATGAAAGCTAGAATGAAAGACATCAAAGAAGAAAGAAAGAAAGAAATTAACTAAAGATAGAATGAGAGAAGGTATGAAAAGTAGAATGAAAGATATCAAGAAAGAAAGAAAGAAAGAAACTAAAGATAGAATGAGAGAAGTTATGAAAGCTAGAATGAAAGTTATCAAGAAAGAAAAAAATAAACAAACTAAAGATAAAATGAGAAGTAATAAAAGCTAGAATGATAGACATGAAGAAAGAAAGAAAAAAATTAAGATAGAATGATTGAAAGTATGAAAACTAGAATGAAAGATATCACGAAAGAAAGAAACAAAGAAAGGAAGAAACTAAAGATAGAATGAGAGAAGGTATGAAAGCTAGAATGAAAGACATCAAGAATGAAAGAAATAAAGAATTTTACTAAAGATAGAATGAGAGAAGGTATGAAAGCCAGAATGAAAGCTATCAAGAAAGAAAGAAAGAAACAAATAAACAAACTAAAGATTGAATAGAGGTATGAAAGGAATAATGAAAGATATCAAGAAAGAAAGAAAGAAACTAAAATAGAATGAGAGAATGTATGAAAGCTAGAATGAAAGACTTCAAGAAAGAAAGAAAGAGTCTAAAGAGAATGAGAGAAGGTATGAAAGGAAGATTGAAAGATATCAAGAAAGAAAGAAAGAAAGAAAGAAACTAAAATAGAATAAGAAAAGGTATGAAAGCTAGAATAAAAGACATCAAGAAAGAAAGGAAGAAAGATACCAAAGATAGAATGGGAGAAGGTATGAAAGCTAGAATGAAAGACATCAACAAAGAAAGATATAAAGATACTAAACCTTGAATGAGAGAAGGTATGAAAGCTGTAATGAAAGACATCAAGAAAGAAAGAAAGAACGATACTAAAGCTAGAATGAGAGAAGGTATGAAAGCTAGAATGAAAGACATCAAGAAAGAGAGAAAGAAACTATAGATAGAATGAGAGAAGTTATGAAAGCTAGAATTAAAGATATCAAGAAACAAAGAAACATGGAAAGGAAGAAACTATAAATAGAATGAGGGAAGGTATGAAAGCTAGAATGAAAGATATCAAGAAAGAAAGAAACAAACAAAGAAAGAAATAAAGAAAGAATGAGGGAATGTATGAAAGCTAGAATGACAGACATCAAGAATGAAAGAAAGAAACTATAGCTAGAATGAGAGAAGGTATGAAAGCTAGAATGAAAGATATCAAGAAAGAAAGAAACAAAGAAAGAAAGAAAATAAAGATAGAATGAGGGAAGGTATGAAAGCTAGAATGAAAGACATCAAGAAAGAAAGAAAGAAAGAAAGAAAGAAAGAAAGAAAGAAACTAAAGATAGAATGAGAGAAGGTATGAAAGCTAGAATGAAAGACATCAAGAAAGAAAGGAACTAAAGATAGAATGAGAGAAGGTATGGAAGATATGAAGAAAGAAATAAACAAAGAAAGAAAGAAACTAAAGATAGAATGGGAGAAGGTATGAAAGCTAGAATGAAAGACATCAAAGAAGAAAGAAAGAAAGAAATTAACTAAAGATAGAATGAGAGAAGGTATGAAAAGTATAATGAAAGATATCAAGAAAGAAAGAAAGAAAGAAACTAAAGATAGAATGAGAGAAGTTATGAAAGCTAGAATGAAAGTTATCAAGAAAGAAAAAAATAAACAAACTAAAGATAGAATGGGAAGTAATAAAAGCTAGAATGATAGACATGAAGAAAGAAAGAAAAAAATAAAGATAGAATGATTGAAAGTATGAAAGCTAGAATGAAAGATATCACGAAAGAAAGAAACAAAGAAAGGAAGAAACTAAAGATAGAATGAGAGAAGGTATGAAAGCTAGAATGAAAGACATCAACAAAGAAAGAAATAAAAATACTAAAGCTAGAATGAGAGAAGGTATGAAATCTAGATTGAAAGATATCAAGAATTAAAGAAAGAAAGAAAAATAACGAAATATAGAATGAGAGAAGGTATGAAAGCTAGAATGAAAGACTTCAAGAAAGAAAGAAAGAAACTTCAGATTGAATGAGAGAAGGTATGAAAGCTAGTATTATAGATATCAAGAAAGAAAGAAACAAAGAATGAAAGAAACTAAAGATAGAATGAGAGAAGGTATGAAATCTAGAATGAAAGACATCAAGAAAGAAAGGAAGAAAGTTACCACAGATAGAATGAGAGAAGATATGAAAGCTAGAATGAAAGCTATCAAGAAAGAAAGAAATAAACTAAAATAGATTGAGAGAATATATGAAAGCTAGAATGAAAGACATCAAGAAAGAAAGGAAGAAAGATACCAAAGATAGAATGAGAGAAGGTATGAAAGCTAGAATGAAAGAAATCAATAAAGAAAGAAAGAAAGAAAGAAACTAAAGATAGAATAAGAGAAGGTATGAAAGCTAGAATGAAAGACATGAAGAAAGAAAGAAACTAAAGATAGAATGAGAGAAGGTATGAAAGCTAGAATGAAAGACATCAAAGAAGAAAGAAAGAAAGAAATTAACTAAAGATAGAATGAGAGAAGGTATGAAAAGAAGAATGGAAGATATCAAGAAAGAAAGAAAGAAACTAAAGATAGAATGAGAGAAGTTATGAAAGCAAGAATGAAAGTTATCAAGAAAGAAAGAAATAAACAAACTAAAGATAGAATGAGAAGGAATAAAAGCTAGAATGAAAGACATGAAGAAAGAAAGAAAAGATAGAATGAGAGAAAGTATGAAAGCTAGAATGAAAGATATCACGAAAGAAAGAAACAAAGAAAGGAAGAAACTAAAGATAGAATGAGAGAAGGTATGAAAGCTAGAATGAAAGACATCAAGAATGAAAGAAATAAAGAATTTATCTAAAGATAGAATGAGAGAAGGTATGAAAGCTAGAATGAAAGCTATCAAGAAAGAAAGAAAGAAACAAATAAACAAACTAAAGATTGAATAGAGGTATGAAAGGAATAATGAAAGACTTCAAGAAAGAAAGAAAGAATCTAAAGAGAATGAGAGAAGGTATGAAAGGAAGAATGAAAGATATCAAGAAAGAAAGAAAGAAAAAAAGAAACTAAAATAGAATAAGAAAAGGTATGAAAGCTAGAATGAAAGACATCAAGAAAGAAAGGAAGAAAGATACCAAAGATAGAATGGGAGAAGGTATGAAAGCAAGAATGAAAGACATCAACAAAGAAAGAAATAAAGATACTAAACCTAGAATGAGAGAAGGTATGAAAGCTGTAATGAAAGACATCAAGAAAGAAAGAAAGAACGATACTAAAGCTAGAATGAGTGAAGGTATGAAAGCTAGAATGAAAGATATCAAGAAAGAAAGAAAGAAACTATCGATAGAATGAGAGAAGGTATGAAAGCTAGAATTAAAGATATCAAGAAACAAAGAAACATGGAAAGGAAGTAACTAAAAATAGAATGAGAGAACGTATGAAAGCTAGAATGAAAGATATCAAGAAAGAAAGAAACAAACAAAGAAAGAAAATAAAGATAGAATGAGGGAAGGTATGAAAGCTAGAATGCCAGACATCAAGAATGAAAGAAAGAAACTATAGATAGAATGAGAGAAGGTATGAAAGCTAGAATGAAAGATATCAAGAAAGAAAGAAACAAAGAAAGAAAGAAAATAAAGATAGAATGAGGGAAGGTATGAAAGCTAGAATGAAAGACATCAAGTAAGAAAGAAATAAAGATACTAAAGATAGAATGAGAGAAGGTATGAAAGCTAGAATGAAAGAAATCAAGAAAGAAAGAAAGAAAGAAAGAAACTAAAGATAGAATGAGAGAAGTTATGAAAGCTAGAATGAAAGACATCAAGAAAGAAAGGAACTAAAGATAGAATGAGAGAAGGTATGAAAGATATGAAGAAAGAAATAAACAAAGAAAGAAAGAAACTAAAGATAGAATGAGAGAAGGTATGAAAGCTAGAATGAAAGACATCAAAGAAGAAAGAAAGAAAGAAATTAACTAAAGATAGAATGAGAGAAGTTATGAAAGCTAGAATGAAAGTTATCAAGAAAGAAAAAAATAAACAAACTAAAGATAAAATGAGAAGTAATAAAAGCTAGAATGATAGACATGAAGAAAGAAAGAAAAAAATTAAGATAGAATGATTGAAAGTATGAAAACTAGAATGAAAGATATCACGAAAGAAAGAAACAAAGAAAGGAAGAAACTAAAGATAGAATGAGAGAAGGTATGAAAGCTAGAATGAAAGACATCAAGAATGAAAGAAATAAAGAATTTTACTAAAGATAGAATGAGAGAAGGTATGAAAGCCAGAATGAAAGCTATCAAGAAAGAAAGAAAGAAACAAATAAACAAACTAAAGATTGAATAGAGGTATGAAAGGAATAATGAAAGATATCAAGAAAGAAAGAAAGAAACTAAAATAGAATGAGAGAATGTATGAAAGCTAGAATGAAAGACTTCAAGAAAGAAAGAAAGAGTCTAAAGAGAATGAGAGAAGGTATGAAAGGAAGATTGAAAGATATCAAGAAAGAAAGAAAGAAAGAAAGAAACTAAAATAGAATAAGAAAAGGTATGAAAGCTAGAATAAAAGACATCAAGAAAGAAAGGAAGAAAGATACCAAAGATAGAATGGGAGAAGGTATGAAAGCTAGAATGAAAGACATCAACAAAGAAAGATATAAAGATACTAAACCTTGAATGAGAGAAGGTATGAAAGCTGTAATGAAAGACATCAAGAAAGAAAGAAAGAACGATACTAAAGCTAGAATGAGAGAAGGTATGAAAGCTAGAATGAAAGACATCAAGAAAGAGAGAAAGAAACTATAGATAGAATGAGAGAAGTTATGAAAGCTAGAATTAAAGATATCAAGAAACAAAGAAACATGGAAAGGAAGAAACTATAAATAGAATGAGGGAAGGTATGAAAGCTAGAATGAAAGATATCAAGAAAGAAACAAACAAACAAAGAAAGAAATAAAGATAGAATGAGGGAATGTATGAAAGCTAGAATGACAGACATCAAGAATGAAAGAAAGAAACTATAGCTAGAATGAGAGAAGGTATGAAAGCTAGAATGAAAGATATCAAGAAAGAAAGAAACAAAGAAAGAAAGAAAATAAAGATAGAATGAGGGAAGGTATGAAAGCTAGAATGAAAGACATCAAGAAAGAAAGAAAGAAAGAAAGAAAGAAAGAAAGAAAGAAAGAAAGAAACTAAAGATAGAATGAGAGAAGGTATGAAAGCTAGAATGAAAGACATCAAGAAAGAAAGGAACTAAAGATAGAATGAGAGAAGGTATGAAAGATATGAAGAAAGAAATAAACAAAGAAAGAAAGAAACTAAAGATAGAATGGGAGAAGGTATGAAAGCTAGAATGAAAGACATCAAAGAAGAAAGAAAGAAAGAAATTAACTAAAGATAGAATGAGAGAAGGTATGAAAAGTATAATGAAAGATATCAAGAAAGAAAGAAAGAAAGAAACTAAAGATAGAATGAGAGAAGTTATGAAAGCTAGAATGAAAGTTATCAAGAAAGAAAAAAATAAACAAACTAAAGATAGAATGGGAAGTAATAAAAGCTAGAATGATAGACATGAAGAAAGAAAGAAAAAAATAAAGATAGAATGATTGAAAGTATGAAAGCTAGAATGAAAGATATCACGAAAGAAAGAAACAAAGAAAGGAAGAAACTAAAGATAGAATGAGAGAAGGTATGAAAGCTAGAATGAAAGACATCAAGAATGAAAGAAATAAAGAATTTAACTAAAGATAGAATGAGAGAAGGTATGAAAGCCAGAATGAAAGCTATCAAGAAAGAAAGAAAGAAACAAATAAACAAACTAAAGATTGAATAGAGGTATGAAAGGAATAATGAAAGATATCAAGAAAGAAAGAAAGAAACTAAAATAGAATGAGAGAATGTATGAAAGCTAGAATGAAAGACTTCAAGAAAGAAAGAAAGAGTCTAAAGAGAATGAGAGAAGGTATGAAAGGAAGATTGAAAGATATCAAGAAAGAAAGAAAGAAAGAAAGAAACTAAAATAGAATAAGAAAAGGTATGAAAGCTAGAATAAAAGACGTCAAGAAAGAAAGGAAGAAAGATACCAAAGATAGAATGGGAGAAGGTATGAAAGCTAGAATGAAAGACATCAACAAAGAAAGATATAAAGATACTAAACCTTGAATGAGAGAAGGTATGAAAGCTGTAATGAAAGACATCAAGAAAGAAAGAAAGAACGATACTAAAGCTAGAATGAGAGAAGGTATGAAAGCTAGAATGAAAGACATCAAGAAAGAGAGAAAGAAACTATAGATAGAATGAGAGAAGTTATGAAAGCTAGAATTAAAGATATCAAGAAACAAAGAAACATGGAAAGGAAGAAACTATAAATAGAATGAGGGAAGGTATGAAAGCTAGAATGAAAGATATCAAGAAAGAAAGAAACAAACAAAGAAAGAAAATAAAGATAGAATGAGGGAAGGTATGAAAGCTAGAATGCCAGACATCAAGAATGAAAGAAAGAAACTATAGATAGAATGAGAGAAGGTATGAAAGCTAGAATGAAAGATATCAAGAAAGAAAGAAACAAAGAAAGAAAGAAAATAAAGATAGAATGAGGGAAGGTATGAAAGCTAGAATGAAAGACATCAAGAAAGAAAGAAATAAAGATACTAAAGATAGAATGAGAGAAGGTATGAAAGCTAGAATGAAAGAAATCAAGAAAGAAAGAAAGAAAGAAAGAAACTAAAGATAGAATGAGAGAAGTTATGAAAGCTAGAATGAAAGACATCAAGAAAGAAAGGAACTAAAGATAGAATGAGAGAAGGTATGAAAGATATGAAGAAAGAAATAAACAAAGAAAGAAAGAAACTAAAGATAGAATGAGAGAAGGTATGAAAGCTAGAATGAAAGACATCAAAGAAGAAAGAAAGAAAGAAATTAACTAAAGATAGAATGAGAGAAGGTATGAAAAGTAGAATGAAAGATATCAAGAAAGAAAGAAAGAAATTAACTAAAGATAGAATGAGAGAAGTTATGAAAGCTAGAATGAAAGTTATCAAGAAAGAAAAAAATAAACAAACTAAAGATAAAATGAGAAGTAATAAAAGCTAGAATGATAGACATGAAGAAAGAAAGAAAAAAATTAAGATAGAATGATTGAAAGTATGAAAACTAGAATGAAAGATATCACGAAAGAAAGAAACAAAGAAAGGAAGAAACTAAAGATAGAATGAGAGAAGGTATGAAAGCTAGAATGAAAGACATCAAGAATGAAAGAAATAAAGAATTTTACTAAAGATAGAATGAGAGAAGGTATGAAAGCCAGAATGAAAGCTATCAAGAAAGAA
Source organism: Intellagama lesueurii (assembly GCA_037013535.1). Taxonomy (NCBI): domain Eukaryota; kingdom Metazoa; phylum Chordata; class Lepidosauria; order Squamata; family Agamidae; genus Intellagama; species Intellagama lesueurii. Next base: position 9,896,756 of record JBAJHW010000013.1, read on the forward strand.
AGAAAGAAACAAATAAACAAACTAAAGATTGAATAGAGGTATGAAAGGAATAATGAAAGATATCAAGAAAGAAAGAAAGAAACTAAAATAGAATGAGAGAATGTATGAAAGCTAGAATGAAAGACTTCAAGAAAGAAAGAAAGAGTCTAAAGAGAATGAGAGAAGGTATGAAAGGAAGATTGAAAGATATCAAGAAAGAAAGAAAGAAAGAAAGAAACTAAAATAGAATAAGAAAAGGTATGAAAGCTAGAATAAAAGACATCAAGAAAGAAAGGAAGAAAGATACCAAAGATAGAATGGGAGAAGGTATGAAAGCTAGAATGAAAGACATCAACAAAGAAAGATATAAAGATACTAAACCTTGAATGAGAGAAGGTATGAAAGCTGTAATGAAAAACATCAAGAAAGAAAGAAAGAACGATACTAAAGCTAGAATGAGAGAAGGTATGAAAGCTAGAATGAAAGACATCAAGAAAGAGAGAAAGAAACTATAGATAGAATGAGAGAAGTTATGAAAGCTAGAATTAAAGATATCAAGAAACAAAGAAACATGGAAAGGAAGAAACTATAAATAGAATGAGGGAAGGTATGAAAGCTAGAATGAAAGATATCAAGAAAGGAAGAAACTAAAGATAGAATGAGAGAAGGTATGAAAGCTAGAATGAGAGATTTGAAGAAAGAAACAAACAAACAAAGAAAGAAACTAAAGATAGAATGAGAGAAGGTATGAAAGCTAGAATGAAAGACATCAACAAAGAAAGATATAAAGATACTAAACCTTGAATGAGAGAAGGTATGAAAGCAGTAATGAAAGACATCAAGAAAGAAAGAAAGAAAGAAAGAAAGAAAGAAAGAAAGAAAGAAAGAAAGAAAGAAAGAAAGAAACTAAAGATAGAATGAGAGAAGGTATGAAAGCTGGAATGAAAGATATCAAGAAAGAAAGAAACAAAGAAAAAAATAACTAAAGATAGACTGAGAGTAGGAATGAAAGCTAGAATGAAAGACATAAAGAAAGAAAGAAAGAAAGAAAGAAACTATAGATAGAATGGGAGAAGGTATGAAAGCTAGAATTAAAGATATCAAGAAACAAAGAAACAAAGAAAGAAAGAAAGAAACTTAAGATAGAATGAGAGAAGGTATGAGAGCTAGAATGAAAGATATCAAGAATGAAAGAAAGAAAGAAATTAACTAAAGCTAGAATGAGAGAAGGTATGAAAGCTGGAATGAAAAACATCAAGAAAGAAAGAAAGAAACTATAGATAGAATGAAAGAAGGTATCAAAGCTAGAATGAAAGACATCAAGAAAGAAAGAAAGAAAAATATAAACTAAAGATAGAATGAGAGAAGGTATGAAAGCTAGAATGAAAGACTTCAAAGAAGAAAGAAAGAAAGAAATTAACTAAAGATAGAATGAGAGAAGGTATGAAAAGTAGAATGAAAGATATCAAGAAAGAAAGAAGGAAACTAAAGATAGAATGAGAGAAGTTATGAAAGCTAGAATGAAAGTAATCAAGAATGAAAGAAATAAACAAACTAAAGATAGAATGAGAAGGAATAAAAGCTAGAATGAAAGACATGATGAAAGAAAGAAAAAAATAAAGATAGAATGAGAGAAAGTATGAAAGCTAGAATGAAAGATATCACGAAAGAAAGAAACAAAGAAAGGAAGAAACTAAAGATAGAATGAGAGAAGGTATGAAAGCTAGAATGAAAGACATCAAGAATGAAAGAAATAAAGAATTTAACTAAAGATAGAATGAGAGAAGGTATGAAAGCTAGCATGAAAGCTATCAAGAAAGAAAGAAAGAAACAAATAAACAAACTAAAGATTGAATAGAGGTATGAAAGGAATAATGAAAGACATCAAGAAAGAAAGAAATAAAGATACTAAAGATAGAATGAGAGAACGTATGAAAGCTAGAATGAAAGATATCAAGAATGAAAGAAAGAAAGAAATTAACTAAAGATAGAATGAGAGAAGGTATGAAAGCTAGAATGAAAGACATCAAGAAAGAAAGAATGAATCTAAAGAGAATGAGAGAAGGTATGAAAGGAAGAATGAAAGACATCAAGAAAGAAAGAAAGAAAGAAACTAAAATAGAATAAGAAAAGATATGAAAGCTATAATGAAAGACATCAAGAAAGAAAGGAAGAAAGATACCAAAGATAGAATGGGAGAAGGTATGAAAGCTAGAATGAAACACATCAAGAAAGAAAGAAATAAAGATACTAAACCTAGAATGAGAGAAGGTATGAAAGCTGTAATGAAAGACATCAAGAAAGAAAGAAAGAACGATACTAAAGCTAGAATGAGTGAAGGTATGAAACCTAGAATGAAAGACATCAAGAAAGAAAGAAAGAAACTATAGATAGAATGAGAGAAGGTATGAAAGCTAGAATTAAAGATATCAAGGAACAAAGAAACATGGAAAGGAAGAAACTAAAAATAGAATGAGAGAACGTATGAAAGCTAGAATGAAAGATATCAAGAAAGAAAGAAACAAACAAAGAAAGTAAATAAAGATAGAATGAGGGAAGGTATGAAAGCTAGAATGCCAGACATTAAGAATGAAAGAAAGAAACTATAGATAGAATGAGAGAAGGTATGAAAGCCAGAATGAAAGATATCAAGAAAGAAAGAAACAAAGAAAGAAAGAAAATAAAGATAGAATGAGGGAAAGTATGAAAGCTAGAATGAAAGACATCAAGAAAGAAAGAAATAAAGATACTAAAGATAGAATGAGAGAAGGTATAAAAGCTAGAATGAAAGAAATCAAGAAAGAAAGAAAGAAAGAAAGAAAGAAACTAAAGATAGAATGAGAGAAGGTATGAAAGCTAGAATGAAAGACATCAAGAAAGAAAGAAACTAAAGATAGAATGAGAGAAGGTATGAAAGCTAGAATGAAAGATATGAAGAAAGAAATAAACAAAGAAAGAAAGAAACTAAAGATAGAATGAGAGAAGGTATGAGAGCTAGAATGAAAGACATCAAAGAAGAAAGAAAGAAAGAAATTAACTAAAGATAGAATGAGAGAAGTTATGAAAAGTAGAATGAAAGATATCAAGAAAGAAAGAAAGAAACTAAAGATAGAATGAGAGAAGTTATGAAAGCTAGAATGAAAGTTATCAAGAAAGAAAGAAATAAACAAACTAAAGATAGAATGAGAAGTAATAAAAGCTAGAATGATAGACATGAAGAAAGAAAGAAAAAAATAAAGATAGAATGAGAGAAAGTATGAAAGCTAGAATGAAAGATATCACGAAAGAAAGAAACAAAGAAAGGAAGAAACTAAAGATAGAATGAGAGAAGGTATGAAAGCTAGAATGAAAGACATCAAGAATGAAAGAAATAAAGAATTTAACTAAAGATAGAATTAGAGAAGGTATGAAAGCCAGAATGAAAGCTATCAAGAAAGAAAGAAAGAAACAAATAAAGAAACTAAAGATTGAATAGAGGTATGAAAGGAATAATGAAAGATATCAAGAAAGAAAGAAAGAAACTAAAATAGAATGAGAGAATGTATGAAAGCTAGAATGAAAGACTTCAAGAAAGAAAGAAAGAATCTAAAGAGAATGAGAGAATTTATGAAAGGAGGAATGAAAGATATCAAGAAAGAAAGAAAGAAAGAAAGAAAGAAAGAAAGAAAGAAAGAAAGAAAGAAAGAAAGAAAGAAAGAAAGAAACAAAAATAGAATAAGAAAAGGTATGAAAGCTAGAATGAAAGACATCAAGAAAGAAAGGAAGAAAGATACCAAAGATAGAATGGGAGAAGGTATGAAAGCTAGAATGAAAGACATCAAGAAAGAAAGAAAGAACGATACTAAAGCTAGAATGAGAGAAGGTATAAAAGCTAGAATGAAAGACATCAAGAAAGAAAGAAAGAAACTATAGATAGAATGAGAGAAGGTATGAAAGCTAGAATTAAAGATATCAAGAAACAAAGAAACATGGAAAGGAAGAAACTAAAAATAGAATGAGAGGAGGTATGAAAGATAGAATGAAAGATATCAAGAAAGAAAGAAACAAACAAAGAAAGAAAATAAAGATAGAATGAGGGAAGGTATGAAAGCTAGAATGACAGACATCAAGAATGAAAGAAAGAAACTATAGCTAGAATGAGAGAAGGTATGAAAGCTAGAATGAAAGATATCAAGAAAGAAAGAAACAAAGAAAGAAAGAAACTAAGGATAGAATGAGAGAAGGTATGAAAGCTAGAATGAAAGAAATCAAGAAAGAATGAAAGAAAGAAAGAAACTAAAATAGAATAAGAAAAGGTATGAAAGCTAGAATAAAAGACATCAAGAAAGAAAGGAAGAGAGATACCAAAGATAGAATGGTTGAAGGTATGAAAGCTAGAATGAAAGACATCAACAAAGAAAGATATAAAGATACTAAACCTAGAATGAGAAAAGGTATGAAAGCTGTAATGAAAGACATCAAGAAAGAAAGAAAGAACGATACTAAAGCTAGAATGAGAGAAGGTATGAAAGCGAGAATGAAAGACATCAAGAAAGAGAGAAAGAAACTATAGATAGAATGAGAGAAGGTATGAATGCTAGAATTAAAGATATCAAGAAACAAAGAAACATGGAAAGGAAGAAACTAAAAATAGAATGAGGGAAGGTATGAAAGCTAGAATGAAAGATATCAAGAAAGAAAGAAACAAACAAAGAAAGAAAATAAAGATAGAATGAGGGAAGGTATGAAAGCTAGAATGACAGACATCAAGAATGAAAGAAAGAAACTATAGCTAGAATGAGAGAAGGTTTGAAAGCTAGAATGAAAGATATCAAGAAAGAAAGAAACAAAGAAAGAAAGAAAATAAAGATAGAATGAGGAAAGGTATGAAAGCTAGAATGAAAGACATCAACAAAGAAAGAAATAAAAATACTAAAGCTAGAATGAGAGAAGGTATGAAATCTAGATTGAAAGATATCAAGAATTAAAGAAAGAAAGAAAAATAACGAAATATAGAATGAGAGAAGGTATGAAAGCTAGAATGAAAGACATCAAGAAAGAAAGAAAGAAACTTCAGATTGAATGAGAGAAGGTATGAAAGCTAGTATTATAGATATCAAGAAAGAAAGAAACAAAGAATGAAAGAAACTAAAGATAGAATGAGAGAAGGTATGAAATCTAGAATGAAAGACATCAAGAAAGAAAGGAAGAAAGTTACCACAGATAGAATGAGAGAAGATATGAAAGCTAGAATGAAAGCTATCAAGAAAGAAAGAAATAAACTAAAATAGATTGAGAGAATATATGAAAGCTAGAATGAAAGACATCAAGAAAGAAAGGAAGAAAGATACCAAAGATAGAATGAGAGAAGATATGAAAGCTAGAATGAAAGAAATCAATAAAGAAAGAAAGAAAGAAAGAAACTAAAGATAGAATAAGAGAAGGTATGAAAGCTAGAATGAAAGACATGAAGAAAGAAAGAAACTAAAGATAGAATGAGAGAAGGTATGAAAGCTAGAATGAAAGACATCAAAGAAGAAAGAAAGAAAGAAATTAACTAAAGATAGAATGATAGAAGGTATGAAAAGAAGAATGGAAGATATCAAGAAAGAAAGAAAGAAACTAAAGATAGAATGAGAGAAGTTATGAAAGAAAGAATGAAAGTTATCAAGAAAGAAAGAAATAAACAAACTAAAGATAGAATGAGAAGGAATAAAAGCTAGAATGAAAGACATGAAGAAAGAAAAAAAAAAGATAGAATGAGAGAAAGTATGAAAGCTAGAATGAAAGATATCACGAAAGAAAGAAACAAAGAAAGGAAGAAACTAAAGATAGAATGAGAGAAGGTATGAAAGCTAGAATGAAAGACATCAAGAATGAAAGAAATAAAGAATTTATCTAAAGATAGAATGAGAGAAGGTATGAAAGCTAGAATGAAAGCTATCAAGAAAGAAAGAAAGAAACAAATAAACAAACTAAAGATTGAATAGAGGTATGAAAGGAATAATGAAAGATATCAAGAAAGAAAGAAAGAAACTAAAATAGAATGAGAGAATATATGAAAGCTAGAATGAAAGACTTCAAGAAAGAAAGAAAGAATCTAAAGAGAATGAGAGAAGGTATGAAAGGAAGAATGAAAGATATCAAGAAAGAAAGAAAGAAAAAAAGAAACTAAAATAGAATAAGAAAAGGTATGAAAGCTAGAATGAAAGACATCAAGAAAGAAAGGAAGAAAGATACCAAAGATAGAATGGGAGAAGGTATGAAAGCAAGAATGAAAGACATCAACAAAGAAAGAAATAAAGATACTAAACCTAGAATGAGAGAAGGTATGAAAGCTGTAATGAAAGACATCAAGATAGAAAGAAAGAACGATACTAAAGCTAGAATGAGTGAAGGTATGAAAGCTAGAATGAAAGACATCAAGAAAGAAAGAAAGAAACTATCGATAGAATGAGAGAAGGTATGAAAGCTAGAATTAAAGATATCAAGAAACAAAGAAACATGGAAAGGAAGTAACTAAAAATAGAATGAGAGAACGTATGAAAGCTAGAATGAAAGATATCAAGAAAGAAAGAAACAAACAAAGAAAGAAAATAAAGATAGAATGAGGGAAGGTATGAAAGCTAGAATGCCAGACATCAAGAATGAAAGAAAGAAACTATAGATAGAATGAGAGAAGGTATGAAAGCTAGAATGAAAGATATCAAGAAAGAAAGAAACAAAGAAAGAAAGAAAATAAAGATAGAATGAGGGAAGGTATGAAAGCTAGAATGAAAGACATCAAGAAAGAAAGAAAGAAAGATACTAAAGATAGAATGAGAGAAGGTATGAAAGCTAGAATGAAAGAAATCAAGAAAGAAAGAAAGAAAGAAAGAAACTAAAGATAGAATGAGAGAAGTTATGAAAGCTAGAATGAAAGACATCAAGAAAGAAAGGAACTAAAGATAGAATGAGAGAAGGTATGAAAGATATGAAGAAAGAAATAAACAAAGAAAGAAAGAAACTAAAGATAGAATGAGAGAAGGTATGAAAGCTAGAATGAAAGACATCAAAGAAGAAAGAAAGAAAGAAATTAACTAAAGATAGAATGAGAGAAGGTATGAAAAGTAGAATGAAAGATATCAAGAAAGAAAGAAAGAAAGAAACTAAAGATAGAATGAGAGAAGTTATGAAAGCTAGAATGAAAGTTATCAAGAAAGAAAAAAATAAACAAACTAAAGATAAAATGAGAAGTAATAAAAGCTAGAATGATAGACATGAAGAAAGAAAGAAAAAAATTAAGATAGAATGATTGAAAGTATGAAAACTAGAATGAAAGATATCACGAAAGAAAGAAACAAAGAAAGGAAGAAACTAAAGATAGAATGAGAGAAGGTATGAAAGCTAGAATGAAAGACATCAAGAATGAAAGAAATAAAGAATTTTACTAAAGATAGAATGAGAGAAGGTATGAAAGCCAGAATGAAAGCTATCAAGAAAGAAAGAAAGAAACAAATAAACAAACTAAAGATTGAATAGAGGTATGAAAGGAATAATGAAAGATATCAAGAAAGAAAGAAAGAAACTAAAATAGAATGAGAGAATGTATGAAAGCTAGAATGAAAGACTTCAAGAAAGAAAGAAAGAGTCTAAAGAGAATGAGAGAAGGTATGAAAGGAAGATTGAAAGATATCAAGAAAGAAAGAAAGAAAGAAAGAAACTAAAATAGAATAAGAAAAGGTATGAAAGCTAGAATAAAAGACATCAAGAAAGAAAGGAAGAAAGATACCAAAGATAGAATGGGAGAAGGTATGAAAGCTAGAATGAAAGACATCAACAAAGAAAGATATAAAGATACTAAACCTTGAATGAGAGAAGGTATGAAAGCTGTAATGAAAGACATCAAGAAAGAAAGAAAGAACGATACTAAAGCTAGAATGAGAGAAGGTATGAAAGCTAGAATGAAAGACATCAAGAAAGAGAGAAAGAAACTATAGATAGAATGAGAGAAGTTATGAAAGCTAGAATTAAAGATATCAAGAAACAAAGAAACATGGAAAGGAAGAAACTATAAATAGAATGAGGGAAGGTATGAAAGCTAGAATGAAAGATATCAAGAAAGAAAGAAACAAACAAAGAAAGAAATAAAGAAAGAATGAGGGAATGTATGAAAGCTAGAATGACAGACATCAAGAATGAAAGAAAGAAACTATAGCTAGAATGAGAGAAGGTATGAAAGCTAGAATGAAAGATATCAAGAAAGAAAGAAACAAAGAAAGAAAGAAAATAAAGATAGAATGAGGGAAGGTATGAAAGCTAGAATGAAAGACATCAAGAAAGAAAGAAAGAAAGAAAGAAAGAAAGAAAGAAAGAAACTAAAGATAGAATGAGAGAAGGTATGAAAGCTAGAATGAAAGACATCAAGAAAGAAAGGAACTAAAGATAGAATGAGAGAAGGTATGAAAGATATGAAGAAAGAAATAAACAAAGAAAGAAAGAAACTAAAGATAGAATGGGAGAAGGTATGAAAGCTAGAATGAAAGACATCAAAGAAGAAAGAAAGAAAGAAATTAACTAAAGATAGAATGAGAGAAGGTATGAAAAGTATAATGAAAGATATCAAGAAAGAAAGAAAGAAAGAAACTAAAGATAGAATGAGAGAAGTTATGAAAGCTAGAATGAAAGTTATCAAGAAAGAAAAAAATAAACAAACTAAAGATAGAATGGGAAGTAATAAAAGCTAGAATGATAGACATGAAGAAAGAAAGAAAAAAATAAAGATAGAATGATTGAAAGTATGAAAGCTAGAATGAAAGATATCACGAAAGAAAGAAACAAAGAAAGGAAGAAACTAAAGATAGAATGAGAGAAGGTATGAAAGCTAGAATGAAAGACATCAACAAAGAAAGAAATAAAAATACTAAAGCTAGAATGAGAGAAGGTATGAAATCTAGATTGAAAGATATCAAGAATTAAAGAAAGAAAGAAAAATAACGAAATATAGAATGAGAGAAGGTATGAAAGCTAGAATGAAAGACTTCAAGAAAGAAAGAAAGAAACTTCAGATTGAATGAGAGAAGGTATGAAAGCTAGTATTATAGATATCAAGAAAGAAAGAAACAAAGAATGAAAGAAACTAAAGATAGAATGAGAGAAGGTATGAAATCTAGAATGAAAGACATCAAGAAAGAAAGGAAGAAAGTTACCACAGATAGAATGAGAGAAGATATGAAAGCTAGAATGAAAGCTATCAAGAAAGAAAGAAATAAACTAAAATAGATTGAGAGAATATATGAAAGCTAGAATGAAAGACATCAAGAAAGAAAGGAAGAAAGATACCAAAGATAGAATGAGAGAAGGTATGAAAGCTAGAATGAAAGAAATCAATAAAGAAAGAAAGAAAGAAAGAAACTAAAGATAGAATAAGAGAAGGTATGAAAGCTAGAATGAAAGACATGAAGAAAGAAAGAAACTAAAGATAGAATGAGAGAAGGTATGAAAGCTAGAATGAAAGACATCAAAGAAGAAAGAAAGAAAGAAATTAACTAAAGATAGAATGAGAGAAGGTATGAAAAGAAGAATGGAAGATATCAAGAAAGAAAGAAAGAAACTAAAGATAGAATGAGAGAAGTTATGAAAGCAAGAATGAAAGTTATCAAGAAAGAAAGAAATAAACAAACTAAAGATAGAATGAGAAGGAATAAAAGCTAGAATGAAAGACATGAAGAAAGAAAGAAAAGATAGAATGAGAGAAAGTATGAAAGCTAGAATGAAAGATATCACGAAAGAAAGAAACAAAGAAAGGAAGAAACTAAAGATAGAATGAGAGAAGGTATGAAAGCTAGAATGAAAGACATCAAGAATGAAAGAAATAAAGAATTTATCTAAAGATAGAATGAGAGAAGGTATGAAAGCTAGAATGAAAGCTATCAAGAAAGAAAGAAAGAAACAAATAAACAAACTAAAGATTGAATAGAGGTATGAAAGGAATAATGAAAGACTTCAAGAAAGAAAGAAAGAATCTAAAGAGAATGAGAGAAGGTATGAAAGGAAGAATGAAAGATATCAAGAAAGAAAGAAAGAAAAAAAGAAACTAAAATAGAATAAGAAAAGGTATGAAAGCTAGAATGAAAGACATCAAGAAAGAAAGGAAGAAAGATACCAAAGATAGAATGGGAGAAGGTATGAAAGCAAGAATGAAAGACATCAACAAAGAAAGAAATAAAGATACTAAACCTAGAATGAGAGAAGGTATGAAAGCTGTAATGAAAGACATCAAGAAAGAAAGAAAGAACGATACTAAAGCTAGAATGAGTGAAGGTATGAAAGCTAGAATGAAAGATATCAAGAAAGAAAGAAAGAAACTATCGATAGAATGAGAGAAGGTATGAAAGCTAGAATTAAAGATATCAAGAAACAAAGAAACATGGAAAGGAAGTAACTAAAAATAGAATGAGAGAACGTATGAAAGCTAGAATGAAAGATATCAAGAAAGAAAGAAACAAACAAAGAAAGAAAATAAAGATAGAATGAGGGAAGGTATGAAAGCTAGAATGCCAGACATCAAGAATGAAAGAAAGAAACTATAGATAGAATGAGAGAAGGTATGAAAGCTAGAATGAAAGATATCAAGAAAGAAAGAAACAAAGAAAGAAAGAAAATAAAGATAGAATGAGGGAAGGTATGAAAGCTAGAATGAAAGACATCAAGTAAGAAAGAAATAAAGATACTAAAGATAGAATGAGAGAAGGTATGAAAGCTAGAATGAAAGAAATCAAGAAAGAAAGAAAGAAAGAAAGAAACTAAAGATAGAATGAGAGAAGTTATGAAAGCTAGAATGAAAGACATCAAGAAAGAAAGGAACTAAAGATAGAATGAGAGAAGGTATGAAAGATATGAAGAAAGAAATAAACAAAGAAAGAAAGAAACTAAAGATAGAATGAGAGAAGGTATGAAAGCTAGAATGAAAGACATCAAAGAAGAAAGAAAGAAAGAAATTAACTAAAGATAGAATGAGAGAAGTTATGAAAGCTAGAATGAAAGTTATCAAGAAAGAAAAAAATAAACAAACTAAAGATAAAATGAGAAGTAATAAAAGCTAGAATGATAGACATGAAGAAAGAAAGAAAAAAATTAAGATAGAATGATTGAAAGTATGAAAACTAGAATGAAAGATATCACGAAAGAAAGAAACAAAGAAAGGAAGAAACTAAAGATAGAATGAGAGAAGGTATGAAAGCTAGAATGAAAGACATCAAGAATGAAAGAAATAAAGAATTTTACTAAAGATAGAATGAGAGAAGGTATGAAAGCCAGAATGAAAGCTATCAAGAAAGAAAGAAAGAAACAAATAAACAAACTAAAGATTGAATAGAGGTATGAAAGGAATAATGAAAGATATCAAGAAAGAAAGAAAGAAACTAAAATAGAATGAGAGAATGTATGAAAGCTAGAATGAAAGACTTCAAGAAAGAAAGAAAGAGTCTAAAGAGAATGAGAGAAGGTATGAAAGGAAGATTGAAAGATATCAAGAAAGAAAGAAAGAAAGAAAGAAACTAAAATAGAATAAGAAAAGGTATGAAAGCTAGAATAAAAGACATCAAGAAAGAAAGGAAGAAAGATACCAAAGATAGAATGGGAGAAGGTATGAAAGCTAGAATGAAAGACATCAACAAAGAAAGATATAAAGATACTAAACCTTGAATGAGAGAAGGTATGAAAGCTGTAATGAAAGACATCAAGAAAGAAAGAAAGAACGATACTAAAGCTAGAATGAGAGAAGGTATGAAAGCTAGAATGAAAGACATCAAGAAAGAGAGAAAGAAACTATAGATAGAATGAGAGAAGTTATGAAAGCTAGAATTAAAGATATCAAGAAACAAAGAAACATGGAAAGGAAGAAACTATAAATAGAATGAGGGAAGGTATGAAAGCTAGAATGAAAGATATCAAGAAAGAAACAAACAAACAAAGAAAGAAATAAAGATAGAATGAGGGAATGTATGAAAGCTAGAATGACAGACATCAAGAATGAAAGAAAGAAACTATAGCTAGAATGAGAGAAGGTATGAAAGCTAGAATGAAAGATATCAAGAAAGAAAGAAACAAAGAAAGAAAGAAAATAAAGATAGAATGAGGGAAGGTATGAAAGCTAGAATGAAAGACATCAAGAAAGAAAGAAAGAAAGAAAGAAAGAAAGAAAGAAAGAAAGAAAGAAACTAAAGATAGAATGAGAGAAGGTATGAAAGCTAGAATGAAAGACATCAAGAAAGAAAGGAACTAAAGATAGAATGAGAGAAGGTATGAAAGATATGAAGAAAGAAATAAACAAAGAAAGAAAGAAACTAAAGATAGAATGGGAGAAGGTATGAAAGCTAGAATGAAAGACATCAAAGAAGAAAGAAAGAAAGAAATTAACTAAAGATAGAATGAGAGAAGGTATGAAAAGTATAATGAAAGATATCAAGAAAGAAAGAAAGAAAGAAACTAAAGATAGAATGAGAGAAGTTATGAAAGCTAGAATGAAAGTTATCAAGAAAGAAAAAAATAAACAAACTAAAGATAGAATGGGAAGTAATAAAAGCTAGAATGATAGACATGAAGAAAGAAAGAAAAAAATAAAGATAGAATGATTGAAAGTATGAAAGCTAGAATGAAAGATATCACGAAAGAAAGAAACAAAGAAAGGAAGAAACTAAAGATAGAATGAGAGAAGGTATGAAAGCTAGAATGAAAGACATCAAGAATGAAAGAAATAAAGAATTTAACTAAAGATAGAATGAGAGAAGGTATGAAAGCCAGAATGAAAGCTATCAAGAAAGAAAGAAAGAAACAAATAAACAAACTAAAGATTGAATAGAGGTATGAAAGGAATAATGAAAGATATCAAGAAAGAAAGAAAGAAACTAAAATAGAATGAGAGAATGTATGAAAGCTAGAATGAAAGACTTCAAGAAAGAAAGAAAGAGTCTAAAGAGAATGAGAGAAGGTATGAAAGGAAGATTGAAAGATATCAAGAAAGAAAGAAAGAAAGAAAGAAACTAAAATAGAATAAGAAAAGGTATGAAAGCTAGAATAAAAGACGTCAAGAAAGAAAGGAAGAAAGATACCAAAGATAGAATGGGAGAAGGTATGAAAGCTAGAATGAAAGACATCAACAAAGAAAGATATAAAGATACTAAACCTTGAATGAGAGAAGGTATGAAAGCTGTAATGAAAGACATCAAGAAAGAAAGAAAGAACGATACTAAAGCTAGAATGAGAGAAGGTATGAAAGCTAGAATGAAAGACATCAAGAAAGAGAGAAAGAAACTATAGATAGAATGAGAGAAGTTATGAAAGCTAGAATTAAAGATATCAAGAAACAAAGAAACATGGAAAGGAAGAAACTATAAATAGAATGAGGGAAGGTATGAAAGCTAGAATGAAAGATATCAAGAAAGAAAGAAACAAACAAAGAAAGAAAATAAAGATAGAATGAGGGAAGGTATGAAAGCTAGAATGCCAGACATCAAGAATGAAAGAAAGAAACTATAGATAGAATGAGAGAAGGTATGAAAGCTAGAATGAAAGATATCAAGAAAGAAAGAAACAAAGAAAGAAAGAAAATAAAGATAGAATGAGGGAAGGTATGAAAGCTAGAATGAAAGACATCAAGAAAGAAAGAAATAAAGATACTAAAGATAGAATGAGAGAAGGTATGAAAGCTAGAATGAAAGAAATCAAGAAAGAAAGAAAGAAAGAAAGAAACTAAAGATAGAATGAGAGAAGTTATGAAAGCTAGAATGAAAGACATCAAGAAAGAAAGGAACTAAAGATAGAATGAGAGAAGGTATGAAAGATATGAAGAAAGAAATAAACAAAGAAAGAAAGAAACTAAAGATAGAATGAGAGAAGGTATGAAAGCTAGAATGAAAGACATCAAAGAAGAAAGAAAGAAAGAAATTAACTAAAGATAGAATGAGAGAAGGTATGAAAAGTAGAATGAAAGATATCAAGAAAGAAAGAAAGAAATTAACTAAAGATAGAATGAGAGAAGTTATGAAAGCTAGAATGAAAGTTATCAAGAAAGAAAAAAATAAACAAACTAAAGATAAAATGAGAAGTAATAAAAGCTAGAATGATAGACATGAAGAAAGAAAGAAAAAAATTAAGATAGAATGATTGAAAGTATGAAAACTAGAATGAAAGATATCACGAAAGAAAGAAACAAAGAAAGGAAGAAACTAAAGATAGAATGAGAGAAGGTATGAAAGCTAGAATGAAAGACATCAAGAATGAAAGAAATAAAGAATTTTACTAAAGATAGAATGAGAGAAGGTATGAAAGCCAGAATGAAAGCTATCAAGAAAGAAAGAAAGAAACAAATAAACAAACTAAAGATTGAATAGAGGTATGAAAGGAATAATGAAAGATATCAAGAAAGAAAGAAAGAAACTAAAATAGAATGAGAGAATGTATGAAAGCTAGAATGAAAGACTTCAAGAAAGAAAGAAAGAGTCTAAAGAGAATGAGAGAAGGTATGAAAGGAAGATTGAAAGATATCAAGAAAGAAAGAAAGAAAGAAAGAAACTAAAATAGAATAAGAAAAGGTATGAAAGCTAGAATAAAAGACATCAAGAAAGAAAGGAAGAAAGATACCAAAGATAGAATGGGAGAAGGTATGAAAGCTAGAATGAAAGACATCAACAAAGAAAGATATAAAGATACTAAACCTTGAATGAGAGAAGGTATGAAAGCTGTAATGAAAAACATCAAGAAAGAAAGAAAGAACGATACTAAAGCTAGAATGAGAGAAGGTATGAAAGCTAGAATGAAAGACATCAAGAAAGAGAGAAAGAAACTATAGATAGAATGAGAGAAGTTATGAAAGCTAGAATTAAAGATATCAAGAAACAAAGAAACATGGAAAGGAAGAAACTATAAATAGAATGAGGGAAGGTATGAAAGCTAGAATGAAAGATATCAAGAAAGAAACAAACAAACAAAGAAAGAAATAAAGATAGAATGAGGGAATGTATGAAAGCTAGAATGACAGACATCAAGAATGAAAGAAAGAAACTATAGCTAGAATGAGAGAAGGTATGAAAGCTAGAATGAAAGATATCAAGAAAGAAAGAAACAAAGAAAGAAAGAAAATAAAGATAGAATGAGGGAAGGTATGAAAGCTAGAATGAAAGACATCAAGAAAGAAAGAAAGAAAGAAAGAAAGAAAGAAAGAAAGAAACTAAAGATAGAATGAGAGAAGGTATGAAAGCTAGAATGAAAGACATCAAGAAAGAAAGGAACTAAAGATAGAATGAGAGAAGGTATGAAAGATATGAAGAAAGAAATAAACAAAGAAAGAAAGAAACTAAAGATAGAATGGGAGAAGGTATGAAAGCTAGAATGAAAGACATCAAAGAAGAAAGAAAGAAAGAAATTAACTAAAGATAGAATGAGAGAAGGTATGAAAAGTATAATGAAAGATATCAAGAAAGAAAGAAAGAAAGAAACTAAAGATAGAATGAGAGAAGTTATGAAAGCTAGAATGAAAGTTATCAAGAAAGAAAAAAATAAACAAACTAAAGATAGAATGGGAAGTAATAAAAGCTAGAATGATAGACATGAAGAAAGAAAGAAAAAAATAAAGATAGAATGATTGAAAGTATGAAAGCTAGAATGAAAGATATCACGAAAGAAAGAAACAAAGAAAGGAAGAAACTAAAGATAGAATGAGAGAAGGTATGAAAGCTAGAATGAAAGACATCAAGAATGAAAGAAATAAAGAATTTAACTAAAGATAGAATGAGAGAAGGTATGAAAGCCAGAATGAAAGCTATCAAGAAAGAAAGAAAGAAACAAATAACCAAACTAAAGATTGAATAGAGGTATGAAAGGAATAATGAAAGATATCAAGAAAGAAAGAAAGAAACTAAAATAGAATGAGAGAATGTATGAAAGCTAGAATGAAAGACTTCAAGAAAGAAAGAAAGAGTCTAAAGAGAATGAGAGAAGGTATGAAAGGAAGATTGAAAGATATCAAGAAAGAAAGAAAGAAAGAAAGAAACTAAAATAGAATAAGAAAAGGTATGAAAGCTAGAATAAAAGACGTCAAGAAAGAAAGGAAGAAAGATACCAAAGATAGAATGGGAGAAGGTATGAAAGCTAGAATGAAAGACATCAACAAAGAAAGATATAAAGATACTAAACCTTGAATGAGAGAAGGTATGAAAGCTGTAATGAAAGACATCAAGAAAGAAAGAAAGAACGATACTAAAGCTAGAATGAGAGAAGGTATGAAAGCTAGAATGAAAGACATCAAGAAAGAGAGAAAGAAACTATAGATAGAATGAGAGAAGTTATGAAAGCTAGAATTAAAGATATCAAGAAACAAAGAAACATGGAAAGGAAGAAACTATAAATAGAATGAGGGAAGGTATGAAAGCTAGAATGAAAGATATCAAGAAAGAAAGAAACAAACAAAGAAAGAAAATAAAGATAGAATGAGGGAAGGTATGAAAGCTAGAATGCCAGACATCAAGAATGAAAGAAAGAAACTATAGATAGAATGAGAGAAGGTATGAAAGCTAGAATGAAAGATATCAAGAAAGAAAGAAACAAAGAAAGAAAGAAAATAAAGATAGAATGAGGGAAGGTATGAAAGCTAGAATGAAAGACATCAAGAAAGAAAGAAATAAAGATACTAAAGATAGAATGAGAGAAGGTATGAAAGCTAGAATGAAAGAAATCAAGAAAGAAAGAAAGAAAGAAAGAAACTAAAGATAGAATGAGAGAAGTTATGAAAGCTAGAATGAAAGACATCAAGAAAGAAAGGAACTAAAGATAGAATGAGAGAAGGTATGAAAGATATGAAGAAAGAAATAAACAAAGAAAGAAAGAAACTAAAGATAGAATGAGAGAAGGTATGAAAGCTAGAATGAAAGACATCAAAGAAGAAAGAAAGAAAGAAATTAACTAAAGATAGAATGAGAGAAGGTATGAAAAGTAGAATGAAAGATATCAAGAAAGAAAGAAAGAAAGAAACTAAAGATAGAATGAGAGAAGTTATGAAAGCTAGAATGAAAGTTATCAAGAAAGAAAAAAATAAACAAACTAAAGATAAAATGAGAAGTAATAAAAGCTAGAATGATAGACATGAAGAAAGAAAGAAAAAAATTAAGATAGAATGATTGAAAGTATGAAAACTAGAATGAAAGATATCACGAAAGAAAGAAACAAAGAAAGGAAGAAACTAAAGATAGAATGAGAGAAGGTATGAAAGCTAGAATGAAAGACATCAAGAATGAAAGAAATAAAGAATTTTACTAAAGATAGAATGAGAGAAGGTATGAAAGCCAGAATGAAAGCTATCAAGAAAGAAAGAAAGAAACAAATAAACAAACTAAAGATTGAATAGAGGTATGAAAGGAATAATGAAAGATATCAAGAAAGAAAGAAAGAAACTAAAATAGAATGAGAGAATGTATGAAAGCTAGAATGAAAGACTTCAAGAAAGAAAGAAAGAGTCTAAAGAGAATGAGAGAAGGTATGAAAGGAAGATTGAAAGATATCAAGAAAGAAAGAAAGAAAGAAAGAAAGAAACTAAAATAGAATAAGAAAAGGTATGAAAGCTAGAATAAAAGACATCAAGAAAGAAAGAAAGATACCAAAGATAGAATGGGAGAAGGTATGAAAGCTAGAATGAAAGACATCAACAAAGAAAGATATAAAGATACTAAACCTTGAATGAGAGAAGGTATGAAAGCTGTAATGAAAGACATCAAGAAAGAAAGAAAGAACGATACTAAAGCTAGAATGAGAGAAGGTATGAAAGCTAGAATGAAAGACATCAAGAAAGAGAGAAAGAAACTATAGATAGAATGAGAGAAGTTATGAAAGCTAGAATTAAAGATATCAAGAAACAAAGAAACATGGAAAGGAAGAAACTATAAATAGAATGAGGGAAGGTATGAAAGCTAGAATGAAAGATATCAAGAAAGAAAGAAACAAACAAAGAAAGAAATAAAGATAGAATGAGGGAATGTATGAAAGCTAGAATGACAGACATCAAGAATGAAAGAAAGAAACTATAGCTAGAATGAGAGAAGGTATGAAAGCTAGAATGAAAGATATCAAGAAAGAAAGAAACAAAGAAAGAAAGAAAATAAAGATAGAATGAGGGAAGGTATGAAAGCTAGAATGAAAGACATCAAGAAAGAAAGAAAGAAAGAAAGAAAGAAAGAAACTAAAGATAGAATGAGAGAAGGTATGAAAGCTAGAATGAAAGACATCAAGAAAGAAAGGAACTAAAGATAGAATGAGAGAAGGTATGAAAGATATGAAGAAAGAAATAAACAAAGAAAGAAAGAAACTAAAGATAGAATGGGAGAAGGTATGAAAGCTAGAATGAAAGACATCAAAGAAGAAAGAAAGAAAGAAATTAACTAAAGATAGAATGAGAGAAGGTATGAAAAGTATAATGAAAGATATCAAGAAAGAAAGAAAGAAAGAAACTAAAGATAGAATGAGAGAAGTTATGAAAGCTAGAATGAAAGTTATCAAGAAAGAAAAAAATAAACAAACTAAAGATAGAATGGGAAGTAATAAAAGCTAGAATGATAGACATGAAGAAAGAAAGAAAAAAATAAAGATAGAATGATTGAAAGTATGAAAGCTAGAATGAAAGATATCACGAAAGAAAGAAACAAAGAAAGGAAGAAACTAAAGATAGAATGAGAGAAGGTATGAAAGCTAGAATGAAAGACATCAAGAATGAAAGAAATAAAGAATTTAACTAAAGATAGAATGAGAGAAGGTATGAAAGCCAGAATGAAAGCTATCAAGAAAGAAAGAAAGAAACAAATAAACAAACTAAAGATTGAATAGAGGTATGAAAGGAATAATGAAAGATATCAAGAAAGAAAGAAAGAAACTAAAATAGAATGAGAGAATGTATGAAAGCTAGAATGAAAGACTTCAAGAAAGAAAGAAAGAGTCTAAAGAGAATGAGAGAAGGTATGAAAGGAAGATTGAAAGATATCAAGAAAGAAAGAAAGAAAGAAAGAAACTAAAATAGAATAAGAAAAGGTATGAAAGCTAGAATAAAAGACGTCAAGAAAGAAAGGAAGAAAGATACCAAAGATAGAATGGGAGAAGGTATGAAAGCTAGAATGAAAGACATCAACAAAGAAAGATATAAAGATACTAAACCTTGAATGAGAGAAGGTATGAAAGCTGTAATGAAAGACATCAAGAAAGAAAGAAAGAACGATACTAAAGCTAGAATGAGAGAAGGTATGAAAGCTAGAATGAAAGACATCAAGAAAGAGAGAAAGAAACTATAGATAGAATGAGAGAAGTTATGAAAGCTAGAATTAAAGATATCAAGAAACAAAGAAACATGGAAAGGAAGAAACTATAAATAGAATGAGGGAAGGTATGAAAGCTAGAATGAAAGATATCAAGAAAGAAAGAAACAAACAAAGAAAGAAATAAAGATAGAATGAGGGAATGTATGAAAGCTAGAATGACAGACATCAAGAATGAAAGAAAGAAACTATAGCTAGAATGAGAGAAGGTATGAAAGCTAGAATGAAAGATATCAAGAAAGAAAGAAACAAAGAAAGAAAGAAAATAAAGATAGAATGAGGGAAGGTATGAAAGCTAGAATGAAAGACATCAAGAAAGAAAGAAAGAAAGAAAGAAAGAAAGAAAGAAAGAAAGAAACTAAAGATAGAATGAGAGAAGGTATGAAAGCTAGAATGAAAGACATCAAGAAAGAAAGGAACTAAAGATAGAATGAGAGAAGGTATGAAAGATATGAAGAAAGAAATAAACAAAGAAAGAAAGAAACTAAAGATAGAATGGGAGAAGGTATGAAAGCTAGAATGAAAGACATCAAAGAAGAAAGAAAGAAAGAAATTAACTAAAGATAGAATGAGAGAAGGTATGAAAAGTATAATGAAAGATATCAAGAAAGAAAGAAAGAAAGAAACTAAAGATAGAATGAGAGAAGTTATGAAAGCTAGAATGAAAGTTATCAAGAAAGAAAAAAATAAACAAACTAAAGATAGAATGGGAAGTAATAAAAGCTAGAATGATAGACATGAAGAAAGAAAGAAAAAAATAAAGATAGAATGATTGAAAGTATGAAAGCTAGAATGAAAGATATCACGAAAGAAAGAAACAAAGAAAGGAAGAAACTAAAATAGAATGAGAGAAGGTATGAAAGCTAGAATGAAAGACATCAAGAATGAAAGAAATAAAGAATTTAACTAAAGATAGAATGAGAGAAGGTATGAAAGCCAGAATGAAAGCTATCAAGAAAGAAAGAAAGAAACAAATAAACAAACTAAAGATTGAATAGAGGTATGAAAGGAATAATGAAAGATATCAAGAAAGAAAGAAAGAAACTAAAATAGAATGAGAGAATGTATGAAAGCTAGAATGAAAGACTTTAAGAAAGAAAGAAAGAATCTAAAGAGAATGAGAGAAGGTATGAAAGGAAGATTGAAAGATATCAAGAAAGAAAGAAAGAAAGAAAGAAACTAAAATGGAATAAGAAAAGGTATGAAAGCTAGAATGAAAGACATCAAGAAAGAAAGAAAGAAAGAAAGAAATAAACTAAAGATAGAATGAGAGAAGGTATCAAAGCTAGAATTAAAGTCATCAAGAAAGGAAGAAACTAAAGATAGAATGAGAGAAGGTATGAAAGCTAGAATGAGAGATTTGAAGAAAGAAACAAACAAACAAAGAAAGAAACTAAAGATAGAATGAGAGAAGGTATGAAAGCTAGAATGAAAGACATCAACAAAGAAAGATATAAAGATACTAAACCTTGAATGAGAGAAGGTATGAAAACTGTAATGAAAGACATCAAGAAAGAAAGAAAGAACGATACTAAAGCTAGAATGAGAGAAGGTATGAAAGCTAGAATGAAAGACATCAAGAAAGAGAGAAATAAACTATAGATAGAATGAGAGAAGTTATGAAAGCTAGAATTAAAGATATCAAGAAACAAAGAAACATGGAAAGGAAGAAACTATAAATAGAATGAGGGAAGGTATGAAAGCTAGAATGAAAGATATCAAGAAAGGAAGAAACTAAAGATAGAATGAGAGAAGGTATGAAAGCTAGAATGAGAGATTTGAAGAAAGAAACAAACAAACAAAGAAAGAAACTAAAGATAGAATGAGAGAAGGTATGAAAGCTAGAATGAAAGACATCAACAAAGAAAGATATAAAGATACTAAACCTTGAATGAGAGAAGGTATGAAAGCTGTAATGAAAGACATCAAGAAAGAAAGAAAGAACGATACTAAAGCTAGAATGAGAGAAGGTATGAAAGCTAGAATGAAAGACATCAAGAAAGAGAGAAATAAACTATAGATAGAATGAGAGAAGTTATGAAAGCTAGAATTAAAGATATCAAGAAACAAAGAAACATGGAAAGGAAGAAACTATAAATAGAATGAGGGAAGGTATGAAAGCTAGAATGAAAGATATCAAGAAAGAAACAAACAAAGAAAGAAATAAAGATAGAATGAGGGAATGTATGAAAGCTAGAATGACAGACATCAAGAATGAAAGAAAGAAACTATAGCTAGAATGAGAGAAGGTATGAAAGCTAGAATGAAAGACATCAAGAAAGAAAGGAACTAAAGATAGAATGAGAGAAGGTATGAAAGATATGAAGAAAGAAATAAACAAAGAAAGAAAGAAACTAAAGATAGAATGGGAGAAGGTATGAAAGCTAGAATGAAAGACATCAAAGAAGAAAGAAAGAAAGAAATTAACTAAAGATAGAATGAGAGAAGGTATGAAAAGTATAATGAAAGATATCAAGAAAGAAAGAAAGAAAGAAACTAAAGATAGAATGAGAGAAGTTATGAAAGCTAGAATGAAAGTTATCAAGAAAGAAAAAAATAAACAAACTAAAGATAGAATGGGAAGTAATAAAAGCTAGAATGATAGACATGAAGAAAGAAAGAAAAAAATAAAGATAGAATGATTGAAAGTATGAAAGCTAGAATGAAAGATATCACGAAAGAAAGAAACAAAGAAAGGAAGAAACTAAAATAGAATGAGAGAAGGTATGAAAGCTAGAATGAAAGACATCAAGAATGAAAGAAATAAAGAATTTAACTAAAGATAGAATGAGAGAAGGTATGAAAGCCAGAATGAAAGCTATCAAGAAAGAAAGAAAGAAACAAATAAACAAACTAAAGATTGAATAGAGGTATGAAAGGAATAATGAAAGATATCAAGAAAGAAAGAAAGAAACTAAAATAGAATGAGAGAATGTATGAAAGCTAGAATGAAAGACTTTAAGAAAGAAAGAAAGAATCTAAAGAGAATGAGAGAAGGTATGAAAGGAAGATTGAAAGATATCAAGAAAGAAAGAAAGAAAGAAAGAAACTAAAATGGAATAAGAAAAGGTATGAAAGCTAGAATGAAAGACATCAAGAAAGAAAGAAAGAAAGAAAGAAATAAACTAAAGATAGAATGAGAGAAGGTATCAAAGCTAGAATTAAAGTCATCAAGAAAGGAAGAAACTAAAGATAGAATGAGAGAAGGTATGAAAGCTAGAATGAGAGATTTGAAGAAAGAAACAAACAAACAAAGAAAGAAACTAAAGATAGAATGAGAGAAGGTATGAAAGCTAGAATGAAAGACATCAACAAAGAAAGATATAAAGATACTAAACCTTGAATGAGAGAAGGTATGAAAACTGTAATGAAAGACATCAAGAAAGAAAGAAAGAACGATACTAAAGCTAGAATGAGAGAAGGTATGAAAGCTAGAATGAAAGACATCAAGAAAGAGAGAAATAAACTATAGATAGAATGAGAGAAGTTATGAAAGCTAGAATTAAAGATATCAAGAAACAAAGAAACATGGAAAGGAAGAAACTATAAATAGAATGAGGGAAGGTATGAAAGCTAGAATGAAAGATATCAAGAAAGGAAGAAACTAAAGATAGAATGAGAGAAGGTATGAAAGCTAGAATGAGAGATTTGAAGAAAGAAACAAACAAACAAAGAAAGAAACTAAAGATAGAATGAGAGAAGGTATGAAAGCTAGAATGAAAGACATCAACAAAGAAAGATATAAAGATACTAAACCTTGAATGAGAGAAGGTATGAAAGCTGTAATGAAAGACATCAAGAAAGAAAGAAAGAACGATACTAAAGCTAGAATGAGAGAAGGTATGAAAGCTAGAATGAAAGACATCAAGAAAGAGAGAAATAAACTATAGATAGAATGAGAGAAGTTATGAAAGCTAGAATTAAAGATATCAAGAAACAAAGAAACATGGAAAGGAAGAAACTATAAATAGAATGAGGGAAGGTATGAAAGCTAGAATGAAAGATATCAAGAAAGAAACAAACAAAGAAAGAAATAAAGATAGAATGAGGGAATGTATGAAAGCTAGAATGACAGACATCAAGAATGAAAGAAAGAAACTATAGCTAGAATGAGAGAAGGTATGAAAGCTAGAATGAAAGACATCAAGAAAGAAAGAAATAAAGATACTAAAGATAGAATGAGAGAAGGTATGAAAGCTAGAATGAAAGAAATCAAGAAAGAAAGAAAGAAAGAAAGAAACTAAAGATAGAATGAGAGAAGTTATGAAAGCTAGAATGAAAGACATCAAGAAAGAAAGGAACTAAAGATAGAATGAGAGAAGGTATGAAAGATTTGAAGAAAGAAATAAACAAAGAAAGAAAGAAACTAAAGATAGAATGAGAGAAGGTATGAAAGCTAGAATGAAAGACATCAAAGAAGAAAGAAAGAAAGAAATTAACTAAAGATAGAATGAGAGAAGGTATGAAAAGTAGAATGAAAGATATCAAGAAAGAAAGAAAGAAAGAAACTAAAGATAGAATGAGAGAAGTTATGAAAGCTAGAATGAAAGTTATCAAGAAAGAAAAAAATAAACAAACTAAAGATAAAATGAGAAGTAATAAAAGCTAGAATGATAGACATGAAGAAAGAAAGAAAAAAATTAAGATAGAATGATTGAAAGTATGAAAACTAGAATGAAAGATATCACGAAAGAAAGAAACAAAGAAAGGAAGAAACTAAAGATAGAATGAGAGAAGGTATGAAAGCTAGAATGAAAGACATCAAGAATGAAAGAAATAAAGAATTTTACTAAAGATAGAATGAGAGAAGGTATGAAAGCCAGAATGAAAGCTATCAAGAAAGAAAGAAAGAAACAAATAAACAAACTAAAGATTGAATAGAGGTATGAAAGGAATAATGAAAGATATCAAGAAAGAAAGAAAGAAACTAAAATAGAATGAGAGAATGTATGAAAGCTAGAATGAAAGACTTCAAGAAAGAAAGAAAGAGTCTAAAGAGAATGAGAGAAGGTATGAAAGGAAGATTGAAAGATATCAAGAAAGAAAGAAAGAAAGAAAGAAACTAAAATAGAATAAGAAAAGGTATGAAAGCTAGAATAAAAGACATCAAGAAAGAAAGGAAGAAAGATACCAAAGATAGAATGGGAGAAGGTATGAAAGCTAGAATGAAAGACATCAACAAAGAAAGATATAAAGATACTAAACCTTGAATGAGAGAAGGTATGAAAGCTGTAATGAAAGACATCAAGAAAGAAAGAAAGAACGATACTAAAGCTAGAATGAGAGAAGGTATGAAAGCTAGAATGAAAGACATCAAGAAAGAGAGAAAGAAACTATAGATAGACTGAGAGAAGTTATGAAAGCTAGAATTAAAGATATCAAGAAACAAAGAAACATGGAAAGGAAGAAACTATAAATAGAATGAGGGAAGGTATGAAAGCTAGAATGAAAGATATCAAGAAAGAAAGAAACAAACAAAGAAAGAAATAAAGATAGAATGAGGGAATGTATGAAAGCTAGAATGACAGACATCAAGAATGAAAGAAAGAAACTATAGCTAGAATGAGAGAAGGTATGAAAGCTAGAATGAAAGATATCAAGAAAGAAAGAAACAAAGAAAGAAAGAAAATAAAGATAGAATGAGGGAAGGTATGAAAGCTAGAATGAAAGACATCAAGAAAGAAAGAAAGAAAGAAAGAAAGAAAGAAACTAAAGATAGAATGAGAGAAGGTATGAAAGCTAGAATGAAAGACATCAAGAAAGAAAGGAACTAAAGATAGAATGAGAGAAGGTATGAAAGATATGAAGAAAGAAATAAACAAAGAAAGAAAGAAACTAAAGATAGAATGGGAGAAGGTATGAAAGCTAGAATGAAAGACATCAAAGAAGAAAGAAAGAAAGAAATTAACTAAAGATAGAATGAGAGAAGGTATGAAAAGTATAATGAAAGATATCAAGAAAGAAAGAAAGAAAGAAACTAAAGATAGAATGAGAGAAGTTATGAAAGCTAGAATGAAAGTTATCAAGAAAGAAAAAAATAAACAAACTAAAGATAGAATGGGAAGTAATAAAAGCTAGAATGATAGACATGAAGAAAGAAAGAAAAAAATAAAGATAGAATGATTGAAAGTATGAAAGCTAGAATGAAAGATATCACGAAAGAAAGAAACAAAGAAAGGAAGAAACTAAAGATAGAATGAGAGAAGGTATGAAAGCTAGAATGAAAGACATCAAGAATGAAAGAAATAAAGAATTTAACTAAAGATAGAATGAGAGAAGGTATGAAAGCCAGAATGAAAGCTATCAAGAAAGAAAGAAAGAAACAAATAAACAAACTAAAGATTGAATAGAGGTATGAAAGGAATAATGAAAGATATCAAGAAAGAAAGAAAGAAACTAAAATAGAATGAGAGAATGTATGAAAGCTAGAATGAAAGACTTCAAGAAAGAAAGAAAGAGTCTAAAGAGAATGAGAGAAGGTATGAAAGGAAGATTGAAAGATATCAAGAAAGAAAGAAAGAAAGAAAGAAACTAAAATAGAATAAGAAAAGGTATGAAAGCTAGAATAAAAGACGTCAAGAAAGAAAGGAAGAAAGATACCAAAGATAGAATGGGAGAAGGTATGAAAGCTAGAATGAAAGACATCAACAAAGAAAGATATAAAGATACTAAACCTTGAATGAGAGAAGGTATGAAAGCTGTAATGAAAGACATCAAGAAAGAAAGAAAGAACGATACTAAAGCTAGAATGAGAGAAGGTATGAAAGCTAGAATGAAAGACATCAAGAAAGAGAGAAAGAAACTATAGATAGAATGAGAGAAGTTATGAAAGCTAGAATTAAAGATATCAAGAAACAAAGAAACATGGAAAGGAAGAAACTATAAATAGAATGAGGGAAGGTATGAAAGCTAGAATGAAAGATATCAAGAAAGAAAGAAACAAACAAAGAAAGAAATAAAGATAGAATGAGAGAATGTATGAAAGCTAGAATGACAGACATCAAGAATGAAAGAAAGAAACTATAGCTAGAATGAGAGAAGGTATGAAAGCTAGAATGAAAGATATCAAGAAAGAAAGAAACAAAGAAAGAAAGAAAATAAAGATAGAATGAGGGAAGGTATGAAAGCTAGAATGAAAGACATCAAGAAAGAAAGAAAGAAAGAAAGAAAGAAAGAAAGAAACTAAAGATAGAATGAGAGAAGGTATGAAAGCTAGAATGAAAGACATCAAGAAAGAAAGGAACTAAAGATAGAATGAGAGAAGGTATGAAAGATATGAAGAAAGAAATAAACAAAGAAAGAAAGAAACTAAAGATAGAATGGGAGAAGGTATGAAAGCTAGAATGAAAGACATCAAAGAAGAAAGAAAGAAAGAAATTAACTAAAGATAGAATGAGAGAAGGTATGAAAAGTATAATGAAAGATATCAAGAAAGAAAGAAAGAAAGAAACTAAAGATAGAATGAGAGAAGTTATGAAAGCTAGAATGAAAGCTATCAAGAAAGAAAGGAAGAAAGAAATAAACAAACTAAAGATAGAATGAGAGAAGGTATAAAAGCTAGATTGAAAGACATCAAGAAAGAAAGAAATAAACTAAAGATAGAATGAGTATGAAAGCTAGAATAAAAGACATCAAGATAAAAAAAAAAGAAAGAAACTAAAGATAGAATGAGAGAAGGTATGAAAGCTAGAATGAAAGACATCAAGAAAGAAAAAAACAAACTAAAGATAGAATGAGAGAAGGTATGAAACCTAGAATGAAAGATATCAAGAATGAAAGAAAGAAAGAAATTAACTAACGATAGAATGAGAGAAGGTATGAAAGCTAGAATGAAAGATATCAACAAAGAAAGAAATAAAAATACTAAATCTAGAATGAGAGAAGGTATGAAATCTAGATTGAAAGACATCAAGAAAGAAAGAAAGAAACTTCAGATTGAATGAGAGAAATTATGAAAGCTAGAATGAAAGCCATCAAGAAAGAAAGAAAGAAACTAATAAACAAACTAAAGATAGAATAGAGAAGGTATGAATGGAATAATGAAAATATCAAGAAAGAAAGAAACTAAAATAGATTGAGAGAATGCAAGAAAGCTAGAATGAAAGACATCAAGTAAGAAAGGAAGAAAGATACCAAAGATAGAATGAGAGAAGGTATGAAAACTAAAATGAAAGATATCAAGAATGAAAGAAAGAAAGAAATTAACAAATGATAGAATGAGAGAAGGTATGAAAGGAATAATGAAAGATATCAAGAAAGGAAGAAAGAAAGAAACTAAAATAGAATGAGAGAAGGTATGAAAGCTAGAATGAAATATATCAAGAAAGAAAGAAATAAAGTAAAGATAGAATGAGTGAAGGTATGAAAGCTAGAATGAAAGACATCAAGAAAGAAAGAAACTAATGATAGAATGAGACAAGGTATGAAAGCTAGAGTGAAAGATATCAAGTAAGAAACAAACAAAGAAAGAAAGAAACTAAAGATAGAATGAGAGAAGGTATGAAAGCTAGAATGAAAGACATCAAGAAAGAAAGAAAGAAACTATAGATAGAATGAGAGAAGGTATGAAAGCTAGAATTAAAGATATCAAGAAACAAAGAAACATGGAAAGGAAGAAACTAAAAATAGAATGAGAGAAGGTATGAAAGCTAGAATGAAAGATATCAAGAAAGAAAGAAACAAACAAAGAAAGAAAATGAAGAGAGAATGAGGGAAGGTATGAAAGCTAGAATGACAGACATCAAGAATGAAAGAAAGAAACTATAGATAGAATGAGAGAAGTTATGAAAGCTAGAATGAAAGATATCAAGAAAGAAAGAAACAAAGAAAGAAAGAAAATAAAGATAGAATGAGGGAAGGTATGAAAGCTAGAATGAAAGAAATCAAGAAAGAAAGAAAGAAAGATACTAAAGATAGAATGAGAGAAGGTATGAAAGCTAGAATGAAAGATATCAAGAATGAAAGAAAGAAAGAAATTAACTAAAGATAGAATGAGAGAAGGTATGAAAGCTAGAATGAAAGACATCAAGAAAGAAAGAAAGAAACTATACATAGAATGAAAGAAGGTATCAATGCTAGAATTAAAGATATCAAGAAACAAAGAAACAGAGAAAGAAAGAAACTAAAGATAGAATGAGAGAATTTATGAAAGCTAGAATGAAAGATATCAAGAATGAAAGAAAGAAAGAAATTAACTAAAGATAGAATGAGAGAAGGTATGCAAGCTAGAATGAAAGAAAGAAAGAAAGAAAGAAACTAAAGATAGAAAGAGAGAAGGTATGAAACCTAGAATGAAAGATATCAAGAATGAAAGAAAGAAAGAAATTAACTACAGATAGAATAAGAGAAGGTATAAAATCTAGAATGAAAGTCATCGAGAAAGAAAGAAAGAAAAATATAAACTAAAGATAGAATGAGAGATGGTATGAAAGATAGAATGAAACATTTCAAGAAAGAAAGAAAGAAAGAAAGAAAGAAAGAAAGAAAGAAAGAAAGAAAGAAACTAAAGATAGAGTGAGAGAAGGTATGAAAGCTAGAATGAAAGACATCAAGAAAGAAAGAAAGAAACTATAGATAGAATGAGAGAAGGGATGAAAGTAAGAATAAAAGATATCAAGAAACAAAGAAACAAAGAAAGAAAGAAACTAAAGATAGAATGAGAGGAGGTATGAAACCTAGAATGAAATATATCAAGAAGGAAAGAAAGAAATAAATTAACTAAAGATAGAATGAGAGAAGGTATGAAAGGAACAATGAATGATATCTAGAAAGAAAGAAAGAAACTATAGATAGATTGAAAGAAGGTATCAATGCTAGAATTAAAGATATCAAGAAACAAAGAAACAAAGAAATAAAGAAACTAAAGATAGAATGAGAGAATTTATGAAAGCTTCAATGAAAGACATCAAGAATGAAAGAAAGAAAGAAATTAACTAAAGATAGAATGAGAGAAGGTATGCAAGGTAGAATGAAAGAAATCAAGAAAGAAAGAAAGAAACTAAAGATAGAATGAGAGATGGTATGAAAGCTAGAATGAAAGATATCAAGAAACAAAGAAACAAAGAAATAAATAAACTAAAGATAGAATAAGAGAAGGTATAAAATCTAGAATGAAAGACATCAAGAAAGAAAAAAATAAACTAAAGATAGAATGAAAGAAGGTATCAAAGCTAGAATGAAAGACATCAAGAAAGAAAAAAATAATCTAAAGATAGAATGAAAGAAGGTATCAAAGCTAGGATGAAAGACATCAAGAAAGATAGAAAGAAAAAAGAAACTAAAGACAGAATGAGAGAAGTTATGAAAGCTAGAATGAAAGACATCAAGAAAGAAAGAAAGAAACTAAAGATAGAATGAGAGAAGGTATGAAAGTTAGAATTAAAGATATTAAGAATGAAAGAAAGAAAGAAATTAACTAAAGATAGAATGAGAGAAGGTATGAAAGCTAGAATGAAAGCTATCAAGAAAGAAAGAAAGAAAGAAAGAAAGAAAGAAAGAAAGAAACTAAAGATAGAATGAGAGAAGGTATGAAAGCTAGAATGAAAGATATCAAGAATGAAAGAAAGAAAGAAATTAACTAAAGCTAGAATGAGAGAAGGTATGAAAGCTGGAATGAAAGATATCAAGAAAGAAAGAAACAAAGAAAAAAATAACTAAAGATAGACTGAGAGTAGGAATGAAAGCTAGAATGAAAGACATAAAGAAAGAAAGAAAGAAAGAAAGAAACTATAGATAGAATGGGAGAAGGTATGAAAGCTAGAATTAAAGATATCAAGAAACAAAGAAACAAAGAAAGAAAGAAAGAAACTAAAGATAGAATGAGAGAAGGTATGAAAGCTAGAATGAAAGATATCAAGAATGAAAGAAAGAAAGAAATTAACTAAAGCTAGAATGAGAGAAGGTATGAAAGCTGGAATGAAAGACATCAAGAAAGAAAGAAAGAAACTATAGATAGAATGAAAGAAGGTATCAAAGCTAGAATGAAAGACATCAAGAAAGAAAGAAAGAAAAATATAAACTAAAGATAGAATGAGAGAAGGTATGCAAGCTAGAATGAATGAAAGAAAGAAAGAAACTAAAGATAGAATGAGAGAAGGTATGAAAGCTAGAATTAAAGGTATCAAGAAACATAGAAACAAAGAAAGAAAGAAACTAAAGATAGAAAGAGAGAAGGTATGAATCCTAGAATGAAAGATATCAAGAATGAAAGAAAGAAAGAAATTAACTACAGATAGAATAAGAGAAGGTATAAAATCTAGAATGAATGACCTCAAGAAAGAAAAAATAAACTAAAGATAGAAGGAGAGAAGGTATGAAAGCTAGAATGAAAGACATCAAGAAAGAAAGAAAGAAAAAAATAAACTAAAGATAGAATGAGAGATGGTATGAAAGCTAGAATGAAAGATATCAAGAAAGAAAGAAAGAAAGAAATTAAAGATAGAGTGAGAGAAGGTATGAAAGCAAGAGTGAAAGATATCAAGAAAGAAACAAACAAAGAAAGAAAGAAACTAAAGATAGAATGAGAGAAGGTATGAAAGCTAGAATGAAAGACATCAACAAAGAAAGTAATAAAGATACTAAACCTAGAATGAGGGAAGGTATGAAAGCTGTAATGAAAGACATCAAGAAAGAAAGAAAGAAAGATACTAAAGCTAGAATTGGAGAAGGTATGAAAGCTAGAATGAAAGACATCATGAAAGAAAGAAAGAAACTAAAGATAGAATGAGAGAAGGTATGAAAGCTAGAATTAAAGATATCAAGAAACAAAGAAACATGGAAAGGAAGAAACTAAAAATAGAATGAGAGAAGGTATGAAAGCTAGAATGAAAGATATCAAGAAAGAAAGAAACAAACAAAAAAAGAAAATAAAGATAGAATGAGGGAAGGTATGAAAGCTAGAATGACAGACATCAAGAATGAAAGAAAGAAACTATAGATAGAATGAGAGAAGCTATGAAAGCTAGAATGAAAGATATCAAGAAAGAAAGAAACAAAGAAAGAAAGAAAATAAAGATAGAATGAGGGAAGGTATGAAAGCTAGAATGAAAGACATCAAGAAAGAAAGAAATAAAGATACAAAAGATAGAATGAGAGAAGGTATGAAAGCTAGAATGAAAGATATCAAGAATGAAGGAAAGAAAGAAATTAACTAAAGATAGAATGAGAGAAGGTATGAAAGCTAGAATGAAAGACATCAAGAAAGAAAGAAAGAAACTATAGATAGAATGAAAGAAGGTATCAAAGCTAGAATGAAAGACATCAAGAAAGAAAGAAAGAAAAATATAAACTAAAGATAGAATGAGAGAAGGCATGAAAGCTAGAATGAAAGATATCAAGAAAGAAAGAAATTAACTAAAGACAGAATGAGAGAAGGTATGAAAGTTTGAATGAAAGACATCAAGAAAGAAAGAAAGAATCTAAAGAGAATGAGAGAAGGTATGAAAGGAAGAATGAAAGACATCAAGAAAGAAAGAAAGAAAGAAAGAAACTAAAATAGAATAAGAAAAGGTATGAAAGCTAGAATGAAAGACATCAAGAAAGAAAGGAATAAAGATACCAAAGATAGAATGGGAGAAGGTATGAAAGCTAGAATGAAAGACATCAAGAAAGAAAGAAACTAAAGATAGAATGAGAGAAGGTATGAAAGCTAGAATGAGAGATTTGAAGAAAGAAACAAACAAAGAAAGAAAGAAATTAAAGATAGAATGAGAGAAGGTATGAAAGCTAGAATGAAAGACATCCACAAATAAAAATAAAAATACTAAAGCTAGAATGAGAGAAGGTATGAAATCTAGATTGAAAGATATCAAGAATGAAAGAAAGAAAGAAAAATAACTAAAGATAGAATGAGAGAAGGTATGAAAGCTAGAATGAAAGACATCAAGAAAGAAAGAAAGAAACTTCAGATTGAATGAGAGAAGGTATGAAAGCTAGTATTATAGATATCAAGAAAGAAAGAAACAAAGAATGAAAGAAACTAAAGATAGAATGAGAGAAGGTATGAAAGCTAGAATGAAAGACATCAAGAAAGAAAGGAAGAAAGTTACCACAGATAGAATGAGAGAAGATATGAAAGCTAGAATGAAAGCTATCAAGAAAGAAAGAAATAAACTAAAATAGATTGAGAGAATATATGAAAGCTAGAATGAAAGACATCAAGAAAGAAATCAAGAAAGATACCAAAGATAGAATGAGAGAAGGTATGAAAGCTAAAATGAAAGATATCAAGAATGAAAGAAAGAAAGAAATTAACAAACGATAGAATGAGAGAAGGTATGGAAGAAATAATGAAAGATATCAAGAAAGAAAGAAAGAAACTAAAATAGAATGAGAGAAGGTATGAAAGCTAGAATGTAATATATCAAGAATGAAAGAAATAAACTAAAGATAGAATGAGAGAAGGTATGAAAGCTAGAATTATAGATATCAAGAAAGAAAGAAACAAAGAATGAAAGAAACTAAAGATAGAATGAGAGAAGGTATGAAAGCTAGAATGAAAGACATCAAGAAAGAAAGAAAGAAACTAAAATAGATTGAGAGAATGTATGAAAGCTAGAATGAAAATAATCAAGAAAGAAAGGAAGAAAGATACCAAAGATAGAATGAGAGAAGGTATGAAAGCTAGAATGAAAGAAATCAAGAAAGAAAGAAATTAACAAACGATAGAATGAGAGAAGGTATGAAAGCTAGAATGAAAGACATCAAGAAAGAAAGAAAGAAACTAAAATAGATTGAGAGAATGTATGAAAGCTAGAATGAAAGACATCAAGAAAGAAAGGAAGAAAGATACCAAAGATAGAATGAGAGAAGGTATGAAAGCTAGAATGAAAGAAATCAAGAAAGAAAGAAAGAAAGAAAGAAACTAAAGATAGAATAAGAGAAGGTATGAAAGCTAGAATGAAAGACATCAAGAAAGAAAGAAACTAAAGATAGAATGAGAGAACGTATGAAAGCTAGAATGAAAGACATCAAAGAAGAAAGAAAGAAAGAAATTAACTAAATATAGAATGAGAGAAGGTATGAAAAGTAGAATGAAAGATATCAAGAAAGAAAGAAAGAAACTAAAGATAGAATGATAGAAGTTATGAAAGCTAGAATGAAAGTTATCAAGAAAGAAAGAAATAAACAAACTAAAGATAGAATGAGAAGGAATAAAAGCTAGAATGAAAGACATGAAGAAAGAAAGAAAAAAATAAAGATAGAATGAGAGAAAATATGAAAGCTAGAATGAAAGATATCACGAAAGAAAGAAACAAAGAAAGGAAGAATCTAAAGATAGAATGAGAGAAGGTATGAAAGCTAGAATGAAAGTCATCAAGAATGAAAGAAATAAAGAATTTAACTAAAGATAGAATGAGAGAAGGTATGAAAGCTAGAATGAAAGACATCAAGAAAGAAAGAAAGAAACTAAAATAGATTGAGAGAATGTATGAAAGCTAGAATGAAAATAATCAAGAAAGAAAGGAAGAAAGATACCAAAGATAGAATGAGAGAAGGTATGAAAGCTAGAATGAAAGAAATCAAGAAAGAAAGAAATTAACAAACGATAGAATGAGAGAAGGTATGAAAGCTAGAATGAAAGACATCAAGAAAGAAAGAAAGAAACTAAAATAGATTGAGAGAATGTATGAAAGCTAGAATGAAAGACATCAAGAAAGAAAGGAAGAAAGATACCAAAGATAGAATGAGAGAAGGTATGAAAGCTAGAATGAAAGAAATCAAGAAAGAAAGAAAGAAAGAAAGAAACTAAAGATAGAATAAGAGAAGGTATGAAAGCTAGAATGAAAGACATCAAGAAAGAAAGAAACTAAAGATAGAATGAGAGAACGTATGAAAGCTAGAATGAAAGACATCAAAGAAGAAAGAAAGAAAGAAATTAACTAAATATAGAATGAGAGAAGGTATGAAAAGTAGAATGAAAGATATCAAGAAAGAAAGAAAGAAACTAAAGATAGAATGATAGAAGTTATGAAAGCTAGAATGAAAGTTATCAAGAAAGAAAGAAATAAACAAACTAAAGATAGAATGAGAAGGAATAAAAGCTAGAATGAAAGACATGAAGAAAGAAAGAAAAAAATAAAGATAGAATGAGAGAAAATATGAAAGCTAGAATGAAAGATATCACGAAAGAAAGAAACAAAGAAAGGAAGAATCTAAAGATAGAATGAGAGAAGGTATGAAAGCTAGAATGAAAGTCATCAAGAATGAAAGAAATAAAGAATTTAACTAAAGATAGAATGAGAGAAGGTATGAAAGCTAGAATGAAAGCTATCAAGAAAGAAAGAAAGAAACAAATAAACAAACTAAAGATTGAATAGAGGTATGAAAGGAATAATGAAAGATATCAAGAAAGAAAGAAACTAAAATAGAATGAGAGAATGTATGAAAGCTATAATGAAAGACTTCAAGAAAGAAAGAAAGAATCTAAAGAGAATGAGAGAAGGTTTGAAAGGAAGAATGAAAGATATCAAGAAAGAAAGAAAGAAAGAAAGAAACTAAAATAGAATAAGAAAAGGTATGAAAGCTAGAATGAAAGACATCAAGAAAGAAAGGAAGAAAGATACCAAAGATAGAATGGGAGATGGTATGAAAGCTAGAATGAAAGACATCAACAAAGAAAGAAATAAAGATACTAAACCTAGAATGAGAGAAGGTATGAAAGCTGTAATGAAAGACATCAAGAAAGAAAGAAAGAACGATACTAAAGCTAGAATGAGTGAAGGTATGAAAGCTAGAATGAAAGACATCAAGAAAGAAAGATTGAAACTATAGATAGAATGAGAGAACGTATGAAAGCTAGAATGAAAGATATCAAGAAAGAAAGAAACAAACAAAGAAAGAAAATAAAGATAGAATCAGGGAAGGTATAAAAGCTAGAATGCCAGACATCAAGAATGAAAGAAAGAAACTATAGATAGAATGAGAGAAGGTATGAAAGCTAGAATGAAAGATATCAAGAAAGAAAGAAACAAAGATACTAAAGATAGAATGAGAGAAGGTATGAAAGCTAGAATGAAAGAAATCAAGAAAGAAAGAAAGAAAGAAAGAAACTAAAGATAGAATGAGAGAAGGTATGAAAGCTAGAATGAAAGACATCAAGAAAGAAAGATACTAAAGATAGAATGAGAGAAGGTATGAAAGCTAGAATGAAAGATATGAAGAAAGAAATAAACAAAGAAAGAAAGAAACTAAAGATAGAATGAGAGAAGGTATGAAAGCTAGAATGAAAGACATCAAAGAAGAAAGAAAGAAAGAAATTAACTAAAGATAGAATGAGAGAAGGTATGAAAAGTAGAATGAAAGATATCAAGAAAGAAAGAAAGAAACTAAAGATAAAAGGGGAGAAGTTATAAAAGCTAGAATGAAAGTTATCAAGAAAGAAAGAAATAAACAAACTAAAGATAGAAGGAGAAGGAATAAAACCTAGAATGATAAACATGAAGAAAGAAAGAAAAAAATAAAGATAGAATGAGAGAAAGTATGAAAGCTAGAATGAAAGATATCACGAAAGAAAGAAACAAAGAAAGGAAGAAACTAAAGATAGAATGAGAGAAGGTATGGAAGTTAGAATGAAAGACATCAAGAATGAAAGAAATAAAGAATTTAACTAAAGATAGAATGAGAGAAGGTATGAAAGCCAGAATGAAAGCTATCAAGAAAGAAAGAAAGAAACAAATAAACAAACTAAAGATTGAATAGAGGTATGAAAGGAATAATGAAAGATATCAAGAAAGAAAGAAAGAAACTAAAATAGAATGAGAGAATGTATGAAAGCTAGAATGAAAGACTTCAAGAAAGAAAGAAAGAATCTAAAGAGAATGAGAGAAGGTATGAAAGGAAGAATGAAAGATATCAAGAAAGAAAGAAAGAAACTATAGATAGAATGAAAGAAGGTATCAAAGGTAGAATGAAAGACATCAAGAAAGAAAGAAAGAAAAATATAAACTAAAGATAGAATGAGAGAAGGTATGAAAGCTAGAATGAAAGACATCAAGAAAGAAAGAAAGAAACTATAGATAGAATGAAAGAAGGTATCAAAGCTAGAATGAAAGACATCAAGAAAGAAAGAAAGAAAAATATAAACTAAAGATAGAATGAGAGAAGGTATGAAAGCTAGAATGAAAGATATCAAGAAAGAAAGAAATTAACTAAAGACAGAATGAGAGAAGGTATGAAAGTTTGAATGAAAGACATCAAGAAAGAAAGAAAGAATCTAAAGAGAATGAGAGAAGGTATGAAAGGAAGAATGAAAGACATCAAGAAAGAAAGAAAGAAAGAAAGAAACTAAAATAGAATAAGAAAAGGTATGAAAGCTAGAATGAAAGACATCAAGAAAGAAAGGAATAAAGATACCAAAGATAGAATGGGAGAAGGTATGAAAGCTAGAATGAAAGACATCAAGAAAGAAAGAAACTAAAGATAGAATGAGAGAAGGTATGAAAGCTAGAATGAGAGATTTGAAGAAAGAAACAAACAAAGAAAGAAAGAAATTAAAGATAGAATGAGAGAAGGTATGAAAGCTAGAATGAAAGACATCAACAAATAAAAATAAAAATACTAAAGCTAGAATGAGAGAAGGTATGAAATCTAGATTGAAAGATATCAAGAATGAAAGAAAGAAAGAAAAATAACTAAAGATAGAATGAGAGAAGGTATGAAAGCTAGAATGAAAGACATCAAGAAAGAAAGAAAGAAACTTCAGATTGAATGAGAGAAGGTATGAAAGCTAGTATTATAGATATCAAGAAAGAAAGAAAGAAACTAAAATAGAATGAGAGAATGTATGAAAGCTAGAATGAAAGACTTCAAGAAAGAAAGAATCTAAAGAGAATGAGAGAAGGTATGAAAGGAAGAATGAAAGATATCAAGAAAGAAAGAAAGAAACTATAGATAGAATGAAAGAAGGTATCAAAGCTAGAATGAAAGACATCAAGAAAGAAAGAAAGAAAAATATAAACTAAAGATAGAATGAGAGAAGGTATGAAAGCTAGAATGAAAGACATCAAGAAAGAAAGAAAGAAACTATAGATAGAATGAAAGAAGGTATCAAAGCTAGAATGAAAGACATCAAGAAAGAAAGAAAGAAAAATATAAACTAAAGATAGAATTAGAGAAGGTATGAAAGCTAGAATGAAAGATATCAAGAAAGAAAGAAATTAACTAAAGACAGAATGAGAGAAGGTATGAAAGTTTGAATGAAAGACATCAAGAAAGAAAGAAAGAATCTAAAGAGAATGAGAGAAGGTATGAAAGGAAGAATGAAAGACATCAAGAAAGAAAGAAAGAAAGAAAGAAACTAAAATAGAATAAGAAAAGGTATGAAAGCTAGAATGAAAGACATCAAGAAAGAAAGGAATAAAGATATCAAAGATAGAATGGGAGAAGGTATGAAAGCTAGAATGAAAGACATCAAGAAAGAAAGAAACTAAAGATAGAATGAGAGAAGGTATGAAAGCTAGAATGAGAGATTTGAAGAAAGAAACAAACAAAGAAAGAAAGAAATTAAAGATAGAATGAGAGAAGGTATGAAAGCTAGAATGAAAGACATCAACAAATAAAAATAAAAATACTAAAGATAGAATGAGAGAAGGTATGAAATCTAGATTGAAAGATATCAAGAATGAAAGAAAGAAAGAAAAATAACTAAAGATAGAATGAGAGAAGGTATGAAAGCTAGAATGAAAGACATCAAGAAAGAAAGAAAGAAACGTCAGATTGAATGAGATTAGGTATGAAAGCTAGTATTATAGATATCAAGAAAGAAAGAAACAAAGAATGAAAGAAACTAAAGATAGAATGAGAGAAGGTATGAAAGCTAGAATGAAAGACATCAAGAAAGAAAGGAAGAAAGTTAACACAGATAGAATGAGAGAAGATATGAAAGCTAGAATGAAAGCTATCAAGAAAGAAAGAAATAAACTAAAATAGATTGAGAGAATATATGAAAGCTAGAATGAAAGACATCAAGAAAGAAATCTAGGAAGATACCAAAGATAGAATGAGAGAAGGTATGAAAGCTAAAATGAAAGATATCAAGAATGAAAGAAAGAAAGAAATTAACAAACGATAGAATGAGAGAAGGTATGAAAGAAATAATGAAAGATATCAAGAAAGAAAGAAAGAAACTAAAATAGAATGAGAGAAGGTATGAAAGCTAGAATGTAATATATCAAGAAAGAAAGAAATAAACTAAAGATAGAATGAGAGAAGGTATGAAAGCTAGAATTATAGATATCAATAAAGAAAGAAACAAAGAATGAAAGAAACTAAAGATAGAATGAGAGAAGGTATGAAAGCTAGAATGAAAGACATCAAGAAAGAAAGAAAGAAACTAAAATAGATTGAGAGAATGTATGAAAGCTAGAATGAAAATAATCAAGAAGGAAAGGAAGAAAGATACCAAAGATAGAATGAGAGAAATTATGAAAGCTAGAATGAAAGAAATCAAGAAAGAAAGAAATTAACAAACGATAGAATGAGAGAAGGTATGAAAGCTAGAATGAAAGACATCAAGAAAGAAAGAAAGAAACTAAAATAGATTGAGAGAATGTATGAAAGCTAGAATGAAAGACATCAAGAAAGAAAGGAAGAAAGATACCAAAGATAGAATGAGAGAAGGTATGAAAGCTAGAATGAAAGAAATCAAGAAAGAAAGAAAGAAAGAAAGAAAGAAACTAAAGATAGAATAAGAGAAGGTATGAAAGCTAGAATGAAAGACATCAAGAAAGAAAGAAACTAAAGATAGAATGAGAGAACGTATGAAAGCTAGAATGAAAGACATCAAAGAAGAAAGAAAGAAAGAAATTAACTAAAGATAGAATGAGAGAAGGTATGAAAAGTAGAATGAAAGATATCAAGAAAGAAAGAAAGAAACTAAAGATAGAATGAGAGAAGTTATGAAAGCTAGAATGAAAGTTATCAAGAAAGAAAGAAATAAACAAACTAAAGATAGAATGAGAAGGAATAAAAGCTAGAATGATAGACATGAAGAAAGAAAGAAAAAAATAAAGATAGAATGAGAGAAAATATGAAAGCTAGAATGAAAGATATCACGAAAGAAAGAAACAAAGAAAGGAAGAATATAAAGATAGAATGAGAGAAGGTATGAAAGCTAGAATGAAAGACATCAAGAATGAAAGAAATAAAGAATTTAACTAAAGATAGAATGAGAGAAGTTATGAAAGCTATAATGAAAGCTATCAAGAAAGAAAGAAAGAAAAAAATAAACAAACTAAAGATTGAATAGAGGTATGAAAGGAATAATGAAAGATATCAAGAAAGAAAGAAACTAAAATAGAATGAGAGAATGTATGAAAGCTATAATGAAAGACTTCAAGAAGGAAAGAAAGAATCTAAAGAGAATGAGAGAAGGTTTGAAAGGAAGAATGAAAGATATCAAGAAAGAAAAAAAGAAAGAAAGAAACTAAAATAGAATAAGAAAAGGTATGAAAGCTAGAATGAAAGACATCAAGAAAGAAAGGAAGAAAGATACCAAAGATAGAATGGGAGAAGGTATGAAAGCTAGAATGAAAGACATCAACAAAGAAAGATATAAAGATACTAAACCTAGAATGAGAGAAGGTATGAAAGCTGTAATGAAAGACATCAAGAAAGAAAGAAAGAAACTATAGATAGAATAAGAGAAGGTATGAAAGCTAGAATTAAAGATATCAAGAAACAAAGAAACATAGAAAGGAAGAAACTAAAGATAGAATGAGAGAAGGTATGAAAGCTAGAATGAAAGATATCAAGAAAGAAAGAAACAAACAAAGAAAGAAAATAAAGATAGAATGAGGGAAGGTATGAAAGCTAGAATGACAGACATCAAGAATGAAAGAAAGAAACTATAGCTAGAATGAGAGAAGGTTTGAAAGCTAGAATGAAAGATATCAAGAAAGAAAGAAACAAAGAAAGAAAGAAAATAAAGATAGAATGAGGGAAGGTATGAAAGCTAGAATGAAAGACATCAAGAAAGAAAGAAATAAAGATACTAAAGATAGAATGAGAGAAGGTATGAAAGCTAGAATGAAAGATATCAAGAATGAAAGAAAGAAAGAAATTAATTAAAGATAGAATGAGAGAAGGAATGAAAGCTAGAATGAAAGACATCAAGAAAGAAAGAAAGAAACTAAAATAGATTGAGAGAATGTATGAAAGCTAGAATGAAAATAATCAAGAAGGAAAGGAAGAAAGATACCAAAGATAGAATGAGAGAAATTATGAAAGCTAGAATGAAAGAAATCAAGAAAGAAAGAAATTAACAAACGATAGAATGAGAGAAGGTATGAAAGCTAGAATGAAAGACATCAAGAAAGAAAGAAAGAAACTAAAATAGATTGAGAGAATGTATGAAAGCTAGAATGAAAGACATCAAGAAAGAAAGGAAGAAAGATACCAAAGATAGAATGAGAGAAGGTATGAAAGCTAGAATGAAAGAAATCAAGAAAGAAAGAAAGAAAGAAAGAAAGAAACTAAAGATAGAATAAGAGAAGGTATGAAAGCTAGAATGAAAGACATCAAGAAAGAAAGAAACTAAAGATAGAATGAGAGAACGTATGAAAGCTAGAATGAAAGACATCAAAGAAGAAAGAAAGAAAGAAATTAACTAAAGATAGAATGAGAGAAGGTATGAAAAGTAGAATGAAAGATATCAAGAAAGAAAGAAAGAAACTAAAGATAGAATGAGAGAAGTTATGAAAGCTAGAATGAAAGTTATCAAGAAAGAAAGAAATAAACAAACTAAAGATAGAATGAGAAGGAATAAAAGCTAGAATGAAAGACATGAAGAAAGAAAGAAAAAAATAAAGATAGAATGAGAGAAAATATGAAAGCTAGAATGAAAGATATCACGAAAGAAAGAAACAAAGAAAGGAAGAATATAAAGATAGAATGAGAGAAGGTATGAAAGCTAGAATGAAAGACATCAAGAATGAAAGAAATAAAGAATTTAACTAAAGATAGAATGAGAGAAGTTATGAAAGCTATAATGAAAGCTATCAAGAAAGAAAGAAAAAAATAAACAAACTAAAGATTGAATAGAGGTATGAAAGGAATAATGAAAGATATCAAGAAAGAAAGAAACTAAAATAGAATGAGAGAATGTATGAAAGCTATAATGAAAGACTTCAAGAAGGAAAGAAAGAATCTAAAGAGAATGAGAGAAGGTTTGAAAGGAAGAATGAAAGATATCAAGAAAGAAAGAAAGAAAGAAAGAAACTAAAATAGAATAAGAAAAGGTATGAAAGCTAGAATGAAAGACATCAAGAAAGAAAGGAAGAAAGATACCAAAGATAGAATGGGAGAAGGTATGAAAGCTAGAATGAAAGACATCAACAAAGAAAGATATAAAGATACTAAACCTAGAATGAGAGAAGGTATGAAAGCTGTAATGAAAGACATCAAGAAAGAAAGAAAGAAACTATAGATAGAATAAGAGAAGGTATGAAAGCTAGAATTAAAGATATCAAGAAACAAAGAAACATAGAAAGGAAGAAACTAAAGATAGAATGAGAGAAGGTATGAAAGCTAGAATGAAAGATATCAAGAAAGAAAGAAACAAACAAAGAAAGAAAATAAAGATAGAATGAGGGAAGGTATGAAAGCTAGAATGACAGACATCAAGAATGAAAGAAAGAAACTATAGCTAGAATGAGAGAAGGTTTGAAAGCTAGAATGAAAGATATCAAGAAAGAAAGAAACAAAGAAAGAAAGAAAATAAAGATAGAATGAGGGAAGGTATGAAAGCTAGAATGAAAGACATCAAGAAAGAAAGAAATAAAGATACTAAAGATAGAATGAGAGAAGGTATGAAAGCTAGAATGAAAGATATCAAGAATGAAAGAAAGAAAGAAATTAATTAAAGATAGAATGAGAGAAGGAATGAAAGCTAGAATGAAAGACATCAAGAAAGAAAGAAAGAAATTATAGATAGAATGAAAGAAGGTATCAAAGCTAGAATGAAAGACATCAAGAAAGAAAGAAAAAAAATATAAACTAAAGATAGAATGAGAGAAGGTATGAAAGCTAGAATGAAAGATATCAAGAAAGAAAGAAACACAGAAAGAAAGAAACTAAAGATAGAATGAGAGAAGGTATGAAAGCTAGAATGAAAGACATCAAGAAAGAAAGAAAGAAAGAAAGAAACTAAAGATAGAATGAGAGAAGGTATGAAAGCGAGAATGAAAGACATCAAGAAAGAAAGAAACTAAAGATAGAATGAGTGAAGGTATGAAAGCTAGAATGAAAGACATCAAGAAAGAAAGAAAGAAACTTCAGATTGAATGAGAGAAGGTATGAAAGCTAGAATGAAAGACATCAAGAAAGAAAGGAAGAAAGTTACCACAGATAGAATGAGAGAAGATATGAAAGCTAGAATGAAAGCTATCAAGAAAGAAAGAAATAAACTAAAATAGATTGAGAGAACATATGAAAGCTAGAATGAAAGACATCAAGAAAGAAAGGAAGAAAGATACCAAAGATAGAATGAGAGAAGGTATGAAAGCTAAAATGAAAGATATCAAGAATGAAAGAATGAAAGAAATTAACAAACGATAGAATGAGAGAAGGTATGAAAGAAATAATGAAAGATATCAAGAAAGAAAGAAAGAAGGAAACTAAAATAGAATGAGAGAAGGTATGAAAGCTAGAATGAAATATATCAAGAAAGAAAGAAATAATCTAAAGATAGAATGAGATAAGGTATGAAAGCTAGAATTATAGATATCAAGAAAGAAAGGAAGAAAGATACCAAAGATAGAATGAGAGAAGGTATGAAAGCTAAAATGAAAGATATCAAGAATGAAAGAAAGAAAGAAATTAACAAACGATAGAATGAGAGAAGGTATGAAAGGAATAATGAAAGATATCAAGAAAGAAAGAAAAAAAGTA
Source organism: Intellagama lesueurii (assembly GCA_037013535.1). Lineage (NCBI taxonomy): Eukaryota > Metazoa > Chordata > Lepidosauria > Squamata > Agamidae > Intellagama > Intellagama lesueurii. Next base: position 9,939,931 of record JBAJHW010000013.1, read on the forward strand.
AAGATAGAATGAGAGAACGTATGAAAGATAGAATGAAAGATATCAAGAAAGAAAGAAATAAAGAAAGAAACTAAGGATAGAATGAGAGAAGGTATGAAAGCTAGAATGAAAGAAATCAAGAAAGAAAGAAAGAAAGAAAGAAACTAAAGATAGAATGAGAGAATGTATGAAAGCTAGAATGAAAGATAGGAAGAAAGAAATAAACAAAGAAAGAAAGAAACTAAAGATAGAATGAGAAAAGGAATGAAAGCTAGAATGAAAGACATAAAAGAAGAAAGAAAGAAAGAAATTATCTAAAGATAGAATTAGAGAAGGTATGAAAAGTAGAATGAAAGATATCAAGAAAGAAAGAGAGAAACTAAAGATAGAATGAGAGAAGTTATGAAAGCTACAATGAAAGTTATCAAGAAAGAAAGAAATAAACAAACTAAAGATAGAATGAGAAGGAATAAAAGCTAGAATGAAAGACATGAAGAAAGAAAGAAAAAATAAAGATAGAATGAGAGAAAGTATGAAAGCTAGAATGAAAGATATCACGAAAGAAAGAAACAAAGAAAGGAAGAAACTAAAGATAGAATGAGAGAAGGTATGAAAGCTAGAATGAAAGACATCAAAAATGAAAGAAATAAATAATTTAACTAAAGTTAGAATGAGAGAAGGTATGAAAGCTAGAATGAAAGCTATCTAGAAAGAAAGAAAGAAACAAATGAACAAAGTAAAGATTGAATAGACGTATGAAAGGAATAATGAAAGATATCAAGAAAGAAAGAAAGAAACTAAAATAGAATGAGAGAATGTATGAAAGCTAGAATGAAAGACTTCAAGAAAGAAAGAAAGAATCTAAAGAGAATGAGAGAAGGTATGAAAGCTAGAATGAAAGATATCAAGAAAGAAAGAAACAAAGAAAGAAAGAAACAAAAGAGAGAATGAGGGAAGGTATGAAAGCTAGAATGAAAGACATCAAGAAAGAAAGAAAGAAAAATACTAAAGATAGAATGAGAGAAGGTATGAAAGCTAGAATGAAAGAAATCAAGAAAGAAAGAAAGAAAGAAAGAAACTAAAGATAGAATGAGAGAAGGTATGAAAGCTAGAATGAAAGACATCAAGAAAGAAAGAAACTAAAGATAGAATGAGAGAAGGTATGAAAGCTATAATGAAAGATATGAAGAAAGAAATAAACAAAGAAAGAAAGAAACTAAAGATAGAATGAGAGAAGGTATGAAAGCTAGAATGAAAGACATCAAAGAAGAAAGAAAGAAAGAAATTAACTAAAGATAGAATGAGAGAAGGTATGAAAAGTAGAATGAAAGATATCAAGAAAGAAAGAAAGAAACTAAAGATAAAAGGGGAGAAGTTATAAAAGCTAGAATTAAAGTTATCAAGAAAGAAAGAAATAAACAAACTAAAGATAGAATGAGAAGGAATAAAACCTAGAATGATAAACATGAAGAAAGAAAGAAAAAAATAAAGATAGAATGAGAGAAGGTATGAAAGTTAGAATGAAAGACATCAAGAATGAAAGAAATAAAGAATTTAACTAAAGATAGAATGAGAGAAGGTATGAAAGCCAGAATGAAAGCTATCAAGAAAGAAAGAAAGAAACAAATAAACAAACTAAAGATTGAATAGAGGTATGAAAGGAATAATGAAAGATATCAAGAAAGAAAGAAAGAAACTAAAATAGAATGAGAGAATGTATGAAAGCTAGAATGAAAGACTTCAAGAAAGAAAGAAAGAATCTAAAGAGAATGAGAGAAGGTATGAAAGGAAGAATGAAAGACATCAAGAAAGAAAGAAAGAACGATACTAAAGCTAGAATGAGTGAACGTATGAAAGCTAGAATGAAAGACATCAAGAAAGAAAGATTGAAACTATAGATAGAATGAGAGAAGGTATGAAAGCTAGAATTAAAGATATCAAGAAACAAAGAAACATGGAAAGGAAGAAACTAAAAATAGAATGAGAGAACGTATGAAAGCTAGAATGAAAGATATCAAGAAAGAAAGAAACAAACAAACAAAGAAAATAAAGATAGAATGAGGGAAGGTATGAAAGCTAGAATGCCAGACATCAAGAATGAAAGAAAGAAACTATAGATAGAATGAGAGAAGGTATGAAAGCTAGAATGAAAGATATCAAGAAAGAAAGAAACAAAGAAAGAAAGAAACAAAAGAGAGAATGAGGGAAGGTATGAAAGCTAGAATGAAAGACATCAAGAAAGAAAGAAAGAAAAATACTAAAGATAGAATGAGAGAAGGTATGAAAGCTAGAATGAAAGAAATCAAGAAAGAAAGAAAGAAAGAAAGAAACTAAAGATAGAATGAGAGAAGGTATGAAAGCTAGAATGAAAGACATCAAGAAAGAAAGAAACTAAAGATAGAATGAGAGAAGGTATGAAAGCTATAATGAAAGATATGAAGAAAGAAATAAACAAAGAAAGAAAGAAACTAAAGATAGAATGAGAGAAGGTATGAAAGCTAGAATGAAAGACATCAAAGAAGAAAGAAAGAAAGAAATTAACTAAAGATAGAATGAGAGAAGGTATGAAAAGTAGAATGAAAGATATCAAGAAAGAAAGAAAGAAACTAAAGATAAAAGGGGAGAAGTTATAAAAGCTAGAATTAAAGTTATCAAGAAAGAAAGAAATAAACAAACTAAAGATAGAATGAGAAGGAATAAAACCTAGAATGATAAACATGAAGAAAGAAAGAAAAAAATAAAGATAGAATGAGAGAAGGTATGAAAGTTAGAATGAAAGACATCAAGAATGAAAGAAATAAAGAATTTAACTAAAGATAGAATGAGAGAAGGTATGAAAGCCAGAATGAAAGCTATCAAGAAAGAAAGAAAGAAACAAATAAACAAACTAAAGATTGAATAGAGGTATGAAAGGAATAATGAAAGATATCAAGAAAGAAAGAAAGAAACTAAAATAGAATGAGAGAATGTATGAAAGCTAGAATGAAAGACTTCAAGAAAGAAAGAAAGAATCTAAAGAGAATGAGAGAAGGTATGAAAGGAATAATGAAAGATATCAAGAAAGAAAGAAAGAAAGAAACTAAAATAGAATAAGAAAAGGTATGAAAGCTAGAATGAAAGACATCAAGAAAGAAAGGAAGAAAGATACCAAAGATAGAATGGGAGAAGGTATGAAAGCTAGAATGAAAGACATCAACAAAGAAAGATATAAAGATACTAAACCTAGAATGAGAGAAGGTATGAAAGCTGTAATGAAAGACATCAAGAAAGAAAGAAAGAACGATACTAAAGCTAGAATGAGAGAAGGTATGAAAGCTAGAATGAAAGACATCAAGAAAGAGAGAAAGAAACTATAGATAGAATAAGAGAAGGTATGAAAGCTAGAATTAAAGATATCAAGAAACAAAGAAACATAGAAAGGAAGAAACTAAAGATAGAATGAGAGAAGGTATGAAAGCTAGAATGAAAGATATCAAGAAAGAAAGAAACAAACAAACAAAGAAAATAAAGATAGAATGAGGGAAGGTATGAAAGCTAGAATGACAGACATCAAGAATGAAAGAAAGAAACTATAGCTAGAATGAGAGAAGGTTTGAAAGCTAGAATGAAAGATATCAAGAAAGAAAGAAACAAAGAAAGAAAGAAAATAAAGATAGAATGAGGGAAGGTATGAAAGCTAGAATGAAAGACATCAAGAAAGAAAGAAATAAAGATACTAAAGATAGAATGAGAGAAGGTATGAAAGCTAGAATGAAAGATATCAAGAATGAAAGAAAGAAAGAAATTAACTAAAGATGGAATGAGAGAAGGAATGAAAGCTAGAATGAAAGACATCAAGAAAGAAAGAAAGAAATTATAGATAGAATGAAAGAAGGTATCAAAGCTAGAATGAAAGACATCAAGAAAGAAAGAAAAAAAATATAAACTAAAGATAGAATGAGAGAAGGTATGAAAGCTAGAATGAAAGATATCAAGAAAGAAAGAAACACAGAAAGAAAGAAACTAAAGATAGAATGAGAGAAGGTATGAAAGCTAGAATGAAAGACATCAAGAAAGAAAGAAAGAAAGAAAGAAACTAAAGATAGAATGAGAGAAGGTATGAAAGCGAGAATGAAAGACATCAAGAAAGAAAGAAACTAAAGATAGAATGAGAGAAGGTATGAAAGCTAGAATGAAAGACATCAAGAAAGAAAGAAAGAAACTTCAGATTGAATGAGAGAAGGTATGAAAGCTAGAATGAAAGACATCAAGAAAGAAAGGAAGAAAGTTACCACAGATAGAATGAGAGAAGATATGAAAGCTAGAATGAAAGCTATCAAGAAAGAAAGAAATAAACTAAAATAGATTGAGAGAACATATGAAAGCTAGAATGAAAGACATCAAAGAAGAAAGAAAGAAAGAAATTAACTAAAGATAGAATGAGAGAAGGTATGAAAAGTAGAATGAAAGATATCAAGAAAGAAAGAAAGAAACTAAAGATAAAAGGGGAGAAGTTATAAAAGCTAGAATTAAAGTTATCAAGAAAGAAATAAATAAACAAACTAAAGATAGAATGAGAAGGAATAAAACCTAGAATGATAAACATGAAGAAAGAAAGAAAAAAATAAAGATAGAATGAGAGAAGGTATGAAAGTTAGAATGAAAGACATCAAGAATGAAAGAAATAAAGAATTTAACTAAAGATAGAATGAGAGAAGGTATGAAAGCCAGAATGAAAGCTATCAAGAAAGAAAGAAAGAAACAAATAAACAAACTAAAGATTGAATAGAGGTATGAAAGGAATAATGAAAGATATCAAGAAAGAAAGAAAGAAACTAAAATAGAATGAGAGAATGTATGAAAGCTAGAATGAAAGACTTCAAGAAAGAAAGAAAGAATCTAAAGAGAATGAGAGAAGGTATGAAAGGAAGAATGAAAGATATCAAGAAAGAAAGAAAGAAAGAAACTAAAATAGAATAAGAAAAGGTATGAAAGCTAGAATGAAAGACATCAAGAAAGAAAGGAAGAAAGATACCAAAGATAGAATGGGAGAAGGTATGAAAGCTAGAATGAAAGATATCAAGAAAGAAAGAAACAAAGAAAGAAAGAAACTAAAGATAGAATGAGAGAAGGTATGAAAGCTAGAATGAAAGACATCAAGAAAGAAAGAAAGAAATAAATAAACTAAAGATAGAATGAGAGAAGGTATGAAAGCTAGAATGAAAGACATCAAGAAAGAAAGAAACTAAAGATAGAATGAGAGAAGGTATGAAAGCTAGAATGAGAGATTTGAAGAAAGAAATAAACAAAGAAAGAAAGAAACTAAAGATAGAATGAGAGAAGGTATGAAAGCTAGAATGAAAGACATCAATAAAGAAAGCAATAAAAATACTAAAGCTAGAATGAGAGAAGGTATGAAATCCAGGTTGAAAGATATCAAGAATGAAAGAAAGAAAGAAAAATAACTAAAGATACAATGAGAGAAGATATGAAAGCTAGAATGAAAGACATCAAGAAAGAAATTAAGAAAAATACCAAAGATAGAATGAGAGAAGGTATGAAAGCTAAAATGAAAGATATCAAGAATGAAAGAAAGAAAGAAATTAACAAACGATAGAATGAGAGAAGGTATGAAAGAAATAATGAAAGATATCAAGAAAGAAAGAAAGAAACTAAAATAGATTGAGAGAAGGTATGAAAGCTAGAATGAAATATATCAAGAAAGAAAGAAATAAACTAAAGATAGAATGAGAGAAGGTATGAAAGCTAGAATGAAAGCTATCAAGAAAGAAAGAAAGAAACAAATAAACAAACTAAAGATTGAATAGAGGTATGAAAGGAATAATGAAAGATATCAAGAAAGAAAGAAAGAAACTAAAATAGAATGAGAGAATGTATGAAAGCTAGAATGAAAGACTTCAAGAAAGAAAGAAAGAATCTAAAGAGAATGAGAGAAGGTATGAAAGGAAGAATGAAAGATATCAAGAAAGAAAGAAAGAAAGAAACTAAAATAGAATAAGAAAAGGTATGAAAGCTAGAATGAAAGACATCAAGAAAGAAAGGAAGAAAGATACCAAAGATAGAATGGGAGAAGGTATGAAAGCTAGAATGAAAGACATCAACAAAGAAAGATATAAAGATACTATACCTAGAATGAGAGAAGGTATGAAAGCTGTAATGAAAGACATCAAGAAAGAAAGAAAGAACGATACTAAAGCTAGAATGAGAGAAGGTATGAAAGCTAGAATGAAAGACATCAAGAAAGAGAGAAAGAAACTATAGATAGAATAAGAGAAGGTATGAAAGCTAGAATTAAAGATATCAAGAAACAAAGAAACATAGAAAGGAAGAAACTAAAAATAGAATGAGAGAAGGTATGAAAGCTAGAATGAAAGATATCAAGAAAGAAAGAAACAAACAAAGAAAGAAAATAAAGATAGAATGAGGGAAGGTATGAAAGCTAGAATGACAGACATCAAGAATGAAAGAAAGAAACTATAGCTAGAATGAGAGAAGGTTTGAAAGCTAGAATGAAAGATATCAAGAAAGAAAGAAACAAAGAAATTAAGAAAATAAAGATAGAATGAGGGAAGGTATGAAAGCTAGAATGAAAGACATCAAGAAAGAAAGAAATAAAGATACTAAAGATAGAATGAGAGAAGGTATGAAAGCTAGAATGAAAGATATCAAGAATGAAAGAAAGAAAGAAATTAACTAAAGATAGAATGAGAGAAGGAATGAAAGCTAGAATGAAAGACATCAAGAAAGAAAGAAAGAAATTATAGATAGAATGAAAGAAGGTATCAAAGCTAGAATGAAAGACATCAAGAAAGAAAGAAAAAAAATATAAACTAAAGATAGAATGAGAGAAGGTATGAAAGCTAGAATGAAAGATATCAAGAAAGAAAGAAACACAGAAAGAAAGAAACTAAAGATAGAATGAGAGAAGGTATGAAAGCTAGAATGAAAGACATCAAGAAAGAAAGAAAGAAAGAAAGAAACTAAAGATAGAATGAGAGAAGGTATGAAAGCGAGAATGAAAGACATCAAGAAAGAAAGAAACTAAAGATAGAATGAGAGAAGGTATGAAAGCTAGAATGAAAGTCATCAAGAAAGAAAGAAAGAAACTTCAGATTGAATGAGAGAAGGTATGAAAGCTAGAATGAAAGACATCAAGAAAGAAAGGAAGAAAGTTACCACAGATAGAATGAGAGAAGATATGAAAGCTAGAATGAAAGCTATCAAGAAAGAAAGAAATAAACTAAAATAGATTGAGAGAACATATGAAAGCTAGAATGAAAGACATCAAGAAAGAAAGGAAGAAAGATACCAAAGATAGAATGAGAGAAGGTATGAAAGCTAAAATGAAAGATATCAAGAATGAAAGAATGAAAGAAATTAACAAACGATAGAATGAGAGAAGGTATGAAAGAAATAATGAAAGATATCAAGAAAAAAAGAAAGAAGGAAACTAAAATAGAATGAGAGAAGGTATGAAAGCTAGAATGAAATATATCAAGAAAGAAAGAAATAATCTAAAGATAGAATGAGATAAGGTATGAAAGCTAGAATTATAGATATCAAGAAAGAAAGGAAGAAAGATACCAAAGATAGAATGAGAGAAGGTATGAAAGCTAAAATGAAAGATATCAAGAATGAAAGAAAGAAAGAAATTAACAAACGATAGAATGAGAGAAGGTATGAAAGGAATAATGAAAGATATCAAGAAAGAAAGAAAAAAAGTAAAGATAGAATGAGAGAACGTATGAAAGATAGAATGAAAGATATCAAGAAAGAAAGAAATAAAGAAAGAAACTAACGATAGAATGAGAGAAGGTATGAAAGCTGGAATGAAAGAAATCAAGAAAGAAAGAAATAAAGAAAGAAACTAAAGATAGAATGAGAGAATGTATGAAAGCTAGAATGAAAGATAGGAAGAAAGAAATAAACAAAGAAAGAAAGAAACTAAAGATAGAATGAGAAAAGGAATGAAAGCTAGAATGAAAGACATCAAAGAAGAAAGAAAGAAATTATCTAAAGATAGAATTAGAGAAGGTATGAAAAGTAGAATGAAAGATATCAAGAAAGAAAGAGAGAAACTAAAGATAGAATGAGAGAAGTTATGAAAGCTACAATGAAAGTTATCAAGAAAGAAAGAAATAAACAAACTAAAGATAGAATGAGAAGGAATAAAAGCTAGAATGAAAGACATGAAGAAAGAAAGAAAAAATAAAGATAGAATGAGAGAAAGTATGAAAGCTAGAATGAAAGATATCACGAAAGAAAGAAACAAAGAAAGGAAGAAACTAAAGATAGAATGAGAGAAGGTATGAAAGCTAGAATGAAATACATCAAGAATGAAATAAATAAATAATTTAACTAAAGTTAGAATGAGAGAAGGTATGAAAGCTAGAATGAAAGCTATCTAGAAAGAAAGAAACAAATGAACAAAGTAAAGATTGAATAGACGTATGAAAGGAATAATGAAAGATATCAAGAAAGAAAGAAAGAAACTAAAATAGAATGAGAGAATGTATGAAAGCTAGAATGAAAGACTTCAAGAAAGAAAGAAAGAATCTAAAGAGAATGAGAGAAGGTATGAAAGGAAGAATGAAATATATCAAGAAAGAAAGAAAGAAAGAAACTAAAATAGAATAAGAAAAGGTATGAAAGCTAGAATGAAAGACATCAAGAAAGAAAGGAAGAAAGATACCAAAGATAGAATGGGAGAAGGTATGAAAGCTAGAATGAAAGACATCAACAAAGAGAGAAATAAAGATACTAAACCTAGAATGAGAGAAGGTATGAAAGCTGTAATGAAAGACATCAAGAAAGAATGAATGAAACTATAGATAGAATGAGAGAAGGTATGAAAGCTAGAATTAAAGATATCAAGAAACAAAGAAACATGGAAAGGAAGAAACTAAAAATAGAATGAGAGAAGGTATGAAAGCTAGAATGAAAGATATCAAGAAAGAAAGAAACAAACAGAGAAAGAAAATAAAGATAGAATGAGGGAAGGTATGAAAGCTAGAATGACAGATATCAAGAAAGAAAGAAACAAAGAAAGAAAGAAAATAAAAATAGAATGAGGGAAGGTATGAAAGCTAGAATGAAAGACATCAAGAAAGAAAGAAATAAAGATACTAACGATAGAATGAGAGAAGGTATGAAAGCTAGAATGAAAGATATCAAGAATGAAAGAAAGAAAGAAATTAACTAAAGATAGAATGAGAGAAGGTATGAAAGCTAGAATGAAAGATATCAAGAAAGAAAGAAACAAAGAAAGAAAGAAACTAAAGATAGAATGAGAGAAGGTATGAAAGCTAGAATGAAAGACATCAAGAAAGAAAGAAAGAAAGAAATGAACTAAAGATAGAATGAGAGAAGGTTTGAAAGCTAGAATGAAAGACATCAAGAAAGAAAGAAACTAAAGATAGAATGAGAGAAGGTATGAAAGCTAGAATGAGAGATTTGAAGAAAGAAACAAACAAAGAAAGAAAGAAAATAAAGATAGAATGAGAGAAGGTATGAAAGCTAGAATGAAAGACATCAATAAAGAAAGCAATAAAAATACTAAAGCTAGAATGAGAGAAGGTATGAAATCCAGGTTGAAAGATATCAAGAATGAAAGAAAGAAAGAAAAATAACTAAAGATACAATGAGAGAAGATATGAAAGCTAGAATGAAAGACATCAAGAAAGAAAGGAAGAAAAATACCAAAGATAGAATGAGAGAAGGTATGAAAGCTAAAATGAAAGATATCAAGAATGAAAGAAAGAAAGAAATTAACAAACGATAGAAAGAGAGAAGGTATGAAAGAAATAATGAAAGATATCAAGAAAGAAAGAAAGAAACTAAAATAGATTGAGAGAAGGTATGAAAGCTAGAATGAAATATATCAAGAAAGAAAGAAATAAACTAAAGATAGAATGAGAGAAGGTATGAAAGCTAGAATGAAAGACATCAAGAAATAAATAAATAAACAAACTAAAGATAGAATGAGAAGGAATAAAAGCTAGAATGAAAGACATGAAGAAAGAAAGAAAAAAATAAAGATAGAATGAGAGAAAGTATGAAAGCTAGAATGAAAGATATCACGAAAGAAAGAAACAAAGAAAGGAAGAAACTAAAGATAGAATGAGAGAAGGTATGAAAGCTAGAATGAAAGACATCAAGAATGAAAGAAATAAAGAATTTAACTAAAGATAGAATGAGAGAAGGTATGAAAGCTTGAATGAAAGCTATCAAGAAAGAAAGAAAGAAACAAATAAACAAACTAAAGATTGAATAGAGGTATGAAAGGAATAATGAAAGATATCAAGAAAGAAAGAAAGAAACTAAAATAGAATGAGAGAATGTATGAAAGCTAGAATGAAAGACTTCAAGAAAGAAAGAATCTAAAGAGAATGAGAGAAGGTATGAAAGGAAGAATGAAAGATATCAAGAAAGAAAGAAAGAAAGAAAGAAACTAAAATAGAATAAGAAAAGGTATGAAAGCTAGAATGAAAGACATCAAGAAAGAAAGAAAGAAAGATACCAAAGATAGAATGGGAGAAGGTATGAAAGCTAGAATGAAAGATATCAAGAATGAAAGAAAGAAAGAAATTAACTAACGATAGAATGAAAGAAGGTATGAAAGGAATAATGAAAGATATCAAGAAAGAAAGAAAGAAAGAAACTAAAATAGAATGAGAGAAGGTATGAAAGGTAGAATGAAAGATATCAAGAATGAAAGTAAGAAAGAAATTAACAAAATATAGAAGAAGAGAAGGTATGAAAGCTGGAATGAAAGATATAAAGAAAGAAACTAAGAAAGTTACCACAGATAGAATGAGAGAAGATATGAAAGCTATCAAGAAAGAAAGAAATAAACTTAAATAGATTGAGAGAATATATGAAAGCTAGAATGAAAGACATCAAGAAAGAAAGAAAGAACGATACTAAAGTTAGAATGAGAGAAGGTATGAAAACTAGAATGAAAGAAATAAAGAAAGGAAGAAAGATACCAAAGATAGAATGAGAGAAGGTATGAAAGCTAAAATGAAAGATATCAAGAATGAAAGAAAGAAGGAAATTAACAAACGATAGAATGAGAGAAGTTATGAAAGAAATAATGAAAGATATCAAGAAAGAAAGAAAGAAAGAAACTAAAATAGAATGAGAGAAGGTAAGAAAGCTAGAATGAAATATATCAAGAAAGAAAGAAATAAACTAAAGATAGAATGAGAGAAGGTATGAAAGCTAGAATTATAGATATCAAGAAAGAAATAAACAAAGAATGAAAGAAACTAAAGATAGAATGAGAGAAGGTATGAAAGCTAGAATGAAAGACATTAAAAAAGAAAGAAAGAAAGAAATTAACTAAAGGTAGAATGAGAGAAGGTATGAAAAGTAGAATGAAAGATATCAAGAAAGAAAGAAAGAAACTAAAGATAGAATGAGAGAAGTTCTGAAAGCAAGAATAAAAGTTATCAAGAAAGAAAGAAATAAACAAACTAAAGATAGAATGAGAAGGAATAAAAGCTAGAATGAAAGACATGAAGAAAGAAAGAAAAAAATAAAGATAGAATGAGAGAAAGTATGAAAGCTAGAATGAAAGATATCACGAAAGAAAGAAACAAAGAAAGGAAGAAACTAAAGATAGAATGAGAGAATGTATGAAAGCTAGAATGAAAGACATCAAGAATGAAAGAAATAAAGAATTTAACTAAAGATAGAATGAGTGAAGGTATGAAACCTAGAATGAAAGCTATCAAGAAAGAAAGAAAGAAACAAATAAACAAACTAAAGATTGAATAGAGGTATGAAAGGAATAATGAAAGATATCAAGAAAGAAAGAAAGAAACTAAAATAGAATGAGAGAATGTATGAAAGCTAGAATGAAAGACTTCAAGAAAGAAAGAAAGAATCTAAAGAGAATGAGAGAATTTATGAAAGGAATAATGAAAGATATCAAGAAAGAAAGAAAGAAAGAAAAAATTAACTAAAGATAGAATGAGAGAAGGTATGAAAGCTAGAATGAAAGACATCAAGAAAGAAAGAAATTAACTATAGATAGAATGAGAGAAGGTATGAAAGCTAGAATGAAAGATATCAAGAATGAAAAAAAGAAATAAATTAACTAAAGATAGTATGAGAGAAGGTATGAAAGCTAGAATGACAGACATCAAGAATGACAGAAAGAAACTATAGATAGAATGAGAGAAGGTATGAAAGCTAGAATGAAAGATATCAAGAAAGAAAGAAACAAACAAAGAAAGAAAATAAAGATAGAATGAGGGAAGGTATGAAAGCTAGAATGAAAGACATCAAGATGAAAGGAAGAAAGATACCAAAGATAGAATGGGAGAAGGTATGAAAGCTAGAATGAAAGACATCAACAAAGAAAGAAATAAAGATACTAAACCTAGAATGAGAGAAGGTATGAAAGCTGTAATGAAAGACATCAAGAAAGAAAGAAAGAACGATACTAAAGCTAGAATGAGAGAAGGTATAAAAGCTAGAATGAAAGACATCAAGAAAGAAAGAAAGAAATTAACAAACGATAGAATGAGAGAAGGTATGAAAGAAATAATGAAAGATATCAAGAAACAAAGAAACATGGAAAGGAAGAAACTAAAAATAGAATGAGAGAAGGTATGAAAGCTAGAATTATAGATATCAAGAAAGAAATAAACAAAGAATGAAAGAAACTAAAGATAGAATGAGAGAAGGTATGAAAGCTAGAATGAAAGACATCAAAAAAGAAAGAAAGAAAGAAATTAACTAAAGATAGAATGAGAGAAGGTATGAAAAGTAGAATGAAAGATATCAAGATAGAAAGAAAGAAACTAAAGATAGAATGAGAGGAGTTCTGAAAGCTAGAATGAAAGTTATCAAGAAAGAAAGAAAGAAAGAAACTAAAGATAGAATGAGAAGGAATAAAAGCTAGAATGAAAGACATGAAGAAAGAAAGAAAAAAATAAAGATAGAATGAGAGAAAGTATGAAAGCTAGAATGAAAGATATCACGAAAGAAAGAAACAAAGAAAGGAAGAAACTAAAGATAGATTGAGAGAAGGTATGAAAGCTAGAATGAACGAAATCAAGAATGAAAGAAATAAAGAATTTAACTAAAGATAGAATGAGAGAAGGTATGAAAGCTAGAATGAAAGCTATCAAGAAAGAAAGAAAGAAACAAATAAACAAACTAAAGATTGAATAGAGGTATGAAAGGAATAATGAAAGTTATCAAGAAAGAAAGAAAGAAAGAAAGAAAGAAACTAAAATAGAATGAGAGAATGTATGAAAGCTAGAATGAAAGACTTCAAGAAAGAAAGAAAGATACCAAAGATAGAATGGGAGAAGGTATGAAAGCTAGAATGAAAGATATCAAGAATGAAAGAAAGAAAGAAATTAACTAATGATAGAATGAGAGAAGGTATGAAAGGAATAATGAAAGATATCAAGAAAGAAAGAAAGAAAGAAACTAAAATAGAATGAGAGAAGGTATGGAAGGTAGAATGAAAGATATCAAGAATGAAAGAAATAAAGAATTTAACTAAAGATAGAATGAGAGAAGGTATGAAAGCTAGAATGGAAGCTATCAAGAAAGAAAGAAAGAAACAAATAAATAAATTAAAGATTGAATAGAGGTATGAAAGGAATAATGAAAGACATCAAGAAAGAATGAAAGAAAGAAAGAAACTAAAATAGAATGAGAGAATGTATGAAAGCTAGAATGAAAGACTTCAAGAAAGAAAGAAAGAATCTAAGGAGAATGAGAGAAGGTATGAAAGGAAGAATGAAAGATATCAAGAAAGAAAGAAAGAAACTAAAATAGAATAAGAAAAGGTATGAAAGGTAGAATGAAAGATATCAAGAATGAAAATAAGAAAGAAATTAACAAAATATAGAATGAGAGAAGGTATGAAAGCTAGAATGAAAGACATCAAGAAAGAAAGATAGAAACTAAAGATACAGCGAGAGAAGTTATGAAAGCTAGAATTAAAGAAATCGGAAAAAAAAGAAATTAACTGAAGATATATTGAGAGAAGGTATGAAAGCTTCAATGAAAGCTATCAAGAAAGAAAGGAAGAAAGAAAGAAATAAACTAAAGATAGAATGAGAGAAGGTATGAAAGCTAGAATGAAAGACATCAAGAAAGAAAGAAACAAACTAAAATAGATTGAGAGAATGTATGAAAGGTAGAATGAAAGACATCAAGAAAGAAAGGAAGAAAGATACCAAAGATAGAATGAGAGAAGGTATGAAAGCTAAAATGAAAGATATCAAGAATGAAAGAAAGAAAGAAATTAACAAACGATATAATGAGAGAAGGTATGAAAGGAATAATGAAAGATATCAAGAAAGAAAGAAAAAAAGAAAGAAAGAAACTAAAGATAGAATGAGAGAAGGTATGAAAGCTAGAATGAAAGACATCAAGAAAGAAAGAAACTAAAGATAGTATGAGAGAAGGTATAAAAGCTATAATGAAAGATATGAAGAAAGAAATAAACAAAGAAAGAAAGAAACTAAAGATAGAATGAGAGAAAGTATGAAAGCTAGAATGAAAGACATCAAAGAAGAAAGAAAGAAAGAAATTAACTAAAGATAGAATGAGAGAAGGTATGAAAGCTACAATGAAAGTTATAAAGAAAGAATGAAATAAACAAACTAAAGATAGAATGAGAAGGAATAAAAGCTAGAATGAAAGACTTGAAGAAAGAAAGAAAAAAATAAAGATAGAATGAGAGAAAGTATAAAAAATAGAATGAAAGATATCACGAAAGAGAGAAACAAAGAAAGAAAGAAACTAAAGATAGAATGAGAGAAGGTATGAAAGCTAGAATGAAAGACATCAAGAATGAAAGAAATAAAGAATTTAACTAAAGAAAGAATGAGAGAAGGTATGAAAGCTAGAATGAAAGCTATCAAGAAAGAAAGAAAGAAACAAATAAACAAACTAAAGATTGAATAGAGGTATGAAAGGAATAATGAAAGATATCAAGAAAGAAAGAAAGAAACTAAAATAGAATGAGAGAATGTATGAAAGCTAGAATGAAAGACATCAAGAAAGAAAGGAAGAAAGATACCAAAGATAGAATGGGAGAAGGTATGAAAGGAAGAATGAAAGATATCAAGAAAGATAGAAAGAAAGAAAGAAAGAAAGAAACTAAAATAGAATAAGAAAAGGTATGAAAGCTAGAATGAAAGACATCAAGAAAGAAAGGAAGAAAGGTACCAAAGATAGAATGGGAGAAGGTATGAAAGCTAGAATGAAAGAGATCATCAAGGAAAGAAATAAAGATACTAAACCTAGAATGAGAGAAGGTATGAAAGCTGTAATGAAAGACATCAAGAAAGAAAGAAAGAACGATACTAAAGCTAGAATGAGAGAAGGTATAAAAGCTAGAATGAAAGACATCAAGAAAGAAAGAAAGAAACTATAGATAGAATGAGAGAAGGTATGAAAGCTAGAATTAAAGATATCAAGAAACAAAGAAACATGGAAAGGTAGAAACTAAAAATAGAATGAGAGGAGGTATGAAAGCTAGAATGAAAGATATCAAGAAAGAAAGAAACAAACAAAGAAAGAAAATAAAGATAGAATGAGGGAAGGTATGAAAGCTAGAATGACAGACATCAAGAATGAAATAAAGAAACTATAGCTAGAATGAGAGAAGGTATGAAAGCTAGAATGAAAGATATCAAGAAAGAAAGAAACAAAGAAAGAGAGAAAATAAAGATAGAATGAGGGAAGTTATGAAAGCTAGAATGAAAGACATCAAGAAAGAAAGAAATAAAGATACTAAAGATAGAATGAGAGAAGATATGAAAGCTAGAATGAAAGACATCAAGAAAGAAAGAAAGAAGCTATAGATAGAATGAAAGAAGGTATCAAAGCTAGAATGAAAGACATCAAGAAAGAAAGAAAAATATAAACTAAAGATAGAATGAGAGAAGGTATGAAAGCTAGAATGAAAGATATCAAGAAAGAAAGAAACAAAGAAAGAAAGAAACTAAAGATAGAATGAGAGAAGGTATGAAAGCTAGAATGAAAGACATCAAGAAAGAAAGAAAGAAAGAAATAAACTAAAGATAGAATGAGAGAACGTATCAAAGCTAGAATGAAAGTCATCAAGAAAGGAAGAAACTAAAGATAGAATGAGAGAAGGTATGAAAGCTAGAATGAGAGATTTTAAGAAAGAAACAAACAAACAAAGAAAGAAACTAAAGCTAGAATGAGAGAAGGTATGAAATCTAGATTGAAAGATATCAAGAATGAAAGAAGGAAAGAAAAATAACTAAAGATAGAATGAGAGAAAGTATGAAAGCTAGAATGAAAGACATCAAGAAAGAAAGAAAGAAACTTCAGATTGAATGAGAGAAGGTATGAAAGCTAGTATTATAGATATCAAGAAAGAAAGAAACAAAGAATGAAAGAAACTAAAGATACAATGAGAGAAGGTATGAAAGCTAGAATGAAAGACATCAAGAAAAAAGGAAGAAAGTTACCACAGATAGAATGAGAGAAGATATGAAAGCTAGAATGAAAGCTATCAAGAAAGAAAGAAATAAACTAAAATAGATTGAGAGAATATATGAAAGCTAGAATGAAAGACATCAAGAAAGAAAGGTTGAAAGATACCAAAGATAAAATGAGAGAAGGTATGAAAGCTAAAATGAAAGATATCAAGAATGAAAGAAAGAAAGAAATTAACAAACGATAGAATGAGAGAAGGTATGAAAGAAATAATGAAAGATATCAAGAAAGAAAGAAAGAAACTAAAATAGAATGAGAGAAGGTATGAAAGCTAGAATGAAATATATGAAGAAAGAAAGAAATAAACTAAAGATAGAATGAGAGAACGTATGAAAGCTAGAATTATAGATATCAAGAAAGAAAGAAACAATGAATGAAAGAAACTAAAGATAGAATGAGAGAAGTTATGAAAGCTAGAATGAAAGACATCAAAAAAGAAAGAAAGAAAGAAATTAACAAAAGATAGAATGAGAGAAGGTATGAAAAGTAGAATGAAAGATATCAAGAAAGAAAGAAAGAAACTAAAGATAGAATGAGAGAAGTTCTGAAAGCTAGAATGAAAGTTATCAAGAAAGAAAGAAATAAACAAACTAAAGATAGAATGAGAAGGAATAAAAGCTAGAATGAAAGACATGAAGAAAGAAAGTAAAAAATAAAGATAGAATGAAAGAAAGTATGAAAGCTAGAATGAAAGATATCACGAAAGAAATAAACAAAGAAAGGAAGAAACTAAAGATAGAATGAGAGAAGGTATGAAAGCTAGAATGAAAGACATCAAGAATGAAAGAAATAAAGTATTTAACTAAAGATAGAATGAGAGAAGGTATGAAAGCTAGAATGAAAGCTATCAAGAAAGAAAGAAAGAAACAAATAAACAAACTAAAGATTGAATAGAGGTATGAAACGAATAATGAAAGATATCAAGAAAGAAAGAAAGAAACTAAAATAGAATGAGAGAATGTATGAAAGCTAGAATGAAAGACTTCAAGAAAGAAAGAAAGAATCTAAAGAGAATGAGAGAATTTATGAAAGGAGGAATGAAAGATATCAAGAAAGAAAGAAAGAAAGAAAGAAAGAAAGAAAAAAGAAAGAAAGAAAGAAAGAAAGAAAGAAACTAAAATAGAATAAGAAAAGGTATGAAAGCTAGAATGAAAGACATCAAGAAAGAAAGAAAGAACGATACTAAAGCTAGAATGAGAGAAGGTATAAAAGCTAGAATGAAAGACATAAAGAAAGAAAGAAAGAAACTATAGATAGAATGAGAGAAGGTATGAAAGCTAGAATTAAAGATATCAAGAAACAAAGAAACATGGAAAGGAAGAAACTAAAAATAGAATGAGAGGAGGTATGAAAGATAGAATGAAAGATATCAAGAAAGAAAGAAACAAACAAAGAAAGAAAATAAAGATAGAATGAGGGAAGGTATGAAAGCTAGAATGAAAGATATCAAGAAAGAAAGAAACAAAGAAAGAAAGAAACTAAGGATAGAATGAGAGAAGGTATGAAAGCTAGAATGAAAGAAATCAAGAAAGAAAGAAAGAAAGAAAGAAACGAAAGATAGAATGAGAGAATGTATGAAAGCTAGAATGAAAGACATCAAGAAAGAAAGAAACTAAAGATAGAATGAGAGAAGGTATGAAAGCTAGAATGAAAGATATGAAGAAAGAAATAAACAAAGAAAGAAAGAAACTAAAGATAGAATGAGAAAAGGAATGAAAGCTAGAATGAAAGACATCAAAGAAGAAAGAAAGAAAGAAATAAACAAACTAAAGATTGAATAGACGTATGAAAGGAATAATGAAAGATATCAAGAAAGAAAGAAAGAAACTAAAATAGAATGAGAGAATGTATGAAAGCTAGAATGAAAGACTTCAAGAAAGAAAGAAAGAATGTAAAGAGAATGAGAGAAGGTATGAAAGGAAGAATGAAATATATCAAGAAAGAAAGAAAGAAAGAAACTAAAATAGAATAAGAAAAGGTATGAAAGCTAGAATGAAAGACATCAAGAAAGAAAGGAAGAAAGATACCAAAGATAGAATGGGAGAAGGTATGAAAGCTAGAATGAAAGACATCAACAAAGAGAGAATAAAGATACTAAACCTAGAATGAGAGAAGGTATGAAAGCTGTAATGAAAGACATGAAGAAAGAAAGAAAGAAACTATAGATAGAATGAGAGAAGGTATGAAAGCTAGAATTAAAGATATCAAGAAACAAAGAAACATGGAAAGGAAGAAACTAAAAATAGAATGAGAGAAGGTATGAAAGCTAGAATGAAAGATATCAAGAAACAAAGAAACAAACAGAGAAAGAAAATAAAGATAGAATGAGGGAAGGTATGAAAGCTAGAATGACAGACATCAAGAATGAAAGAAAGAAACTATAGCTAGAATGAGAGAAGGTATTAAAGCTAGAATGAAAGATATCAAGAAAGAAAGAAAAAAAGAAAGAAAGAAAATAAAAATAGAATGAGGGAAGGTATGAAAGCTAGAATGAAAGACATCAAGAAAGAAAGAAATAAAGATACTAAAGATAGAATGAGAGAAGGTATGAAAGCTAGAATGAAAGATATCAAGAATGAAAGAAAGGAAGAAATTAACTAAAGATAGAATGAGAGAAGGTATGAAAGCTAGAATGAAAGATATCAAGAAAGAAAGAAAGAAACAAAGAAAGAATTTAAAGATAGAATGAGAGAAGGTATGAAAGCTAGAATGAAAGATATCAAGAAAGAAAGAAACAAAGAAAGAAAGAAACTAAAGATAGAATGAGAGAAGGTATGAAAGGTAGAATGAAAGACATCAAGAAAGAAAGAAAGAAAGAAATAAACTAAAGATAGAATGAGAGAAGGTATCAAAGCTAGAATGAAAGTCATCAAGAAAGGAAGAAACTAAAGATAGAATGAGAGAAGGTATGAAAGCTAGAATGAGAGATTTGAAGAAAGAAACAAACAAACAAAGAAAGAAACTAAAGCTAGAATGAGAGAAGGTATGAAATCTAGATTGAAAGATATCAAGAATGAAAGAAAGAAAGAAAAATAACTAAAGATAGAATGAGAGAAGGTATGAAAGCTAGAATGAAAGACATCAAGAAAGAAAGAAAGAAACTTCAGATTGAATGAGAGAAGGTATGAAAGCTAGTATTATAGATATCAAGAAAGAAAGAAACAAAGAATGAAAGAAACTAAAGATACAATGAGAGAAGGTATGAAAGCTAGAATGAAAGACATCAAGAAAAAAGGAAGAAAGTTACCACAGATAGAATGAGAGAAGATATGAAAGCTAGAATGAAAGCTATCAAGAAAGAAAGAAATAAACTAAAATAGATTGAGAGAATATATGAAAGCTAGAATGAAAGACATCAAGAAAGAAAGGTTGAAAGATACCAAAGATAGAATGAGAGAAGGTATGAAAGCTAAAATGAAAGATATCAAGAATGAAAGAAAAAAAGAAATTAACAAACGATAGAATGAGAGAAGGTATGAAAGAAATAATGAAAGATATCAAGAAAGAAAGAAAGAAACTAAAATAGAATGAGAGAAGGTATGAAAGCTAGAATGAAATATATGAAGAAAGAAAGAAATAAACTAAAGATAGAATGAGAGAACGTATGAAAGCTAGAATTATAGATATCAAGAAAGAAAGAAACAAAGAATGAAAGAAACTAAAGATAGAATGAGAGAAGTTATGAAAGCTAGAATGAAAGACATCAAAAAAGAAAGAAAGAAAGAAATTAACAAAAGATAGAATGAGAGAAGGTATGAAAAGTAGAATGAAAGATATCAAGAAAGAAAGAAAGAAACTAAAGATAGAATGAGAGAAGTTCTGAAAGCTAGAATGAAAGTTATCAAGAAAGAAAGAAATAAACAAACTAAAGATAGAATGAGAAGGAATAAAAGCTAGAATGAAAGACATGAAGAAAGAAAGTAAAAAATAAAGATAGAATGAAAGAAAGTATGAAAGCTAGAATGAAAGATATCACGAAAGAAATAAACAAAGAAAGGAAGAAACTAAAGATAGAATGAGAGAAGGTATGAAAGCTAGAATGAAAGACATCAAGAATGAAAGAAATAAAGTATTTAACTAAAGATAGAATGAGAGAAGGTATGAAAGCTAGAATGAAAGCTATCAAGAAAGAAAGAAAGAAACAAATAAACAAACTAAAGATTGAATAGAGGTATGAAAGGAATAATGAAAGATATCAAGAAAGAAAGAAAGAAAGAAACTAAAATAGAATGAGAGAATGTATGAAAGCTAGAATGAAAGACTTCAAGAAAGAAAGAAATAATCTAAAGAGAATGAGAGAATTTATGAAAGGAGGAATGAAAGATATCAAGAAAGAAAGAAAGAAAGAAAGAAAGAAAGAAAGAAAGAAAGAAAGAAAGAAAGAAAGAAAGAAAGAAAGAAAGAAAGAAACTAAAATAGAATAAGAAAAGGTATGAAAGCTAGAATGAAAGACATCAAGAAAGAAAGGAAGAAAGATACCAAAGATAGAATGGGAGAAGGTATGAAAGCTAGAATGAAAGACATCAAGAAAGAAAGAAAGAACGATACTAAAGCTAGAATGAGAGAAGGTATAAAAGCTAGAATGAAAGACATCAAGAAAGAAAGAAAGAAACTATAGATAGAATGAGAGAAGGTATGAAAGCTAGAATTAAAGATATCAAGAAACAAAGAAACATGGAAAGGAAGAAACTAAAAATAGAATGAGAGGAGGTATGAAAGATAGAATGAAAGATATCAAGAAAGAAAGAAACAAACAAAGAAAGAAAATAAAGATAGAATGAGGGAAGGTATGAAAGCTAGAATGACAGACATCAAGAATGAAAGAAAGAAACTATAGCTAGAATGAGAGAAGGTATGAAAGCTAGAATGAAAGATATCAAGAAAGAAAGAAACAAAGAAAGAAAGAAACTAAGGATAGAATGAGAGAAGGTATGAAAGCTAGAATGAAAGAAATCAAGAAAGAAAGAAAGAAAGAAAGAAACGAAAGATAGAATGAGAGAATGTATGAAAGCTAGAATGAAAGACATCAAGAAAGAAAGAAACTAAAGATAGAATAAGAGAAAGTATGAAAGCTAGAATGAAAGATATGAAGAAAGAAATAAACAAAGAAAGAAAGAAACTAAAGATAGAATGAGAAAAGGAATGAAAGCTAGAATGAAAGACATAAAAGAAGAAAGAAAGAAAGAAATAAACAAACTAAAGATTGAATAGACGTATGAAAGGAATAATGAAAGATATCAAGAAAGAAAGAAAGAAACTAAAATAGAATGAGAGAATGTATGAAAGCTAGAATTAAAGACTTCAAGAAAGAAAGAAAGAATGTAAAGAGAATGAGAGAAGGTATGAAAGGAAGAATGAAATATATCAAGAAAGAAAGAAAGAAAGAAACTAAAATAGAATAAGAAAAGGTATGAAAGCTAGAATGAAAGACATCAAGAAAGAAAGGAAGAAAGATACCAAAGATAGAATGGGAGAAGGTATGAAAGCTAGAATGAAAGACATCAACAAAGAGAGAATAAAGATACTAAACCTAGAATGAGAGAAGGTATGAAAGCTGTAATGAAAGACATGAAGAAAGAAAGAAAGAAACTATAGATAGAATGAGAGAAGGTATGAAAGCTAGAATTAAAGATATCAAGAAACAAAGAAACATGGAAAGGAAGAAACTAAAAATAGAATGAGAGAAGGTATGAAAGCTAGAATGAAAGATATCAAGAAAGAAAGAAACAAACAGAGAAAGAAAATAAAGATAGAATGAGGGAAGGTATGAAAGCTAGAATGACAGACATCAAGAATGAAAGAAAGAAACTATAGCTAGAATGAGAGAAGGTATTAAAGCTAGAATGAAAGATATCAAGAAAGAAAGAAACAAATAAAGAAAGAAAATAAAAATAGAATGAGGGAAGGTATGAAAGCTAGAATGAAAGACATCAAGAAAGAAAGAAATAAAGATACTAAAGATAGAATGAGAGAAGGTATGAAAGCTAGAATGAAAGATATCAAGAATGAAAGAAAGAAAGAAATTAACTAAAGATAGAATGAGAGAAGGTATGAAAGCTAGAATGAAAGATATCAAGAAAGAAAGAAAGAAACAAAGAAAGAAACTAAAGATAGAATGAGAGAAGGTATGAAAGCTAGAATGAAAGACATCAAGAAAGAAAGAAAGAAATAAACTAAAGATAGAATGAGAGAAGGTATGAAAGCTAGAATGAAAGACATCAAGAAAGAAATAAACTAAAGATAGAATGAGAGAAGGTATGAAAGCTAGAATGAGAGATTTGAAGAAAGAAACAAACAAAGAAAGAAAGAAACTAAAGATAGAATGAGAGAAGGTATGAAAGCTAGAATGAAAGACATCAAGAATGAAAGAAATAAAGAATTTAACTAAAGATAGAATGAGAGAAGGTATGAAAGCTAGAATGAAAGCTATCAAGAAAGAAAGAAAGAAACAAATAAACAAACTAAAGATTGAATAGAGGTATGAAAGGAATAATGAAAGATATCAAGAATGAAAGAAAGAAACTAAAATAGAATGAGAGAATGTATGAAAGCTAGAATGAAAGACTTCAAGAAAGAAAGAAAGAATCTAAAGAGAATGAGAGAATTTATGAAAGGAAGAATGAAAGATATCAAGAAAGAAAGAAAGAAAGAAAGAAAAAAAGAAAGAAAGAAACTAAAATAGAATAAGAAAAGGTATGAAAGCTAGAATGAAAGACATCAAGAAAGAAAGGAAGAAAGATACCAAAGATAGAATGGGAGAAGGTATGAAAGCTAGAATGAAAGACACCAAGAAAGAAAGAAAGAACGATACTAAAGCTAGAATGAGAGAAGGTATAAAAGCTAGAATGAAAGACATCAAGAAAGAAAGAAAGAAACTATAGATAGAATGAGAGAAGGTATGAAAGCTAGAATTAAAGATATCAAGAAACAAAGAAAAATGGAAAGTACGAAACTGAAAATAGAATGAGAGGAGGTATGAAAGATAGAATGAAAGATATCAAGAAAGAAAGAAACAAACAAAGAAAGAAAATAAAGATAGAATGAGGGAAGGTATGAAAGCTAGAATGACAGACATCAAGAATGAAAGAAAGAAACTATAGCTAGAATGAGAGAAGGTATGAAAGCTAGAATGAAAGATATCAAGAAAGAAAGAAACAAAGAAAGAAAGAAACTAAGGATAGAATTAGAGAAGGTATGAAAGCTAGAATGAAAGAAATCAAGAAAGAAAGAAAGAAAGAAAGAAACGAAAGATAGAATGAGAGAAGGTATGAAAGCTAGAATGAAAGACATCAAGAAAGAAATAAACTAAAGATAGAATGAGAGAAGGTATGAAAGCTAGAATGAGAGATTTGAAGAAAGAAACAAACAAAGAAAGAAAGAAACTAAAGATAGAATGAGAGAAGGTATGAAAGCTAGAATGAAAGACATCAAGAATGAAAGAAATAAAGAATTTAACTAAAGATAGAATGAGAGAAGGTATGAAAGCTAGAATGAAAGCTATCAAGAAAGAAAGAAAGAAACAAATAAACAAACTAAAGATTGAATAGAGGTATGAAAGGAATAATGAAAGATATCAAGAAAGAAAGAAAGAAACTAAAATAGAATGAGAGAATGTATGAAAGCTAGAATGAAAGACTTCAAGAAAGAAAGAAAGAATCTAAAGAGAATGAGAGAATTTATGAAAGGAAGAATGAAAGATATCAAGAAAGAAAGAAAGAAAGAAAGAAAAAAGAAAGAAAGAAACTAAAATAGAATAAGAAAAGGTATGAAAGCTAGAATGAAAGACATCAAGAAAGAAAGGAAGAAAGATACCAAAGATAGAATGGGAGAAGGTATGAAAGCTAGAATGAAAGACACTAAGAAAGAAAGAAAGAACGATACTAAAGCTAGAATGAGAGAAGGTATAAAAGCTAGAATGAAAGACATCAAGAAAGAAAGAAAGAAACTATAGATAGAATGAGAGAAGGTATGAAAGCTAGAATTAGATATCAAGAAACAAAGAAAAATGGAAAGTACGAAACTGAAAATAGAATGAGAGGAGGTATGAAAGATAGAATGAAAGATATCAAGAAAGAAAGAAACAAACAAAGAAAGAAAATAAAGATAGAATGAGGGAAGGTATGAAAGCTAGAATGACAGACATCAAGAATGAAAGAAAGAAACTATAGCTAGAATGAGAGAAGGTATGAAAGCTAGAATGAAAGATATCAAGAAAGAAAGAAACAAAGAAAGAAAGAAACTAAGGATAGAATTAGAGAAGGTATGAAAGCTAGAATGAAAGAAATCAAGAAAGAAAGAAAGAAAGAAAGAAACGAAAGATAGAATGAGAGAATGTATGAAAGCCAGAATGAAAGACATCAAGAAAGAAAGAAACTAAAGATAGAATGAGAGAAGGTATGAAAGCTAGAATGAAAGATGTGAAGAAAGAAATAAACAAAGAAAGAAAGAAACTAAAGATAGAATGAGAAAAGGAATGAAAGCTAGAATGAAAGACATCAAAGAAGAAAGAAAGAAAGAAATTATCTAAAGATAGAATGAGAGAAGGTATGAAAAGTAGAATGAAAGATATCAAGAAAGAAAGAGAGAAACTAAAGATAGAATGAGAGAAGTTATGAAAGCTACAATGAAAGCTATCAAGAAAGAAAGAACGAAACAAATAAACAAACTAAAGATTGAATAGACGTATGAAAGGAATAATGAAAGATATCAAGAAAGAAAGAAAGAAACTAAAATAGAATGAGAGAATGTATGAAAGCTAGAATGAAAGACTTCAAGAAAGAAAGAAAGAATCTAAAGAGAATGAGAGAATTTACGAAAGGAAGAATGAAAGATATCAAGAAAGAGAGAAAGAAAGAAAGAAAGAAAGAAACTAAAATAGAATAAGAATAGGTATGAAAGCTAGAATGAAAGACATCAAGAAAGAAAGGAAGAAAGATACCAAAGATAGAATGGGAGAAGGTATGAAAGCTAGAATGAAAGACATCAACAAAGAAAGAAATAAAGATACTAAACCTAGAATGAGAGAAGGTATGAAAGCTGTAATGAAAGACATCAAGAAAGAAAGAAAGAACGATACTAAAGCTAGAATGAGAGAAGGTATAAAAGCTAGAATGAAAGACATCAAGAAAGAAAGAAAGAAACTATAGATAGAATGAGAGAAGGTATGAAAGCTAGAATTAAAGATATCAAGAAACAAAGAAACATGGAAAGGAAGAAACTAAAAATTAATGAGAGAAGGTATGAAAGCTAGAATTATAGATATCAAGAAAGAAATAAACAAGGAATGAAAGAAACTAAAGATAGAATGAGAGAAGGTATGAAAGCTAGAATGAAAGACATCAAAAAAGAAAGAAAGAAAGAAATTAACTAAAGATAGAATGAGAGAAGGTATGAAAAGTAGAATGAAAGATATCAAGAAAGAAAGAAAGAAACTTGATAGAATGAGAGAAGTTCTGAAAGCTAGAATGAAAGATATCAAGAAAGAAAGAAAGAAACAAAGAAAGAAACTAAAGATAGAATGAGAGAAGGTATGAAAGCTAGAATGAAAGACATCAAGAAAGAAAGAAAGAAACTATAGATAGAATGAGAGAAGGTATGAAAGCTAGAATTAAAGATATCAAGAAACAAAGAAAAATGGAAAGTACGAAACTGAAAATAGAATGAGAGGAGGTATGAAAGATAGAATGAAAGATATCAAGAAAGAAAGAAACAAACAAAGAAAGAAAATAAAGATAGAATGAGGGAAGGTATGAAAGCTAGAATGACAGACATCAAGAATGAAAGAAAGAAACTATAGCTAGAATGAGAGAAGGTATGAAAGCTAGAATGAAAGATATCAAGAAAGAAAGAAACAAAGAAAGAAAGAAACTAAGGATAGAATTAGAGAAGGTATGAAAGCTAGAATGAAAGAAATCAAGAAAGAAAGAAAGAAAGAAAGAAACGAAAGATAGAATGAGAGAATGTATGAAAGCCAGAATGAAAGACATCAAGAAAGAAAGAAACTAAAGATAGAATGAGAGAAGGTATGAAAGCTAGAATGAAAGATGTGAAGAAAGAAATAAACAAAGAAAGAAAGAAACTAAAGATAGAATGAGAAAAGGAATGAAAGCTAGAATGAAAGACATCAAAGAAGAAAGAAAGAAAGAAATTATCTAAAGATAGAATGAGAGAAGGTATGAAAAGTAGAATGAAAGATATCAAGAAAGAAAGAGAGAAACTAAAGATAGAATGAGAGAAGTTATGAAAGCTACAATGAAAGCTATCAAGAAAGAAAGAACGAAACAAATAAACAAACTAAAGATTGAATAGACGTATGAAAGGAATAATGAAAGATATCAAGAAAGAAAGAAAGAAACTAAAATAGAATGAGAGAATGTATGAAAGCTAGAATGAAAGACTTCAAGAAAGAAAGAAAGAATCTAAAGAGAATGAGAGAATTTACGAAAGGAAGAATGAAAGATATCAAGAAAGAGAGAAAGAAAGAAAGAAAGAAAGAAACTAAAATAGAATAAGAATAGGTATGAAAGCTAGAATGAAAGACATCAAGAAAGAAAGGAAGAAAGATACCAAAGATAGAATGGGAGAAGGTATGAAAGCTAGAATGAAAGACATCAACAAAGAAAGAAATAAAGATACTAAACCTAGAATGAGAGAAGGTATGAAAGCTGTAATGAAAGACATCAAGAAAGAAAGAAAGAACGATACTAAAGCTAGAATGAGAGAAGGTATAAAAGCTAGAATGAAAGACATCAAGAAAGAAAGAAAGAAACTATAGATAGAATGAGAGAAGGTATGAAAGCTAGAATTAAAGATATCAAGAAACAAAGAAACATGGAAAGGAAGAAACTAAAAATTAATGAGAGAAGGTATGAAAGCTAGAATTATAGATATCAAGAAAGAAATAAACAAGGAATGAAAGAAACTAAAGATAGAATGAGAGAAGGTATGAAAGCTAGAATGAAAGACATCAAAAAAGAAAGAAAGAAAGAAATTAACTAAAGATAGAATGAGAGAAGGTATGAAAAGTAGAATGAAAGATATCAAGAAAGAAAGAAAGAAACTAAAGATAGAATGAGAGAAGTTCTGAAAGCTAGAATGAAAGTTATTAAGAAAGAAAGAAATAAACAAACTAAAGATAGAATGAGAAGGAATAAAAGCTAAAATGAAAAACATGAAGAAAGAAAGAAAAAAATAAAGATAGAATGAGAGAAAGTATGAAAGCTAGAATGAAAGATATCACGAAAGAAAGAAACAAAGAAAGGAAGATACTAAAGATAGGATGAGAGAAGGTATGAAAGCTAGAATGAAAGACATCAAGAATGAAAGAAATAAAGAATTTAACTAAAGATAGAATTAGAGAAGGTATGAAAGCTAGAATGAAAGCTATCAAGAAAGAAAGAAAGAAACAAATAAACAAACTAAAGATTGAATAGAGGTATGAAAGGAATAATGAAAGAAGAAAGAAAGAAAGAAACTAAAATAGAATGAGAGAATGTATGAAAGCTAGAATGAAAGACTTCAAGAAAGAAAGAAAGAATCTAAAGAGAATGAGAGAATTTATGAAAGGAAGAATGAAAGATATCAAGAAAGAAAGAAAGAAAGAAAGAAAGAAACTAAAATAGAATAAGAAAAGGTATGAAAGCTAGAATGAAAGACATCAAGAAAGAAAGGAAGAAAGATACCAAAGATAGAATGGGAGAAGGTATGAAAGCTAGAATGAAAGACATCAACAAGGAAAGAAATAAAGATACTAAACCTAGAATGAGAGAAGGTATGAAAGCTGTAATGAAAGACATCAAGAAAGAAAGAAAGAACGATACTAAAGCTAGAATGAGAGAAGGTATAAAAGCTAGAATGAAAGACATCAAGAAAGAAAGAAAGAAACTATAGATAGAATGAGAGAAGGTATGAAAGCTAGAATTAAAGATATCAAGAAACAAAGAAACATGGAAAGGAAGAAACTAAAAATAGAATGAGAGGAGGTATGAAAGCTAGAATGAAAGATATCAAGAAAGAAAGAAACAAACAAAGAAAGAAAATAAAGATAGAATGAGGGAAGGTATGAAAGCTAGAATGACAGACATCAAGAATGAAAGAAAGAAACTAAAGATAGAATGAGAGAAGGTATGAAAGCTAGAATGCAAGATATCAAGAAAGAAAGAAACAAAGAAAGAAAGAAAATAAAGATAGAATGAGGGAAGGTATGAAAGCTAGAATGAAAGACATCAAGAAAGAAAGAAATAAAGATACTAAAGATAGAATGAGAGAAGGTATGAAAGCTAGAATGAAAGATATCAAGAATGAAAGAAAGAAAGAAATTAACTAAAGATAGAATGAGAGAAGGTATGAAAGATAGAATGAAAGACATCAAGAAAGAAAGAAAGAAGCTATAGATAGAATGAAAGAAGGTATCAAAGCTAGAATGAAAGACATCAAGAAAGAAAGAAAGAAAAATATAAACTAATGATAGAATGAGAGAAGGTATGAAAGCTAGAATGAAAGATATCAAGAACGAAAGAAACAAAGAAAGAAAGAAACTAAAGATAGAATGAGAGAAGGTATGAAAGCTAGAATGAAAGACATCAAGAAAGAAAGAAAGAAAGAAATAAACTAAAGATAGAATGAGAGAAGGTATCAAAGCTAGAATGAAAGACATCAAGAAAGAAAGAAACTAAAGATAGAATGAGAGAAGGTATGAAAGCTAGAATGAGAGATTAGAAAAAAGAAACAAACAAAGAAAGAAAGAAACTAAAGATAGAATGAGAGAAGGTATGAAAGCTAGAATGAAAGACATCAACAAAGAAAGAAATAAAAATACTAAAGCTAGAATGAGAGAAGGTATGAAATCTAGATTGAAAGATATCAAGAATGAAAGAAAGAAAGAAAATTAACTAATGATAGAATGAGAGAAGGTATGAAAGCTAGAATGAGAGACATCAAGAAAGAAAGAAAAAAACTTCAGATAGAATGAGAGAAGGTATGAAAGCTAGTATTATAGATATCAAGAAAGAAAGAAACAAAGAATGAAAGAAACTAAAGATAGAATGAGAGACGGTATGAAAGCTAGAATGAAAGACATCAAGAAAAAAGGAAGAAAGTTACCACAGATAGAATGAGAGAAGATATGAAAGCTAGATTGAAAGCTATCAAGAAAGAAAGAAATAAACTAAAATAGATTGAGAGAATATATGAAAGCTAGAATGAAAGACATCAAGAAAGAAAGGAAGAAAGATACCAAAGATAGAATGAGAGAAGGTATGAAAACTAAAATGAAAGATATCAAGAATGAAAGAAAGAAAGAAATTAACAAACGATAGAATGAGAGAAGGTATGAAAGCTGTAATGAAAGACATCAAGAAAGAAAGAAAGAACGATACTAAAGCTAGAATGAGAGAAGGTATAAAAGCTAGAATGAAAGACATCAAGAAAGAAAGAAAGAAACTATAGATAGAATGAGAGAAGGTATGAAAGCTAGAATTAAAGATATCAAGAAACAAAGAAACATGGAAAGGAAGAAACTAAAAATAGAATGAGAGGAGGTATGAAAGCTAGAATGAAAGATATCAAGAAAGAAAGAAACAAACAAAGAAAGAAAATAAAGATAGAATGAGGGAAGGTATGAAAGCTAGAATGACAGACATCAAGAATGAAAGAAAGAAACTATAGCTAGAATGAGAGAAGGTATGAAAGCTAGAATGCAAGATATCAAGAAAGAAAGAAACAAAGAAAGAAAGAAAATAAAGATAGAATGAGGGAAGGTATGAAAGCTAGAATGAAAGACATCAAGAAAGAAAGAAATAAAGATACTAAAGATAGAATGAGAGAAGGTATGAAAGCTAGAATGAAAGATATCAAGAATGAAAGAAAGAAAGAAATTAACTAAAGATAGAATGAGAAAAGGTA
This sequence comes from Intellagama lesueurii, assembly GCA_037013535.1. NCBI lineage: Eukaryota > Metazoa > Chordata > Lepidosauria > Squamata > Agamidae > Intellagama > Intellagama lesueurii. The sequence continues at coordinate 9,970,318 of JBAJHW010000013.1, forward strand.
TGAAAGATAGAATGAAAGACATCAAGAAAGAAAGAAAGAAGCTATAGATAGAATGAAAGAAGGTATCAAAGCTAGAATGAAAGACATCAAGAAAGAAAGAAAGAAAAATATAAACTAAAGATAGAATGAGAGAAGGTATGAAAGCTAGAATGAAAGATATCAAGAACGAAAGAAACAAAGAAAGAAAGAAACTAAAGATAGAATGAGAGAAGGTATGAAAGCTAGAATGAAAGACATCAAGAAAGAAAGAAAGAAAGAAATAAACTAAAGATAGAATGAGAGAAGGTATCAAAGCTAGAATGAAAGACATCAAGAAAGAAAGAAACTAAAGATAGAATGAGAGAAGGTATGAAAGCTAGAATGAGAGATTAGAAAAAAGAAACAAACAAAGAAAGAAAGAAACTAAAGATAGAATGAGAGAAGGTATGAAAGCTAGAATGAAAGACATCAACAAAGAAAGAAATAAAAATACTAAAGCTAGAATGAGAGAAGGTATGAAATCTAGATTGAAAGATATCAAGAATGAAAGAAAGAAAGAAAATTAACTAATGATAGAATGAGAGAAGGTATGAAAGCTAGAATGAGAGACATCAAGAAAGAAAGAAAGAAACTTCAGATAGAATGAGAGAAGGTATGAAAGCTAGTATTATAGATATCAAGAAAGAAAGAAACAAAGAATGAAAGAAACTAAAGATAGAATGAGAGACGGTATGAAAGCTAGAATGAAAGACATCAAGAAAAAAGGAAGAAAGTTACCACAGATAGAATGAGAGAAGATATGAAAGCTAGATTGAAAGCTATCAAGAAAGAAAGAAATAAACTAAAATAGATTGAGAGAATATATGAAAGCTAGAATGAAAGACATCAAGAAAGAAAGGAAGAAAGATACCAAAGATAGAATGAGAGAAGGTATGAAAACTAAAATGAAAGATATCAAGAATGAAAGAAAGAAAGAAATTAACAAACGATAGAATGAGAGAAGGTATGAAAGAAATAATGAAAGATATCAAGAAAGAAAGAAAGAAACTAAAATAGAATGAGAGAAGGTATGAAAGCTAGAATGAAATATATGAAGAAAGAAAGAAATAAACTAAAGATCGAATGAGAGAAGGTATGAAAGCTAGAATTATAGATATCAAGAAAGAAAGAAACAAAGAATGAAAGAAACTAAAGATAGAATGAGAGAAGTTATGAAAGCTAGAATGAAAGACATCAAAGAAGAAAGAAAGAAAGAAATTAACTAAAGATAGAATGAGAGAAGGTATGAAAAGTAGAATGAAATATCAAGAAAGAAAGAAACTAAAGATAGAATGAGAGAAGTTATGAAAGCTAGAATGAAAGTTATCAAGAAAGAAAGAAATAAACAAACTAAAGATAGAATGAGAAGGAATAAAAGCTAGAATGAAAGACATGAAGAAAGAAAGAAAAAAATAAAGATAGAATGAGAGAAAGTATGAAAGCTAGAATGAAAGATATCACGAAAGAAAGAAACAAAGAAAGGAAGAAACTAAAGATAGAATGAGAGAAGGTATGAAAGCTAGAATGAAAGACATCAACAATGAAAGAAATAAAGAATTTAACTAAAGATAGAATGAGAGAAGGTATGAAAGCTAGAATGAAAGCAATCAAGAAAGAAAGAAAGAAACAAATAAACAAACTAAAGATTGAATAGAGGTATGAAAGGAATAATGAAAGATATCAAGAAAGAAAGAAAGAAACTAAAATAGAATGAGAGAATGTATGAAAGCTAGAATGAAAGACTTCAAGAAAGAAAGAATCTAAAGAGAATGAGAGAAGGTATGAAAGGAAGAATGAAAGATATCAAGAAAGAAACTAAAGAAAGAAAGAAACTAAAATAGAATAAGAAAAGGTATGAAAGCTAGAATGAAAGACATCAAGAAAGAAAGTAAGAAAGATACCAAAGATAGAATGGGAGAAGGTATGAAAGCTAGAATGAAAGTTATCAAGAATGAAAGAAAGAAAGAAATTAACTAACGATAGAATGAGAGAAGGTATGAAAGGAATAATGAAAGATATCATATCAAGAAAGAAAGAAAGAAAGAAACTAAAATAGAATGAGAGAATGTATGAAAGCTAGAATGAAAGACTTCAAGAAAGAAAGAATCTAAAGAGAATGAGAGAAGGTATGAAAGGAAGAATGAAAGATCTCAAGAAAGAAACTAAAGAAAGAAAGAAACTAAAATAGAATAAGAAAAGATATGAAAGCTAGAATGAAAGACATCAAGAAAGAAAGGAAGAAAGATACCAAAGATAGAATGGGAGAAGGTATGAAAGCTAGAATGAAAGATATCAAGAATGAAAGAAAGAAAGAAATCAACTAACGATAGAATGAGAGAAGGTATGAAAGGAATAATAAAAGATATGAAGAAAGAAAGAAAGAAAGAAACAAAATTGAATGAGAGAAGGTATGAAAGGTAGAATGAAAGATATCAAGAATGAAAGTAAGAAAGAAATTAACAAAATATAGAATGAGAGAAGGTATGAAAGGAATAATGAAATATATCAAGAAAGAAAGAAAGAAAGAAACTAAAATAGAATGAGAGAAGGTATGAAAGCTAGAATGAAATATATCAAGAAAGAAAGAAATAAACTAAAGATAGAATGAGAGAAGGTATGAAGTCTAGAATTATAGATATCAAGAAAGAAAGAAACAAAGAATGAAAGAAACTAAAGATAGAATGAGAGAAGGTATGAAAGCTAGAATGAAAGACATCAAAGAAGAAAGAAAGAAATTAACTAAAGATAGAATGAGAGAAGGTATGAAAAGTAGAATGAAAGATATCAAGAATGAAAGAAAGAAACTAAAGATAGAATGAGAGAAGTTATGAAAGCTAGAATGAAAGTTATCAAGAAAGAAAGAAATAAACAAACTAAAGATAGAATGAGAAGGAATAAAAGCTAGAATGAAAGACATGAAGAAAGAAAGAAAAAAATTAAGATAGAATGATAGAAAGTATGAAAGCTAGAATGAAAGATATCACGAAAGAAAGAAACAAAGAAAGGAAGAAACTAAAGATAGAATGAGAGAAGGTATGAAAGCTAGAGTGAAAGACATCAAGAATGAAAGAAATAAAGAATTTAACTAAAGATAGAATGAGAGAAGGTATGAAAGCTAGAATGAAAGCTATCAAGAAAGAAAGAAAGAAACAAATAAACAAACTAAAGATTGAATAGTGGTATGAAAGGAATAATGAAAGATATCAAGAAAGAAAGAAAGAAACTAAAATAGAATGAGAGAATGTATGAAAGCTAGAATGAAAGACTTCAAGAACGAAAGAAAGAATCTAAAGAGAATGAGAGAAGGTATGAAAGGAAGAATGAAAGATATGAAGAAAGAAAGAAAGAAGGAAAGAAACTAAAATAGAATAAGAAAAGGTATGAAAGCTAGAATTAAAGATATCAAGAATGAAAGAAAGAAATTAACTAACGATAGAATGAGAGAAGGTATGAAAGGAATAATGAAAGATATCAAGAAAGAAAGAAAGAAAGAAACTAAAATAGAATGAGAGAAGGTATGAAAGGTAGAATGAAAGATATCAAGAATGAAAGTAAGAAAGAAATTAACAAAATATAGAATGAGAGAAGGTATGAAAGCTAGAATGAAAGACATCAAGAAAGAAAGATAGAAACTAAAGATAGAGCGAGAGAAGTTATGAAAGCTAGAATTAAAGAAATCAAAAAAAAACAAATTAACTGAAGATATATTGAGAGAAGGTATGAAAGCTAGAATGAAAGCTATCAAGAAAGAAAGGAAGAAAGAAAGAAATAAACTAAAGATAGAATGAGTATGAAAGCTAGAATAAAAGACATCAAGATAAAAAGAAAGAAAGAAACTAAAGATAGAATGAGAGAAGGTATGAAAGCTAGAATGAAAGACATCAAGAAAGAAAAAAACAAACTAAAGATAGAATGAGAGAAGGTATGAAACCTAGAATGAAAGATATCAAGAATGAAAGAAAGAAAGAAATTAACTAACGATAGAATGAGAGAAGGTATGAAAGCTAGAATGAAAGACATCAACAAAGAAAGAAATAAAAATACTAAAGCTAGAGTGAGAGAAGGTATGAAATCTAGATTGAAAGACATCAAGAAAGAAAGAAAGAAACTTCAGATTGAATGAGAGAAATTATGAAAGCTAGAATGAAAGCCATCAAGAAAGAAAGAAAGAAACTAATAAACAAACTAAAGATAGAAGAGAGAAGGTATGAAAGAAATAATGAAAGATATCAAGAAAGAAAGAAACTAAAATAGATTGAGAGAATGTAAGAAAGCTAGAATGAAAGACATCAAGTAAGAAAGGAAGAAATATACCAAAGATAGAATGAGAGAATGTATGAAAACTAAAATGAAAGATATCAAGAATGAAAGAAAGAAAGAAATTAACAAATGATAGAATGAGAGAAGGTATGAAAGGAATAATGAAAGATATCATGAAAGGAAGAAAGAAAGAAACTAAAATAGAATGAGAGATGGTATGAAAGCTAGAATGAAATATATCAAGAAAGAAAGAAATAAACTAAAGATAGAATGAGAGAAGGTATGAAACTAGAATGAAAGACATCAAGAAAGAAAGAAACTAAAGATAGAATGAGAGAAGGTATGAAAGCTAGAGTGAAAGATATCAAGAAAGAAAGAAACAAAGAAAGAAAGAAACTAAAAATAGAATGAGAGAAGGTATGAAAGCTAGAATGAAAGATATCAAGAAAGAAAGAAACAAACAAAGAAAGAAACTGAAGATAGAATGAGGGAAGGTATGAAAGCTAGAATGACAGACATCAAGAATGAAAGGAGGAAACTATAGATAGAATGAGAGAAGTTATGAAAGCTAGAATGAAAGATATCAAGAAAGAAAGAAACAAAGAAAGAAAGAAAATAAAGATAGAATGAGGGAAGGTATGAAAGCTAGAATGAAAGAAATCAAGAAAGAAAGAAAGAAACTGTAGATAGAATGAAAGAAGGTATCAAAGCTAGAATGAAAGACATCAAGAAAGAAAGAAAAAATAAACTAAAGACAGAATGAGAGAAGTTATGAAAGCTAGAATGAAAGACATCAAGAAAGAAAGAAAGAAACTATAGATAGAATGAAAGAAGGTATCAATGCTAGAATTAAAGATATCAAGAAACAAAGAAACAAAGAAAGAAAGAAACTATAGATAGAATGAGAGAATTTATGAAAGCTAGAATGAAAGCTATCAAGAAAGAAAGAAAGAAAGAAAGAAAGAAAGAAAGAAAGAAAGAAAGAAAGAAAGAAAGAAAGAAAGAAAGAAACTAAAGATAGAATGAGAGAAGGTATGAAAGCTAGAATGAAAGATATCAAGAAAGAAAGAAACAAAGAAAGAAAGAAACTAAAGATAGAATGATTGAAAGTATGAAAGCTAGAATGAAAGATATCACGAAAGAAAGAAACAAAGAAAGGAAGAAACTAAAGATAGAATGAGAGAAGGTATGAAAGCTAGAATGAAAGACATCAAGAATGAAAGAAATAAAGAATTTAACTAAAAATAGAATGAGAGAAGGTATGAAAGCTAGAATGAAAGCTATCAAGAAAGAAAGAAAGAAACAAATAAACAAACTAAAGATTGAATAGAGGTATGAAAGGAATAATGAAAGATATCAAGAAAGAAAGAAAGAAACTAAAATAGAATGAGAGAAGGTATGAAAGCTAGAATGAAAGACTTCAAGAAAGAAAGAAAGAATCTAAAGAGAATGAGAGAATTTATGAAAGGAAGAATGAAAGATATCAAGAAAGAAAGAAAGAAAGAAAGAAAGAAAGAAAGAAAGAAAGAAAGAAAGAAAGAAAGAAAGAAAGAAAGAAAGAAAGAAAGAAACTAAAATAGAATAAGAAAAGGTATGAAAGCTAGAATGAAAGACATCAAGAAAGAAAGGAAGAAAGATACCAAAGATAGAATGGGAGAAGGTATGAAAGCTAGAATGAAAGACATCAACAAGGAAAGAAATAAAGATACTAAACCTAGAATGAGAGAAGGTATGAAAGCTGTAATGAAAGACATCAAGAAAGAAAGAAAGAACGATACTAAAGCTAGAATGAGAGAAGGTATAAAAGCTAGAATGAAAGACATCAAGAAAGAAAGAAAGAAACTATAGATAGAATGAGAGAAGGTATGAAAGCTAGAATTAAAGATATCAACAAACAAAGAAACATAGAAAGGAAGAAACTAAAAATAGAATGAGAGGAGGTATGAAAGCTAGAATGAAAGATATCAAGAAAGAAAGAAACAAACAAAGAAAGAAAATAAAGATAGAATGAGGGAAGGTATGAAAGCTAGAATGACAGACATCAAGAATGAAAGAAAGAAACTATAGCTAGAATGAGAGAAGGTATGAAAGCTAGAATGAAAGATATCAAGAAAGAAAGAAACAAAGAAAGAAAGAAAATAAAGATAGAATGAGGTAAGGTATGAAAGCTAGAATGAAAGATATCAAGAATGAAAGAAAGAAAGAAATTAACTAAAGATAGAATGAGAGAAGGTATGAAAGATAGAATGAAAGACATCAAGAAAGAAAGAAAGAAGCTATAGATAGAATGAAAGAAGGTATCAAAGCTAGAATGAAAGACATCAAGAAAGAAAGAAAGAAAAATATAAACTAAAGATAGAATGAGAGAAGGTATGAAAGCTAGAATGAAAGATATCAAGAAAGAAAGAAACAAAGAAAGAAAGAAACTAAAGATAGAATGTGAGAAGGTATGAAAGCTAGAATGAAAGACATCAAGAAAGAAAGAAAGAAAGAAATAAACTAAAGATAGAATGAGAGAAGGTATCAAAGCTAGAATGAAAGACATCAAGAAAGAAAGAAACTAAAGATAGAATGAGAGAAGGTATGAAAGCTAGAATGAGAGACTTGAAGAAAGAAACAAACAAAGAAAGAAAGAAACTAAAGATAGAATGAGAGAAGGTATGAAAGCTAGAATGAAAGACATCAACAAAGAAAGAAATAAAAAAACTAAAGCAAGAATGAGAGAAGGTATGAAATCTAGATTGAAAGATATCAAGAATGAAAGAAAGAAAGAAAAATAACTAAAGATAGAATGAGAGAAGGTATGAAAGCTAGAATGAAAGACATCAAGAAAGAAAGAAAGAAACTTCAGATTGAATGAGAGAAGGTATGAAAGCTAGTATTATAGATATCAAGAAAGAAAGAAACAAAGAATGAAAGAAACTAAAGATAGAATGAGAGAAGGTATGAAAGCTAGAATGAAAGACATCAAGAAAAAAGGAAGAAAGTTACCACAGATAGAATGAGAGAAGATATGAAAGTTAGAATGAAAGCTATCAAGAAAGAAAGAAATAAACTAAAATAGATTGAGAGAATATATGAACGCTAGAATGAAAGACATCAAGAAAGAAAGGAAGAAAGATACCAAAGATAGAATGAGAGAAGGTATGAAAGATAAAATGAAAGATATCAAGATTGAAAGAAAGAAAGAAATTAACAAACGATAGAATGAGAGAAGGTATGAAAGAAATAATGAAAGATATCAAGAAAGAAAGAAAGAAACTAAAATAGAATGAGAGAAGGTATGAAAGCTAGAATGAAATATATGAAGAAAGAAATAAATAAACTAAAGATAGAATGAGAGAAGGTATGAAAGCTAGAATGAAAGCTATCAAGAAAGAAAGAAAGAAACAAATAAACAAACTAAAGATTGAATAGAGGTATGAAAGGAATAATGAAAGATATCAAGAAAGAAAGAAAGAAACTAAAATAGAATGAGAGAATGTATGAAAGCTAGAATGAAAGACTTCAAGAAAGAAAGAAAGAATCTAAAGAGAATGAGAGAATTTATGAAAGGAAGAATGAAAGATATCAAGAAAGAAAGAAAGAAAGAAAGAAAGAAAGAAAGAAAGAAAGAAAGAAAGAAACTAAAATAGAATAAGAAAAGGTATGAAAGCTAGAATGAAAGACATCAAGAAAGAAAGGAAGAAAGATACCAAAGATAGAATGGGAGAAGGTATGAAAGCTAGAATGAAAGACATCAACAAGGAAAGAAATAAAGATACTAAACCTAGAATGAGAGAAGGTATGAAAGCTGTAATGAAAGACATCAAGAAAGAAAGAAAGAACGATACTAAAGCTAGAATGAGAGAAGGTATAAAAGCTAGAATGAAAGACATCAAGAAAGAAAGAAAGAAACTATAGATAGAATGAGAGAAGGTATGAAAGCTAGAATTAAAGATATCAACAAACAAAGAAACATAGAAAGGAAGAAACTAAAAATAGAATGAGAGGAGGTATGAAAGCTAGAATGAAAGATATCAAGAAAGAAAGAAACAAACAAAGAAAGAAAATAAAGATAGAATGAGGGAAGGTATGAAAGCTAGAATGACAGACATCAAGAATGAAAGAAAGAAACTATAGCTAGAATGAGAGAAGGTATGAAAGCTAGAATGAAAGATATCAAGAAAGAAAGAAACAAAGAAAGAAAGAAAATAAAGATAGAATGAGGTAAGGTATGAAAGCTAGAATGAAAGATATCAAGAATGAAAGAAAGAAAGAAATTAACTAAAGATAGAATGAGAGAAGGTATGAAAGATAGAATGAAAGACATCAAGAAAGAAAGAAAGAAGCTATAGATAGAATGAAAGAAGGTATCAAAGCTAGAATGAAAGACATCAAGAAAGAAAGAAAGAAAAATATAAACTAAAGATAGAATGAGAGAAGGTATGAAAGCTAGAATGAAAGATATCAAGAAAGAAAGAAACAAAGAAAGAAAGAAACTAAAGATAGAATGTGAGAAGGTATGAAAGCTAGAATGAAAGACATCAAGAAAGAAAGAAAGAAAGAAAGAAACTAAAGATAGAATGAGAGAAGGTATCAAAGCTAGAATGAAAGACATCAAGAAAGAAAGAAACTAAAGATAGAATGAGAGAAGGTATGAAAGCTAGAATGAGAGATTTGAAGAAAGAAACAAACAAAGAAAGAAAGAAACTAAAGATAGAATGAGAGAAGGTATGAAAGCTAGAATGAAAGACATCAACAAAGAAAGAAATAAAAAAACTAAAGCAAGAATGAGAGAAGGTATGAAATCTAGATTGAAAGATATCAAGAATGAAAGAAAGAAAGAAAAATAACTAAAGATAGAATGAGAGAAGGTATGAAAGCTAGAATGAAAGACATCAAGAAAGAAAGAAAGAAACTTCAGATTGAATGAGAGAAGGTATGAAAGCTAGTATTATAGATATCAAGAAAGAAAGAAACAAAGAATGAAAGAAACTAAAGATAGAATGAGAGAAGGTATGAAAGCTAGAATGAAAGACATCAAGAAAAAAGGAAGAAAGTTACCACAGATAGAATGAGAGAAGATATGAAAGTTAGAATGAAAGCTATCAAGAAAGAAAGAAATAAACTAAAATAGATTGAGAGAATATATGAAAGCTAGAATGAAAGACATCAAGAAAGAAAGGAAGAAAGATACCAAAGATAGAATGAGAGAAGGTATGAAAGCTAAAATGAAAGATATCAAGAATGAAAGAAAGAAAGAAATTAACAAACGATAGAATGAGAGAAGGTATGAAAGAAATAATGAAAGATATCAAGAAAGAAAGAAAGAAACTAAAATAGAATGAGAGAAGGTATGAAAGCTAGAATGAAATATATGAAGAAAGAAAGAAATAAACTAAAGATAGAATGAGAGAAGGTATGAAAGCTAGAATTATAGATATCAAGAAAGAAGGAAACAAAGAATGAAAGAAACTAAAGATAGAATGAGAGAACTTATGAAAGCTAGAATGAAAGACATCAAAAAAGAAAGAAAGAAAGAAATTAACTAAAGATAGAATGAGAGAAGGTATGAAATGTAGAATGAAAGATATCAAGAAAGAAAGAAAGAAACTAAAGATAGAATGAGAGAAGTTCTGAAAGCTAGAATGAAAGTTATCAAGAAAGAAAGAAATAAACAAACTAAAGATAGAATGAGAAGGAATAAAAGCTAGAATGAAAGACATGTAGAAAGAAAGAAAAAAATAAAGATAGAATGAGAGAAAGTATGAAAGCTAGAATGAAAGATATCACGAAAGAAAGAAACAAAGAAAGGAAGAAACTAAAGATAGAATGAGAGAAGGTATGAAAGCTAGAATGAAAGACATCAAGAATGAAAGAAATAAAGAATTTAACTAAAGATAGAATGAGAGAAGGTATGAAAGCTAGAATGAAAGATATCAAGAAAGAAAGAAACAAACAAAGAAAGAAAATAAAGATAGAATGAGGGAAGGTATGAAAGCTAGAATGAAAGACATCAAGAAAGAAAGAAATAAAGATACTAAAGATAGAATGAGAGAAGGTATGAAAGCTAGAATGAAAGATATCAAGAATGAAAGAAAGAAAGAAATTAACTACCGATAGAATGAGAGAAGGTATGAAAGGAATAATGAAAGATATCAAGAAAGAAAGAAAGAAAGAAACTAAAATAGAATGAGAGAATGTATGAAAGCTAGAATGAAAGACTTCAAGAAAGAAAGAATCTAAAGAGAATGAGAGAAGGTATGAAAGGAAGAATGAAAGATATCAAGAAAGAAACTAAAGAAAAAAAGAAACTAAAATAGAATAAGAAAAGGTATGAAAGCTAGAATGAAAGACATCAAGAAAGAAAGAAATAAAGATACTAAAGATAGAATGAGAGAAGGTATGAAAGCTAGAATGAAAGATATCAAGAATGAAAGAAAGAAAGAAATTAACAAAAGATAGAATGAGAGAAGGTATGAAAGATAGAATGAAAGACATCAAGAAAGAAAGAAAGAAGCTATAGATAGAATGAAAGAAGGTATCAAAGCTAGAATGAAAGACATCAAGAAAGAAAGAAAGAAAAATATAAACTAAAGATTGAATGAGAGAAGGTATGAAAGCTAGAATGAAAGATATCAAGAAAGAAAGAAACAAAGAAAGAAAGAAACTAAAGATAGAATGTGAGAAGGTATGAAAGCTAGAATGAAAGACATCAAGAATGAAAGAAAGAAAGAAATAAACTAAAGATAGAATGAGAGAAGGTATCAAAGCTAGAATGAAAGACATCAAGAAAGAAAGAAACTAAAGATAGAATGAGAGAAGGTATGAAAGCTAGAATGAGAGATTTGAAGAAAGAAACAAACAAAGAAAGAAAGAAACTAAAGATAGAATGAGAGAAGGTATGAAAGCTAGAATGAAAGACATCAACAAAGAAAGAAATAAAAAAACTAAAGCTAGAATGAGAGAAGGTATGAAATCTAGATTGAAAGATATCAAGAATGAAAGAAAGAAAGAAAAATAACTAAAGATAGAATGAGAGAAGGTATGAAAGCTAGAATGAAAGACATCAAGAAAGAAAGAAAGAAACTTCAGATTGAATGAGAGAAGGTATGAAAGCTAGTATTATAGATATCAAGAAAGAAAGAAACAAAGAATGAAAGAAACTAAAGATAGAATGAGAGAAGGTATGAAAGCTAGAATGAAAGACATCAAGAAAAAAGGAAGAAAGTTACCACAGATAGAATGAGAGAAGATATGAAAGCTAGAATGAAAGCTATCAAGAAAGAAAGAAATAAACTAAAATAGATTGAGAGAATATATGAAAGCTAGAATGAAAGACACCAAGAAAGAAAGGAAGAAAGATACCAAAGATAGAATGAGAGAAGGTATGAAAGCTAAAATGAAAGATATCAAGAATGAAAGAAAGAAAGAAATTAACAAACGATAGAATGAGAGAAGGTATGAAAGAAATAATGAAAGATATCAAGAAAGAAAGAAAGAAACTAAAATAGAATGAGAGAAGGTATGAAAGCTAGAATTATAGATATCAAGAAAGAAAGAAACATAGAATGAAAGAAACTAAAGATAGAATGAGAGAAGGTATGAAAGCTAGAATGAAAGACATCAAAGAAGAAAGAAAGAAAGAAATTAACTAAAGATAGAATGAGAGAACGTATGAAAGTAGAATGAAATATCAAGAAAGAAAGAAACTAAAGATAGAATGAGAGAAGTTATGAAAGCTAGAATGAAAGTTATCAAGAAAGAAAGAAATAAACAAACTAAAGATAGAATGAGAAGGAATAAAAGCTAGAATGAAAGACATGAAGAAAGAAAGAAAAAAATAAAGATAGAATGAGAGAAAGTATGAAAGCTAGAATGAAAGATATCACGAAAGAAAGAAACAAAGAAAGGAAGAAACTAAAGATAGAATGAGAGAAGGTATGAAAGCTAGAATGAAAGACATCAAGAATGAAAGAATTAAAGAATTTAACTAAAGATAGAATGAGAGAAGGTATGAAAGCTAGAATGAAAGCTATCAAGAAAGAAAGAAAGAAACAAATAAACAAACTAAAGATTGAATAGAGGTATGAAAGGAATAATGAAAGATATCAAGAAAGAAAGAAAGAAACTAAAATAGAATGAGAGAATGTATGAAAGCTAGAATGAAAGACTTCAAGAAAGAAAGAATCTAAAGAGAATGAGAGAAGGTATGAAAGGAAGAATGAAAGATATCAAGAAAGAAACTAAAGAAAGAAAGAAACTAAAATAGAATAAGAAAAGGTATGAAAGCTAGAATGAAAGACATCAAGAAAGAAAGTAGAAAGATACCAAAGATAGAATGGGAGAAGGTATGAAAGCAAGAATGAAAGATATCAAGAATGAAAGAAAGAAAGAAATTAACTAACGATAGAATGATAGAAGGTATGAAAGCTAGAATGAAAGATATCAAGAAAGAAAGAAAGAAACAAATAAACAAACAAAAGATTGAATAGAGGTATGAAAGGAATAATGAAAGATATCAAGAAAGAAAGAAAGAAACTAAAATAGAATGAGAGAATGTATGAAAGCTAGAATGAAAGACTTCAAGAAAGAAAGAATCTAAAGAGAATGAGAGAAGGTATGAAAGGAAGAATGAAAGATATCAAGAAAGAAAGAAAGAAAGAAAGAAACTAAAATAGAATAAGAAAAGGTATGAAAGCTAGAATGAAAGACATCAAGAAAGAAAGGAAGAAAGATACCAAAGATAGAATGGGAGAAGGTATGAAAGCTAGAACGAAAGATATCAAGAATGAAAGAAAGAAAGAAATTAACTACCGATAGAATGAGAGAAGGTATGAAAGGAATAATGAAAGATATCAAGAAAGAAAGAAAGAAAGAAACTAAAATAGAATGAGAGAATGTATGAAAGCTAGAATGAAAGACTTCAAGAAAGAAAGAATCTAAAGAGAATGAGAGAAGGTATGAAAGGAAGAATGAAAGATATCAAGAAAGAAACTAAAGAAAGAAAGAAAGAAACTAAAATAGAATAAGAAAAGGTATGAAAGCTAGAATGAAAGACATCAAGAAAAAAAGGGAGAAAGATACCAAAGATAGAATGGGAGAAGGTATGAAAGCTAGAATGAAAGATATCAAGAATGAAAGAAAGAAAGAAATTAACTAACGATAGAATGAGAGAAGGTATGAAAGGAATAATGAAAGATATCAAGAAAGAAAGAAAGAAAGAAACTAAAATAGAATGAGAGAATGTATGAAAGCTAAAATGAAAGACTTCAAGAAAGAAAGAAAGAATCTAAAGAGAATGAGAGAAGGTATGAAAGGAAGAATGAAAGATATCAAGAATGAAAGAAAGAAAGAAACTAAAATAGAATAAGAAAAGGTGTGAAAGCTAGAATGAAAGATATCAAGAATGAAAGAAAGAAAGAAATTAACTAACGATAGAATGAGAGAAGGTATGAAAGGTATAATGAAAGATATCAAGAAAGAAAGAAAGAAAGAAACTAAAATAGAATGAGAGAAGGTATGAAAGGTAGAATGAAAGATATCAAGAATGAAAGTAAGAAAGAAATTAACAAAATATAGAATGAGAGAAGGTATGAAAGCTAGAATGAAAGACATCAAGAAAGAAAGATAGAAACTAAAGATAGAGCGAGAGAAGTTATGAAAGCTAGAAGTAAAGAAATCAAAAAAAAAGAAATTAACTGAAGATATATGGAGAGAAGGTATGAAAGCTAGAATGAAAGCTATCAAGAAAGAAAGGAAGAAAGAAATAAACAAACTAAAGATAGAATGATAGAAGGTATAAAAGCTAGATTGAAAGACATCAAGAAAGAAAGAAAGAAACTATAGATAGAATGAGAGAAGGTATGAAAGCTAGAATTAAAGATATCAAGAAACAAAGAAACATGGAAAGGAAGGAACTAAAAATAGAATGAGAGAAGGTATGAAAGCTAGAATGAAAGATATCAAGAAAGAAAGAAACAAACAAAGAAAAAAAATGAAGATAGAATGAGGGAAGGTATGAAAGCTAGAATGACAGACATCAAGAATGAAAGAAAGAAACTATAGATAGAATGAGAGAAGTTATGAAAGCTAGAATGAAAGATATCAAGAAGGAAAGAAACAAAGAAAGAAAGAAAATAAAGATAGAATGAGGGAAGGTATGAAAACTAGAATGAAAGAAAACAAAAAAGAAAGAAATAAACATACTAAAGATAGAATTAGAGAAGGTATGAAAGCTAGAATCAAAGATATCAAGAATGAAAGAAAGAAAGAAATTAACTAATGATAGAATGAGAGAAGGTATGAAAGTTAGAATGAAAGACATCAAGAAAGAAAGAAAGAAACTATAGATAGAATGAAAGAAGGTATCAAAGCTAGAATGAAAGACATCAAGAAAGAAAGAAAGAAAAAATAAACTAAAGATAGAATGAGAGAAGGTTTGAAAGCTAGAATGAAAGATATCAAGAAAGAAAGAAAGAAAAAAGAAACTAAAGATAGAATGAGAGAAGTTATGAAAGCTAGAATGAAAGACATCAAGAAAGAAAGAAAGAAACTATAGATAGAATGAAAGAAGGTATCAATGCTAGAATGAAAGATATCAAGAAACAAAGAAACAAAGAAAGAAAGAAACTATAGATAGAATGAGAGAATTTATGAAAGCTAGAATGAAAGATATCAAGAATGAAAGAAAGAAAGAAATTAACTAAAGATAGAATGAGAGAAGGTATGCAAGCTAGAATGAAAGAAAGAAAGAACGAAAGAAAGAAACTAAAGATAGAAAGAGAGAAGGAATGAAACCTAGAATGAAAGATATCAAGAATGAAAGAAAGAAAGAAATTAACTACAGATAGAATAAGAGAAGGTATAAAATCTAGAATGAAAGACATCAAGAAAGAAAAAATAAACTAAAGAGAGAATGAGAGAAGGTATGAAAGCTAGAATGAAAGACATCAATAAAGAAAGAAACAAAGAAAGAAACTAAAGATAGAAAGAGAGAAGGTATGAAAGCTAGAATGAAAGATATCAAGAATGAAAGAAAGAAATTAACTAAAGATAGAATGAGAGAAGGTATGAAAGCTAGAATGAAAGACATCAAGAAAGTAAGAAAGAAACTATAGATAGAATGAAAGAAGGTATCAATGCTAGAATTAAAGATATCAAGAAACAAAGAAACAAAGAAAGAAAGAAACTAAAGATAGAATGAGAGAATTTATGAAAGCTAGAATGAAAGATATCAAGAATGAAAGAAAGAAAGAAATTAACTAAAGAAAGAATGTGAGAAGGTATGATAGCTAGAATGAAAGAAATAGAGAAAGAAAGAAAGAAAGAAAAGATAGAAGAAGAGAAGTTATGAAAGCTAGAATGAAAGCTATCAAGATTGAAAGAAACAAAGAAACAAACTAAAGATAGAAGAAGAGAAGGTATAAAATCTAGAATGAAAGACCTCAAGAAAGAAAAAATTAACTAAAGATAGAATGAGAGAAGGTATGAAAGCTAGAATGAAAGACATCAAGAAAGAATGAAATTAACTATAGATAGAATGAGAGAAGGTATGAAAGTAAGAATTAAAGATATCAAGAAACAAAGATACAAAGAAAGAAAAAACTAAAAATAGAAAGAGAGAATTTATGAAAGCTAGAATGAAAGATATCAAGAATGAAAGAAAGAAAGAAATTAACTAAAGATAGAATGAGAGAAGGTATGCAAGCTAGAATGAAAGAAAGAAAGAAAGAAAGAAACTAAAGATAGAATGAGAGAAGGTATGAAAGCTAGAATTAAAGGTATCAAGAAACATAGAAACAAAGAAAGAAAAAAACGAAAGATAGAAAGAGAGAAGGAATGAAACCTAGAAAGAAATATATTAAGAATGAAAGAAAGAAAGAAATTAACTACAGATAGAATGAGAGAAATTATGAAAGCTAGAATGAAAGACATCAAGAAAGATAGAAAGAAAAAAATAAACTAAAGATAGAATGAGAGAAGGTATGAAAGGAACAATGAATGATATCAAGAAAGAAAGAAACAAAGAATCAAACTAAAGATAGAATGAGAGAATTTATGAAAGCTTGAATGAAAGACATCAAGAATGAAAGAAAGAAAGAAAGTAACTTAAGATAGAATGAGGGAAGGTATGAAAGCTAGAATGAAAGACATCAAGAAAGAAAGAAAGAAAGATACTAAAGATAGAATGAGAGAAGGTATGAAAGCTAAAATGAAAGATATCAAGAATGAAAGAAAGAAAGAAATTAACTAAAGATAGAATGACAGAGGGTATGAAAGCTAAAATGAAAGACATCAAGAAAGAAAGAAAGAAACTATAGATAGAATGAGAGAAGGTATGAAAGCTAGAATTAAAGATATCAAGAAACAAAGAAACAAAGAAAGAAAGAAACTAAAGATAGAATGAGAGAAGGTATGAAAGCTAGAATGAAAGATATCAAGTATGAAAGAAAGAAAGAAATTAACTAAAGCTAGAATGAGAGAAGGTATGAAAGCTGGAATGAAAGACATCAAGAAGGAAAGAAAGAAAATATAGATATAATGAAAGAAGCTTATCAAAGCTAGAATAAAAATCATCAAGAAAGAAAGAAAAAAAATATAAACTAAAGATAGAATGAGAGAAGGTATGAAAGCTAGATTGAAAGATATCAAGAAAGAAAGAAAGAAAGAATCTAAAGATAGAGTGAGAGAAGGTATGAAAGGTAGAATGAAAGACATCAAGAAAGAAAGAAAGAAACTATAGATAGAATGAGAGAAGGAATGAAAGTTAGAATTAAAGATATCAAGGAACAAAGAAGCAAAGAAAGAAAGAAACTAAAGATAGAAAGAGAGAAGGTATGAAAGCTAGAATGAAAGATATCAAGAAAGAAAGAAAGAAAAATATAAACTAAAGATAGAATGAGAGAAGGTATGAAAGCTAGAATGAAAGATATCAAGAAAGAAAGAAAGAAAGAAAGAATCTAAGGATAGAGTGAGAGAAGGTATGAAAGGTAGAATGAAAGACATCAAGAAAGAAAGAAAGAAACTATAGATAGAATGAAAGAGGGTATCAATGCTAGAATTAAAGATATCAAGAAACAAAGAAACAAAGAAAGAAAGAAACTAAAGAAGAATGAGAGAATTTATGAAAGCTAGAATGAAAGATATCAAGAATGAAAGAAAGAAAGAAATTAACTAAAGATAGAATGAGAGAAGGTATGCAAGCTAGAATGAAAGAAAGAAAGAAAGAAAGAAACTAAAGATAGAAAGAGAGAAGGTATGAAACCTGGAATGAAAGATATCAAGAATGAAAGAAAGAAAGAAATTAACTACAGATAGAATAAGAGAAGGTATAAAATCTAGAATGAAAGTCCTCAAGAAAGAAAAAATAAACTAAAGATACAATGAGAAATGGTATGAAAGCTAGAATGAAAGACATCAAGAAAGAATGAAAGAAAAATATAAACTAAAGAAAGAATGAGAGATGGTATAAAAGCTAGAATGAAAGATATCAAGAAAGAAAGAAAGAAAGAAAGAAAGAAACTAAAGATAGAATGAGAGAAGGTATGAAACCTAGAATGAAAGATATCAAGAATGAAAGAAAGAAATAAATTAACTAAAGATAGAATGAGAGAAGGTATGAAAGGAACAATGAATGATATCAAGAAAGAAAGAAAGAAACTGTAGATAGAATGAAAGAAGGTATCAATGCTAGAATTAACAATATCAAGTAACAAAGAAACAAAGAAAGAAAGAAACTAAAGATAGAATGAGAGAATTTATGAAAGCTTGAATGAAAGACATCAAGAATGAAAGAAAGAAAGAAATTAACTAAAGATAGAATGAGAGAAGGTATGCAAGCTAGAATGAAAGAAATCAAGAAAGAAAGAAAGAAACTAAAGATAGAATGAGAGATGGTATGAAAGCTAGAATGAAAGATATCAAGAAACAAAGAAAGAAAGAAATAAATAAACTAAAGATAGAAAGAGAGAAGGTATGAAAGCTGGAATGAAAGCTATCAAGAAAGAAAGAAAGAAAAAAGAAACTAAAGACAGAATGAGAGAAGTTATGAAAGCTAGAATGAAAGACATCAAGAAAGAAAGAAAGAAATTAAAGCTAGAATGAGAGAAGGTATGAAAGTTAGAATTAAAGATATCAAGAAACAAAGAAAGAAAGAAAGAAAGAAAGAAAGATAGAAAAAAACTAAAGATAGAATGAGAGAAGTTATGAAACCTAGAATGAAAGCTATCAAGAAAGAAAGAAACAAAGAAACAAACTAAAGTTAGAATAAGAGAAGATATAAAATCTAGAATGAAAGACCTCAAGAAAGAAAGAAATTAACAAAAGCTAGAATGAGAGAAGGTATGAAAGCTGGAATGAAAGACATCAAGAAGGAAAGAAAGAAAATATATATAGAATGAAAGAAGCTTATCAAAGCTAGAATGAAAGTCATCAAGAAAGAAAGAAAAAAAAATATAAACTAAAGATAGAATGAGAGAAGGTATGAAAGCTAGATTGAAAGATATCAAGAAAGAAAGAAAGAATCTAAAGATAGAGTGAGAGAAGGTATGAAAGGTAGAATGAAAGACATCACGAAAGAAAGAAAGAAACTACAGATAGAATGAGAGAAGATATGAAAGTTAGAATTAAAGATATCAAGGAACAAAGAAGCAAAGAAAGAAAGAAACTAAAGATAGAAAGAGAGAAGGTATGAAAGCTAGAATGAAAGATATCAATAATGAAAGAAAGAAAGAAATTAACTAAAGATAGAATGAGAGAAGGTATGAATGCTAGAATGAAAGACATCAAGAAAGAAAGAAAGAAACTATAGATAGAATGAAAGAAGGTATCAATGCTAGAATAAAAGATATCAAGAAACAAAGAAAGAAAGAAACTAAAGATAGAATGAGAGAATTTATGAAAGCTAGAATGAAAGATTTCAAGAATGAAAGAAAGAAAGAAATTAACTAAAGAAAGAATGAGAGAAGGTATGAAAGCTAGAATGAAAGAAATAAAGAAAGAAAGAAAGAAAGAAAAGATAGAAGGAGAGAAAGTATGAAAGCTAGAATTAAAGGTATCAAGAAACATAGAAACAAAGAAAGAAAGAAACTAAAGATAGAAAGAGAGAAGGTATGAAACCTAGAATGAAAGATATCAAGAATGAAAGAAAGAAAGAAATTAACTACAGATAGAATGAGAGAAGGTATGAAAGCCAGAATGAAAGCTATCAAGAAAGAAAGAAACAAAGAAACAAACTAAAGATAGAATAAGAGAAGGTATAAAATCTAGAATGAAAGACATCAAGAAAGAAAAAAATAAACTAAAGATAGAATGAGAGAAGGTATGCAAGCTAGAATGAAAGACATCAAAAAAGATAGAAAGAAAAAATAAACTAAAGATAGAATGAGAGAAGGTATGCAAGCTAGAATGAAAGATATCAAGAAAGAAAGAAAGAAAAAAGAAACTAAAGACAGAATGAGAGAAGTTATGAAAGCTAGAATGAAAGACATCAAGAAAGAAAGAAAGAAATTAAAGCTAGAATGAGAGAAGGTATGAGAGTTAGAATTAAAGATATCAAGAAACAAAGAAAGAAAGAAAGAAAGAAAGATAGAAAGAAACTAAAGATAGAATGAGAGAAGGTATGAAACCTAGAATGAAAGATATCGAGAATGAAAGAAAGAAAGAAATTAACTAAAGATAGAATGAGAGAAGGTATGAAAGCTAGAATGAAAGCTATGAAGAAAGAAAGAAAGAAAGAAAGATAGAAAGAAACTAAAGATAGAATGAGAGAAGTTATGAAAGCTAGAATGAAAGCTATCAAGAAAGAAAGAAACAAAGAAACAAACTAAAGTTAGAATAAGAGAAGGTATAAAATCTAGAATGAAAGACCTCAAGAAAGAAAAAATTAACTAAAGATAGAATGAGAGAAGGTATGAAAGCTAGAATGAAAGACATGAAGAAAGAAAGAAATTAACTATAGATAGAATCAGAGAAGGTATGAAAGTAAGAATTAAAGATATCAAGAAACAAAGAAACAAAGAAAGAAAGAAACTAAAAATAGAAAGAGAGAAGGTATGAAAGCTAGAATGAATGATATCAAGAATAAAAAAAGAAAGAAATTAACTAAAGATAGAATGAGAGAAGGTATGAAAGCTAGAATGAAAGACATCAAGAAAGAAAGAAAGAAACTATTGATAGAATGAAAGAAGGTATCAAAGCTAGAATGAAAGACATCAAGAAAGAAAGAAAGAAAAATATAAACTAAAGATAGAATGAGAGAAGGTATGAAAGCTAGAATGAAAGATATCAAGAAAGAAAGAAAGAAAGAAAGAATCTAAGGATAGAGTGAGGGAAGGTAAGAAAGGTAGAATGAAAAAATCAAGAAAGAAAGAAAGAAACTATAGATAGAATGAAAGAAGGTATCAATGCTAGAATTAAAGATATCAAGAAACAAAGAAACAAAGAAAGAAAGAAACTAAAGATAGAATGAGAGAATTTATGAAAGCTAGAATGAAAGATATCAAGAATGAAAGAAAGAAAGAAATTAACTAAAGATAGAATGAGAGAAGGTATGCAAGCTAGAATGAAAGAAAGAAAGAAAGAAACTAAAGATAGAAAGAGAGAAGGTATGAAACCTAGAATGAAAGTTATAAAGAATGAAAGAAAGAAAGAAATTAACTACAGATAGAATAAGAGAAGGTATAATATCTAGAATGAAAGTCCTCAAGAAAGAAAAAATAAACTAAAGATAGAATGAGATATGGTATGAAAGCTAGAATGAAAGACATCAAGAAAGAAAGAAAGAAAAATATAAACTAAAGATAGAATGAGAGATGGTATGAAAGCTAGAATGAAAGATATCAAGAAAGAAAGAAAGAAAGAAAAAAAGAAACTAAAGATAGAATGAGAGAAGGTATGAAACCTAGAATGAAAGATATCAAGAATGAAAGAAAGAAATAAATTAACTAAAGATAGAATGAGAGAAGGTATGAAAGGAACAATGAATGATATCAAGAAAGAAAGAAAGAAACTATAGATAGAATGAAAGAAGGTATCAATGCTAGAATTAACGATATCAAGAAACAAAGAAACAAAGAAAGAAAGAAACTAAAGATAGAATGAGAGAATTTATGAAAGCTTGAATGAAAGACATCAAGAATGAAAGAAAGAAAGAAATTAACTAAAGATAGAATGAGAGAAGGTATGCAAGCTAGAATGAAAGAAATCAAGAAAGAAAGAAAGAAACTAAAGATAGAATGAGAGATGGTATGAAAGCTAGAATGAAAGATATCAAGAAACAAAGAAAGAAAGAAAGAAATAAACTAAAAATAGAAAGAGAGAAGGTATGAAAGCCAGAATGAAAGCTATCAAGAAAGAAAGAAACAAAGAAACAAACTAAAGATAGAATAAGAGAAGGTATAAAATCTAGAATGAAAGACATCAAGAAAGAAAAAAATAAACTAAAGATAGAATGAGAGAAGGTATGAAAGCTAGAATGAAAGACATCAAAAAAGATAGAAAGAAAAAATAAACTAAAGATAGAATGAGAGAAGGTATGAAAGCTAGAATGAAAGATATCAAGAAAGAAAGAAAGAAAGAATCTAAAGATAGAGTGAGAGAAGGTATGAAAGGTAGAATGAAAGACATCAAGAAAGAAAGAAAGAAACTATAGATAGAATGAGAGAAGGAATGAAAGTTAGAATTAAAGATATCAAGGAACAAAGAAGCAAAGAGAGAAAGAAACTAAAGATAGAAAGAGAGAAGGTATGAAAGCTAGAATGAAAGATATCAAGAAAGAAAGAAAGAAAAATATAAACTAAAGATAGAATGAGAGAAGGTATGAAAGCTAGAATGAAAGATATCAAGAAAGAAAGAAAGAAAGAAAGAATCTAAGGATAGAGTGAGAGAAGGTATGAAAGGTAGAATGAAAGACATCAAGAAAGAAAGAAAGAAACTATAGATAGAATGAAAGAGTGTATCAATGCTAGAATTAAAGATATCAAGAAACAAAGAAACAAAGAAAGAAAGAAACTAAAGATAGAATGAGAGAATTTATGAAAGCTAGAATGAAAGATATCAAGAATGAAAGAAAGAAAGAAATTAACTAAAGATAGAATGAGAGAAGGTATGCAAGCTAGAATGAAAGAAAGAAAGAAAGAAAGAAACTAAAGATAGAAAGAGAGAAGGTATGAAACCTAGAATGAAAGATATCAAGAATGAAAGAAAGAAAGAAATTAACTACAGATAGAATAAGAGAAGGTATAAAATCTAGAATGAAAGTCCTCAAGAAAGAAAAAATAAACTAAAGATACAATGAGAAATGGTATGAAAGCTAGAATGAAAGACATCAAGAAAGAATGAAAGAAAAATATAAACTAAAGAAAGAATGAGAGATGGTATAAAAGCTAGAATGAAAGATATCAAGAAAGAAAGAAAGAAAGAAAGAAAGAAACTAAAGATAGAATGAGAGAAGGTATGAAACCTAGAATGAAAGATATCAAGAATGAAAGAAAGAAATAAATTAACTAAAGATAGAATGAGAGAAGGTATGAAAGGAACAATGAATGATATCAAGAAAGAAAGAAAGAAACTGTAGATAGAATGAAAGAAGGTATCAATGCTAGAATTAACAATATCAAGTAACAAAGAAACAAAGAAAGAAAGAAACTAAAGATAGAATGAGAGAATTTATGAAAGCTTGAATGAAAGACATCAAGAATGAAAGAAAGAAAGAAATTAACTAAAGATAGAATGAGAGAAGGTATGCAAGCTAGAATGAAAGAAATCAAGAAAGAAAGAAAGAAACTAAAGATAGAATGAGAGATGGTATGAAAGCTAGAATGAAAGATATCAAGAAACAAAGAAAGAAAGAAATAAATAAACTAAAGATAGAAAGAGAGAAGGTATGAAAGCTGGAATGAAAGCTATCAAGAAAGAAAGAAACAAAGAAACAAACTAAAAATAGAATAAGAGAAGGTATAAAATCTAGAATGAAGGACATCAAGAAAGAAAAAAATAAGCTAAAGATAGAATGAGAGAAGGTATGAAAGCTAGAATGAAAGACATCAAAAAAGATAGAAAGAAAAAATAAACTAAAGATAGAATGAGAGAAGGTATGAAAGCTAGAATGAAAGATATCAAGAAAGAAAGAAAGAAAAAAGAAACTAAAGACAGAATGAGAGAAGTTATGAAAGCTAGAATGAAAGACATCAAGAAAAAAAGAAAGAAATTAAAGCTAGAATGAGAGAAGGTATGAAAGTTAGAATTAAAGATATCAAGAAACAAAGAAAGAAAGAAAGAAAGAAAGAAAGATAGAAAAAAACTAAAGATAGAATGAGAGAAGTTATGAAACCTAGAATGAAAGCTATCAAGAAAGAAAGAAACAAAGAAACAAACTAAAGTTAGAATAAGAGAAGATATAAAATCTAGAATGAAAGACCTCAAGAAAGAAAGAAATTAACAAAAGCTAGAATGAGAGAAGGTATGAAAGCTGGAATGAAAGACATCAAGAAGGAAAGAAAGAAAATATATATAGAATGAAAGAAGCTTCTCAAAGCTAGAATGAAAGTCATCAAGAAAGAAAGAAAAAAAAATATAAACTAAAGATAGAATGAGAGAAGGTATGAAAGCTAGATAGAAAGATATCAAGAAAGAAATAAAGAATCTAAAGATAGAGTGAGAGAAGGTATGAAAGGTAGAATGAAAGACATCACGAAAGAAAGAAAGAAACTACAGATAGAATGAGAGAAGATATGAAAGTTAGAATTAAAGATATCAAGGAACAAAGAAGCAAAGAAAGAAAGAAACTAAAGATAGAAAGAGAGAAGGTATGAAAGCTAGAATGAAAGATATCAATAATGAAAGAAAGAAAGAAATTAACTAAAGATAGAATGAGAGAAGGTATGAATGCTAGAATGAAAGACATCAAGAAAGAAAGAAAGAAACTATAGATAGAATGAAAGAAGGTATCAATGCTAGAATAAAAGATATCAAGAAACAAAGAAACAAAGAAAGAAAGAAACTAAAGATAGAATGAGAGAATTTATGAAAGCTAGAATGAAAGATTTCAAGAATGAAAGAAAGAAAGAAATTAACTAAAGAAAGAATGAGAGAAGGTATGAAAGCTAGAATGAAAGAAATAAAGAAAGAAAGAAAGAAAGAAAAGATAGAATGAGAGAAGGTATGCAAGCTAGAATGAAAGAAATCAAGAAAGAAAGAAAGAAACTAAAGATAGAATGAGAGATGGTATGAAAGCTAGAATGAAAGATATCAAGAAACAAAGAAAGAAAGAAAGAAATAAACTAAAAATAGAAAGAGAGAAGGTATGAAAGCCAGAATGAAAGCTATCAAGAAAGAAAGAAACAAAGAAACAAACTAAAGATAGAATAAGAGAAGGTATAAAATCTAGAATGAAAGACATCAAGAAAGAAAAAAATAAACTAAAGATAGAATGAGAGAAGGTATGAAAGCTAGAATGAAAGACATCAAAAAAGATAGAAAGAAAAAATAAACTAAAGATAGAATGAGAGAAGGTATGAAAGCTAGAATGAAAGATATCAAGAAAGAATGAAAGAAAAAAGAAACTAAAGACAGAACGAGAGAAATTATGAAAGCTAGAATGAAAGACATCAAGAAAGAAAGAAAGAAATTAAAGCTAGAATGAGAGAAGGTATGAGAGTTAGAATTAAAGATATCAAGAAACAAAGAAAGAAAGAAAGAAAGAAAGATAGAAAGAAACTAAAGATAGAATGAGAGAAGGTATGAAAGCTAGAATGAAAGCTATGAAGAAAGAAAGAAAGAAAGAAAGATAGAAAGAAACTAAAGATAGAATGAGAGAAGTTATGAAAGCTAGAATGAAAGCTATCAAGAAAGAAAGAAACAAAGAAACAAACTAAAGTTAGAATAAGAGAAGGTATAAAATCTAGAATGAAAGACCTCAAGAAAGAAAAAATTAACTAAAGATAGAATGAGAGAAGGTATGAAAGCTAGAATGAAAGACATGAAGAAAGAAAGAAATTAACTATAGATAGAATCAGAGAAGGTATGAAAGTAAGAATTAAAGATATCAAGAAACAAAGAAACAAAGAAAGAAAGAAACTAAAAATAGAAAGAGAGAAGGTATGAAAGCTAGAATGAATGATATCAAGAATGAAAAAAAGAAAGAAATTAACTAAAGATAGAATGAGAGAAGGTATGAAAGCTAGAATGAAAGACATCAAGAAAGAAAGAAACTATAGATAGAATGAAAGAAGGTATCAAAGCTAGAATGAAAGACATCAAGAAAGAAAGAAAGAAAAATATAAACTAAAGATAGAATGAGAGAAGGTATGAAAGCTAGAATGAAAGATATCAAGAAAGAAAGAAAGAAAGAATCTAAGGATAGAGTGAGGGAAGGTAAGAAAGGTAGAATGAAAAACATCAAGAAAGAAAGAAAGAAACTATAGATAGAATGAAAGAAGGTATCAATGCTAGAATTAAAGATATCAAGAAACAAAGAAACAAAGAAAGAAAGAAACTAAAGATAGAATGAGAGAATTTATGAAAGCTAGAATGAAAGATATCAAGAATGAAAGAAAGAAAGAAATTAACTAAAGATAGAATGAGAGAAGGTATGCAAGCTAGAATGAAAGAAAGAAAGAAAGAAACTAAAGATAGAAAGAGAGAAGGTATGAAACCTAGAATGAAAGTTATAAAGAATGAAAGAAAGAAAGAAATTAACTACAGATAGAATAAGAGAAGGTATAATATCTAGAATGAAAGTCCTCAAGAAAGAAAAAATAAACTAAAGATAGAATGAGATATGGTATGAAAGCTAGAATGAAAGACATCAAGAAAGAAAGAAAGAAAAATATAAACTAAAGATAGAATGAGAAATGGTATGAAAGCTAGAATGAAAGATATCAAGAAAGAAAGAAAGAAAGAAAAAAAGAAACTAAAGATAGAATGAGAGAAGGTATGAAACCTAGAATGAAAGATATCAAGAATGAAAGAAAGAAATAAATTAACTAAAGATAGAATGAGAGAAGGTATGAAAGGAACAATGAATGATATCAAGAAAGAAACAAACAAAGAAAGAAAGAAACTAAAGATAGAATGAGAGAATTTATGAAAGCTTGAATGAAAGACATCAAGAATGAAAGAAAGAAAGAAATTAACTAAAGATAGAATGAGAGAAGGTATGCAAGCTAGAATGAAAGAAATCAAGAAAGAAAGAAAGAAACTAAAGATAGAATGAGAGATGGTAGGAAAGCTAGAATGAAAGATATCAAGAAACAAAGAAAGAAAGAAAGAAATAAACTAAAAATAGAAAGAGAGAAGGTATGAAAGCCAGAATGAAAGCTATCAAGAAAGAAAGAAACAAAGAAACAAACTAAAGATAGAATAAGAGAAGGTATAAAATCTAGAATGAAAGACATCAAGAAAGAAAAAAATAAACTAAAGATAGAATGAGAGAAGGTATGAAAGCTAGAATGAAAGACATCAAAAAAGATAGAAAGAAAAAATAAACTAAAGAAAGAATGAGAGAAGGTATGAAAGCTAGAATGAAAGATATCAAGAAAGAATGAAAGGAAAAAAGAAATTAAAGACAGAATGAGAGAAGTTATGAAAGCTAGAATGAAAGACATCAAGAAAGAAAGAAAGAAATTAAAGCTAGAATGAGAGAAGGTATGAAAGTTAGAATTAAAGATATCAAGAAACAAAGAAACAAAGAAAGAAAGAAACTAAAGATAGAATGAGAGAAGGTATGAAACCTAGAATGAAAGATATCGAGAATGAAAGAAAGAAAGAAATTAACTAAAGATAGAATGAGAGAAGGTATGAAAGCTAGAATGAAAGCTATCAGGAAAGAAAGAAAGAAAGATAGAAAGAAACTAAAGATAGAATGAGAGAAGGTATGAAAGCTAGAATGAAAGATATCAAGAAAGAAAGAAACAAAGAAAGAAATTAACTACAGATAGACTGAGAGTAGGAATGAAAGCTAGAAGGAAAGACATCAAGAAAGAAAGAAAGAAACTATAGATAGACTGAGAGTAGGAATGAAAGCGAGAATGAAAGACATCAAGAAAGAAAGAAAGAAACTAAAGATAGAATGAAAGAAGGTATCAAAGCTAGAATGAAAGACATCAAGAAAGAAAGAAAGAAAAATGTAAACTAAAGAGAGAACGAGAGAAGGTATGAAAGCTAGAATGAAAGATATCAAGAAAGAAAGAAAGAAAGAATCTAAAGATAGAGAGATAGAATGTATGAAAGGGAGAATGAAAGACATCAAGAAAGAAAGAAATTCACTAAAAATAGAATGAGAGAAGGTATGAAAGTTAGAATTAAAGACATCAAGAATGAAAGAAAGAAAGAAATTAACTTAAGATAGAATGAGGGAAGGTATGAAAGCTAGAATGAAAGTTATCAAGAAAGAAAGAAAGAAAGAAAGATACTAAAGATAGAATGAGAGAAGGTATGAAAGCTAAAATGAAAGATATTAAGAATGAAAGAAAGAAAGAAATTAACTAAAGATAGAATGACAGAGGGTATGAAAGCTAGAATGAAAGACATCAAGAAAGAAAGAAAGAAACTATAGATAGAATGAGAGAAGGTATGAAAGCTAGAATTAAAGATATCAAGAAACAAAGAAACAAAGAAAGAAAGAAACTAAAGATAGAATGAGAGAACGTATGAAAGCTAGAATGAAAGATATCAAGTATGAAAGAAAGAAAGAAATTAACTAAAGCTAGAATGAGAGAAGGTATGCAAGCTAGAATGAAATAAAGAAAGAAAGAAAGA
The DNA here is from genome assembly GCA_037013535.1 of Intellagama lesueurii. Taxonomy (NCBI): domain Eukaryota; kingdom Metazoa; phylum Chordata; class Lepidosauria; order Squamata; family Agamidae; genus Intellagama; species Intellagama lesueurii. The sequence goes on from JBAJHW010000013.1 coordinate 9,998,338, forward strand.
AAGAAACTAAAGATAGAATGAGAGAAGGTATGAAAGCTAGAATTAAAGGTATCAAGAAACATAGAAACAAAGAAAGAAAGAAACGAAAGGTAGAAAAAGAGAAGGAATGAAACCTAGAATGAAAGATATCAAGAATGAAAGAAAGAAAGAAATTAACTACAGATAGAATGAGAGAAGTTATGAAAGCTAGAATGAAAGCTATCAAGAAAGAAAGAAACAAAGAATCAAACTAAAGATAGAATGAGAGAAGGTATGAAAGCTAGAATGAAAGACATCAAGAAAGATAGAAAGAAAAAAATAAACTAAAGATAGAATGAGAGAAGGTATGAAAGGAACAATGAATGATATCAAGAAAGAAAGAAAGAAACTATAGATAGAATGAAAGAAGGTATCAATGCTAGAATAAAAGATATGAAGAAACAAAGAAACAAAGAAAGAAAGAAACTAAAGATAGAATGAGAGAATTTATGAAAGCTTGAATGAAAGACATCAAGAATGAAAGAAAGAAAGAAATTAACTTAAGATAGAATGAGGGAAGGTATGAAAGCTAGAATGAAAGACATCAAGAAAGAAAGAAAGAAAGATACTAAAGATAGAATGAGAGAAGGTATGAAAGCTAGAATGATAGATATCAAGAATGAAAGAAAGAAAGAAATTAACTAAAGCTAGAATGAGAGAAGGTATGAAAGCTGGAATGAAAGACATCATGAAGGAAAGAAAGAAAATATAGATAGAATGAAAGAAGGTATCAAAGCTAGAATGAAAGATATCAAGAAACAAAGAAACAAAGAAACAAACAAAGAAAGAAAATAAACATAGAATGAGAGAAGGTGTGAAAGCTAGAATGATAGATATCAAGAATGAAAGAAAGAAAGAAATTAACTAAAGCTAGAATGAGAGAAGGTATGAAAGCTGGAATGAAAGACATCAAGAAGGAAAGAAAGAAAATATAGATAGAATGAAAGAAGGTATCAAAGCTAGAATGAAAGTCGTCAAGAAAGAAATAAAGAAAAATATAAACTAAAAATAGAATGAGAGAAGGTATGAAAGCTAGATTGAAAGATATCAAGAAAGAAAGAAAGAATCTAAAGATAGAGTGAGAGAAGGTATGAAAGGTAGAATGAAAGACATCAAGAAAGAAAGAAAGAAACTATAGATAGAATGAGAGAAGGTATGAAAGTTTGAATTAAAGATATCAAGGAACAAAGAAACAAAGAAAGAAAGAAACTAAAGATAGAAAGAGGGAAGGTATGAAAGCTAGAATGAAAGATATCAAGAATGAAAGAAAGAAAGAAATTAACTAAAGATAGAATGAGAGAAGGTATGAAAGGTAGATTGAAAGACATCAAGAAAGAAAGAAAGAAACTATAGATAGAAAGAAAGAAGGTATCAATGCTAGAATTAAAGATATCAAGAAAAAAAGAAACAAAGAAAGAAAGAAACTAAAGATAGAATGAGAGAAGGTATGAAAGCTAGAATGAAAGGTATAAAGAATGAAAGAAAGAAAGAAATTAACTAAAGCTAGAATGAGAGAATTTATGAAAGCTTGAATGAAAGACATCAAGAATGAAAGAAAGAAAGTAATAACTAAAGATAGAATGAGAGAAGGTATGAATGCTAGAATGAAAGACATCAAGAAAGAAAGAAAGAAACTATAGATAGAATGAAAGAAGGTATCAATGCTAGAATAAAAGATATCAAGAAACAAAGAAACAAACAAAGAAAGAAACTAAACATAGAATGAGAGAATTTATGAAAGCTAGAATGAAAGATATCAAGAATGAAAGAAAGAAAGAAATTAACTAAAGAAAGAATGAGAGAAGGTATGAAAGCTAGAATGAAAGAAATAAAGAAAGAAAGAAAGATAGAAAAGATAGAAGGAGAGAAGGTATGAAAGCTAGAATTAAAGGTATCAAGAAACATAGAAACAAAGAAAGAAAGAAACTAAAGATAGAAAGAGAGAAGGTATGAAACCTAGAATGAAAGATATCAAGAATGAAAGAAAGAAATTAACTACAGATAGAATGAGAGAAGTTATGAAAGCTAGAATGAAAGCTATCAAGAAAGAAAGAAACAAAGAAACAAACTAAAGATAGAATAAGAGAAGGTATAAAATCTAGAATGAAAGACCTCAAGAAAGAAAAAATTAACTAAAGATATAATGAGAGAAGGTATGAAAGCTAGAATGAAAGATTTGAAGAAAGAAACAAACAAAGAAAGAAACTAAAGATAGAATGAAAGAAGGTATGAAAGCTAGAATGAAAGACATCAACAAAGAAAGAAATAAAAATACTAAAGCTAGAATGAGAGAAGGTATGAAATCTAGATTGAAAGATATCAAGAATGAAAGAAAGAAAGAAAAATAAATAAAGATAGAATGAGAGAAGGTATGAATGCTAGAATGAAAGACATCAAGAAAGAAAGAAAGAAACTTCAGATTGAATGAGAGAAGGTATCAAAGCTAGAATGAAAGTCGTCAAGAAAGAAATAAAGAAAAATATAAACTAAAAATAGAATGAGAGAAGGTATGAAAGCTAGAATGAAAGATATCAAGAAAGAAAGAAAGAAAGAATCTAAAGATAGAGTGAGAGAAGGTATGAAAGGTAGAATGAAAGACATCAAGAAAGAAAGAAAGAAACTATAGATAGAATGAGAGAAGGAATGAAAGTTAGAATTAAAGATATCAAGGAACAAAGAAGCAAAGAGAGAAAGAAACTAAAGATAGAAAGAGAGAAGGTATGAAAGCTAGAATGAAAGATATCAAGAAAGAAAGAAAGAAAAATATAAACTAAAGATAGAATGAGAGAAGGTATGAAAGCTAGAATGAAAGATATCAAGAAAGAAAGAAAGAAAGAAAGAATCTAAGGATAGAGTGAGAGAAGGTATGAAAGGTAGAATGAAAGACATCAAGAAAGAAAGAAAGAAAGAAATTAACTAAAGATAGAATGAGAGAAGGTGTGCAAGCTAGAATGAAAGAAAGAAAGAAAGAAAGAAACTAAAGATAGAAAGAGAGAAGGTATGAAACCTAGAATGAAAGATATCAAGAATGAAAGAAAGAAAGAAATTAACTACAGATAGAATAAGAGAAGGTATAAAATCTAGAATGAAAGTCCTCAAGAAAGAAAAAATAAACTAAAGATACAATGAGAAATGGTATGAAAGCTAGAATGAAAGACATCAAGAAAGAATGAAAGAAAAATATAAACTAAAGAAAGAATGAGAGATGGTATAAAAGCTAGAATGAAAGATATCAAGAAAGAAAGAAAGAAAGAAAGAAAGAAAGAAACTAAAGATAGAATGAGAGAAGGTATGAAACCTAGAATGAAAGATATCAAGAATGAAAGAAAGAAATAAATTAACTAAAGATAGAATGAGAGAAGGTATGAAAGGAACAATGAATGATATCAAGAAAGAAAGAAAGAAACTGTAGATAGAATGAAAGAAGGTATCAATGCTAGAATTAACAATATCAAGTAACAAAGAAACAAAGAAAGAAAGAAACTAAAGATAGAATGAGAGAATTTATGAAAGCTTGAATGAAAGACATCAAGAATGAAAGAAAGAAAGAAATTAACTAAAGATAGAATGAGAGAAGGTATGCAAGCTAGAATGAAAGAAATCAAGAAAGAAAGAAAGAAACTAAAGATAGAATGAGAGATGGTATGAAAGCTAGAATGAAAGATATCAAGAAACAAAGAAAGAAAGAAATAAATAAACTAAAGATAGAAAGAGAGAAGGTATGAAAGCTGGAATGAAAGCTATCAAGAAAGAAAGAAACAAAGAAACAAACTAAAGATAGAATAAGAGAAGGTATAAAATCTAGAATGAAGGACATCAAGAAAGAAAAAAATAAGCTAAAGATAGAATGAGAGAAGGTATGAAAGCTAGAATGAAAGACATCAAAAAAGATAGAAAGAAAAAATAAACTAAAGATAGAATGAGAGAAGGTATGAAAGCTAGAATGAAAGATATCAAGAAAGAAAGAAAGAAAAAAGAAACTAAAGACAGAATGAGAGAAGTTATGAAAGCTAGAATGAAAGACATCAAGAAAAAAAGAAAGAAATTAAAGCTAGAATGAGAGAAGGTATGAAAGTTAGAATTAAAGATATCAAGAAACAAAGAAAGAAAGAAAGAAAGAAAGAAAGATAGAAAAAAACTAAAGATAGAATGAGAGAAGTTATGAAACCTAGAATGAAAGCTATCAAGAAAGAAAGAAACAAAGAAACAAACTAAAGTTAGAATAAGAGAAGATATAAAATCTAGAATGAAAGACCTCAAGAAAGAAAGAAATTAACAAAAGCTAGAATGAGAGAAGGTATGAAAGCTGGAATGAAAGACATCAAGAAGGAAAGAAAGAAAATATATATAGAATGAAAGAAGCTTCTCAAAGCTAGAATGAAAGTCATCAAGAAAGAAAGAACAAAAAATATAAACTAAAGATAGAATGAGAGAAGGTATGAAAGCTAGATAGAAAGATATCAAGAAAGAAAGAAAGAATCTAAAGATAGAGTGAGAGAAGGTATGAAAGGTAGAATGAAAGACATCACGAAAGAAAGAAAGAAACTACAGATAGAATGAGAGAAGATATGAAAGTTAGAATTAAAGATATCAAGGAACAAAGAAGCAAAGAAAGAAAGAAACTAAAGATAGAAAGAGAGAAGGTATGAAAGCTAGAATGAAAGATATCAATAATGAAAGAAAGAAAGAAATTAACTAAAGATAGAATGAGAGAAGGTATGAATGCTAGAATGAAAGACATCAAGAAAGAAAGAAAGAAACTATAGATTGAATGAAAGAAGGTATCAATGCTAGAATAAAAGATATCAAGAAACAAAGAAACAAAGAAAGAAAGAAACTAAAGATAGAATGAGAGAATTTATGAAAGCTAGAATGAAAGATTTCAAGAATGAAAGAAAGAAAGAAATTAACTAAAGAAAGAATGAGAGAAGGTATGAAAGCTAGAATGAAAGAAATAAAGAAAGAAAGAAAGAAAGAAAAGATAGAATGAGAGAAGGTATGCAAGCTAGAATGAAAGATATCAAGAAAGAAAGAAACAAAGAAAGAAATTAACTACAGATAGACTGAGAGTAGGAATGAAAGCTAGAAGGAAAGACATCAAGAAAGAAAGAAAGAAACTAAAGATAGAATGAGAGATGGTATGAAAGCTAGAATGAAAGATATCAAGAAACAAAGAAAGAAAGAAAGAAATAAACTAAAAATAGAAAGAGAGAAGGTATGAAAGCCAGAATGAAAGCTATCAAGAAAGAAAGAAACAAAGAAACAAACTAAAGATAGAATAAGAGAAGGTATAAAATCTAGAATGAAAGACATCAAGAAAGAAAAAAATAAACTAAAGATAGAATGAGAGAAGGTATGAAAGCTAGAATGAAAGATATCAAGAAAGAATGAAAGAAAAAAGAAACTAAAGACAGAATGAGAGAAGTTATGAAAGCTAGAATGAAAGACATCAAGAAAGAAAGAAAGAAATTAAAGCTAGAATGAGAGAAGGTATGAGAGTTAGAATTAAAGATATCAAGAAACAAAGAAAGAAAGAAAGAAAGAAAGATAGAAAGAAACTAAAGATAGAATGAGAGAAGGTATGAAACCTAGAATGAAAGATATCGAGAATGAAAGAAAGAAAGAAATTAACTAAAGATAGAATGAGAGAAGGTATGAAAGCTAGAATGAAAGCTATGAAGAAAGAAAGAAAGAAAGAAAGATAGAAAGAAACTAAAGATAGAATGAGAGAAGTTATGAAAGCTAGAATGAAAGCTATCAAGAAAGAAAGAAACAAAGAAACAAACTAAAGTTAGAATAAGAGAAGGTATAAAATCTAGAATGAAAGACCTCAAGAAAGAAAAAATTAACTAAAGATAGAATGAGAGAAGGTATGAAAGCTAGAATGAAAGACATGAAGAAAGAAAGAAATTAACTATGGATAGAATCAGAGAAGGTATGAAAGTAAGAATTAAAGATATCAAGAAACAAAGAAACAAAGAAAGAAAGAAACTAAAAATAGAAAGAGAGAAGGTATGAAAGCTAGAATGAATGATATCAAGAATGAAAAAAAGAAAGAAATTAACTAAAGATAGAATGAGAGAAGGTATGAAAGCTAGAATGAAAGACATCAAGAAAGAAAGAAACTATAGATAGAATGAAAGAAGGTATCAAAGCTAGAATGAAAGACATCAAGAAAGAAAGAAAGAAAAATATAAACTAAAGATAGAATGAGAGAAGGTATGAAAGCTAGAATGAAAGATATCAAGAAAGAAAGAAAGAAAGAATCTAAGGATAGAGTGAGGGAAGGTAAGAAAGGTAGAATGAAAAACATCAAGAAAGAAAGAAAGAAACTATAGATAGAATGAAAGAAGGTATCAATGCTAGAATTAAAGATATCAAGAAACAAAGAAACAAAGAAAGAAAGAAACTAAAGATAGAATGAGAGAATTTATGAAAGCTAGAATGAAAGATATCAAGAATGAAAGAAAGAAAGAAATTAACTAAAGATAGAATGAGAGAAGGTATGCAAGCTAGAATGAAAGAAAGAAAGAAAGAAACTAAAGATAGAAAGAGAGAAGGTATGAAACCTAGAATGAAAGTTATAAAGAATGAAAGAAAGAAAGAAATTAACTACAGATAGAATAAGAGAAGGTATAATATCTAGAATGAAAGTCCTCAAGAAAGAAAAAATAAACTAAAGATAGAATGAGATATGGTATGAAAGCTAGAATGAAAGACATCAAGAAAGAAAGAAAGAAAAATATAAACTAAAGATAGAATGAGAAATGGTATGAAAGCTAGAATGAAAGATATCAAGAAAGAAAGAAAGAAAGAAAAAAAGAAACTAAAGATAGAATGAGAGAAGGTATGAAACCTAGAATGAAAGATATCAAGAATGAAAGAAAGAAATAAATTAACAAAAGATAGAATGAGAGAAGGTATGAAAGGAACAATGAATGATATCAAGAAAGAAAGAAAGAAACTATAGATAGAATGAAAGAAGGTATCAATGCTAGAATTAACGATATCAAGAAACAAAGAAACAAAGAAAGAAAGAAACTAAAGATAGAATGAGAGAATTTATGAAAGCTTGAATGAAAGACATCAAGAATGAAAGAAAGAAAGAAATTAACTAAAGATAGAATGAGAGAAGGTATGCAAGCTAGAATGAAAGAAATCAAGAAAGAAAGAAAGAAACTAAAGATAGAATGAGAGATGGTATGAAAGCTAGAATGAAAGATATCAAGAAACAAAGAAAGAAAGAAAGAAATAAACTAAAAATAGAAAGAGAGAAGGTATGAAAGCCAGAATGAAAGCTATCAAGAAAGAAAGAAACAAAGAAACAAACTAAAGATAGAATAAGAGAAGGTATAAAATCTAGAATGAAAGACATCAAGAAAGAAAAAAATAAACTAAAGATAGAATGAGAGAAGGTATGAAAGCTAGAATGAAAGACATCAAAAAAGATAGAAAGAAAAAATAAACTAAAGAAAGAATGAGAGAAGGTATGAAAGCTAGAATGAAAGATATCAAGAAAGAATGAAAGAAAAAAGAAACTAAAGACAGAATGAGAGAAGTTATGAAAGCTAGAATGAAAGACATCAAGAAAGAAAGAAAGAAATTAAAGCTAGAATGAGAGAAGGTATGAAAGTTAGAATTAAAGATATCAAGAAACAAAGAAACAAAGAAAGAAAGAAACTAAAGATAGAATGAGAGAAGGTATGAAACCTAGAATGAAAGATATCGAGAATGAAAGAAAGAAAGAAATTAACTAAAGATAGAATGAGAGAAGGTATGAAAGCTAGAATGAAAGCTATCAGGAAAGAAAGAAAGAAAGATAGAAAGAAACTAAAGATAGAATGAGAGAAGGTATGAAAGCTAGAATGAAAGATATCAAGAAAGAAAGAAACAAAGAAAGAAATTAACTACAGATAGACTGAGAGTAGGAATGAAAGCTAGAAGGAAAGACATCAAGAAAGAAAGAAAGAAACTATAGATAGACTGAGAGTAGGAATGAAAGCGAGAATGAAAGACATCAAGAAAGAAAGAAAGAAACTAAAGATAGAATGAATGAAGGTATCAAAGCTAGAATGAAAGACATCAAGAAAGAAAGAAAGAAAAATGTAAACTAAAGAGAGAACGAGAGAAGGTATGAAAGCTAGAATGAAAGATATCAAGAAAGAAAGAAAGAAAGAATCTAAAGATAGAGAGATAGAATGTATGAAAGGGAGAATGAAAGACATCAAGAAAGAAAGAAATTCACTAAAAATAGAATGAGAGAAGGTATGAAAGTTAGAATTAAAGACATCAAGAATGAAAGAAAGAAAGAAATTAACTTAAGATAGAATGAGGGAAGGTATGAAAGCTAGAATGAAAGTTATCAAGAACGAAAGAAAGAAAGAAAGATACTAAAGATAGAATGAGAGAAGGTATGAAAGCTAAAATGAAAGATATTAAGAATGAAAGAAAGAAAGAAATTAACTAAAGATAGAATGACAGAGGGTATGAAAGCTAGAATGAAAGACATCAAGAAAGAAAGAAAGAAACTATAGATAGAATGAGAGAAGGTATGAAAGCTAGAATTAAAGATATCAAGAAACAAAGAAACAAAGAAAGAAAGAAACTAAAAATAGAATGAGAGAACGTATGAAAGCTAGAATGAAAGATATCAAGTATGAAAGAAAGAAAGAAATTAACTAAAGCTAGAATGAGAGAAGGTATGCAAGCTAGAATGAAATAAAGAAAGAAAGAAAGAAAGAAACTAAAGATAGAATGAGAGAAGGTATGAAAGCTAGAATTAAAGGTATCAAGAAACATAGAAACAAAGAAAGAAAGAAACGAAAGGTAGAAAAAGAGAAGGAATGAAACCTAGAATGAAAGATATCAAGAATGAAAGAAAGAAAGAAATTAACTACAGATAGAATGAGAGAAGTTATGAAAGCTAGAATGAAAGCTATCAAGAAAGAAAGAAACAAAGAATCAAACTAAAGATAGAATGAGAGAAGGTATGAAAGCTAGAATGAAAGACATCAAGAAAGATAGAAAGAAAAAAATAAACTAAAGATAGAATGAGAGAAGGTATGAAAGGAACAATGAATGATATCAAGAAAGAAAGAAAGAAACTATAGATAGAATGAAAGAAGGTATCAATGCTAGAATAAAAGATATGAAGAAACAAAGAAACAAAGAAAGAAAGAAACTAAAGATAGAATGAGAGAATTTATGAAAGCTTGAATGAAAGACATCAAGAATGAAAGAAAGAAAGAAATTAACTTAAGATAGAATGAGGGAAGGTATGAAAGCTAGAATGAAAGACATCAAGAAAGAAAGAAAGAAAGATACTAAAGATAGAATGAGAGAAGGTATGAAAGCTAGAATGATAGATATCAAGAATGAAAGAAAGAAAGAAATTAACTAAAGCTAGAATGAGAGAAGGTATGAAAGCTGGAATGAAAGACATCATGAAGGAAAGAAAGAAAATATAGATAGAATGAAAGAAGGTATCAAAGCTAGAATGAAAGATATCAAGAAACAAAGAAACAAAGAAACAAACAAAGAAAGAAAATAAACATAGAATGAGAGAAGGTGTGAAAGCTAGAATGATAGATATCAAGAATGAAAGAAAGAAAGAAATTAACTAAAGCTAGAATGAGAGAAGGTATGAAAGCTGGAATGAAAGACATCAAGAAGGAAAGAAAGAAAATATAGATAGAATGAAAGAAGGTATCAAAGCTAGAATGAAAGTCGTCAAGAAAGAAATAAAGAAAAATATAAACTAAAAATAGAATGAGAGAAGGTATGAAAGCTAGATTGAAAGATATCAAGAAAGAAAGAAAGAATCTAAAGATAGAGTGAGAGAAGGTATGAAAGGTAGAATGAAAGACATCAAGAAAGAAAGAAAGAAACTATAGATAGAATGAGAGAAGGTATGAAAGTTTGAATTAAAGATATCAAGGAACAAAGAAACAAAGAAAGAAAGAAACTAAAGATAGAAAGAGGGAAGGTATGAAAGCTAGAATGAAAGATATCAAGAATGAAAGAAAGAAAGAAATTAACTAAAGATAGAATGAGAGAAGGTATGAAAGGTAGATTGAAAGACATCAAGAAAGAAAGAAAGAAACTATAGATAGAAAGAAAGAAGGTATCAATGCTAGAATTAAAGATATCAAGAAAAAAAGAAACAAAGAAAGAAAGAAACTAAAGATAGAATGAGAGAAGGTATGAAAGCTAGAATGAAAGGTATAAAGAATGAAAGAAAGAAAGAAATTAACTAAAGCTAGAATGAGAGAATTTATGAAAGCTTGAATGAAAGACATCAAGAATGAAAGAAAGAAAGTAATAACTAAAGATAGAATGAGAGAAGGTATGAATGCTAGAATGAAAGACATCAAGAAAGAAAGAAAGAAACTATAGATAGAATGAAAGAAGGTATCAATGCTAGAATAAAAGATATCAAGAAACAAAGAAACAAAGAAAGAAAGAAACTAAAGATAGAATGAGAGAATTTATGAAAGCTAGAATGAAAGATATCAAGAATGAAAGAAAGAAAGAAATTAACTAAAGAAAGAATGAGAGAAGGTATGAAAGCTAGAATGAAAGAAAGAAAGAAAGAAAGAAAGATAGAAAAGATAGAAGGAGAGAAGGTATGAAAGCTAGAATTAAAGGTATCAAGAAACATAGAAACAAAGAAAGAAAGAAACTAAAGATAGAAAGAGAGAAGGTATGAAACCTAGAATGAAAGATATCAAGAATGAAAGAAAGAAATTAACTACAGATAGAATGAGAGAAGTTATGAAAGCTAGAATGAAAGCTATCAAGAAAGAAAGAAACAAAGAAACAAACTAAAGATAGAATAAGAGAAGGTATAAAATCTAGAATGAAAGACCTCAAGAAAGAAAAAATTAACTAAAGATATAATGAGAGAAGGTATGAAAGCTAGAATGAAAGACATCAAGAAAGAAAGAAATTAACTATAGATAGAATGAGAGAAGGTATGAAAGTAAGAATTAAAGATATCAAGAAACAAAGAAACAAAGAAAGAATGAAACTAAAAATAGAAAGAGAGAAGGTATGAAAGCTAGAATGAATGATATCAAGAATGAAAAAAAAAAAAAAATTAACTAAAGATAGAATGAGAGAAGGTATGAAAGCTAGAATGAAAGACATCAAGAAATAAAGAAAGAAACTATAGATAGAATGAAAGAAGGTATCAAAGCTAGAATGAAAGACATCAAGAAAGAAAGAAAGGAAAATATAAACTAAAGATAGAATGAGAGAAGGTATGAAAGCTAGAATGAAAGATATCAAGAAAGAAAGAAAGAAAAAAAGAATCTAAGGATAGAGTGAGAGAAGGTATGAAAGGTAGAATGAAAGACATCAAGAAAGAAAGAAAGAAACTATAGATAGAATGAAAGAAGGTATCATTGCGAGAATTAAAGATATCAAGAAACAAAGAAACAAAGAAAGAAAGAAACTAAAGATAGAATGAGAGAATTTATGAAAGCTAGAATGAAAGATATCAAGAATGAAAGAAAGAAAGAAATTAACTAAAGATAGAATGAGAGAAGGTATGCAAGCTAGAATGAAAGAAAGAAAGAAAGAAAGAAACTAAAGATAGAAAGAGAGAAGGTATGAAACCTAGAATGAAAGATATCAAGAATGAAAGAAAGAAAGAAATTAACTACAGATAGAATAAGCGAAGGTATAAAATCTAGAATGAAAGACCTCAAGAAAGAAAAAATAAACTAAAGATAGAATGAGAGAAGGTATGAAAACTAGAATGAAAGACATCAAGAAAGAAAGAAAGAAAAATATAAACTAAAGATAGAGTGAGTGAAGGTATGAAAGCTAGAATGAAAGACATCAAGAAAGAAAGAAAGAAACTATAGATAGAATTAGAGAAGGTATGAAAGGAAGAATAAAAGATATCAAGAAACAAAGAAACAAAGAAAGAAAGAAACTAAAGATAGAATGAGAGAAGGTATGAAACCTAGAATGAAAGATATCAAGAATGAAAGAAAGAAATAAATTAACTAAAGATAGAATGAGAGAAGGTATGAAAGGAACAATGAATGATATCAAGAAAGAAAGAAAGAAACTATAGATAGAATGAAAGAAGGTATCAATGCTAGAATTAAAGATATCAAGAAACAAAGAAACAAAGAAAGAAAGAAACTAAAGAAAGAATGAGAGAATTTATGAAAGCTTGAATGAAAGACATCAAGAATGAAAGAAAGAAAGAAATTAACTAAAGATAGAATGAGAGAAGGTATGCAAGCTAGAATGAAAGAAATCAAGAAAGAAAGAAAGAAACTAAAGATAGAATGAGAGATGGTATGAAAGCTAGAATGAAAGATATCAAGAAACAAAGAAACAAAGAAAGAAATAAATTAAAGATAGAAAGAGAGAAGGTATGAAAGCTAGAATGAAAGCTATAAAGAAAGAAAGAAATAAAGAAACAAACTAAAGATAGAATAAGAGAAGGTATAAAATCTAGAATGAAAGACATCAAGAAAGAAAAAAATAAACTAAAGATAGAATGAGAGAAGGTATGAAAGCTAGAATGAAAGACATCAAGAAAGATAGAAAGAAAAAATAATCTAAAGACAGAATGAGAGAAGTTATGAAAGCTAGAATGAAAGACATCAAGAAAGAAAGAAAGAAATTAAAGATAGAATGAGAGAAGGTATGAAAGTTAGAATTAAAGATATCAAGAAACAAAGAAAGAAAGAAAGAAAGAAAGAAACTAAATATAGAATGAGAGAAGGTATGAAACCTAGAATGAAAGATATCGAGAATGAAAGAAAGATAGAAATTAACTAAAGATAGAATGAAAGAAGGTATGAAAGCTGGAATGAAAGCTATCAAGAAAGAAAGAAAGAAAGAAAGAAAGAAACTAAAAATAGAATGAGAGAAGGTATGAAAGCTAGAATGAAAGATATCAAGAAAGAAAGAAACAAAGAAAGAAATTAACTAAAGATAGACTGAGAGTAGGAATGAAAGCTAGAATGAAAGACATCAAGAAAGAAAGAAAGAAACTATAGATAGAATGAAAGAAGGTATGAAAGCTAGAATTAAAGATATCAAGAAACAAAGAAACAAAGAAAGAAAGAAAGAAACTAAAGATAGAATGAGAGAAGGTATGAAAGCTAGAATGAAAGATATCAAGAATGAAAGAAAGAGATGGGGGGTGGAGCAACGGGCAGCGAGAACAGGGGAAATTCCAGGGCTCTGGATTCCTCTGGGTTTACTCCGAGTCAGCGGACCCCCCAGGAGAAGGGGGGGCAAGTTTTCCACAGGAGAGTGGACTTGCAGCAAGCGGGGCTTGGAAACGCCGAATTTTAGACGGCGGTCTGTCTTTTGGAAGAGTTTCTTTTCCCGCACGCAACTGGCTCGTGTAGTCGCCATGATTGGTGAGTTAGCTGCCCGGAGAGGGGGAGGTCTGAAGATTTATTACCTGACTGCATGAACAGAGATTAATGATCTGCTGCTAAGCGACAGCAAGTAAAAGATCAGATGTGTTCTTTTGGAAGCTGATGAGGAGAAAGATCTCAAGCGGCATAACTTTGGTAATGCCCGTAACATTGGAGTTTTTCTTACTGCGTCACAGCTGAGAGAACTGGGAAAAACGAAACCAACTGTCTTTTCTCTCTTAACCCTTCCTCCCCGAGAACTGGCTTTTTCATAAATTCAGGACTTAAGAACTTTAAATAACTCTCCACAACTTAACCTATGTGACTCTACATCGAGCTACAAAGGTGGATTATAAATCAAATAACATCCTTAACATAGCTGGAGCTACGATTAGAGTGTCCTTCGCATGTCTTTAAGTGTGGACTGGCTAATAAATCAAGAGGGAAATCTGAGTAATTAGCCTGCTGACTGTTATGGCCATGGATAGAGGGGGAGACTCATTATTGGAACCCACAATGGAGATTTATCTCAAGAGATCTCTTCAGGAATTCCAACTAGATATCATCAATCAAATTAAGGCTCAATTTTTAGAAGCTAAGGCAGAATTTAAGGCGACGCTTCTTGGATTGCATGTTAAGATGGAGAGCGTCTTAAAGCAGGATGAAATGTCTGCGTCAGAGAGAGAGAGAGAGACTGTCTTAAAGCTATATGAAATGTCTGAACAAACCATTGAACCTACTCAACAACTGCTATTGCCAGAGAGAGAGACTGTTTTTCTCAAAAAGTTTGATGAATTGCTCAAAAAGGACAAAAGGGGAGGTTGGAAAGAGGGGGGAAAGCATATTGAGATTGTATCGATGGGAATGGATGTAAAGGGGGAGAAATGCGCGAATTTGAGGGCAGAAATTTATGATCAGAGATCGGACAGATCTATGTTGCTCCAAAATCAAGACATTGACTATATTGGGATGAAATTAGTAAATCGGACAGAAAATGCCTTAAAGAGATTTTATAGATGGCATTTTAAAACTGGCAAGGCATTTTAAAACTGGCAAAAAAGAGGCGAGAGGCCAAGCTTGGATTGATAATACTGGAGCTGATAAGCAAAAATGAAAGGGGGAAAGTTACTTGCTGAATAAATAATAGAAACCATTGGTGTGAGAGAGAGATATTTACATATAAAGTAACATGAGAAATACACTATGAATTGTAACATGATTAAGTAAATAAGGTTAGATATATATATCTTTTTGTCTTCTGAAATGTTGATGTCTGATGATTGTTAAGCATGGATATTCTAATATGTAGTTGGATAGATAAGAATCCAAGAGAAAGAATCTAGTAAAATTAATCACTATAGATTTAGGATGCTATATATTGAATTAAACATCTGAAATGTTGATATGAAATATATGTATGCATAGACACATATTATGGGGAACACAATATTAATTGTAAGGCACTCACATAGAGATACTGTATCAAGTATATATGAATTATAACATGATTATGTAGTTAAGGATAGATAGATATATCTTTTTGTATTTTGAAATGTTGATTACTCATGATTGTAAAGCATTGATATTCTGAGATATAATTGGATAGATAAGAATGCAAGAGAAAGAATCTATAAAAAATCAATCACCAGAATTATCATAACTTTAGGATGATTTATATTGAACTAAATATTTGAGAGCAATAAGGTTGATGCAGTCAGATTCATATAATGGATAATATTGTAAGGAAAATGCCTCCCCACCTATGTGTTTTTGTTTGTTTTGTATGTTTTGTTGATCTTGAAGGTCTATATGTGTTAGAAAAAATTTTTTAAAAAAAAGAATGAAAGAAAGAAAGCAATTAACTAAAGCTAGAATGAGAGAAGGTATGAAAGCTGGAATGAAAGACTTCAAGAAAGAAAGAAAGAAACTATAGATAGAATGAAAGAAGGTATCAAAGCTAGAATGAAAGACATCAAGAAAGAAAGAAAGAAAAATATAAACTAAAGATAAAATGAGAGAAGGTATGAAAGCTAGATTGAAAGATATCAAGAAAGAAATAAAGAAAGAAAGAAAGAAACTATGGATAGAATGAGAGAAGGTATGAAAGTTAGAATTAAAGATATCAAGAAACAAATAAATAAATAAATAAAGAAACTAAAGATAGAATGAGAGAAGGTATGAAACCTAGAAGGAAAGATATCAAGAATGACAGAAAGAAAGAAATTAACTAAAGATAGAATGAGAGAAGGTATGAAAGTAAGAATAAAAGATATCAAAATACAAAGAAACAAAGAAAGAAAGAAACTAAAGATAGAATGAGAGAATTTATGAAAGCTAGAATGAAAGATATCAAGAATGAAAGAAAGAAAGAAATTAACTAAAGATAGAATGAGAGAAGGTATGAAAGGAACAATGAATGATATCAAGAATGAAAGAAATAAACTATAGATAGAATGAAAGAAGGTATCAATGCTAGAATTAAAGATATCAAAAAACAAAGAAACAAAGAAAGAAAGAAACTAAAGATAGAATGAAAGAAGGTATCAATGCTAGAATTAAAGATATCAAGAAACAAAGAAAGAAAGAAAGAAAGAAACTAAAGGTAGAAAGAGAGAATTTCTGAAAGCTTGAATGAAAGACATCAAGAATGAAAGAAAGAAAGAAATTAACTAAAGATAGAATGAGAGAAGGTATGCAAGCTAGAATGAAAGAAATCAAGAAAGAAAGAAAGAAACTAAAGATAGAATGAGAGATGGTATGAAAGCTAGAATGAAAGATATCAAGAAACAAAGAAATAAATAAATAAATAAACTAAAGATAGAAAGAGAGAAGGTATGAAAGCTAGAATGAAAGCTATCAAGAAAGAAAGAAACAAAGAAACAAAAAAAAAGATAGAATAAGAGAAGGTATAAAATCTAGAATGAAAGACATCAAGAAAGAAAAAAATAAACTAAAGATAGAATGAGAGATGGTATGAAAGCTAGAATGAAAGATATCAAGAAACAAAGAAACAAAGAAAGAAATAAACTAAAGCTAGAAAGAGAGAAGGTATGAAAGCTAGAATGAAAGATATCAAGAAAGAAAGAAAAAAGAAACTAAAGACAGAATGAGAGAAGTTATGAAAGCTAGAATGAAAGACATCCAGAAAGAAAGAAAGAAATTAAAGATAGAATGAGAGAAGGTATGAAAGTTAGAATTAAAGATATCAAGAAACAAAGAAAGAAAGAAAGAAAGAAAGAAACTAAAGATAGAATGAGAGAAGGTATGAAACCTACAATGAAAGATATCGAGAATGAAAGAAAAAAAGAAATTAACTAAAGATAGAATGAGAGAACGTATGAAAGCTAGAATGAAAGCTGTCAAGAAAGAAAGAAAGAAAGAAACTAAAGATAGAATTAGAGAAGGTATGAAAGCTAGAATGAAAGATATCAAGAAAGAAGGAAACAAAGAAAGAAATTAACTAAAGATAGACTGAGAGTAGGAATGAAAGCTAGAATGAAAGACATCAAGAAAGAAAGAAAGAAATTATAGAAAAAATGAGAGAAGGTATGAAAGCTAGAATTAAAGATATCAAGAAACAAAGAAACAAAGAAAGAAAGAAAGAAACTAAAGAGAGAATGAGAGAAGGTATGAAAGCTAGAATGAAAGATATCAAGAATGAAAGAAAGAAAGAAATTAACTAAAGCTAGAATGAGAGAAGGTATGAAAGCTGGAATGAAAGACATCAAGAAAGAAAGAAAGAAACTATAGATAGAATGAAAGAAGGTATCAAAGCTAGAAAAAGACATCAAGAAAGAAAGAAAGAAACATATAAACTAAAGATAGAATGAGAGAAGGTATGAAACCTAGAAGGAAAGATATCAAGAATGACAGAAAGAAAGAAATTAACTAAAGATAGAATGAGAGAAGGTATGAAAGCTAGAATGAAAGTTATCAAGAAAGAAAGAAAGAAACTAAAGATAGAATGAGAGATGGTATGAAAGCTAGAATGAAAGCTATAAAGAAAGAAAGAAACAAAGAAACAAACTAAAGATATAATAAGAGAAGGTATAAAATCTAGAATGAAAGACCTCAAGAAAGAAAAAATTAACTAAAGATAGAATGAGAGAAGGTATGAAAGCTAGAATGAAAGAAATAAAGAAAGAAAGAAAGAAAGAAAAGATAGAAGGAGAGAAGGTATGAAAGCTAGAATTAAAGGTGTCAAGAAACATAGAAACAAAGAAAGAAAGAAACTAAAGATAGAAAGAGAGAAGGTATGAAACCTAGAATGAAAGATATCAAGAATGAAAGAAAGAAAGAAATTAACTACAGATAGAATGAGAGAAGTTATGAAAGCTAGAATGAAAGCTATCAAGAAAGAAAGAAACAAAGAAACAAACTAAAGGTATAATAAGAGAAGGTATAAAATGTAGAATGAAAGACCTCAAGAAAGAAAAAATTAACTAAAGATAGAATGAGAGAAGGTATGAAAGCTAGAATGAAAGACATCAAGAAAGAAAGAAATTAACTATAGATACAATGAGAGAAGGTATGAAAGTAAGAATTAAAGACATCAAGAAAGAAAGAAAGAAACTATAGATAGAATGAGAGAAGGTATGAAAGCTAGAATTAAAGATATCAAGAAACAAAGAAACAAAGAAAGAAAGAAACTAAAAATAGAAAGAGAGAAGGTATGAAAGCTAGAATGAATGATATCAAGAATGAAAAAAAGAAAGAAATTAACTAAAGATAGAATGAGAGAAGGTATGAAAGCTAGAATGAAAGACATCAAGAAAGAAAGAAAGAAAATATAGATAGAATGAAAGAAGGTATCAAAGCTAGAATGAAAGACATCAAGAAAGAAAGAAAGAAAACTATAAACTAAAGATAGAATGAGAGAAGGTATGAAAGCTAGAATGAAAGATATCAAGAAAGAAAGAAAGAAAGAAAGAATCTAAGGATAGAGTGAGAGAAGGTATGAAAGGTAGAATGAAAGACATCAAGAAAGAAAGAAAGAAACTATAGATAGAATGAAAAAAGGTATCATTGCTAGAATTAAAGATATCAAGAAACAAAGAAACAAAGAAAGAAAGAAACTAAAGATAGAATGAGAGAATTTATGAAAGCTAGAATGAAAGATATCAAGAATGAAAGAAAGAAAGAAATTAACTAAAGATAGAATGAGAGAAGGTATGCAAGCTAGAATGAAAGAAATAAAGAAAGAAAGAAACTAAAGATAGAAGGAGAGAAGGTATGAAACCTAGAATGAAAGATATCAAGAATGAAAGAAAGAAAGAAATTAACTACAGATAGAATAAGCGAAGGTATAAAATCTAGAATGAAAGACCTCAAGAAAGAAAAAATAAACTAAAGATAGAATGAGAGAAGGTATGAAAGCTAGAATGAAAGACATCAAGAAAGAAAGAAAGAAAAATATAAACTAAAGATAGAGTGAGTGAAGGTATGAAAGCTAGAATGAAAGACATCAAGAAAGAAAGAAAGAAACTATAGATAGATTGAGAGAAGGTATGAAAGGAAGAATAAAAGATATCAAGAAACAACGAAACAAAGAAAGAAAGAAACTAAAGATAGAATGAGAGAAGGTATGAAACCTAGAATGAAAGATATCAAGAATGAAAGAAAGAAATAAATTAACTAAAGATAGAATGAGAGAAGGTATGAAAGGAACAATGAATGATATCAAGAAAGAAAGAAAGAAACTATAGATAGAATGAAAGAAGTTATCAATGCTAGAATTAAGGATATCAAGAAACAAAGAAACAAAGAAAGAAAGAAACTAAAGATAGAATGAGAGAATTTATGAAAGCTTGAATGAAAGACATCAAGAATGAAAGAAAGAAAGAAATTAACTAAAGATAGAATGAGAAAAGGTATGCAAGCTAGAATGAAAGAAATCAAGAAAGAAAGAAAGAAACTAAAGATAGAATGAGAGATGGTATGAAAGCTAGAATGAAAGATATCAAGAAACAAAGAAAAAAAGAAAGAAATAAACTAAAGATAGAAAGAGAGAAGGTATGAAAGCTAGAATGAAAGCTATCAAGAAAGAAAGAAACAAAGAAACAAAAAAAAGATAGAATAAGAGAAGGTATAAAATCTAGAATGAAAGACATCAAGAAAGAAAAAAATAAACTAAAGATAGAATGAGAGATGGCATGAAAGCTAGAATGAAAGATATCAAGAAACAAAGAAACAAAGAAAGAAATAAACTAAAGCTAGAAAGAGAGAAGGTATGAAAGCTAGAATGAAAGATATAAATAAAGAAAGAAAAAAGAAACTAAAGAGAGAATGAGAGAAGTTATGAAAGCTAGAATGAAAGACATCCAGAAAGAAAGAAAGAAATTAAAGATAGAATGAGAGAAGGTATGAAAGTTAGAATTAAAGATATCAAGAAACAAAGAAAGAAAGAAAGAAAGAAAGAAACTAAAGATAGAATGAGAGAAGGTATGAAACCTACAATGAAAGATATCGAGAATGAAAGAAAAAAAGAAATTAACTAAAGATAGAATGAGAGAAGGTATGAAAGCTAGAATGAAAGCTGTCAAGAAAGAAAGAAAGAAAGAAACTAAAGATAGAATTAGAGAAGGTATGAAAGCTAGAATGAAAGATATCAAGAAAGAAAGAAACAAAGAAAGAAATTAACTAAAGATAGACTGAGAGTAGGAATGAAAGCTAGAATGAAAGACATCAAGAAAGAAAGAAAGAAATTATAGAAAAAATGAGAGAAGGTATGAAAGCTAGAATTAAAGATATCAAGAAACAAAGAAACAAAGAAAGAAAGAAAGAAACTAAAGATAGAATGAGAGAAGGTATGAAAGCTAGAATGAAAGATATCAAGAATGAAAGAAAGAAAGAAATTAACTAAAGCTAGAATGAGAGAAGGTATGAAAGCTGGAATGAAAGACATCAAGAAAGAAAGAAAGAAACTATAGATAGAATGAAAGAAGGTATCAAAGCTAGAAAAAGACATCAAGAAAGAAAGAAAGAAAAATATAAACTAAAGATAGAATGAGAGAAGGTATGAAACCTAGAAGGAAAGATATCAAGAATGACAGAAAGAAAGAAATTAACTAAAGATAGAATGAGAGAAGGTATGAAAGCTAGAATGAAAGCTATCAAGAAAGAAAGAAAGAAAGAAACAAACTAAAGATATAATAAGAGAAGGTATAAAATCTAGAATGAAAGACCTCAAGAAAGAAAAAATTAACTAAAGATAGAATGAGAGAAGGTATGAAAGCTAGAATGAAAGAAATAAAGAAAGAAAGAAAGAAAGAAAAGATAGAAGGAGAGAAGGTATGAAAGCTAGAATTAAAGGTGTCAAGAAACATAGAAACAAAGAAAGAAAGAAACTAAAGATAGAAAGAGAGAAGGTATGAAACCTAGAATGAAAGATATCAAGAATGAAAGAAAGAAAGAAATTAACTACAGATAGAATGAGAGAAGTTATGAAAGCTAGAATGAAAGCTATCAAGAAAGAAAGAAACAAAGAAACAAACTAAAGATATAATAAGAGAAGGTATAAAATCTAGAATGAAAGACCTCAAGAAAGAAAAAATTAACTAAAGATAGAATGAGAGAAGGTATGAAAGCTAGAATGAAAGACATCAAGAAAGAAAGAAATTAACTATAGATAGAATGAGAGAAGGTATGAAAGTAAGAATTAAAGACATCAAGAAAGAAAGAAAGAAACTATAGATAGAATGAGAGAAGGTATGAAAGCTAGAATTAAAGATATCAAGAAACAAAGAAACAAAGAAAGAAAGAAACTAAAAATAGAAAGAGAGAAGGTATGAAAGCTAGAATGAATGATATCAAGAATGAAAAAAAGAAAGAAATTAACTAAAGATAGAATGAGAGAAGGTATGAAAGCTAGAATGAAAGACATCAAGAAAGAAAGAAAGAAACTATAGATAGAATGAAAGAAGGTATCAAAGCTAGAATGAAAGACATCAAGAAAGAAAGAAAGAAAAATATAAACTAAAGATAGAATGAGAGAAGGTATGAAAGCTAGAATGAAAGATATCAAGAAAGAAAGAAAGAAAGAAAGAAAGAAAGAATCTAAGGATAGAGTGAGAGAAGATATGAAAGGTAGAATGAAAGACATCAAGAAAGAAAGAAAGAAACTATAGATAGAATGAAAGAAGGTATCATTGCTAGAATTAAAGATATTAAGAAACAAAGAAACAAAGAAAGAAAGAAACTAAAGATAGAATGAGAGAATTTATGAAAGCTAGAATGAAAGATATCAAGAATGAAAGAAAGAAAGAAATTAACTAAAGATAGAATGAGAGAAGGTATGCAAGCTAGAATGAAAGAAATAAAGAAAGAAAGAAACTAAAGATAGAAGGAGAGAAGGTATGAAACCTAGAATGAAAGATATCAAGAATGAAAGAAAGAAAGAAATTAACTACAGATAGAATAAGCGAAGGTATAAAATCTAGAATGAAAGACCTCAAGAAAGAAAAAATAAACTAAAGATAGAATGAGAGAAGGTATGAAAGCTAGAATGAAAGGCATCAAGAAAGAAAGAAAGAAAAATATAAACTAAAGATAGAGTGAGTGAAGGTATGAAAGCTAGAATGAAAGACATCAAGAAAGAAAGAAAGAAACTATAGATAGATTGAGAGAAGGTATGAAAGGAAGAATAAAAGATATCAAGAAACAACGAAACAAAGAAAGAAAGAAACTAAAGATAGAATGAGAGAAGGTATGAAACCTAGAATGAAAGATATCAAGAATGAAAGAAAGAAATAAATTAACTAAAGATAGAATGAGAGAAGGTATGCAAGCTAGAATGAAAGAAATCAAGAAAGAAAGAAATAAACTAAAGATAGAATGAGAGATGGTATGAAAGCTAGAATGAAAGATATCAAGAAACAAAGAAACAAAGAAAGAAATAAACTAAAGATAGAAAGAGAGAAGGTATGAAAGCTAGAATGAAAGCTATCAAGAAAGAAAGAAACAAAGAAACAAACTAAAGATAGAATAAGAGAAGGTATAAAATCTAGAATGAAAGACATCAAGAAAGAAAAAAATAAACTAAAGATAGAATGAGAGAAGGTATGAAAGCTAGAATGAAAGACATCAAGAAAGATAGAAAGAAAAAATAAACTAAAGATAGAATGAGAGAAGGTATGAAAGCTAGAATGAAAGATATCAAGAAAGAAAGAAAGAAAAAAGAAACTAAAGACAGAATGAGAGAAGTTATGAAAGCTAGAATGAAAGACATCAAGAAAGAAAGAAAGAAATTAAAGATAGAATGAGAGAAGGTATGAAAGTTAGAATTAAAGATATCAAGAAACAAAGAAAGAAAGAAAGAAAGAAAGAAAGAAAGAAACTAAAGATAGAATGAGAGAAGGTATGAAACCTAGAATGAAAGATATCGAGAATGAAAGAAAGATAGAAATTAACTAAAGATAGAATGAAGGAAGGTATGAAAGCTAGAATGAAAGCTATCAAGAAAGAAAGAAAGAAAGAAACTAAAGATAGAATGAGAGAAGGTATGAAAGCTAGAATGAAAGATATCAGGAAAGAAAGAAACAAAGAAAGAAATTAACTAAAGATAGACTGAGAGTAGGAATGAAAGCTAGAATGAAAGACATCAAGAAAGAAAGAAAGAAACTATAGATAGAATGAGAGAAGGTATGAAAGCTAGAATTAAAGATATCAAGAAACAAAGAAACAAAGAAAGAAAGAAACTAAAGATAGAATGAGAGAAGGTATGAAAGCTAGAATGAAAGATATCAAGAATGAAAGAAAGAGATGGGGGGTGGAGCAACGGGCAGCGAGAACAGGGGAAATTCCAGGGCTCTGGATTCCTCTGAGTTTACTCCGAGTCAGCGGACCCCCCAGGAGAAGGGGGGGCAAGTTTTCCACAGGAGAGTGGACTTGCAGCAAGCGGGGCTTGGAAACGCCGAATTTTAGACGGCGGTCTGTCTTTTGGAAGAGTTTCTTTTCCCGCACGCAACTGGCTCGTGTAGTCGCCATGATTGGTGAGTTAGCTGCCCGGAGAGGGGGAGGTCTGAAGATTTATTACCTGACTGCATGAACAGAGATTAATGATCTGCTGCTAAGCGACAGCAAGTAAAAGATCAGATGTGTTCTTTTGGAAGCTGATGAGGAGAAAGATCTCAAGCGGCATAACTTTGGTAATGCCCGTAACATTGGAGTTTTTCTTACTGCGTCACAGCTGAGAGAACTGGGAAAAACGAAACCAACTGTCTTTTCTCTCTTAACCCTTCCTCCCCGAGAACTGGCTTTTTCATAAATTCAGGACTTAAGAACTTTAAATAACTCTCCTCAACTTAACCTATGTGACTCTACATCGAGCTACAAAGGTGGATTATAAATCAAATAACATCCTTAACATGGCTGGAGCTACGATTAGAGTGTCCTTCGCATGTCTTTAAGTGTGGACTGGCTAATAAATCAAGAGGGAAATCTGAGTAATTAGCCTGCTGACTGTTATGGCCATGGATAGAGGGGGAGACTCATTATTGGAACCCACAATGGAGATTTATCTCAAGAGATCTCTTCAGGAATTCCAACTAGATATCATCAATCAAATTAAGGCTCAATTTTTAGAAGCTAAGGCAGAATTTAAGGCGACGCTTCTTGGATTGCATGTTAAGATGGAGAGCGTCTTAAAGCAGGATGAAATGTCTGCGTCAGAGAGAGAGAGAGAGACTGTCTTAAAGCTATATGAAATGTCTGAACAAACCATTGAACCTACTCAACAACTGCTATTGCCAGAGAGAGAGACTGTTTTTCTCAAAAAGTTTGATGAATTGCTCAAAAAGGACAAAAGGGGAGGTTGGAAAGAGGGGGGAAAGCATATTGAGATTGTATCGATGGGAATGGATGTAAAGGGGGAGAAATGCGCGAATTTGAGGGCAAAATTTATGATCAGAGATCGGACAGATCTATGTTGCTCCAAAATCAAGACATTGACTATATTGGGATGAAATTAGTAAATCGGACAGAAAATGCCTTAAAGAGATTTTATAGATGGCATTTTAAAACTGGCAAGGCATTTTAAAACTGGCAAAAAAGAGGCGAGAGGCCAAGCTTGGATTGATAATACTGGAGCTGATAAGCAAAAATGAAAGGGGGAAAGTTACTTGCTGAATAAATAATAGAAACCATTGGTGTGAGAGAGAGATATTTACATATAAAGTAACATGAGAAATACACTATGAATTGTAACATGATTAAGTAAATAAGGTTAGATATATATATCTTTTTGTCTTCTGAAATGTTGATGTCTGATGATTGTTAAGCATGGATATTCTAATATGTAGTTGGATAGATAAGAATCCAAGAGAAAGAATCTAGTAAAATTAATCACTATAGATTTAGGATGCTATATATTGAATTAAACATCTGAAATGTTGATATGAAATATATGTATGCATAGACACATATTATGGGGAACACAATATTAATTGTAAGGCACTCACATAGAGATACTGTATCAAGTATATATGAATTATAACATGATTATGTAGTTAAGGATAGATAGATATATCTTTTTGTATTTTGAAATGTTGATTACTCATGATTGTAAAGCATTGATATTCTGAGATATAATTGGATAGATAAGAATGCAAGAGAAAGAATCTATAAAAAATCAATCACCAGAATTATCATAACTTTAGGATGATTTATATTGAACTAAATATTTGAGAGCAATAAGGTTGATGCAGTCAGATTCATATAATGGATAATATTGTAAGGAAAATGCCTCCCCACCTATGTGTTTTTGTTTATTTTGTATGTTTTGTTGATCTTGTAGGTCTATATGTGTTAGAAAAAAAAATTTAAAAAAAAGAATGAAAGAAAGAAAGCAATTAACTAAAGCTAGAATGAGAGAAGGTATGAAAGCTGGAATGAAAGACTTCAAGAAAGAAAGAAAGAAACTATAGATAGAATGAAAGAAGGTATCAAAGCTAGAATGAAAGACATCAAGAAAGAAAGAAAGAAAAATATAAACTAAAGATAGAATGAGAGAAGGTATGAAAGCTAGATTGAAAGATATCAAGAAAGAAAGAAAGAAAGAAAGAAACTATGGATAGAATGAGAGAAGGTATGAAAGTTAGAATTAAAGATATCAAGAAACAAAGAAATAAATAAATAAAGAAACTAAAGATAGAATAAGAGAAGGTATGAAACCTAGAAGGAAAGATATCAAGAATGACAGAAAGAAAGAAATTAACTAAAGATAGAATGAGAGAAGGTATGAAAGCTAGAATGAAAGTTATCAAGAAAGAAAGAAACAAAGAAAGAAATAAACTAAAGATAGAATGAGAGATGGTATGAAAGCTAGAATGAAAGATTTCAAGAAAGAAAGAAAGAAAGAAAGAAAGAAACTATAGATAGAATGAGAGAATTTATGAAAGCTAGAATGAAAGATATCAAGAATGAAAGAAAGAAAGAAATTAACTAAAGATAGAATGAGAGAAGGTATGAAAGGAACAATGAATGATATCAAGAAAGAAAGAAATAAACTATAGATAGAATGAAAGAAGGTATCAATGCTAGAATTAAAGATATCAAAAAACAAAGAAACAAAGAAAGAAAGAAACTAAAGATAGAATGAAAGAAGGTATCAATGCTAGAATTAACGATATCAAGAAACAAAGAAACAAAGAAAGAAAGAAACTAAAGATAGAATGAGAGAATTTATGAGAGCTTGAATGAAAGACATCAAGAATGAAAGAAAGAAAGAAATTAACTAAAGATAGAATGAGAGAAGGTATGCAAGCTAGAATGAAAGAAATCAAGAAAGCAAGAAAGAAACTAAAGATAGAATGAGAGATGGTATGAAAGCTAGAATGAAAGATATCAAGAAACAAAGAAAGAAAGAAAGAAATAAACTAAAGATAGAAAGAGAGAAGGTATGAAAGCTAGAATGAAAGCTGTCAAGAAAGAAAGAAACAAAGAAACAAAAAAAGATAGAATAAGAGAAGGTATAAAATCTAGAATGAAAGACATCAAGAAAGAAAAAAATAAACTAAAGATAGAATGAGAGAAGGTATGAAAGCTAGAATGAAAGACATCAAAAAAGATAGAAAGAAAAAATAAACTAAAGATAGAATGAGAGAAGGTATGAAAGCTAGAATGAAAGATATCAAGAAAGAATGAAAGAAAAAAGAAACTAAAGACAGAATGAGAGAAGTTATGAAAGCTAGAATGAAAGACATCAAGAAAGAAAGAAAGAAATTAAAGCTAGAATGAGAGAAGGTATGAGAGTTAGAATTAAAGATATCAAGAAACAAAGAAAGAAAGAAAGAAAGAAAGATAGAAAGAAACTAAAGATAGAATGAGAGAAGGTATGAAACCTAGAATGAAAGATATCGAGAATGAAAGAAAGAAAGAAATTAACTAAAGATAGAATGAGAGAAGGTATGAAAGCTAGAATGAAAGCTATGAAGAAAGAAAGAAAGAAAGAAAGATAGAAAGAAACTAAAGATAGAATGAGAGAAGTTATGAAAGCTAGAATGAAAGCTATCAAGAAAGAAAGAAACAAAGAAACAAACTAAAGTTAGAATAAGAGAAGGTATAAAATCTAGAATGAAAGACCTCAAGAAAGAAAAAATTAACTAAAGATAGAATGAGAGAAGGTATGAAAGCTAGAATGAAAGACATGAAGAAAGAAAGAAATTAACTATAGATAGAATCAGAGAAGGTATGAAAGTAAGAATTAAAGATATCAAGAAACAAAGAAACAAAGAAAGAAAGAAACTAAAAATAGAAAGAGAGAAGGTATGAAAGCTAGAATGAATGATATCAAGAATGAAAAAAAGAAAGAAATTAACTAAAGATAGAATGAGAGAAGGTATGAAAGCTAGAATGAAAGACATCAAGAAAGAAAGAAACTATAGATAGAATGAAAGAAGGTATCAAAGCTAGAATGAAAGACATCAAGAAAGAAAGAAAGAAAAATATAAACTAAAGATAGAATGAGAGAAGGTATGAAAGCTAGAATGAAAGATATCAAGAAAGAAAGAAAGAAAGAATCTAAGGATAGAGTGAGGGAAGGTAAGAAAGGTAGAATGAAAAACATCAAGAAAGAAAGAAAGAAACTATAGATAGAATGAAAGAAGGTATCAATGCTAGAATTAAAGATATCAAGAAACAAAGAAACAAAGAAAGAAAGAAACTAAAGATAGAATGAGAGAATTTATGAAAGCTAGAATGAAAGATATCAAGAATGAAAGAAAGAAAGAAATTAACTAAAGATAGAATGAGAGAAGGTATGCAAGCTAGAATGAAAGAAAGAAAGAAAGAAACTAAAGATAGAAAGAGAGAAGGTATGAAACCTAGAATGAAAGTTATAAAGAATGAAAGAAAGAAAGAAATTAACTACAGATAGAATAAGAGAAGGTATAATATCTAGAATGAAAGTCCTCAAGAAAGAAAAAATAAACTAAAGATAGAATGAGATATGGTATGAAAGCTAGAATGAAAGACATCAAGAAAGAAAGAAAGAAAAATATAAACTAAAGATAGAATGAGAAATGGTATGAAAGCTAGAATGAAAGATATCAAGAAAGAAAGAAAGAAAGAAAAAAAGAAACTAAAGATAGAATGAGAGAAGGTATGAAACCTAGAATGAAAGATATCAAGAATGAAAGAAAGAAATAAATTAACTAAAGATAGAATGAGAGAAGGTATGAAAGGAACAATGAATGATATCAAGAAAGAAAGAAAGAAACTATAGATAGAATGAAAGAAGGTATCAATGCTAGAATTAACGATATCAAGAAACAAAGAAACAAAGAAAGAAAGAAACTAAAGATAGAATGAGAGAATTTATGAAAGCTTGAATGAAAGACATCAAGAATGAAAGAAAGAAAGAAATTAACTAAAGATAGAATGAGAGAAGGTATGCAAGCTAGAATGAAAGAAATCAAGAAAGAAAGAAATAAACTAAAGATAGAATGAGAGATGGTATGAAAGCTAGAATGAAAGATATCAAGAAACAAAGAAACAAAGAAAGAAATAAACTAAAGATAGAAAGAGAGAAGGTATGAAAGCTAGAATGAAAGCTATCAAGAAAGAAAGAAACAAAGAAACAAACTAAAGATAGAATAAGAGAAGGTATAAAATCTAGAATGAAAGACATCAAGAAAGAAAGAAAGAAACTATAGATAGATTGAGAGAAGGTATGAAAGGAAGAATAAAAGATATCAAGAAACAACGAAACAAAGAAAGAAAGAAACTAAAGATAGAATGAGAGAAGGTATGAAACCTAGAATGAAAGATATCAAGAATGAAAGAAAGAAATAAATTAACTAAAGATAGAATGAGAGAAGGTATGCAAGCTAGAATGAAAGAAATCAAGAAAGAAAGAAATAAACTAAAGATAGAATGAGAGATGGTATGAAAGCTAGAATGAAAGATATCAAGAAACAAAGAAACAAAGAAAGAAATAAACTAAAGATAGAAAGAGAGAAGGTATGAAAGCTAGAATGAAAGCTATCAAGAAAGAAAGAAACAAAGAAACAAACTAAAGATAGAATAAGAGAAGGTATAAAATCTAGAATGAAAGACATCAAGAAAGAAAAAAATAAACTAAAGATAGAATGAGAGAAGGTATGAAAGCTAGAATGAAAGACATCAAGAAAGATAGAAAGAAAAAATAAACTAAAGATAGAATGAGAGAAGGTATGAAAGCTAGAATGAAAGATATCAAGAAAGAAAGAAAGAAAAAAGAAACTAAAGACAGAATGAGAGAAGTTATGAAAGCTAGAATGAAAGACATCAAGAAAGAAAGAAAGAAATTAAAGATAGAATGAGAGAAGGTATGAAAGTTAGAATTAAAGATATCAAGAAACAAAGAAAGAAAGAAAGAAAGAAAGAAAGAAACTAAAGATAGAATGAGAGAAGGTATGAAACCTAGAATGAAAGATATCGAGAATGAAAGAAAGATAGAAATTAACTAAAGATAGAATGAAGGAAGGTATGAAAGCTAGAATGAAAGCTATCAAGAAAGAAAGAAAGAAAGAAACTAAAGATAGAATGAGAGAAGGTATGAAAGCTAGAATGAAAGATATCAGGAAAGAAAGAAACAAAGAAAGAAATTAACTAAAGATAGACTGAGAGTAGGAATGAAAGCTAGAATGAAAGACATCAAGAAAGAAAGAAAGAAACTATAGATAGAATGAGAGAAGGTATGAAAGCTAGAATTAAAGATATCAAGAAACAAAGAAACAAAGAAAGAAAGAAACTAAAGATAGAATGAGAGAAGGTATGAAAGCTAGAATGAAAGATATCAAGAATGAAAGAAAGAGATGGGGGGTGGAGCAACGGGCAGCGAGAACAGGGGAAATTCCAGGGCTCTGGATTCCTCTGAGTTTACTCCGAGTCAGCGGACCCCCCAGGAGAAGGGGGGGCAAGTTTTCCACAGGAGAGTGGACTTGCAGCAAGCGGGGCTTGGAAACGCCGAATTTTAGACGGCGGTCTGTCTTTTGGAAGAGTTTCTTTTCCCGCACGCAACTGGCTCGTGTAGTCGCCATGATTGGTGAGTTAGCTGCCCGGAGAGGGGGAGGTCTGAAGATTTATTACCTGACTGCATGAACAGAGATTAATGATCTGCTGCTAAGCGACAGCAAGTAAAAGATCAGATGTGTTCTTTTGGAAGCTGATGAGGAGAAAGATCTCAAGCGGCATAACTTTGGTAATGCCCGTAACATTGGAGTTTTTCTTACTGCGTCACAGCTGAGAGAACTGGGAAAAACGAAACCAACTGTCTTTTCTCTCTTAACCCTTCCTCCCCGAGAACTGGCTTTTTCATAAATTCAGGACTTAAGAACTTTAAATAACTCTCCTCAACTTAACCTATGTGACTCTACATCGAGCTACAAAGGTGGATTATAAATCAAATAACATCCTTAACATGGCTGGAGCTACGATTAGAGTGTCCTTCGCATGTCTTTAAGTGTGGACTGGCTAATAAATCAAGAGGGAAATCTGAGTAATTAGCCTGCTGACTGTTATGGCCATGGATAGAGGGGGAGACTCATTATTGGAACCCACAATGGAGATTTATCTCAAGAGATCTCTTCAGGAATTCCAACTAGATATCATCAATCAAATTAAGGCTCAATTTTTAGAAGCTAAGGCAGAATTTAAGGCGACGCTTCTTGGATTGCATGTTAAGATGGAGAGCGTCTTAAAGCAGGATGAAATGTCTGCGTCAGAGAGAGAGAGAGAGACTGTCTTAAAGCTATATGAAATGTCTGAACAAACCATTGAACCTACTCAACAACTGCTATTGCCAGAGAGAGAGACTGTTTTTCTCAAAAAGTTTGATGAATTGCTCAAAAAGGACAAAAGGGGAGGTTGGAAAGAGGGGGGAAAGCATATTGAGATTGTATCGATGGGAATGGATGTAAAGGGGGAGAAATGCGCGAATTTGAGGGCAAAATTTATGATCAGAGATCGGACAGATCTATGTTGCTCCAAAATCAAGACATTGACTATATTGGGATGAAATTAGTAAATCGGACAGAAAATGCCTTAAAGAGATTTTATAGATGGCATTTTAAAACTGGCAAGGCATTTTAAAACTGGCAAAAAAGAGGCGAGAGGCCAAGCTTGGATTGATAATACTGGAGCTGATAAGCAAAAATGAAAGGGGGAAAGTTACTTGCTGAATAAATAATAGAAACCATTGGTGTGAGAGAGAGATATTTACATATAAAGTAACATGAGAAATACACTATGAATTGTAACATGATTAAGTAAATAAGGTTAGATATATATATCTTTTTGTCTTCTGAAATGTTGATGTCTGATGATTGTTAAGCATGGATATTCTAATATGTAGTTGGATAGATAAGAATCCAAGAGAAAGAATCTAGTAAAATTAATCACTATAGATTTAGGATGCTATATATTGAATTAAACATCTGAAATGTTGATATGAAATATATGTATGCATAGACACATATTATGGGGAACACAATATTAATTGTAAGGCACTCACATAGAGATACTGTATCAAGTATATATGAATTATAACATGATTATGTAGTTAAGGATAGATAGATATATCTTTTTGTATTTTGAAATGTTGATTACTCATGATTGTAAAGCATTGATATTCTGAGATATAATTGGATAGATAAGAATGCAAGAGAAAGAATCTATAAAAAATCAATCACCAGAATTATCATAACTTTAGGATGATTTATATTGAACTAAATATTTGAGAGCAATAAGGTTGATGCAGTCAGATTCATATAATGGATAATATTGTAAGGAAAATGCCTCCCCACCTATGTGTTTTTGTTTATTTTGTATGTTTTGTTGATCTTGTAGGTCTATATGTGTTAGAAAAAAAAATTTAAAAAAAAGAATGAAAGAAAGAAAGCAATTAACTAAAGCTAGAATGAGAGAAGGTATGAAAGCTGGAATGAAAGACTTCAAGAAAGAAAGAAAGAAACTATAGATAGAATGAAAGAAGGTATCAAAGCTAGAATGAAAGACATCAAGAAAGAAAGAAAGAAAAATATAAACTAAAGATAGAATGAGAGAAGGTATGAAAGCTAGATTGAAAGATATCAAGAAAGAAAGAAAGAAAGAAAGAAACTATGGATAGAATGAGAGAAGGTATGAAAGTTAGAATTAAAGATATCAAGAAACAAAGAAATAAATAAATAAAGAAACTAAAGATAGAATAAGAGAAGGTATGAAACCTAGAAGGAAAGATATCAAGAATGACAGAAAGAAAGAAATTAACTAAAGATAGAATGAGAGAAGGTATGAAAGCTAGAATGAAAGTTATCAAGAAAGAAAGAAACAAAGAAAGAAATAAACTAAAGATAGAATGAGAGATGGTATGAAAGCTAGAATGAAAGATTTCAAGAAAGAAAGAAAGAAAGAAAGAAAGAAACTATAGATAGAATGAGAGAATTTATGAAAGCTAGAATGAAAGATATCAAGAATGAAAGAAAGAAAGAAATTAACTAAAGATAGAATGAGAGAAGGTATGAAAGGAACAATGAATGATATCAAGAAAGAAAGAAATAAACTATAGATAGAATGAAAGAAGGTATCAATGCTAGAATTAAAGATATCAAAAAACAAAGAAACAAAGAAAGAAAGAAACTAAAGATAGAATGAAAGAAGGTATCAATGCTAGAATTAACGATATCAAGAAACAAAGAAACAAAGAAAGAAACTAAAGATAGAATGAGAGAATTTATGAGAGCTTGAATGAAAGACATCAAGAATGAAAGAAAGAAAGAAATTAACTAAAGATAGAATGAGAGAAGGTATGCAAGCTAGAATGAAAGAAATCAAGAAAGCAAGAAAGAAACTAAAGATAGAATGAGAGATGGTATGAAAGCTAGAATGAAAGATATCAAGAAACAAAGAAAGAAAGAAAGAAATAAACTAAAGATAGAAAGAGAGAAGGTATGAAAGCTAGAATGAAAGCTGTCAAGAAAGAAAGAAACAAAGAAACAAAAAAAGATAGAATAAGAGAAGGTATAAAATCTAGAATGAAAGACATCAAGAAAGAAAAAAATAAACTAAAGATAGAATGAGAGAAGGTATGAAAGCTAGAATGAAAGACATCAAAAAAGATAGAAAGAAAAAATAAACTAAAGATAGAATGAGAGAAGGTATGAAAGCTAGAATGAAAGATATCAAGAAAGAATGAAAGAAAAAAGAAACTAAAGACAGAATGAGAGAAGTTATGAAAGCTAGAATGAAAGACATCAAGAAAGAAAGAAAGAAATTAAAGCTAGAATGAGAGAAGGTATGAGAGTTAGAATTAAAGATATCAAGAAACAAAGAAAGAAAGAAAGAAAGAAAGATAGAAAGAAACTAAAGATAGAATGAGAGAAGGTATGAAACCTAGAATGAAAGATATCGAGAATGAAAGAAAGAAAGAAATTAACTAAAGATAGAATGAGAGAAGGTATGAAAGCTAGAATGAAAGCTATGAAGAAAGAAAGAAAGAAAGAAAGATAGAAAGAAACTAAAGATAGAATGAGAGAAGTTATGAAAGCTAGAATGAAAGCTATCAAGAAAGAAAGAAACAAAGAAACAAACTAAAGTTAGAATAAGAGAAGGTATAAAATCTAGAATGAAAGACCTCAAGAAAGAAAAAATTAACTAAAGATAGAATGAGAGAAGGTATGAAAGCTAGAATGAAAGACATGAAGAAAGAAAGAAATTAACTATAGATAGAATCAGAGAAGGTATGAAAGTAAGAATTAAAGATATCAAGAAACAAAGAAACAAAGAAAGAAAGAAACTAAAAATAGAAAGAGAGAAGGTATGAAAGCTAGAATGAATGATATCAAGAATGAAAAAAAGAAAGAAATTAACTAAAGATAGAATGAGAGAAGGTATGAAAGCTAGAATGAAAGACATCAAGAAAGAAAGAAACTATAGATAGAATGAAAGAAGGTATCAAAGCTAGAATGAAAGACATCAAGAAAGAAAGAAAGAAAAATATAAACTAAAGATAGAATGAGAGAAGGTATGAAAGCTAGAATGAAAGATATCAAGAAAGAAAGAAAGAAAGAATCTAAGGATAGAGTGAGGGAAGGTAAGAAAGGTAGAATGAAAAACATCAAGAAAGAAAGAAAGAAACTATAGATAGAATGAAAGAAGGTATCAATGCTAGAATTAAAGATATCAAGAAACAAAGAAACAAAGAAAGAAAGAAACTAAAGATAGAATGAGAGAATTTATGAAAGCTAGAATGAAAGATATCAAGAATGAAAGAAAGAAAGAAATTAACTAAAGATAGAATGAGAGAAGGTATGCAAGCTAGAATGAAAGAAAGAAAGAAAGAAACTAAAGATAGAAAGAGAGAAGGTATGAAACCTAGAATGAAAGTTATAAAGAATGAAAGAAAGAAAGAAATTAACTACAGATAGAATAAGAGAAGGTATAATATCTAGAATGAAAGTCCTCAAGAAAGAAAAAATAAACTAAAGATAGAATGAGATATGGTATGAAAGCTAGAATGAAAGACATCAAGAAAGAAAGAAAGAAAAATATAAACTAAAGATAGAATGAGAAATGGTATGAAAGCTAGAATGAAAGATATCAAGAAAGAAAGAAAGAAAGAAAAAAAGAAACTAAAGATAGAATGAGAGAAGGTATGAAACCTAGAATGAAAGATATCAAGAATGAAAGAAAGAAATAAATTAACTAAAGATAGAATGAGAGAAGGTATGAAAGGAACAATGAATGATATCAAGAAAGAAAGAAAGAAACTATAGATAGAATGAAAGAAGGTATCAATGCTAGAATTAACGATATCAAGAAACAAAGAAACAAAGAAAGAAAGAAACTAAAGATAGAATGAGAGAATTTATGAAAGCTTGAATGAAAGACATCAAGAATGAAAGAAAGAAAGAAATTAACTAAAGATAGAATGAGAGAAGGTATGCAAGCTAGAATGAAAGAAATAAAGAAAGAAAGAAAGAAACTAAAGATAGAATGAGAGATGGTATGAAAGCTAGAATGAAAGATATCAAGAAACAAAGAAAGAAAGAAAGAAATAAACTAAAAATAGAAAGAGAGAAGGTATGAAAGCCAGAATGAAAGCTATCAAGAAAGAAAGAAACAAAGAAACAAACTAAAGATAGAATAAGAGAAGGTATAAAATCTAGAATGAAAGACATCAAGAAAGAAAAAAATAAACTAAAGATAGAATGAGAGAAGGTATGAAAGCTAGAATGAAAGACATCAAAAAAGATAGAAAGAAAAAATAAACTAAAGAAAGAATGAGAGAAGGTATGAAAGCTAGAATGAAAGATATCAAGAAAGAATGAAAGAAAAAAGAAACTAAAGACAGAATGAGAGAAGTTATGAAAGCTAGAATGAAAGACATCAAGAAAGAAAGAAAGAAATTAAAGCTAGAATGAGAGAAGGTATGAAAGTTAGAATTAAAGATATCAAGAAACAAAGAAACAAAGAAAGAAAGAAACTAAAGATAGAATGAGAGAAGGTATGAAACCTAGAATGAAAGATATCGAGAATGAAAGAAAGAAAGAAATTAACTAAAGATAGAATGAGAGAAGGTATGAAAGCTAGAATGAAAGCTATCAGGAAAGAAAGAAAGAAAGATAGAAAGAAACTAAAGATAGAATGAGAGAAGGTATGAAAGCTAGAATGAAAGATATCAAGAAAGAAAGAAACAAAGAAAGAAATTAACTACAGATAGACTGAGAGTAGGAATGAAAGCTAGAAGGAAAGACATCAAGAAAGAAAGAAAGAAACTATAGATAGACTGAGAGTAGGAATGAAAGCGAGAATGAAAGACATCAAGAAAGAAAGAAAGAAACTAAAGATAGAATGAAAGAAGGTATCAAAGCTAGAATGAAAGACATCAAGAAAGAAAGAAAGAAAAATGTAAACTAAAGAGAGAACGAGAGAAGGTATGAAAGCTAGAATGAAAGATATCAAGAAAGAAAGAAAGAAAGAATCTAAAGATAGAGAGATAGAATGTATGAAAGGGAGAATGAAAGACATCAAGAAAGAAAGAAATTCACTAAAAATAGAATGAGAGAAGGTATGAAAGTTAGAATTAAAGACATCAAGAATGAAAGAAAGAAAGAAATTAACTTAAGATAGAATGAGGGAAGGTATGAAAGCTAGAATGAAAGTTATCAAGAACGAAAGAAAGAAAGAAAGATACTAAAGATAGAATGAGAGAAGGTATGAAAGCTAAAATGAAAGATATTAAGAATGAAAGAAAGAAAGAAATTAACTAAAGATAGAATGACAGAGGGTATGAAAGCTAGAATGAAAGACATCAAGAAAGAAAGAAAGAAACTATAGATAGAATGAGAGAAGGTATGAAAGCTAGAATTAAAGATATCAAGAAACAAAGAAACAAAGAAAGAAAGAAACTAAAAATAGAATGAGAGAACGTATGAAAGCTAGAATGAAAGATATCAAGTATGAAAGAAAGAAAGAAATTAACTAAAGCTAGAATGAGAGAAGGTATGCAAGCTAGAATGAAATAAAGAAAGAAAGAAAGAAAGAAACTAAAGATAGAATGAGAGAAGGTATGAAAGCTAGAATTAAAGGTATCAAGAAACATAGAAACAAAGAAAGAAAGAAACGAAAGGTAGAAAAAGAGAAGGAATGAAACCTAGAATGAAAGATATCAAGAATGAAAGAAAGAAAGAAATTAACTACAGATAGAATGAGAGAAGTTATGAAAGCTAGAATGAAAGCTATCAAGAAAGAAAGAAACAAAGAATCAAACTAAAGATAGAATGAGAGAAGGTATGAAAGCTAGAATGAAAGACATCAAGAAAGATAGAAAGAAAAAAATAAACTAAAGATAGAATGAGAGAAGGTATGAAAGGAACAATGAATGATATCAAGAAAGAAAGAAAGAAACTATAGATAGAATGAAAGAAGGTATCAATGCTAGAATAAAAGATATGAAGAAACAAAGAAACAAAGAAAGAAAGAAACTAAAGATAGAATGAGAGAATTTATGAAAGCTTGAATGAAAGACATCAAGAATGAAAGAAAGAAAGAAATTAACTTAAGATAGAATGAGGGAAGGTATGAAAGCTAGAATGAAAGACATCAAGAAAGAAAGAAAGAAAGATACTAAAGATAGAATGAGAGAAGGTATGAAAGCTAGAATGATAGATATCAAGAATGAAAGAAAGAAAGAAATTAACTAAAGCTAGAATGAGAGAAGGTATGAAAGCTGGAATGAAAGACATCATGAAGGAAAGAAAGAAAATATAGATAGAATGAAAGAAGGTATCAAAGCTAGAATGAAAGATATCAAGAAACAAAGAAACAAAGAAACAAACAAAGAAAGAAAATAAACATAGAATGAGAGAAGGTGTGAAAGCTAGAATGATAGATATCAAGAATGAAAGAAAGAAAGAAATTAACTAAAGCTAGAATGAGAGAAGGTATGAAAGCTGGAATGAAAGACATCAAGAAGGAAAGAAAGAAAATATAGATAGAATGAAAGAAGGTATCAAAGCTAGAATGAAAGTCATCAAGAAAGAAATAAAGAAAAATATAAACTAAAAATAGAATGAGAGAAGGTATGAAAGCTAGATTGAAAGATATCAAGAAAGAAAGAAAGAATCTAAAGATAGAGTGAGAGAAGGTATGAAAGGTAGAATGAAAGACATCAAGAAAGAAAGAAAGAAACTATAGATAGAATGAGAGAAGGTATGAAAGTTTGAATTAAAGATATCAAGGAACAAAGAAACAAAGAAAGAAAGAAACTAAAGATAGAAAGAGGGAAGGTATGAAAGCTAGAATGAAAGATATCAAGAATGAAAGAAAGAAAGAAATTAACTAAAGATAGAATGAGAGAAGGTATGAAAGGTAGATTGAAAGACATCAAGAAAGAAAGAAAGAAACTATAGATAGAAAGAAAGAAGGTATCAATGCTAGAATTAAAGATATCAAGAAAAAAAGAAACAAAGAAAGAAAGAAACTAAAGATAGAATGAGAGAAGGTATGAAAGCTAGAATGAAAGGTATAAAGAATGAAAGAAAGAAAGAAATTAACTAAAGCTAGAATGAGAGAATTTATGAAAGCTTGAATGAAAGACATCAAGAATGAAAGAAAGAAAGTAATAACTAAAGATAGAATGAGAGAAGGTATGAATGCTAGAATGAAAGACATCAAGAAAGAAAGAAAGAAACTATAGATAGAATGAAAGAAGGTATCAATGCTAGAATAAAAGATATCAAGAAACAAAGAAACAAACAAAGAAACTAAACATAGAATGAGAGAATTTATGAAAGCTAGAATGAAAGATATCAAGAATGAAAGAAAGAAAGAAATTAACTAAAGAAAGAATGAGAGAAGGTATGAAAGCTAGAATGAAAGAAATAAAGAAAGAAAGAAAGATAGAAAAGATAGAAGGAGAGAAGGTATGAAAGCTAGAATTAAAGGTATCAAGAAACATAGAAACAAAGAAAGAAAGAAACTAAAGATAGAAAGAGAGAAGGTATGAAACCTAGAATGAAAGATATCAAGAATGAAAGAAAGAAATTAACTACAGATAGAATGAGAGAAGTTATGAAAGCTAGAATGAAAGCTATCAAGAAAGAAAGAAACAAAGAAACAAACTAAAGATAGAATAAGAGAAGGTATAAAATCTAGAATGAAAGACCTCAAGAAAGAAAAAATTAACTAAAGATATAATGAGAGAAGGTATGAAAGCTAGAATGAAAGACATCAAGAAAGAAAGAAATTAACTATAGATAGAATGAGAGAAGGTATGAAAGTAAGAATTAAAGATATCAAGAAACAAAGAAACAAAGAAAGAATGAAACTAAAAATAGAAAGAGAGAAGGTATGAAAGCTAGAATGAATGATATCAAGAATGAAAAAAAGAAAGAAATTAACTAAAGATAGAATGAGAGAAGGTATGAAAGCTAGAATGAAAGACATCAAGAAATAAAGAAAGAAACTATAGATAGAATGAAAGAAGGTATCAAAGCTAGAATGAAAGACATCAAGAAAGAAAGAAAGGAAAATATAAACTAAAGATAGAATGAGAGAAGGTATGAAAGCTAGAATGAAAGATATCAAGAAAGAAAGAAAGAAAAAAAGAATCTAAGGATAGAGTGAGAGAAGGTATGAAAGGTAGAATGAAAGACATCAAGAAAGAAAGAAAGAAACTATAGATAGAATGAAAGAAGGTATCATTGCGAGAATTAAAGATATCAAGAAACAAAGAAACAAAGAAAGAAAGAAACTAAAGATAGAATGAGAGAATATATGAAAGCTAGAATGAAAGATATCAAGAATGAAAGAAAGAAAGAAATTAACTAAAGATAGAATGAGAGAAGGTATGCAAGCTAGAATGAAAGAAAGAAAGAAAGAAAGAAACTAAAGATAGAAAGAGAGAAGGTATGAAACCTAGAATGAAAGATATCAAGAATGAAAGAAAGAAAGAAATTAACTACAGATAGAATAAGCGAAGGTATAAAATCTAGAATGAAAGACCTCAAGAAAGAAAAAATAAACTAAAGATAGAATGAGAGAAGGTATGAAAACTAGAATGAAAGACATCAAGAAAGAAAGAAAGAAAAATATAAACTAAAGATAGAGTGAGTGAAGGTATGAAAGCTAGAATGAAAGACATCAAGAAAGAAAGAAAGAAACTATAGATAGAATTAGAGAAGGTATGAAAGGAAGAATAAAAGATATCAAGAAACAAAGAAACAAAGAAAGAAAGAAACTAAAGATAGAATGAGAGAAGGTATGAAACCTAGAATGAAAGATATCAAGAATGAAAGAAAGAAATAAATTAACTAAAGATAGAATGAGAGAAGGTATGAAAGGAACAATGAATGATATCAAGAAAGAAAGAAAGAAACTATAGATAGAATGAAAGAAGGTATCAATGCTAGAATTAAAGATATCAAGAAACAAAGAAACAAAGAAAGAAAGAAACTAAAGAAAGAATGAGAGAATTTATGAAAGCTTGAATGAAAGACATCAAGAATGAAAGAAAGAAAGAAATTAACTAAAGATAGAATGAGAGAAGGTATGCAAGCTAGAATGAAAGAAATCAAGAAAGAAAGAAAGAAACTAAAGATAGAATGAGAGATGGTATGAAAGCTAGAATGAAAGATATCAAGAAACAAAGAAACAAAGAAAGAAATAAATTAAAGATAGAAAGAGAGAAGGTATGAAAGCTAGAATGAAAGCTATAAAGAAAGAAAGAAATAAAGAAACAAACTAAAGATAGAATAAGAGAAGGTATAAAATCTAGAATGAAAGACATCAAGAAAGAAAAAAATAAACTAAAGATAGAATGAGAGAAGGTATGAAAGCTAGAATGAAAGACATCAAGAAAGATAGAAAGAAAAAATAATCTAAAGACAGAATGAGAGAAGTTATGAAAGCTAGAATGAAAGACATCAAGAAAGAAAGAAAGAAATTAAAGATAGAATGAGAGAAGGTATGAAAGTTAGAATTAAAGATATCAAGAAACAAAGAAAGAAAGAAAGAAAGAAAGAAACTAAATATAGAATGAGAGAAGGTATGAAACCTAGAATGAAAGATATCGAGAATGAAAGAAAGATAGAAATTAACTAAAGATAGAATGAAAGAAGGTATGAAAGCTAGAATGAAAGCTATCAAGAAAGAAAGAAAGAAAGAAAGAAAGAAACTAAAAATAGAATGAGAGAAGGTATGAAAGCTAGAATGAAAGATATCAAGAAAGAAAGAAACAAAGAAAGAAATTAACTAAAGATAGACTGAGAGTAGGAATGAAAGCTAGAATGAAAGACATCAAGAAAGAAAGAAAGAAACTATAGATAGAATGAAAGAAGGTATGAAAGCTAGAATTAAAGATATCAAGAAACAAAGAAACAAAGAAAGAAAGAAAGAAACTAAAGATAGAATGAGAGAAGGTATGAAAGCTAGAATGAAAGATATCAAGAATGAAAGAAAGAGATGGGGGGTGGAGCAACGGGCAGCGAGAACAGGGGAAATTCCAGGGCTCTGGATTCCTCTGGGTTTACTCCGAGTCAGCGGACCCCCCAGGAGAAGGGGGGGCAAGTTTTCCACAGGAGAGTGGACTTGCAGCAAGCGGGGCTTGGAAACGCCGAATTTTAGACGGCGGTCTGTCTTTTGGAAGAGTTTCTTTTCCCGCACGCAACTGGCTCGTGTAGTCGCCATGATTGGTGAGTTAGCTGCCCGGAGAGGGGGAGGTCTGAAGATTTATTACCTGACTGCATGAACAGAGATTAATGATCTGCTGCTAAGCGACAGCAAGTAAAAGATCAGATGTGTTCTTTTGGAAGCTGATGAGGAGAAAGATCTCAAGCGGCATAACTTTGGTAATGCCCGTAACATTGGAGTTTTTCTTACTGCGTCACAGCTGAGAGAACTGGGAAAAACGAAACCAACTGTCTTTTCTCTCTTAACCCTTCCTCCCCGAGAACTGGCTTTTTCATAAATTCAGGACTTAAGAACTTTAAATAACTCTCCACAACTTAACCTATGTGACTCTACATCGAGCTACAAAGGTGGATTATAAATCAAATAACATCCTTAACATAGCTGGAGCTACGATTAGAGTGTCCTTTGCATGTCTTTAAGTGTGGACTGGCTAATAAATCAAGAGGGAAATCTGAGTAATTAGCCTGCTGACTGTTATGGCCATGGATAGAGGGGGAGACTCATTATTGGAACCCACAATGGAGATTTATCTCAAGAGATCTCTTCAGGAATTCCAACTAGATATCATCAATCAAATTAAGGCTCAATTTTTAGAAGCTAAGGCAGAATTTAAGGCGACGCTTCTTGGATTGCATGTTAAGATGGAGAGCGTCTTAAAGCAGGATGAAATGTCTGCGTCAGAGAGAGAGAGAGAGACTGTCTTAAAGCTATATGAAATGTCTGAACAAACCATTGAACCTACTCAACAACTGCTATTGCCAGAGAGAGAGACTGTTTTTCTCAAAAAGTTTGATGAATTGCTCAAAAAGGACAAAAGGGGAGGTTGGAAAGAGGGGGGAAAGCATATTGAGATTGTATCGATGGGAATGGATGTAAAGGGGGAGAAATGCGCGAATTTGAGGGCAGAAATTTATGATCAGAGATCGGACAGATCTATGTTGCTCCAAAATCAAGACATTGACTATATTGGGATGAAATTAGTAAATCGGACAGAAAATGCCTTAAAGAGATTTTATAGATGGCATTTTAAAACTGGCAAGGCATTTTAAAACTGGCAAAAAAGAGGCGAGAGGCCAAGCTTGGATTGATAATACTGGAGCTGATAAGCAAAAATGAAAGGGGGAAAGTTACTTGCTGAATAAATAATAGAAACCATTGGTGTGAGAGAGAGATATTTACATATAAAGTAACATGAGAAATACACTATGAATTGTAACATGATTAAGTAAATAAGGTTAGATATATATATCTTTTTG
Organism: Intellagama lesueurii; assembly: GCA_037013535.1. Classification (NCBI taxonomy): domain Eukaryota; kingdom Metazoa; phylum Chordata; class Lepidosauria; order Squamata; family Agamidae; genus Intellagama; species Intellagama lesueurii. The sequence goes on from JBAJHW010000013.1 coordinate 10,040,672, forward strand.
TCTTCTGAAATGTTGATGTCTGATGATTGTTAAGCATGGATATTCTAATATGTAGTTGGATAGATAAGAATCCAAGAGAAAGAATCTAGTAAAATTAATCACTATAGATTTAGGATGCTATATATTGAATTAAACATCTGAAATGTTGATATGAAATATATGTATGCATAGACACATATTATGGGGAACACAATATTAATTGTAAGGCACTCACATAGAGATACTGTATCAAGTATATATGAATTATAACATGATTATGTAGTTAAGGATAGATAGATATATCTTTTTGTATTTTGAAATGTTGATTACTCATGATTGTAAAGCATTGATATTCTGAGATATAATTGGATAGATAAGAATGCAAGAGAAAGAATCTATAAAAAATCAATCACCAGAATTATCATAACTTTAGGATGATTTATATTGAACTAAATATTTGAGAGCAATAAGGTTGATGCAGTCAGATTCATATAATGGATAATATTGTAAGGAAAATGCCTCCCCACCTATGTGTTTTTGTTTATTTTGTATGTTTTGTTGATCTTGTAGGTCTATATGTGTTAGAAAAAAAAATTAAAAAAAAAGAATGAAAGAAAGAAAGCAATTAACTAAAGCTAGAATGAGAGAAGGTATGAAAGCTGGAATGAAAGACTTCAAGAAAGAAAGAAAGAAACTATAGATAGAATGAAAGAAGGTATCAAAGCTAGAATGAAAGACATCAAGAAAGAAAGAAAGAAAAATATAAACTAAAGATAGAATGAGAGAAGGTATGAAAGCTAGATTGAAAGATATCAAGAAAGAAAGAAAGAAAGAAAGAAACTATGGATAGAATGAGAGAAGGTATGAAAGTTAGAATTAAAGATATCAAGAAACAAAGAAATAAATAAATAAAGAAACTAAAGATAGAATAAGAGAAGGTATGAAACCTAGAAGGAAAGATATCAAGAATGACAGAAAGAAAGAAATTAACTAAAGATAGAATGAGAGAAGGTATGAAAGCTAGAATGAAAGTTATCAAGAAAGAAAGAAACAAAGAAAGAAATAAACTAAAGATAGAATGAGAGATGGTATGAAAGCTAGAATGAAAGATTTCAAGAAAGAAAGAAAGAAAGAAAGAAAGAAACTATAGATAGAATGAGAGAAGGTATGAAAGTAAGAATAAAAGATATCAAGATACAAAGAAACAAAGAAAGAAAGAAACTAAAGATAAAATGAGAGAATTTATGAAAGCTAGAATGAAAGATATCAAGAATGAAAGAAAGAAAGAAATTAACTAAAGATAGAATGAGAGAAGGTATGAAAGGAACAATGAATGATATCAAGAAAGAAAGAAATAAACTATAGATAGAATGAAAGAAGGTATCAATGCTAGAATTAAAGATATCAAAAAACAAAGAAACAAAGAAAGAAAGAAACTAAAGATAGAATGAAAGAAGGTATCAATGCTAGAATTAACGATATCAAGAAACAAAGAAACAAAGAAAGAAAGAAAGTAAAGATAGAATGAGAGAATTTATGAAAGCTTGAATGAAAGACATCAAGAATGAAAGAAAGAAAGAAATTAACTAAAGATAGAATGAGAGAAGGTATGCAAGCTAGAATGAAAGAAATCAAGAAAGCAAGAAAGAAACTAAAGATAGAATGAGAGATGGTATGAAAGCTAGAATGAAAGATATCAAGAAACAAAGAAAGAAAGAAAGAAATAAACTAAAGATAGAAAGAGAGAAGGTATGAAAGCTAGAATGAAAGCTGTCAAGAAAGAAAGAAACAAAGAAACAAAAAAAGATAGAATAAGAGAAGGTATAAAATCTAGAATGAAAGACATCAAGAAAGAAAAAAATAAACTAAAGATAGAATGAGAGATGGTATGAAAGCTAGAATGAAAGATATCAAGAAACAAAGAAACAAAGAAATAAATAAACTAAAGATAGAAAGAGAGATGGTATGAAAGCTAGAATGAAAGATATCAAGAAAGAAAGAAAAAAGAAACTAAAGACAGAATGAGAGAAGTTATGAAAGCTAGAATGAAAGACATCCAGAAAGAAAGAAAGAAATTAAAGATAGAATGAGATAAGGTATGAAAGTTAGAATTAAAGATAATAAAGAAACAAAGAAAGAAAGAAAGAAAGAAAGAAAGAAAGAAAGAAACTAAAGATAGAATGAGAGAAGGTATGAAACCTACAATGAAAGATATCGAGAATGAAAGAAAAAAAGAAATTAACTAAAGATAGAATGAGAGAAGGTATGAAAGCTAGAATGAAAGCTGTCAAGAAAGAAAGAAAGAAAGAAACTAAAGATAGAATTAGAGAAGGTATGAAAGCTAGAATGAAAGATATCAAGAAAGAAAGAAACAAAGAAAGAAATTAATTAAAGATAGACTGAGAGTAGGAATGAAAGCTAGAATGAAAGACATCAAGAAAGAAAGAAAGAAATTATAGAAAAAATGAGAGAAGGTATGAAAGCTAGAATTAAAGATATCAAGAAACAAAGAAACAAAGAAAGAAAGAAAGAATCTAAAGAGAGAATGAGAGAAGGTATGAAAGCTAGAATGAAAGATATCAAGAATGAAAGAAAGAAAGAAATTAACTAAAGCTAGAATGAGAGAAGGTATGAAAGCTGGAATGAAAGACATCAAGAAAGAAAGAAAGAAACTATAGATAGAATGAAAGAAGGTATCAAAGCTAGAAAAAGACATCAAGAAAGAAAGAAAGAAACATATAAACTAAAGATAGAATGAGAGAAGGTATGAAACCTAGAAGGAAAGATATCAAGAATGACAGAAAGAAAGAAATTAACTAAAGATAGAATGAGAGAAGGTATGAAAGCTAGAATGAACGTTATCAAGAAAGAAAGAAACAAAGAAAGAAATAAACTATGGATAGTATGAGAGAAGGTATGAAAATTAGAATTAAAGATATAAAGAAACAAACAAAGAAAGAAAGAAATTAACTAAAGACAGAATGAGAGAAGGTATGAAAGCTTGAATGACAGACATCAAGAAAGAAAGAAAGAAAAAAATAAACTAAAGATAGAATGAGAGATGGTATGAAAGCTAGAATGAAAGATATCAAGAAAGAAAGAAAGAAAGAGAGAAAGAAAGAAACTAAAGAAAGAATGAGAGAAGGTATGAAAGCTAGAATGAAAGAAAGAAAGAAAGAAAGAAAGAAAAGATAGAAGGAGAGAAGGTATGAAAGCTAGAATTAAAGGTGTCAAGAAACATAGAAACAAAGAAAGAAAGAAACTAAAGATCGAAAGAGAGAAGGTATGAAACCTAGAATGAAAGATATCGAGAATGAAAGAAAGATAGAAATTAACTAAAGATAGAATGAAAGAAGGTATGAAAGCTAGAATGAAAGCTATCAAGAAAGAAAGAAAGAAAGAAAGAAACTAAAGATAGAATGAGAGAAGGTATGAAAGCTAGAATGAAAGATATCAGGAAAGAAAGATACAAAGAAAGAAATTAACTAAAGATAGACTGAGAGTAGGAATGAAAGCTAGAATGAAAGACATCAAGAAAGAAAGAAAGAAACTATAGATAGAATGAGAGAAGGTATGAAAGCTAGAATTAAAGATATCAAGAAACAAAGAAACAAAGAAAGAAAGAAACTAAAGATAGAATGAGAGAAGGTCTGAAAGCTAGAATGAAAGATATTAAGAATGAAAGAAAGAGATGGGGGGTGGAGCAACGGGCAGCGAGAACAGGGGAAATTCCAGGGCTCTGGATTCCTCTGGGTTTACTCCGAGTCAGCGGAACCCCCAGGAGAAGGGGGGGCAAGTTTTCCACAGGAGAGTGGACTTGCAGCAAGCGGGGCTTGGAAACGCCGAATTTTAGACGGCGGTCTGTCTTTTGGAAGAGTTTCTTTTCCCGCACGCAACTGGCTCGTGTAGTCGCCATGATTGGTGAGTTAGCTGCCCGGAGAGGGGGAGGTCTGAAGATTTATTACCTGACTGCATGAACAGAGATTAATGATCTGCTGCTAAGCAACAGCAAGTAAAAGATCAGATGTGTTCTTTTGGAAGCTGATGAGGAGAAAGATCTCAAGCGGCAAAACTTTGGTAATGCCCGTAACATTGGAGTTTTTCTTACTGCGTCACAGCTGAGAGAACTGGGAAAAACGAAACCAACTGTCTTTTCTCTCTTAACCCTTCCTCCCCGAGAACTGGCTTTTTCATAAATTCAGGACTTAAGAACTTTAAATAACTCTCCACAACTTAACCTATGTGACTCTACATCGAGCTACAAAGGTGGATTATAAATCAAATAACATCCTTAACATGGCTGGAGCTACGATTAGAGTGTCCTTCGCATGTCTTTAAGTGTGGACTGGCTAATAAATCAAGAGGGAAATCTGAGTAATTAGCCTGCTGACTGTTATGGCCATGGATAGAGGGGGAGACTCATTATTGGAACCCACAATGGAGATTTATCTCAAGAGATCTCTTCAGGAATTCCAACTGGATATCATCAATCAAATTAAGGCTCAATTTTTAGAAGCTAAGGCAGAATTTAAGGCGACGCTTCTTGGATTGCATGTTAAGATGGAGAGCGTCTTAAAGCAGGATGAAATGTCTGCGTCAGAGAGAGAGAGAGAGACTGTCTTAAAGCTATATGAAATGTCTGAACAAACCATTGAACCTACTCAACAACTGCTATTGCCAGAGAGAGAGACTGTTTTTCTCAAAAAGTTTGATGAATTGCTCAAAAAGGACAAAAGGGGAGGTTGGAAAGAGGGGGGAAAGCATATTGAGATTGTATCGATGGGAATGGATGTAAAGGGGGAGAAATGCGCGAATTTGAGGGCAGAAATTTATGATCAGAGATCGGACAGATCTATGTTGCTCCAAAATCAAGACATTGACTATATTGGGATGAAATTAGTAAATCGGACAGAAAATGCCTTAAAGAGATTTTATAGATGGCATTTTAAAACTGGCAAGGCATTTTAAAACTGGCAAAAAAGAGGCGAGAGGCCAAGCTTGGATTGATAATACTGGAGCTGATAAGCAAAAATGAAAGGGGGAAAGTTACTTGCTGAATAAATAATAGAAACCATTGGTGTGAGAGAGAGATATTTACATATAAAGTAACATGAGAAATACACTATGAATTGTAACATGATTAAGTAAATAAGGTTAGATATATATATCTTTTTGTCTTCTGAAATGTTGATGTCTGATGATTGTTAAGCATGGATATTCTAATATGTAGTTGGATAGATAAGAATCCAAGAGAAAGAATCTAGTAAAATTAATCACTATAGATTTAGGATGCTATATATTGAATTAAACATCTGAAATGTTGATATGAAATATATGTATGCATAGACACATATTATGGGGAACACAATATTAATTGTAAGGCACTCACATAGAGATACTGTATCAAGTATATATGAATTATAACATGATTATGTAGTTAAGGATAGATATATCTTTTTGTATTTTGAAATGTTGATTACTCATGATTGTAAAGCATTGATATTCTGAGATATAATTGGATAGATAAGAATGCAAGAGAAAGAATCTTTAAAAAATCAATCACCAGAATTATCATAACTTTAGGATGATTTATATTGAACTAAATATTTGAGAGCAATAAGGTTGATGCAGTCAGATTCATATAATGGATAATATTGTAAGGAAAATGCCTCCCCACCTATGTGTTTTCGATTGTTTTGTATGTTTTGTTGATCTTGTAGGTCTATATGTGTTAGAAAAAAAAATTTAAAAAAAAAAGAATGAAAGAAAGAAAGCAATTAACTAAAGCTAGAATGAGAGAAGGTATGAAAGCTGGAATGAAAGACTTCAAGAAAGAAAGAAAGAAACTATAGATAGAATGAAAGAAGGTATCAAAGCTAGAATGAAAGACATCAAGAAAGAAAGAAAGAAAAATATAAACTAAAGATAGAATGAGAGAAGGTATGAAAGCTAGATTGAAAGATATCAAGAAAGAAAGAAAGAAAGAAAGAAAGAAACTATGGATAGAATGAGAGAAGGTATGAAAGTTAGAATTAAAGATATCAAGAAACAAATAAATAAATAAATAAAGAAACTAAAGATAGAATGAGAGAAGGTATGAAACCTAGAAGGAAAGATATCAAGAATGACAGAAAGAAAGAAATTAACTAAAGATAGAATGAGAGAAGGTATGAAAGCTAGAATGAAAGTTATCAAGAAAGAAAGAAACAAAGAAAGAAATAAACTAAAGATAGAATGAGAGATGGTATGAAAGCTAGAATGAAAGATTTCAAGAAAGAAAGAAAGAAAGAAAGAAACTATAGATAGAGTGAGAGAAGGTATGAAAGCTAGAATGAAAGACATCAAGAAAGAAAGAAAGAAACTATAGATAGAATGAGAAACGTATGAAAGTAAGAATAAAAGATATCAAGAAGCAAAGAAACAAAGAAAGAAAGAAACTAAAGATAGAATGAGAGAATTTATGAAAGCTAGAATGAAAGATATCAAGAATGAAAGAAAGAAATAAATTAACTAAAGATAGAATGAGAGAAGGTATGAAAGGAACAATGAATGATATCAAGAAAGAAAGAAACTATAGATAGAATGAAAGAAGGTATCAATGCTAGAATTAAAGATATCAAGAAACAAAGAAACAAAGAAAGAAAGAAACTAAAGATAGAATGAAAGAAGGTATCAATGCTAGAATTAAAGATATCAAGAAACAAAGAAACAAAGAAAGAAAGAAACTAAAGATAGAATGAGAGCATTTATGAAAGCTTGAATGAAAGACATCAAGAATGAAAGAAAGAAAGAAATTAACTAAAGATAGAATGAGAGAAGGTATGCAAGCTAGAATGAAAGAAATCAAGAAAGAAAGAAAGAAACTAAAGATAGAATGAGAGATGGTATGAAAGCTAGAATGAAAGATATCAAGAAACAAAGAAACAAACAAAGAAATAAACTAAAGATAGAAAGAGAGAAGGTATGAAAGCTAGAATGAAAGATATCAAGAAAGAAAGAAACAAAGAAACAAACAAAAGATAGAATAAGAGAAGGTATAAAATCTAGAATGAAAGACATCAAGAAAGAAAAAAATAAACTAAAGATAGAATGAGAGATGGTATGAAAGCTAGAATGAAAGATATCAAGAAACAAAGAAACAAAGAAAGAAATAAACTAAAGAGAGAAAGAGAGAAGGTATGAAAGCAAGAATGAAAGATATGAAGAAAGAAAGAAAAAAGAAACTAAAGACAGAATGAGAGAAGTTATGAAAAATAGAATGAAAGACATCAAGAAAGAAAGAAAGAAATTAAAGATAGAATGAGAGAAGGTATGAAAGTTAGAATTAAAGATAGAAACAAAGAAAGAAAGAAAGAAAAAAAGAAACTAAAGATAGAATGAGAGAAGGTATGAAACCTACAATGAAAGATATCGAGAATGAAAGAAAGAAAGAAATTAACTAAAGATAGAATGAGAGAAGGTATGAAAGCTGGAATGAAAGACATCAAGAAAGAAAGAAAGAAAAATATAAACTAAAGATAGAATGAGAGAAGGTATGAAACCTAGAATGAAGGATGTCAAGAATGAAAGAAAGAAATAAATTAACTAAAGATAGAATGAGAGAAGATATGAAAGGAACAATGAATGATATCAAGAAAGAAAGAAAGAAACTATAGATAGAATGAAAGAAGGTATCACTGCTAGAATTAAAGATATCAAGAAACAAAGAAACAAAGAAAGAAAGAAACTAAAGATAGAATGAGAGAATTTATGAAAGCTTGAATGAAAGACATCAAGAATGAATGAAAGAAAGAAATTAACTAAAGATAGAATGAGACAAGGTATGCAAACTAGAATGAAAGAAATCAAGAAAGAAAGAAAGAAACTAAAGATAGAATGAGAGAAGGTATGAAAGCTAGAATGAAAGATATCAAGAAACAAAGAAAGAAAGAAAGAAAGAAAGAAACTAAAGATAGAAAGAGAGAAGGTATGAAAGCTAGAATGAAAGATATCAAGGAACAAAGAAACAAAGAAAGAAAGAAACTAAAGATAGAAAGAGAGAAGGTATGAAAGCTAGAATGAAAGGTATCAAGAATGAAAGAAAGAAAGAAAGAAACTAAAGATAGAGTGAGAGAAGGTATGAAAGGTAGAATGAAAGACATCAAGAAAGAAAGATACTATAGATAGAATGAGAGAAGGTATGAAAGTTAGAATTAAAGATATCAAGGAACAAAGAAACAAAGAAAGAAAGAAACTAAAGATAGAAAGAGAGAAGGTATGAAAGCTAGAATGAAAGGTATCAAGAATGAAAGAAAGAAAGAAATTAACTACAGATAGAAGGAGAGAAGTTATGAAAGCTAGAATGAAAGCTATCAAGAAAGAAAGAAACAAAGAAACAAACTAAAGATAGAATAAGAGAAGGTATAAAATCTAGAATGAAAGACCTCAAGAAAGAAAAAAATAAACTAAAGATAGAATGAGAGAAGGTATGAAAGCTAGAATTAAAGATATCAAGGAACAAAGAAAGAAAGAAAGAAAGAAAGAAACTAAAGATAGAAAGAGAGAAGGTATGAAAGCTAGAATGAAATATATCAAGAATGAAAGAAAGAAATTAACTAAAGATAGAATTAGAGAAGGTATGAAAGCTAGAATGAAAGACATCAAGAAAGAAAGAAAGAAACTATAGATAGAATGAAAGAAGGTATCAATGCTAGAATTAAAGATATCAAGAAACAAAGAAACAAAGAAAGAAAGAAACTAAAGATAGAATGAGAGAATTTATGAAAGCTAGAATGAAAGATATCAAGAATGAAAGAAAGAAAGAAATTAACTAAAGAAAGAATGAGAGAAGGTGTGAAAGCTAGAATGAAAGAAAGAAAGAAAGAAAGAAAGAAAGAAAGAAAAGATAGAAGGAGAGAAGGTATGAAAGCTAGAATTAAAGGTATCAAGAAACATAGAAACAAAGAAAGAAAGAAACTAAAGATAGAAAGAGAGAAGGTATGAAACCTAGAATGAAAGATATCAAGAAAGAAAGAAAGAAAGAAACTATGGATAGAATGAGAGAAGGTATGAAAGTTAGAAACAAAGATATCAAGAAACAAAGAAAGAAATAAAGAAAGAAACTAAAGATAGAATGAGAGAAGGTATGAAACCTAGAAGAAAAGATATCAAGAATGACAGAAAGAAAGAAATTAACTAAAGATAGAATGAGAGAAGGTATGAAAGCTACAATGAAAGTTATCAAGAAAGAAAGAAACAAAGAAAGAAATAAACTAAAGATAGAATGAGAGAAGGTATGAAAGATAGAATGAAAGACATCATGAAAGAAAGAAAGAAAGATACTAAAGCTAGAATTAGAGAAGATATGAAAGCCAGAATGAAAAATATCAAGAATGAAAGAAAGAAAGAAATTAACTAAAGATAGAATGAGAGAAGGTATGAAAGCTAGAATGACAGACATCAAGAAAGAAAGAAAGAAACTATAGATAGAATGAAAGAAGGTATCAAAGCTAGAATGAAAGACATCAAGAAAGAAAGAAAGAAAATATAGATAAATGAAAGAAGGTATCAAAGCTAGTATGAAAGACATCAAGAAAGAAAGAAAGAAAAATATAAACTAAATATAGAATGAGAGAAGGTATGAAAGCTAGATTGAAAGATATCAAGAAAGAAAAAAAGAAAGAAAGAATCTAAAGAAAGAAAGAGAGAAGGTATGAAAGTTAGAATTAAAGATATCAAGGAACAAAGAAAGAAAGAAAGAAAGAAACTAAAGATAGAAAGAGAGAAGGTATGAAAGCTAGAATGAAAGGTATCAAGAATGAAAGAAAGAAAGAAATTAACTACAGATAGAATGAGAGAAGTTATGATAGCTAGAATGAGAGCTATCAAGAAAGAAAGAAACAAAGAAACAAACTAAAGATAGAATAAGAGAAGGTATAAAATCTAGAATGAAAGACCTCAAGAAAAAAATAAATAAACTAAAGATAGAATGAGAGAAGGTATGAAAGCTAGAATTAAAGATATCAAGGAACAAAGAAACAAAGAAAGAAAGAAACTAAAGATAGAAAGAGAGAAGGTATGAAAGCTGGAATGAAAGATATCAAGAATGAAAGAAAGAAATTAAATAAAGATAGAATTAGAGAAGGTATGAAAGCTAGAATGAAAGACATCAAGAAAGAAAGAAAGAAACTATAGATAGAATGAAAGAAGGTATCAATGCTAGAATTAAAGATATCAAGAAAAAAAGAAACAAACAAAGAAAGAAACTAATGATAGAATGAGGGAAGGTATGAAAGCTAGAATGAAAGACATCAAGAAAGAAAGAAAGAAAGATACTAAAGATAGAATGAGAGAAGGTATGAAAGCTAAAATGAAAGATATCAAGAATGAAAGAAAGAAAGAAATTAACTAAAGATAGAATGACAGAGGGTATGAAAGCTAGAATGAAAGACATCAAGAAAGAAAGAAAGAAACTGTAGATAGATTGAAAGAAGGTATCAAAGCTAGAATGAAAGACATCAAGAAAGGAAGAAAGAAAAATGTAAACTAAAGATAGAATGAGAGAAGGTATGAAAGCTAGAATGAAAGATATCAAGAAAGAAAGAAAGAAAGAAAGAATCTAAAGATAGAGAGAGAGAATGTATGAAAGGTAGAATGAAAGACATCAAGAAAGAAAGAAATTCACTAAAAATAGAATGAGAGAAGGTATGAAAGCTAGAATGAAAGGTATCAAGAATGAAAGAAAGAAAGAAATTAACTAAGGATAGAATGAGAGAAGTTATGATAGCTAGAATGAAAGCTATCAAGAAAGAAAGAAACAAAGAAACAAACTAAAGATAGAATAAGAGAAGGTATAAAATCTAGAATGAAAGAAATCAAGAAAGAAAAAAATAAACTAAAGATAGAATGAGAGAACGTATGAAAGCTGGAATTAAAGATATCAAGGAACAAAGAAACAAAGAAAGAAAGAAACTAAAGACAGAAAGAGAGAAGGTATGAAAGCTGGAATGAAAGATATCAAGAATGAAAGAAAGAAATTAACTAAAGATAGAATTAGAGAAGGTATGAAAGCTAGAGTGAAAGACATTAAGAAAGAAAGAAAGAAACTATAGATAGAATGAAAGAAGGTATCAATGCTAGAATTAAAGATATCAAGAAAAAAAGAAACAAAGAAAGAAAGAAACTAATGATAGAATGAGGGAAGGTATGAAAGCTAGAATGAAAGACATCAAGAAAGAAAGAAAGAAAGATACTAAAGATAGAATGAGAGAAGGTATGAAAGCTAAAATGTAAGATATCAAGAATGAAAGAAAGAAAGAAATTAACTAAAGATAGAATGACAGAGAGTATGAAAGCTACAATGAAAGACATCAAGAAAGAAAGAAAGAAACTATAGATAGAATGAAAAAAGGTATCAAAGCTAGAATGAAAGACATCAAGAAAGAAAGAAAGAAAAATGTAAACTAAAGATAGAATGAGAGAAGGTATGAAAGCTAGAATGAAAGATATCAAGAAAGAAAGAAAGAAAGAAAGAATCTAAAGATAGAGAGAGAGAATGTATGAAAGGTAGAATGAAAGACATCAAGAAAAAAAGAAATTCACTAAAAATAGAATGAGAGAAGGTATGAAAGTTAGAATTAAAGATATCAAGAATGAAAGAAAGAAAGAAATTAACTAAAGATAGAATGAGAGAAGGTATGAAAGCTAGAATGAAAGACATCAAGAAAGAAAGAAACAAAGAAACAAACTAAAGATAGAATGAGAGAAGGTATGAAAGTTAGAATGAAAGATATCAAGAATGAAAGAAAGAAAGAAATTAACTAAAGATAGAATGAGAGAAGGTATGCAAGCTAGAATGAAAGAAAGAAAGAAAGAAAGAAAGAAACTAAAGATAGAATGAGAGAAGGTATGAAAGCTAGAATTAAAGGTATCAAGAAACATAGAACAAAGAAAGAAAGAAACGAAAGATAGAAAGAGAGAAGGAATGAAACCTAGAATGAAAGATATCAAGAATGAAAGAAAGAAAGAAATTAACTAAAGCTAGAATGAGAGAAGGTATGAAAGCTGGAATGAAAGACATCAAGAAGGAAAGAAAGAAAATATAGATAGAATGAGAGAAGGTATGAAAGCTAGATTGAAAGATATCAAGAAAGAAAGAAAGAAAGAATCTAGAGATAGAGTGAGAGAAGGTATGAAAGGTAGAATGAAAGACATCAAGAAAGAAAGAAAGAAACTATAGATAGAATGAGAGAAGGTATGAAAGTTAGAATTAAAGATATCAAGGAACAAAGAAACAAAGAAAGAAAGGAACTAAAGATAGAAAGAGAGAAGGAATGAAACCTAGAATGAAAGATATCAAGAGTGAAAGAAAGAAAGAAATTAACTACAGATAGAATGAGAGAAGTTATGAAAGCTAGAATGAAAGCTATCAAGAAAGAAAGAAACAAAGAAACAAACTAAAGATAGAATGAGAGAAGGTATGAAAGCTAAAATGAATGATATCAAGAATGAACGAAAGAAAGAAATTAACTAAAGATAGAATTAGAGAAGGTATGAAAGCTAGAATGAAAGACATCAAGAAAGAAAGAAAAAAGAAACTAAAGACAGAATGAGAGAAGTTATGAAAAATAGAATGAAAGACATCAAGAAAGAAAGAAAGAAATTAAAGATAGAATGAGAGAAGGTATGAAAGTTAGAATTAAAGATAGAAACAGAAAGAAAGAAAGAAAGAAAGAAACTAAAGATAGAATGAGAGAAGGTATGAAACCTACAATGAAAGATATCGAGAATGAAAGAAAGAAAGAAATTAACTAAAGATAGAATGAGAGAAGGTATGAAAGCTAGAATGAAAGCTATCAAGAAAGAAAGAAAGAAAGAAAGAAAGAAAGAAAGAAAGAAAGAAAGAAAGAAAGAAAGAAAGAAAGAAAGAAAGAAAGAAAGAAACTAAAGATAGAATGAGAGAATGTATGAAAGCTGGAATGAAAGATATCAAGAAAGAAAGAAACAAAGAAAGAAATTAACTAAAGATAGACTGAGAGTAGGAATGAAAGCTAGAATGAAAGACATCAAGAAAGAAAGAAAGAAACTATAGATAGAATGAGAGAAGGTATGAAAGCTAGAATTAAAGATATCAAGAAACAAAGAAAGAAAGAAAGAAAGAAAGAAAGAAACTAAAGATAGAATGAGAGAAGGTATGAAAGCTAGAATGAAAGATATCAAGAATGAAAGAAAGAAAGAAATTAACTAAAGCTAGAATGAGAGAAGGTATGAAAGCTGGAATGAAAGACATCAAGAAAGAAAGAAAGAAAAATACAAACTAAAGATAAAATGAGAGAAGGTATGAAACCTAGAATGAAGGATGTCAAGAATGAAAGAAATAAATAAATTAACTAAAGATAGAATGAGAGAAGATATGAAAGGAACAATGAATGATATCAAGAAAGAAAGAAAGAAACTATAGATAGAATGAAAGAAGGTATCACTGCTAGAATTAAAGATATCAAGAAACAAAGAAACAAAGAAAGAAAGAAACTAAAGATAGAATGAGAGAATTTATGAAAGCTTGAATGAAAGACATCAAGAATGAAAGAAAGAAAGAAATTAACTAAAGATAGAATGAGACAAGGTATGCAAACTAGAATGAAAGAAATCAAGAAAGAAAGAAAGAAACTAAAGATAGAATGAGAGAAGATATGAAAGCTAGAATGAAAGATATCAAGAAACAAAGAAACAAAGAAATAAATAAACTGAAGATAGAAAGAGAGAAGGTATGAAACCTGGAATGAAAGATATCAAGAATGAAAGAAAGAAAGAAAGAAACTAAAGATAGAAAGAGAGAAGGTATGAAAGCTAGAATGAAAGATATCAAGAATGAAAGAAAGAAATTAACTAAAGATAGAATTAGAGAAGGTATGAAAGCTAGAATGAAAGACATCAAGAAAGAAAGAAAGAAACTATAGATAGAATGAAAGAAAGTATCAATGCTAGAATTAAAGATATCAAGAAACAAAGAAACAAAGAAAGAAAGAAACTAAAGATAGAATTAGAGAATTTATGAAAGCTAGAATGAAAGATATCAAGAATGAAAGAAAGAAAGAAATTAACTAAAAAAAGAATGAGAGAAGGTATGAAAGCTAGAATGAAAGAAATAAAGAAAGAAAGAAAGAAAGAAAGAAAGAAAAGATAGAAGGAGAGAAGGTATGAAAGCTAGTATTAAAGGTATCAAGAAACATAGAAACAAAGAAAGAAAGAAACTAAAGATAGAACGAGAGAAGGTATGAAACCTAGAATGAAAGATATCAAGAAAGAAAGAAAGAAAGAAATTATGGATAGAATGAGAGAAGGTATGAAAGTTAGAATTAAAGATATCAAGAAACAAAGAAAGAAATAAAAAAAGAAACTAAAGATAGAATGAGAGAAGGTATGAAAGCTAGAATGAAAGTTATCAAGAAAGAAAGAAACAAAGAAAGAAATAAACTAAAGATAGAATGAGAGAAGGTATGAAAGATAGAATGAAAGACATCATGAAAGAAAGAAAGAAAGATACTAAAGCTAGAATTAGAGAAGATATGAAAGCCAGAATGAAAAATATCAAGAATGGAAGAAAGAAAGAAATGAACTAAAGATAGAATGAGAGAAGGTATGAAAGCTAGAATGACAGACATCAAGAAAGAAAGAAAGAAACTATAGATAGAATGAGAGAAGGTATGAAAGCTAGAATTAAAGATATCAAGAAAGAAAGAAAGAAAATATAGATAAATGAAAGAAGGTATCAAAGCTAGTATGAAAGACATCAAGAAAGAAAGAAAGAAAAATATAAACTAAATATAGAATGAGAGAAGGTATGAAAGCTAGATTGAAAGATATCAAGAAAGAAAGAAAGAAAGAAAGAATCTAAAGAAAGAAAGAGAGAAGGTATGAAAGTTAGAATTAAAGATATCAAGGAACAAAGAAACAAAGAAAGAAAGAAACTAAAGATAGAATGAGAGAAGGTATGAAAGCTAGAATGAAAGGTATCAAGAATGAAAGAAAGAAAGAAATTAACTACAGATAGAATGAGAGAAGTTATGATAGTTAGAATGAGAGCTATCAAGAAAGAAAGAAACAAAGAAACAAACTAAAGATAGAATAAGAGAAGGTATAAAATCTAGAATGAAAGACCTCAAGAAAGAAAAAAATAAACTAAAGATAGAATGAGAGAAGGTATGAAAGCTAGAATTAAAGATATCAAGGAACAAAGAAACAAAGAAAGAAAGAAACTAAAGATAGAAAGAGAGAAGGTATGAAAGCTGGAATGAAAGATATCAAGAATGAAAGAAAGAAATTAAATAAAGATAGAATTAGAGAAGGTATGAAAGCTAGAATGAAAGACATCAAGAAAGAAAGAAAGAAACTATAGATAGAATGAAAGAAGGTATCAATGCTAGAATTAAAGATATCAAGAAAAAAAGAAACAAACAAAGAAAGAAACTAATGATAGAATGAGGGAAGGTATGAAAGCTAGAATGAAAGACATCAAGAAAGAAAGAAAGAAAGATACTAAAGATAGAATGAGAGAAGGTATGAAAGCTAAAATGAAAGATATCAAGAATGAAAGAAAGAAAGAAATTAACTAAAGATAGAATGACAGAGGGTATGAAAGCTAGAATGAAAGACATCAAGAAAGAAAGAAAGAAACTGTAGATAGATTGAAAGAAGGTATCAAAGCTAGAATGAAAGACATCAAGAAAGGAAGAAAGAAAAATGTAAACTAAAGATAGAATGAGAGAAGGTATGAAAGCTAGAATGAAAGATATCAAGAAAGAAAGAAAGAAAGAAAGAATCTAAAGATAGAGAGAGAGAATGTATGAAAGGTAGAATGAAAGACATCAAGAAAGAAAGAAATTCACTAAAAATAGAATGAGAGAAGGTATGAAAGCTAGAATGAAAGGTATCAAGAATGAAAGAAAGAAAGAAATTAACTAAGGATAGAATGAGAGAAGTTATGATAGCTAGAATGAAAGCTATCAAGAAAGAAAGAAACAAAGAAACAAACTAAAGATAGAATAAGAGAAGGTATAAAATCTAGAATGAAAGAAATCAAGAAAGAAAAAAATAAACTAAAGATAGAATGAGAGAACGTATGAAAGCTGGAATTAAAGATATCAAGGAACAAAGAAACAAAGAAAGAAAGAAACTAAAGACAGAAAGAGAGAAGGTATGAAAGCTGGAATGAAAGATATCAAGAATGAAAGAAAGAAATTAACTAAAGATAGAATTAGAGAAGGTATGAAAGCTAGAGTGAAAGACATTAAGAAAGAAAGAAAGAAACTATAGATAGAATGAAAGAAGGTATCAATGCTAGAATTAAAGATATCAAGAAAAAAAGAAACAAAGAAAGAAAGAAACTAATGATAGAATGAGGGAAGGTATGAAAGCTAGAATGAAAGACATCAAGAAAGAAAGAAAGAAAGATACTAAAGATAGAATGAGAGAAGGTATGAAAGCTAAAATGTAAGATATCAAGAATGAAAGAAAGAAAGAAATTAACTAAAGATAGAATGACAGAGAGTATGAAAGCTACAATGAAAGACATCAAGAAAGAAAGAAAGAAACTATAGATAGAATGAAAAAAGGTATCAAAGCTAGAATGAAAGACATCAAGAAAGAAAGAAAGAAAAATGTAAACTAAAGATAGAATGAGAGAAGGTATGAAAGCTAGAATGAAAGATATCAAGAAAGAAAGAAAGAAAGAAAGAATCTAAAGATAGAGAGAGAGAATGTATGAAAGGTAGAATGAAAGACATCAAGAAAAAAAGAAATTCACTAAAAATAGAATGAGAGAAGGTATGAAAGTTAGAATTAAAGATATCAAGAATGAAAGAAAGAAAGAAATTAACTAAAGATAGAATGAGAGAAGGTATGAAAGCTAGAATGAAAGACATCAAGAAAGAAAGAAACAAAGAAACAAACTAAAGATAGAATGAGAGAAGGTATGAAAGTTAGAATGAAAGATATCAAGAATGAAAGAAAGAAAGAAATTAACTAAAGATAGAATGAGAGAAGGTATGCAAGCTAGAATGAAAGAAAGAAAGAAAGAAAGAAAGAAACTAAAGATAGAATGAGAGAAGGTATGAAAGCTAGAATTAAAGGTATCAAGAAACATAGAACAAAGAAAGAAAGAAACGAAAGATAGAAAGAGAGAAGGAATGAAACCTAGAATGAAAGATATCAAGAATGAAAGAAAGAAAGAAATTAACTAAAGCTAGAATGAGAGAAGGTATGAAAGCTGGAATGAAAGACATCAAGAAGGAAAGAAAGAAAATATAGATAGAATGAGAGAAGGTATGAAAGCTAGATTGAAAGATATCAAGAAAGAAAGAAAGAAAGAATCTAGAGATAGAGTGAGAGAAGGTATGAAAGGTAGAATGAAAGACATCAAGAAAGAAAGAAAGAAACTATAGATAGAATGAGAGAAGGTATGAAAGTTAGAATTAAAGATATCAAGGAACAAAGAAACAAAGAAAGAAAGGAACTAAAGATAGAAAGAGAGAAGGAATGAAACCTAGAATGAAAGATATCAAGAGTGAAAGAAAGAAAGAAATTAACTACAGATAGAATGAGAGAAGTTATGAAAGCTAGAATGAAAGCTATCAAGAAAGAAAGAAACAAAGAAACAAACTAAAGATAGAATGAGAGAAGGTATGAAAGCTAAAATGAATGATATCAAGAATGAACGAAAGAAAGAAATTAACTAAAGATAGAATTAGAGAAGGTATGAAAGCTAGAATGAAAGACATCAAGAAAGAAAGAAAAAAGAAACTAAAGACAGAATGAGAGAAGTTATGAAAAATAGAATGAAAGACATCAAGAAAAAAAGAAAGAAATTAAAGATAGAATGAGAGAAGGTATGAAAGTTAGAATTAAAGATAGAAACAAAGAAAGAAAGAAAGAAAGAAAGAAACTAAAGATAGAATGAGAGAAGGTATGAAACCTACAATGAAAGATATCGAGAATGAAAGAAAGAAAGAAATTAACTAAAGATAGAATGAGAGAAGGTATGAAAGCTAGAATGAAAGCTATCAAGAAAGAAAGAAAGAAAGAAAGAAAGAAAGAAAGAAAGAAAGAAAGAAAGAAAGAAAGAAAGAAAGAAAGAAAGAAACTAAAGATAGAATGAGAGAATGTATGAAAGCTGGAATGAAAGATATCAAGAAAGAAAGAAACAAAGAAAGAAATTAACTAAAGATAGACTGAGAGTAGGAATGAAAGCTAGAATGAAAGACATCAAGAAAGAAAGAAAGAAACTATAGATAGAATGAGAGAAGGTATGAAAGCTAGAATTAAAGATATCAAGAAACAAAGAAAGAAAGAAAGAAAGAAAGAAACTAAAGATAGAATGAGAGAAGGTATGAAAGCTAGAATGAAAGATATCAAGAATGAAAGAAAGAAAGAAATTAACTAAAGCTAGAATGAGAGAAGGTATGAAAGCTGGAATGAAAGACATCAAGAAAGAAAGAAAGAAAAATACAAACTAAAGATAAAATGAGAGAAGGTATGAAACCTAGAATGAAGGATGTCAAGAATGAAAGAAATAAATAAATTAACTAAAGATAGAATGAGAGAAGATATGAAAGGAACAATGAATGATATCAAGAAAGAAAGAAAGAAACTATAGATAGAATGAAAGAAGGTATCACTGCTAGAATTAAAGATATCAAGAAACAAAGAAACAAAGAAAGAAAGAAACTAAAGATAGAATGAGAGAATTTATGAAAGCTTGAATGAAAGACATCAAGAATGAAAGAAAGAAAGAAATTAACTAAAGATAGAATGAGACAAGGTATGCAAACTAGAATGAAAGAAATCAAGAAAGAAAGAAAGAAACTAAAGATAGAATGAGAGAAGATATGAAAGCTAGAATGAAAGATATCAAGAAACAAAGAAACAAAGAAATAAATAAACTGAAGATAGAAAGAGAGAAGGTATGAAACCTGGAATGAAAGATATCAAGAATGAAAGAAAGAAAGAAAGAAACTAAAGATAGAAAGAGAGAAGGTATGAAAGCTAGAATGAAAGATATCAAGAATGAAAGAAAGAAATTAACTAAAGATAGAATTAGAGAAGGTATGAAAGCTAGAATGAAAGACATCAAGAAAGAAAGAAAGAAACTATAGATAGAATGAAAGAAAGTATCAATGCTAGAATTAAAGATATCAAGAAACAAAGAAACAAAGAAAGAAAGAAACTAAAGATAGAATTAGAGAATTTATGAAAGCTAGAATGAAAGATATCAAGAATGAAAGAAAGAAAGAAATTAACTAAAAAAAGAATGAGAGAAGGTATGAAAGCTAGAATGAAAGAAATAAAGAAAGAAAGAAAGAAAGAAAGAAAGAAAAGATAGAAGGAGAGAAGGTATGAAAGCTAGTATTAAAGGTATCAAGAAACATAGAAACAAAGAAAGAAAGAAACTAAAGATAGAACGAGAGAAGGTATGAAACCTAGAATGAAAGATATCAAGAAAGAAAGAAAGAAAGAAATTATGGATAGAATGAGAGAAGGTATGAAAGTTAGAATTAAAGATATCAAGAAACAAAGAAAGAAATAAAAAAAGAAACTAAAGATAGAATGAGAGAAGGTATGAAAGCTAGAATGAAAGTTATCAAGAAAGAAAGAAACAAAGAAAGAAATAAACTAAAGATAGAATGAGAGAAGGTATGAAAGATAGAATGAAAGACATCATGAAAGAAAGAAAGAAAGATACTAAAGCTAGAATTAGAGAAGATATGAAAGCCAGAATGAAAAATATCAAGAATGGAAGAAAGAAAGAAATTAACTAAAGATAGAATGAGAGAAGGTATGAAAGCTAGAATGACAGACATCAAGAAAGAAAGAAAGAAACTATAGATAGAATGAGAGAAGGTATGAAAGCTAGAATTAAAGATATCAAGAAAGAAAGAAAGAAAATATAGATAAATGAAAGAAGGTATCAAAGCTAGTATGAAAGACATCAAGAAAGAAAGAAAGAAAAATATAAACTAAATATAGAATGAGAGAAGGTATGAAAGCTAGATTGAAAGATATCAAGAAAGAAAGAAAGAAAGAAAGAATCTAAAGAAAGAAAGAGAGAAGGTATGAAAGTTAGAATTAAAGATATCAAGGAACAAAGAAACAAAGAAAGAAAGAAACTAAAGATAGAATGAGAGAAGGTATGAAAGCTAGAATGAAAGGTATCAAGAATGAAAGAAAGAAAGAAATTAACTACAGATAGAATGAGAGAAGTTATGATAGCTAGAATGAGAGCTATCAAGAAAGAAAGAAACAAAGAAACAAACTAAAGATAGAATAAGAGAAGGTATAAAATCTAGAATGAAAGACCTCAAGAAAGAAAAAAATAAACTAAAGATAGAATGAGAGAAGGTATGAAAGCTAGAATTAAAGATATCAAGGAACAAAGAAACAAAGAAAGAAAGAAACTAAAGATAGAAAGAGAGAAGGTATGAAAGCTGGAATGAAAGATATCAAGAATGAAAGAAAGAAATTAAATAAAGATAGAATTAGAGAAGGTATGAAAGCTAGAATGAAAGACATCAAGAAAGAAAGAAAGAAACTATAGATAGAATGAAAGAAGGTATCAATGCTAGAATTAAAGATATCAAGAAAAAAAGAAACAAAGAAAGAAAGAAACTAATGATAGAATGAGGGAAGGTATGAAAGCTAGAATGAAAGACATCAAGAAAGAAAGAAAGAAAGATACTAAAGATAGAATGAGAGAAGGTATGAAAGCTAAAATGAAAGATATCAAGAATGAAAGAAAGAAAGAAATTAACTAAAGATAGAATGACAGAGGGTATGAAAGCTAGAATGAAAGACATCAAGAAAGAATGAAAGAAACTATAGATAGAATGAAAGAAGGTATCAAAGCTAGAATGAAAGACATCAAGAAAGAAAGAAAGAAAAATGTAAACTAAAAATAGAATGAGAGAAGGTATGAAAGCTAGAATGAAAGATATCAAGAAAGAAAGAAAGAAAGAAAGAATCTAAAGATAGAGAGAGAGAATGTATGAAAGGTAGAATGAAAGACATCAAGAAAGAAAGAAATTCACTAAAAATAGAATGAGAGAAGGTATGAAAGCTAGAATGAAAGGTATCAAGAATGAAAGAAAGAAAGAAATTAACTAGAGATAGAATGAGAGAAGTTATGATAGCTAGAATGAGAGCTATCAAGAAAGAAAGAAACAAAGAAACAAACTAAAGATAGAATAAGAGAAGGTATAAAATCTAGAATGAAAGAAATCAAGAAAGAAAAAAATAAACTAAAGATAGAATGACAGAAGGTATGAAAGCTGGAATTAAAGATATCAAGGAACAAAGAAACAAAGAAAGAAAGAAACTAAAGACAGAAAGAGAGAAGGTATGAAAGCTGGAATGAAAGATATCAAGAATGAAAGAAAGAAATTACCTAAAGATAGAATTAGAGAAAGTATGAAATCTAGAGTGAAAGACATCAAAAAAGAAAGAAAGAAGCTATAGATAGAATGAAAGAAGGTATCAATGCTAGAATTAAAGATATCAAGAAAAAAAGAAACAAAGAAAGAAAGAAACTAATGATAGAATGAGGGAAGGTATGAAAGCTAGAATGAAAGACATCAAGAAAGAAAGAAAGAAAGATACTAAAGATAGAATGAGAGAAGGTATGAAAGCTAAAATGAAAGATATCAAGAATGAAAGAAAGAAAGAAATTAACTAAAGATAGAATGACAGAGGGTATGAAAGCTACAATGAAAGACATCAAGAAAGAAAGAAATAAACTATAGATAGAATGAAAAAAGGTATCAAAGCTAGAATGAAAGACATCAAGAAAGAAAGAAAGAAAAATGTAAACTAAAGATAGAATGAGAGAAGGTATGTGTAGCGTTCTCCTTTAAATGTGGTCATGGCTCAGGTTTAGTTAGAGTGAGTCATGCATATTTATGTTGCTGAGAGGCGGAGCCAAGAGGCAGAGTATAAGAGGCAGAGCCTGAGGGGGAGAAAGGGAGATCAGAGTTTTGGAAGGAGTTCGATTAGAGAGTTCAGAGATTTATGTGATTGTGATTAGACTGATGAAAATATAGTAGGAGATCTGAGAAGTGATTGACCAGTGACTGGAAGGGAGAAGGAATAGAACTGAATATTATAATACTGAAACAAATAAGCAAATAAACTAAAGATCTTTCTATTTCATTAAAGAGTGGACCTGATTCTTTCTAAAGGAGTTATGGGGATCTAGGGATCTCCTGGTGGCAGCAGTGGAAGGAAGGAAAGAGTTTGGTTTTGCCCTGGTGTGCTCTGAGGTCTAACTCTAGGTGGACAGACCAAGGCACGAGTGGGTCCCACGCCACATAGGTTCCAGAGGTGCGGGATCCAAAAGGGGTCAAATCGCGACATTGGTGGCAGCGGTGGGATACGAAGTAATCCAGTGAAGCCTATTTAAATAATCAAGTGAAGCCTGTATAAAAGAGTTTATTGAGTCAAGGGTACCTTTTAGACAGGATCTGTGGCAATGAGGTTTGGTTCCTGCTAGAGCTTTTGGGAAAAGCTTAGTAGCGGGGCCTCAGAACCCAGATCAGGGGGGTCTAAGATAGGGAACGACTCTGTGAGGAAATTTCTGAGTTTTACCTCAGGATCTGAGGATCAGAGGGCTTGCTGTGAAATCCCAGGCTCTGAGATAGGAGAGCGCTGTGGATAAGGCAGAAGCCAGGTCATAGCAGATCTGAGGGAGAGAACCTAAGGAAAAGGCTTGAATTCTCTGAGAGGGAATTTCTGAGTTTACCTCAGGATCTGAGGATCAGAGGGCTTACTGTAAAATCCCAGGCTCTGAGATAGGAGAGCGCTGTGGATAAGGCAGAAGCCAGGTCATAGCAGATCTGAGGGAGAGAACCTAAGGAAAAGGCTTGAATTCTCTGAGAGGGAATTTCTGAGTTTACCTCAGGATCTGAGGATCAGAGGGCTTACTGTAAAATACCAGGCTCTGAGATAGGAGAGCGCTGTGGATAAGGCAGAAGCCAGGTCATAGCAGATCTGAGGGAGAGACCCTAAGGAAAAGGCTTGAATTCTCTGAGAGGGAATTTCTGAGTTTACCTCAGGATCTGAGGATCAGAGGGCTTACTGTAAAATACCAGGCTCTGAGATAGGAGAGCGCTGTGGATAAGGCAGAAGCCAGGTCATAGCAGATCTGAGGGAAAGTACTAAAAGAAAAGGCTTGAAATAAATTTATATCTGTAACTGGAAGTAAAATAAGAAAAACAGGTCCTTTTAAAAAGAAAATTTGTGAACGCTGCTCTAATCACCTCAGAGAAAGATAAACAAAAAGGAAAAGATGCCTCCCAAACGCGCCACAAGGGGGAGTCCTGAGTCTGAAGGGTTGCCTCAGGAATTGGAGGGAGACCAAAAGGAAATAGGCGTTGAGGTTACCTCAGAGGGACATAAGGAATTAAGCCCTCAAGAATTTGAGAGATGGAAACTGGAAAGGGAATTTAAATTTAAGGAACTACAGCTCAGAGCTGAGCAGGAGGCCAGACAATTTGAGCAGGAGGAGAGAAGGAGGGAACAGGAAAGCAAAGAAAGAGCTGAGCAGGAGGCCAGACAATTTGAGCAGGAGGCCAGACAATTTGAGCAGGAAGAGAGAAGAAGGGACCTGGAAATCAAGGCTGAGTCAGAAGCTAAACAACTAGAATTAAGAGAAAAGGAAATGAATTTTCAACTACAAATGAGACAATTAGAGATTTCTGCTCTAAATAATAACCTTAATAATAACAACAGTGGGGGAGGTGGAATCCTGTCAAAGATAGATTTGAAGAAGTTTCCCCAGTACAAAAGAGGGGACTGTCCTGAATCCTTCCTCATTGCTTTTGAACGCACCTGCAATGACTTTGAAATCAGAAATGAAGATAGAATGATGGTTTTAAGAGCGCAGGTTAGCGGAGATCTGGCAGAAATATATGCCCAGATGAATCCCGAGAAGGCAAGAGATTTTGAGGCATATAAAAAGATGGTTTATTCAAGATTTTGTCTGAACTCTGAACACCTGAGGCGGAAATTTCGCTCTCTCTCTAAAAAGCAGGATGAATCGTACTCTCAGTTGGGAGCTAGATTGGCGCTGACTCTGGATAAGTGGATTGAAAGAGAGGAGATCACTTCTTTAGAACAGTTGAAGGATTTAATTGGGCTAGAACAGTTTTACTCCCTATTACCTGGAGAACTACGGTATTTAGAAAGGGACAAGAATCCTAAAAATGTATGGGAAGCGGGAGAACAAACTGATTTGATTAATGCTTACAGGAACCCTAGATTTTCAGAGCTGAGAGTAAATAAACCAAACTGGGACAATAACTATAAAAAGCCTTTTAATAAAAATTACCTCAGCAGGAATCCTGAGAGAGAAGGTCAGGGCGGGACTTCCCCGAAGTTGCCAAGGGCTAGCCCGCCAAAAACATCAAACCCTGAGGCACGGTTTGCCAAAGTACCTCAGAATGACAAAAGGAATTTTAAATGTTTTAACTGTGGGCAACCAGGCCACTTACAATTCCAGTGTAGGCAACCATACCCCAACTTGCAGAGAAATGATTCTCTAACCAAAAAGGTGTATTGTGTCAAGCAAGTGGAATCAGGGGAGGAAAATAGTAGACAGAGACCTGATCCCATAACCACCACCACTTCTACTGACTATGAGGAGGAAGATATTCCTATAGCCCAAGTAGTCCATTGTTTCTATATCAGCAATGACCAGACCCTTCTCAGAAACGCAGGTGAAGAGATAGTTGTGAAAGGAAAGAAGTACATTGCAATAAGAGATACAGGATCTCAAATCTCCATTTTCCATTCCGATTTAGTAGCCCAGGAGGACATTATTCCAGGCAAAGAAATGTCTTTAAAGGGAATTGGGAAGGAAACCGTGGTTTTAAAAGTGGCTGAGATACCAGTAGAATACCAGAATTGGTCTGGAAAGTGGCAAGTAGCTGTGTCAGATGAAATACCAGCAGCTTTTCTCCTTGGTTGGGATTTAATAGAGCATGTCAAGAGTGTGTTAGTGCTTACCCGCTCAAAGGGGGGTCAAAACTCACCCTCTGCAGCTCAAACCGATACTGTAGCAGAGAGAGGCCTAGGAGCGGTTACCGTGGCAACCCAGCTTGATGATAGGGCTGAGGCAGAACTCATGCTACTACAGAATCCCAAAACAAATAACAATTTTGCCCAGGAGCAGAAGGAGGACATTAGCTTGGGAGTTTGCTTTGAAGCTGCCAGGACTCCCACTGTACTGTCTCCTGAGTGCCCTGAGAGCTTTAGCTTAACCAAAGACCTTCTGTACAGGGAAACGTTAGCTACTCCATACCGAGGAAAAGGGGAACCCCGAAAGCAATTAGTGGTCCCTAGTAAATACAGGGAGAAAATCATTAATCAAGCTCACAGCAGTTTATTTGGAGCTCACATGGGGATCACCAGAACCAAAAGACGGGTTGGCCAGAACTTCTTTTGGCCAGGTATGGGCAAACAGATTACTAGTTTCTGTAAAACGTGTGATGTCTGTCAGAGACGAGGGACTGGGCAGGACAGGACCAAAGCCAGAAAGAACTTAAGGGCTGCCCAGACTAAGCAGAGAACCCAAATGAGTGGGACTGCAAAATACAACCCTTACTATATGCTTATAGGAGCATCCCTCAAGAGAGCACGGGATTTAGTCCTTTTGAGTTACTGCTAGGACGAGAGGCGCGCAGACCTTTAGATTTGCTCCGCATGAACTGGGAAGACCATAGAGAAAGTGACCCAGAGTCAGTGGTAGAAAATATGCACAGGTTGCAAAACACCCTGCAAAGGTCTCTAGAGAAAGCCCGTGAAAGAACTTTTGGGCCTGAAGATGAAGTTCTTTTGCTTAGGCCAGTCAAAAGTCACAAGCTACAATTAGCTTGGGAGGATCCCTATAAAGTAGTGACAAAATTGAACAATGTCAATTATGTGATACAGAAGGAGGAAGGCCCTGATGCCTTAAAGAGCGATGCATCTAAAGATGTTCGGGAGGAGAAGAGGGAACTGCCTACCCTTTCCCTAGCTGAGCAAGTGAAGCCCCGAGCCAGACTTAAAGATGACGTCACACTAAAACGACCAGCAGATGACATCCTGTGGACAACCGAGTGGCCGATGACCGCCAGTCGACGGAAAAGGGTGCGGAGGAAGGAGCCAGTGGTCAACAGAGGGACTCCTGAGTACCAGCAGAGGTGTGTCCAGCTGAAGGAGATGACCACAACCGGACCAGTCCATGGTGCGCCAGACTACGACGGGAAAGTGAGAGACTTGGACTTTGCAAATTTTGCCTTTGCAACAGAGACTCAGTTCTTGCCTCGAAAGCCCACATCGTTGTCGCACATGTGCTTTCCAGGAGGCTAGATGAATGATACCAGGACTTTTATTATAAACTGAAATGGACTATAATTCACAGTTAATTATTTATGTAAAAGTTCAGGATCGTGATTTCTGTATGGTTGTAAATTCTGTAAAATGATAAGGTAAGGTATATTATTGATTAGTAGATGATAAGGTAAAGTATTGTATTGATTATTAAATGATAAGGTAATGTATATTATTGATTAGTAGATGAAAAGGTAAAGTATGGTATTGATTATTAAATGATAAGGTAAGGATTTGGTTGAAATTTAGAAAAAATGTGAAAGGTAAAATGTTATGAGAAAAAAAAAGAGTTTAAGCTATTGCAGCTGTTTGTTCAGGAGGAAAAATGTGTTTCCCCTCCCAAACAAACCTAAGTAAGGGGGAGGTCTGTAGCGTTCTCCTTTAAATGTGGTCATGGCTCAGGTTTAGTTAGAGTGAGTCATGCATATTTATGTTGCTGAGAGGCGGAGCCAAGAGGCAGAGTATAAGAGGCAGAGCCTGAGGGGGAGAAAGGGAGATCAGAGTTTTGGAAGGAGTTCGATTAGAGAGTTCAGAGATTTATGTGATTGTGATTAGACTGATGAAAATATAGTAGGAGATCTGAGAAGTGATTGACCAGTGACTGGAAGGGAGAAGGAATAGAACTGAATATTATAATACTGAAACAAATAAGCAAATAAACTAAAGATCTTTCTATTTCATTAAAGAGTGGACCTGATTCTTTCTAAAGGAGTTATGGGGATCTAGGGATCTCCTGGTGGCAGTAGTGGAAGGAAGGAAAGAGTTTGGTTTTGCCCTGGTGTGCTCTGAGGTCTAACTCTAGGTGGACAGACCAAGGCACGAGTGGGTCACACGCCACATAGGTTCCAGAGGTGCGGGATCCAAAAGGGGTCAAATCGCGACAGTATGAAAGCTAGAATGAAAGATATCAAGAAAGAAAGAAAGAAAGAAAGAATCTAAAGAGAGAGAGAGAGAATGTATGAAAGGTAGAATGAAAGACATCAAGAAAAAAGAAATTCACTAAAAATAGAATGAGAGAAGGTATGAAAGTTAGAATTAAAGATATCAAGAATGAAAGAAAGAAAGAAATTAACTAAAGATAGAATGAGAGAAGGTATGAAAGCTAGAATGAAAGATATCAAGAATGAAAGAAAGAGAGAAATTAACTAAAGATAGAATGAGAGAAGTTATGAAAGCTGGAATGAAAGACATCAAGAAGGAAAGAAAGAAAATATAGATAGAATGAAAGAAGGTATCAAAGCTAGAATGAAAGACATCAAGAAAGAAGGAAAGAAAAATATAAAATAAAGATAGAATGAGAGAAGGTATAAAAGCTAGATTGAAAGATATCAAGAAAGAAAGAAAGAAAGAATCTAAAGATAGAGTGAGAGAAGGTTTGAAAGGTAGAATGAAAGACATCAAGAAAGAAAGAAAGAAACTATAGATAGAATGAGAGATGGTATGAAAGTTAGAATTAAAGATATCAAGAAACAAAGAAAGAAATAAAGAAAGAAACTAAAGATAGAAAGAGAGAAGGTATGAAAGCTAGAATGAAAGGTATGAAGAATGAAAGAAAGAAAGAAATTAACTAAAGATAGAATGAGAGAAGGTATGAATGAAAGAATGAAAGACATCAAGAAAGAAAGAAATTAACTAAAGATAGAATGAGAGAAGGTATGAAAGCTAGAATGAAAGAAATAAAGAAAGAAAGAAAGAAAGAAAGAAAAGATAGAAGGAGAGAAGGTATGAAAGCTAGAATTAAAGGTATCAAGAAACATAGAAACAAAGAAAGAAAGAAACTAAAGATAGAAAGAGAGAAGGTATGAAAACTAGAATGAAAGATATCAAGAATGAAAGAAAGAAAGAAATTAACTACAGATAGAATGAGAGAAGTTATGAAAGCTAGAATGAAAGCTATCAAGAAAGAAAGAAACAAAGAAACAAACTAAAGATAGAATAAGAGAAGGTATAAAATCTAGAATGAAAGACCTCAAGAAAGAAAAAATTAACTAAAGATAGAATGGGAGAAGGTATGAAAGCTGGAATGAAAGACATCAAGAAAGAAAGAAAGAAACTATAGATAGAATGAAAGAAGGTATCAATGCTAGAATTAAATATATCAAGAAACAAAGAAACAAAGAAAGAAAGAAACTAAAGATAGAATGAGAGAAGGTATGAAAGCTAGAATGAAGGATATCAAGAATGAAAGAAAGAAATAAATTAACTAAAGATAGAATGAGAGAAGGTATGAAAGGAACAATGAATGATATCAAGAAAGAAAGAAAGAAACTATAGATAGAATGAAAGAAGATATCACTGCTAGAATTAAAGATATCAAGAAACAAAGAAAGAAAGAAAGAAAGAAACTAAAGATAGAATGAGAGAATTTATGAAAGCTTGAATGAAAGACATCAAGAATGAAAGAAAGAAAGAAATTAACTAAAGATAGAATGAGACAAGGTATGCAAGCTAGAATGAAAGAAATCAAGAAAGAAAGAAAGAAATAAACTAAAGATAGAAAGAGAGAAGGTATGAAAGCTAGAATGAAAGCTATCAAGAAAGAAAGAAACAAAAAAACAAACTAAAGATAGAATAAGAGAAGGTATAAAATCTAGAATGAAAGACATCAAGAAAGAAAAAAATAAGCTAAAGAAAGAATGAGAGAAAGTATGAAAGCTAGAATGAAAGACATCAAGAAAGAAAGAAAAAATAAACTAAAGATAGAATGAGAGAAGGTATGAAAGCTAGAATGAAAGATATCAAGAAAGAAAGAAAGAAAAAACAAACTAAAGACAGAATGAGAGAAGTTATGAAAGCTAGAAGGAAAGACATCAAGAAAGAAAGAAAGAAACTAAAGATAGAATGCGAGAAAGTATGAAAGTTAGAATTAAAGATATCAAGAAAAAAAGAAACAAAGAAAGAAAGAAAGAAAGAATCTAAAGATAGCATGAGTGAAGGTATGAAACCTAGAATGAAAGATATCAAGAATGAAAGAAAGAAAGAAAGAAAGAAAGAAAGAAAGAAAGAAACTATAGGTAGAATGAGAGAAGGTATGAAAGTTAGAATTAAAGATATCAAGGAACAAAGAAACAAAGAAAGAAACTAAAGATAGAAAGAGAGAAGGTATGAAAGCTAGAATGAAAGGTATCAAGAATGAAAGAAAGAAAGAAATTAACTACAGATAGAATGAGAGAAGTTATGAAAGCTAGAATGAAAGCTATCAAGAAAGAAAGAAACAAAGAAACAAACTAAAGATAGAATAAGAGAAGGTATAAAATCTAGAATGAAAGACCTCAAGAAAGAAAAAAATAAACTAAAGATAGAATGAGAGAAGGTATGAAAGCTAGAATTAAAGATATCAAGGAACAAAGAAACAAAGAAAGAAAGAAACTAAAGATAGAAAGAGAGAAGGTATGAAAACTAGAATGAAAGATATCAAGAATGAAAGAAAGAAAGAAATTAACTAAAGAAAGAATGAAAGAAGGTATGAAAGCTAGAATGAAAGAAAGAAAGAAAGAAAGAAAGAAAAGATAGAAGGAGAGAAGGTATGAAAGCTAGAATTAAAGGTATCAAGAAACATAGAAACAAAGAAAGAAAGAAACTAAAGATAGAAAGAGAGAAGGTATGAAACCTAGAATGAAAGATATCAAGAAAGAAAGGAAGAAAGAAAGAAACTATGGATAGAATGAGAGAAGGTATGAAAGTTAGAATTAAAGATATCAAGAAACAAAGAAAGAAATAAAGAAAGAAACTAAAGATAGAATGAGAGAAGGTATGAAACCTAGAAGGAAAGATAACAAGAATGACAGAAAGAAAGAAATTAACTAAAGATAGAATGAGAGAAGGTATGAAAGCTAGAATGAAAGTTATCAAGAAAGAAAGAAACAAAGAAAGAAATAAACTAAAGATAGAATGAGAGAAGGTATGAAAGATAGAATGAAAGACATCATGAAAGAGAGAAAGAAAGATACTAAAGCTAGAATTAGAGAAGATATGAAAGCCAGAATGAAAAATATCAAGAATGAAAGAAAGAAAGAAATTAACAAAAGATAGAATGAGAGAAGGTATGAAAGCTAGAATGACAGACATCAAGAAAGAAAGAAAGAAACTATAGATAGAATGAGAGAAGGTATGAAAGCTAGAATTAAAGATATCAAGAAAGAAAGAAAGAAAATATAGATAGAATGAAAGAAGGTATCAAAGCTAGAATGAAAGACATCAAGAAAGAAAGAAAGAAAATATAGATAGAATTAAAGAAGGTATCAAAGCTAGTATGAAAGACATCAAGAAAGAAAGAAAGAAAAATATAAACTAAAGATAGAATGAGAGAAGGTATGAAAGCTAGATAGAAAGATATCAAGAAAGAAAGAAAGAAAGAAAGAATCTAAAGATAGAGTGAGAGAAGGTATGAAAGGTAGAATGAAAGACATCAAGAAAGAAAGAAAGAAACTATAGATAGAATGAGAGAAGGTATGAAAGTTCGAATTAAAGATATCAAGGAACAAAGAAAGAAAGAAAGAAAGAAAGAAACTAAAGATAGAAAGAGAGAAGGTATGAAAGCTAGAATGAAAGACATCAAGAAAGAAAGAAAGAAAAATGTAAACTAAAGATAGAATGAGAGAAGGTATGAAAGCTAGAATGAAAGATATCAAGAAAGAAAGAAAGAAAGAAAGAATCTAAAGATAGAGAGAGAGAATGTATGAAAGGTAGAATGAAAGACATCAAGAAAGAAAGAAATTCACTTAAAATAGAATGAGAGAAGGTATGAAAGTTAGAATGAAAGATATAAAGAATGAAAGAAAGAAAGAAATTAAATAAAGATAGAATGAGAGAAGGTATGCAAGCTAGAATGAAAGAAAGAAAGAAAGAAAGAAAGAAACTAAAGATAGAATGAGAGAAGGTATGAAAGCTAGAATTAAAGGTATCAGGAAACATAGAAACAAAGAAAGAAAGAAACGAAAGATAGAAAGAGAGAAGGAATGAAAGCTAGAATGAAAGCTATCAAGAAAGAAAGAAACAAAGAAACAAACTAAAGATAGAATGAGAGAAGGTATGAAAGCTAGAATGAAAGACATCAAGAAAGAGAGAAAGAAAGATACTAAAGATAGAATGAGAGAAGGTATGAAAGCTAAAATGAAAGCTATCAAGAATAAAAGAAAGAAAGAAATTAACTAAAGATAGAATGACACAGGGTATGAAAGCTAGAATGAAAGACATCAAGAAAGAAAGAAAGAAACTATAGATAGAATGAGAGAAGGTATGAAAGCTAGAATTAAAGATATCAAGAAACAAAGAAACAAAGAAAGAAAGAAACTAAAGATAGAATGAGAGAATTTATGAAAGCTTGAATGAAAGACATCAAGAATGAAAGAAAGAAAGAAATTAACTTAAGATAGAATGGGGGAAGGTATGAAAGCTAGAAAGAAAGACATCAAGAAAGAAAGAAAGAAAGATACTAAAGATAGAATGAGAGAAGGTATGAAAGCTAAAATGAAAGCTATCAAGAATGAAAGAAAGAAAGATATTAACTAAAGATAGAATGACACAGGGTATGAAAGCTAGAATGAAAGACATCAAGAAAGAAAGAAAGAAACTATAGATAGAATGAGAGAAGGTATGAAAGCTAGAATTAAAGATATCAAGAAACAAAGAAACAAAGAAAGAAAGAAACTAATGATTGAATGAGAGAAGGTATGAAAGCTAGAATGAAAGATATCAAAAATGAAAGAAAGAAAGAAATTAACTAAAGCTAGAATGAGAGAAGGTATGAAAGCTGGAATGAAAGACATCAAGAAGGAAAGAAAGAAAATATAGATAGAATGAAAGAAGGTATCAAAGCTAGAATGAAAGTCATCAAGAAAGAAAGAAAGAAAAATATAAACAAAAGATAGAATGAGAGAAGGTTTGAAAGCAAGATTGAAAGATATCAAGAAAGAAATAAAGAAAGAATCTAAAGATAGAGTGAGAGAAGGTATGAAGGGTAGAATGAAAGACATCAAGAAAGAAAGAAAGAAACTATAGATAGAATGAGAGAAGGTATGAAAGTTAGAATTAAAGATATCAAGGAACAAAGAAACAAAGAAAGAAAGAAACTAAAGATAGAAAGAGAGAAGGTATGAAACCTAGAATGAAAGATATCAAGAATGAAAGAAAGAAAGAAATTAACTACAGATAGAATGAGAGAAGTTATGAAAGCTAGAATGAATGCTATCAAGAAAGAAAGAAACAAAGAAACAAACTAAAGATAGAATAAGAGAAGGTATAAAATCTAGAATGAAAGACCTCAAGAAAGAAAAAATTAACTAAAGATAGAATGAGAGAAGGTATGAAAGCTAGAATTAAAGATATCAAGGAACAAAGAAACAAAGAAAGAAAGAAACTAAAGATAGAAAGAGAGAAGGTATGAAAGTTAGAATGAAAGATATCAAGAATGAAAGAAAGAAATTAACTAAAGATAGAATTAGAGAAGGTATGAAAGCTGGAATGAAAGACATCAAGAAAGAAAGAAAGAAACTATAGATAGAATGAAAGAAGGTATCAATGCTAGAATTAAAGATATAAAGAAACAAAGAAACAAAGAAAGAAAGAAACTAAAGATAGAATGAGAGAATTAATGAAAGCTAGAATGAAAGATATCAAGAATGAAAGAAAGAAAGAAATTAACTAAAGAAAGTATGAAAGAAGGTATGAAAGCTAGAATGAAAGAAATAAAGAAAGAAAGAAAGAAAGAAAAGATAGAAGGAGAGAAGGTATGAAAGCTAGAATTAAAGGCATCAAGAAACATAGAAACAAAGAAAGAAAGAAACTAAAGATAGAAAGAGAGAAGGTATGAAACCTAGAATGAAAGATATCAAGAAAGAAAGGAAGAAAGAAAGAAACTATGGATAGAATGAGAGAAGGTATGAAAGTTAGAATTAAAGATATCAAGAAACAAAGAAAGAAATAAAGAAAGAAACTAAAGATAAAATGAGAGGAGGTATGAAACGTAGAAGGAAATATATCAAGAATGACAGAAAGAAAGAAATTAACTAAATATAGAATGAGAGAAGGTATGAAAGCTAGAATGAAAGTTATCAAGAATGAAAGAAACAAAGAAATAAACTAAAGATAGAATGAGAAAAGGTATGAAAGATAGAATGAAAGACATCATGAAAGAAAGAAAGAAAGATACTAAAGCTAGAATTAGAGAAGATATGAAAGCCAGAATGAAAAATATCAAGAATGAAAGAAAGAAAGAAATTAACAAAAGATAGAATGAGAGAAGGTATGAAAGCTAGAATAACAGACATCAAGAAAGAAAGAAAGAAACTATAGAAAGAATGAGAGAAGGTATGAAAGCTAGAATTAAAGATATCAAGAAAGAAAGAAAGAAAATATAGATAGAATGAAAGAAGGTATCAAAGCTAGAATGAAAGACATCAAGAAAGAAAGAAAGAAAATATAGATAGAATGAAAGAAGGTATCAAAGCTAGTATGAAAGACATCAAGAAAGAAAGAAAGAAAAATATAAAAAAAAGATAGAATGAGAGAAGGTATGAAAGCTAGATTGAAAGATATGAAGAAAGAAAGAAAGAAAGAAAGAATCTAAAGATAGAGTGAGAGAAGGTATGAAAGGTAGAATGAAAGATATCAAGAAAGAAAGAAAGAAACTATAGATAGAATGAGAGAAGGTATGAAAGTTAGAATTAAAGATATCAAGGAACAAAGAAACAAAGAAAGAAAGAAACTAAAGATAGAAAGAGAGAAGGTATGAAAGCTAGAATGAAAGGTATCAAGAATGAAAGAAAGAAAGAAATTAACTACAGATAGAATGAGAGAAGTTATGAAAGCTAGAATGAAAGCTATCAAGAAAGAAAGAAACAAAGAAACAAACTAAACATAGAATAAGAGAAGGTATAAAATCTAGAATGAAAGACCTCAAGAAAGAAAAAAATAAACTAAAGATAGAATGAGAGAAGGTATGAAAGCTAGAATTAAAGATATCAAGGAACATAGAAACAAAGAAAGAAAAAAGAAAAGATAGAACGAGAGAAGGTATGAAAGCTAGAATGAAAGATATCAAGAATGAAAGAAAGAAATTAACTAAAGATAGAATTAGTGAAGGTATGAAAGCTAGAATGAAAGACATCAAGAAAGAAAGAAAGAAACTATAGATAGAATGAAAGAAGGTATCAATGCTAGAATGAAAGATATCAAGAAAAAAAGAAACAAAGAAAGAAAGAAACTAATGATAGAATGAGGGAAGGTATGAAAGCTAGAATGAAAGACATCAAGAAAGAAAGAAAGAAAGATACTAAAGATAGAATGAGAGAAGGTATGAAAGCTAAAATGAAAGAAATCAAGAATGAATGAAAGAAAGAAATTAACTAAAGATAGAATGACAGAGGGTATGAAAGCTAGAATGAAAGACATCAAGAAAGAAAGAAAGAAACTATAGATAGAATGAAAGAAGGTATCAAAGTTAGAATGAAAGACATCAAGAAAGAAAGAAAGAAAGAAAGAATCTAAAGATAGAGAGAGAGAATGTATGAAAGGTAGAATGAAAGACATCAAGAAAGAAAGAAATTCACTTAAAATAGAATGAGAGAAGGTATGAAAGTTAGAATTAAAGACATCAAGAATGAAAGAAAGAAAGAAATTAACTAAAGATAGAATGAGAGAAGGTATGAAAGCTAGAATGAAAGATATCAAGAATGAAAGAAAGAAAGAAATTAAATAAAGATAGAATGAGAGAAGGTATGCAAGCTAGAATGAAAGAAAGAAAGAAAGAAAGAAAGAAAGAAACTAAAGATAGAATGAGAGAAGATATGAAAACTAGAATTAAAGGTATCAGGAAACATAGAAACAAAGAAAGAAATAAACGAAAGATAGAAAGAGAGAAGGAATGAAACCTAGAATGAAAGATATCAAGAATGAAAGAAAGAAAGAAATTAACTGCAGATAGAATGAGAGAAGTTATGAAAGCTAGAATGAAAGCTATCAAGAAAGAAAGAAACAAAGAAACAAACTAAAGATAGAATGAGAGAAGGTATGAAAGCTAGAATGAAAGACATCAAGAAAGATAGAAAGAAAGAAATAAACTAAAGATAGAATGAGAGAAGGTATGAAAGGAACAATGAATGATATCAAGAAAGAAAGAAAGAAACTATAGATAGAATGAAAGAAGGTATCAATGCTAGAATTAAAGGTATCAAGAAACAAAGAAACAAAGACAGAAAGAAACTAAAGATAGAATGAGAGAATTTATGAAAGCTTGAATGAAAGACATCAAGAATGAAAGAAAGAAAGAAATTAACTTAAGATAGAATGAGGGAAGGTATGAAAGCTAGAAAGAAAGACATCAAGAAAGAAAGAAAGAAAGATACTAAAGATAGAATGAGAGAAGGTATGAAAGCTAAAATGAAAGCTATCAAGAGTGAAAGAAAGAAAGAAATTAACTAAAGATAGAATGACACAGGGTATGAAAGCTAGAATGAAAGACATCAAGAAAGAAAGAAAGAAACTATAGATAGAATGAGAGAAGGTATGAAAGCTAGAATTAAAGATATCAAGAAACAAAGAAACAAAGAAAGAAAGAAACTAAAGATAGAATGAGAGAAGGTATGAAAGCTAGAATGAAAGATATCAAGAATGAAAGAAAGAAAGAAATTAACTAAAGCTAGAATGAGAGAAGGTATGAAAGCTGGAATGAAAGACATCAAGACGGAAAGAAAGAAAATATAGATAGAATGAAAGAAGGTATCAAAGCTAGAATGAAAGTCATCGAGAAAGAAAGAAAGAAAAATATAAACTAAAGATAGAATGAGAGAAGGTTTGAAAGCTAGATTGAAAGATATCAAGAAAGAAAGAAAGAAATAATCTAAAGATAGTGTGAGAGAAGGTATGAAAGGTAGAATGAAAGACATCAAGAAAGAAAGAAAGAAAGAAATTAACTAAAGAAAGAATGAGAGAAGGTATGAAAGCTAGAATGAAAGAAATAAAGAAAGAAAGAAAGAAAGAAAAGATAGAAGGAGAGAAAGTATGAAAGCTAGAATTAAAGGTATCAAGAAACATAGAAACAAAGAAAGAAAGAAACTAAAGATAGAAAGAGAGAAGGTATGAAACCTAGAATGAAAGATATCAAGAATGAAAGAAAGAAAGAAATTAACTACAGATAGAATGAGAGAAGTTATGAAAGCTAGAATGAAAGCAATCAAGAAAGAAAGAAACAAAGAAACAAACTAAAGATAGAATAAGAGAAGGTATAAAATCTAGAATGAAAGACCTCAAGAAAGAAAAAATTAACTAAAGATAGAATGAGAGAAGGTATGAAAGCTAGAATGAAAGACCTCAAGAAAGAAAGAAATTAACTATAGATAGAATGAGAGAAGGTATGAAAGTAAGAATTAAAGATATCAAAAAACAAAGAAACAAAGAAAGAAAGAAACTAAAAATAGAATGAGAGAAGGTATGAAAGTTAGAATTAAAGATATCAAGAATGAAAAAAAGAAATAAATTAACTAAAGATAGTATGAGAGAAGGTATGAAAGCTAGAATGACAGACATCAAGATTCACAGAAAGAAACTATAGATAGAATGAGAGAAGGTATGAAAGCTAGAATGAAAGATATCAAGAAAGAAAGAAACAAACAAACAAAGAAAATAAAGATAGAATGAGGGAAGGTATGAAAGCTAGAATGAAAGACATGAAGAAAGAAAGATATTAACTATAGATAGAATGAGAGAAGGTATGAAAGTAAGAATTAAAGATACCAAGAAACAAAGAAACAAAGAAAGAAAGAAACTAAAAATAGAAAGAGAGAAGGTATGAAAGCTAGAATGAATGAAATCAAGAATGAAAAAAAGAAAGAAATTAACTAAAGATAGAATGAGAGAAGGTATGAAAGCTAGAATGAAAGACATCAAGAAAGAAAGAAAGAAACTATAGATAGAATGAAAGAAGGTATCAAAGCTAGAATGAAAGACATCAAGAAAGAAAGAAAGAAAAATATAAATTAAAGATAGAATGAGAAACGGTATGAGCTAGAATGAAAGATATCAAGAACGAAAGAAAGAAAGAAAGAATCTAAGGATAGAGTGAGAGAAGGTATGAAAGGTAGAATGAAAAACATCAAGAAAGAAAGAAAGAAACTATAGATAGAATGAAAGAAGGTATCAATGCTAGAATTAAAGATATCAAGAAACAAAGAAACAAAGAAAGAAACTAAAGATAGAATGAGTGAATTTATGAAAGCTAGAATGAAAGATATTAAGAATGAAAGAAAGAAAGAAATTAACTAAAGATAGAATGAGAGAAGGTATGCAAGCTAGAATGAAAGAAAGAAAGAAAGAAAGAAACTAAAGATAGAAAGAGAGAAGGTATGAAACCTAGAATGAAAGATATCAAGAATGAAAGAAAGAAAGAAATTAACTACAGATAGAATAAGAGAAGTTATAAAATCTAGAATGAAAGTCCTCAAGAAAGAAAAAATAAACTAAAGATAGAATGAGAAATGGTATGAAAGCTAGAATGAAAGACATCAAGAAAGAAAGAAAGAAAAATATAAACTAAAGATAGAATGAGAGATGGTATGAAAGCTAGAATGAAAGATATCAAGAAAGAAAGAAAGAAAGAAAGAAAGAAAGAAAGAAACTAAAGATAGAATGAGAGAAGGTATGAAACCTAGAATGAAAGATATCAAGAATGAAAGAAAGAAATAAATTAACTAAAGATAGAATGAGAGAAGGTATGAAAAGAACAATGAATGATATCAAGAAAGAAAGAAAGAAACTAAAGATAGAATGAGAGATGGTATGAAAGCTAGAATGAAAGATATCAAGAAACAAAGAAAGAAAGAAAGAAATAAACTAAAGATAGAAAGAGAGAAGGTATGAAAGCTAGAATGAAAGCTATCAAGAAAGAAAGAAACAAAGAAACAAACTAAAGATAGAATAAGAGAAGGTATAAAATCTAGAATGAAAGACATCAAGAAAGAAAAAAATAAACTAAAGATAGAATGAGAGAAGGTATGAAAGCTAGAATGAAAGATATCGAGAATGAAAGAAAGAAAGAAATTAACTAAAGATAGAATGAGAGAAGGTATGAAACCTTGAATGAAAGATATCGAGAATGAAAGAAAGAAAGAAATTAACTAAAGATAGAATGAGAGAAGGTATGAAAGCTAGAATGAAAGCTATCAAGAAAGAAAGAAAGAAAGAAAGAACGAAAGATAGAAAGAAACTAAAGATAGAATGAGAGAAGGTATGAAAGCTAGAATGAAAGATCTCAAGAAAGAAAGAAACAAAGAAAGAAATTAACTAAAGATAGACTGAGAGTAGGAATGAAAGCTAGAATGAAAGACTTCAAGAAAGAAAGAAAGAAACTATAGATAGACTGAGAGTAGGAATGAAAGCGAGAATGAAAGACATCAAGAAAGAAAGAAAGAAACTAAAGATAGAATGAGAGAAGGTATGAAAGCTAGAATTAAAGATATCAAGGAACAAAGAAACAAAGAAAGAAAGAAACTAAAGATAGAAAGAGAGAAGGTATGAAAGCTAGAATGAAAGATATCAAGAATGAAAGAAAGAAATTAACTAAAGATAGAATTAGAGAAGGTATGAAAGCTAGAATGAAAGACATCAAGAAAGAAAGAAAGAAACTATAGATAGAATGAAAGAAGGTATCAATGCTAGAATAAAAGATATCAAGAAAAAAAGAAACAAAGAAAGAAAGAAATTAATGATAGAATGAGGGAAGGTATGAAAGCTAGAATGAAAGACATCAAGAAAGAAAGAAAGAAAGATACTAAAGATAGAATGAGAGAAGGTATGAAAGCTAAAATGAAAGATATCAAGAATGAAAGAAAGAAAGAAATTAACTAAAGATAGAATGACAGAGGGTATGAAAGCTAGAATGAAAGACATCAAGAAAGAAAGAAAGAAACTATAGATAGAATGAAAGAAGGTATCAAAGCTAGAATGAAAGACATCAAGAAAGAAAGAAAGAAAAATGTAAACTAAAGATAGAATGAGAGAAGGTATGAAAGCTAGAATGAAAGATATCAAGAAAGAAAGAAAGAAAGAAAGAATCTAAAGATAGAGAGAGTGAATGTATGAAAGGTAGAATGAAAGACATCAAGAAAGAAAGAAATTCACTAAAAATAGAATGAGAGAAGGTATGAAAGTTAGAATTAAAGGTATCAAGAATGAAAGAAAGAATGAAATTAACTAAAGATAGAATGAGAGAAGGTATGAAAGCTAGAATGAAAGACATCAAGAATGAAAGAAAGAAAGAAATTAACTTAAGATAGAATGAGGGAAGGTATGAAAGCTAGAATGAAAGACATCAAGAAAGAAAGAAAGAAAGATACTAAAGATAGAATGAGAGAAGGTATGAAAGCTAAAATGAAAGATATCAAGAATGAAAGAAAGAAAGAACTTAACTAAAGATAGAATGACAGGGGGTATGAAAGCTAGAATGAAAGACATCAAGAAAGAAAGAAAGAAACTATAGATAGAATGAGAGAAGGTATGAAAGCTAGAATTAAAGATATCAAGAAACAAAGAAACAAAGAAAGAAAGAAACTAAAGATAGAATGAGAGAAGGTATGAAACCTAGAATGAAAGATATCAAGAATGAAAGAAAGAAAGAAATTAACTACAGATAGAATAAGAGAAGGTATAAAATCTAGAATGAAAGTCCTCAAGAAAGAAAAAATAAACTAAAGATAGAATGAGAAATGGTATGAAAGCTAGAATGAAAGACATCAAGAAAGAAAGAAAGAAAAATATAAACTAAAGATAGAATGAGAGAAGGTATGAAACCTAGAATGAAAGATATCAAGAATGAAAGAAAGAAATAAATTAACTAAAGATAGAATGAGAGAAGGTATGAAAAGAACAATGAGTGATATCAAGAAAGAAAGAAAGAAACTAAAGATAGAATGAGAGATGGTATGAAAGCTAGAATGAAAGATATCAAGAAACAAAGAAAGAAAGAAAGAAATAAACTAAAGATAGAAAGAGAGAAGGTATGAAAGCTAGAATGAAAGCTATCAAGAAAGAAAGAAACAAAGAAACAAACTAAAGATAGAATAAGAGAAGGTATAAAATCTAGAATGAAAGACATCAAGAAAGAAAAAAATAAACTAAAGATAGAATGAGAGAAGGTATGAAAGCTAGAATGAAAGATATCGAGAATGAAAGAAAGAAAGAAATTAACTAAAGATAGAATGAGAGAAGGTATGAAACCTTGAATGAAAGATATCGAGAATGAAAGAAAGAAAGAAATTAACTAAAGATAGAATGAGAGAAGGTATGAAAGCTAGAATGAAAGCTATCAAGAAAGAAAGAAAGAAAGAAAGAAAGATAGAAAGAAACTAAAGATAGAATGAGAGAAGGTATGAAAGCTAGAATGAAAGATATCAAGAAAGAAAGAAACAAAGAAAGAAATTAACTAAAGATAGACTGAGAGTAGGAATGAAAGCTAGAATGAAAGACTTCAAGAAAGAAAGAAAGAAACTATAGATAGACTGAGAGTAGGAATGAAAGCGAGAATGAAAGACATCAAGAAAGAAAGAAAGAAACTAAAGATAGAATGAGAGAAGGTATGAAAGCTAGAATTAAAGATATCAAGGAACAAAGAAACAAAGAAAGAAAGAAACTAAAGATAGAAAGAGAGAAGGTATGAAAGCTAGAATGAAAGATATCAAGAATGAAAGAAAGAAATTAACTAAAGATAGAATTAGAGAAGGTATGAAAGCTAGAATGAAAGACATCAAGAAAGAAAGAAAGAAACTATAGATAGAATGAAAGAAGGTATCAATGCTAGAATTAAAGATATCAAGAAAAAAAGAAACAAAGAAAGAAAGAAATTAATGATAGAATGAGGGAAGGTATGAAAGCTAGAATGAAAGACATCAAGAAAGAAAGAAAGAAAGATACTAAAGATAGAATGAGAGAAGGTATGAAAGCTAAAATGAAAGATATCAAGAATGAAAGAAAGAAAGAAATTAACTACAGATAGAATGACAGAGGGTATGAAAGCTAGAATGAAAGACATCAAGAAAGAAAGAAAGAAACTATAGATAGAATGAAAGAAGGTATCAAAGCTAGAATGAAAGACATCAAGAAAGAAAGAAAGAAAAATGTAAACTAAAGATAGAATGAGAGAAGGTATGAAAGCTAGAATGAAAGATATCAAGAAAGAAAGAAAGAAAGAAAGAATCTAAAGATAGAGAGAGAGAATGTATGTAAGGTAGAATGAAAGACATCAAGAAAGAAAGAAATTCACTAAAAATAGAATGAGAGAAGGTATGAAAGTTAGAATGAAAGACATCAAGAAAGAAAGAAAGAAAGATACTAAAGATAGAATGAGAGAAGGTATGAAAGCTAAAATGAAAGATATCAAGAATGAAAGAAAGAAAGAAATTAACTAAAGATAGAATGACAGGGGGTATGAAAGCTAGAATGAAAGACATCAAGAAAGAAAGAAAGAAACTATAGATGGAATGAGAGAAGGTATGAAAGCTAGAATTAAAGATATCAAGAAACAAAGAAACAAAGAAAGAAAGAAACTAAAGATAGAATGAGAGAAGGTATGAAAGCTAGAATGAAAGACATCAAGAAAGAAAGAAAGAAAGATACTAAAGATAGAATGAGAGAAGGTATGAAAGCTAAAATGAAAGATATCAAGAATGAAAGAAAGAAAGAAATTAACTAAAGATAGAATGACAGGGGGTATGAAAGCTAGAATGAAAGACATCAAGAAAGAAAGAAAGAAACTATAGATGGAATGAGAGAAGGTATGAAAGCTAGAATTAAAGATATCAAGAAACAAAGAAACAAAGAAAGAAAGAAACTAAAGATAGAATGAGAGAAGGTATGAAAGCTAGAATGAAAGATATCAAGAATGAAAGAAAGAAAGAAATTAACTAAATCTAGAATGAGAGAAGGTATGCAAGCTAGAATGAAATAAAGAAAGAAAGAAAGAAAGAAACTAAAGATAGAATGAGAGAAGGTATGAAAGCTAGAATTAAAGGTATCAAGAAACATAGAAACAAAGAAAGAAAGAAACGAAAGATAGAAAGAGAGAAGGAATGAAACCTAGAATGAAAGATATCAAGAATGAAAGAAAGAAAGAAATTAACTACAGATAGATTGAGAGAAGTTATGAAAGCTAGAATGAAAGCTATCAAGAAAGAAAGAAACAAAGAATCAAAATAAATATAGAATGAGAGAAGGTATGAAAGCTAGAATGAAAGACATCAAGAAAGATAGAAAGAAAAAAATAAACTAAAGATAGAATGAGAGAAGGTATGAAAGGAACAATGAATGATATCAAGAAAGAAAGAAAGAAACTATAGATAGAATGAAAGAAGGTATCAATGCTAGAATAAAAGATATCAAGAAACAAAGAAACAAAGAAAGAA
The DNA here is from genome assembly GCA_037013535.1 of Intellagama lesueurii. Lineage (NCBI taxonomy): Eukaryota > Metazoa > Chordata > Lepidosauria > Squamata > Agamidae > Intellagama > Intellagama lesueurii. The sequence continues at coordinate 10,083,433 of JBAJHW010000013.1, forward strand.
AGAAACTAAAGATAGAATGAGAGAATTTATGAAAGCTTGAATGAAAGACATCAAGAATGAAAGAAAGAAAGAAATTAACTTAAGATAGAATGAGGGAAGGTATGAAAGCTAGAATGAAAGACATCAAAAAAGAAAGAAAGAAAGATACTAAAGATAGAATGAAAGAAGGTATCAATGCTAGAATTAAAGATATCAAGAAACAAAGAAACAAAGAAAGAAAGAAACTAAAGATAGAATGAGAGAATTTATGAAAGCTTGAATGAAAGACATCAAGAATGAAAGAAAGAAAGAAATTAACTTAAGATAGAATGAGGGAAGGTATGAAAGCTAGAATGAAAGACATCAAGAAAGAAAGAAAGAAAGATACTAAAGATAGAATGAGAGAAGGTATGAAAGCTAAAATGAAAGATATCAAGAATGAAAGAAAAAAAGAAATTAACTAAAGATAGAATGACAGAGGGTATGAAAGCAAGAATGAAAGACATCAAGAAAGAAAAAAGAAACTATAGATAGAATGAGAGAAGGTATGAAAGCTAGATTGAAAGATATCAAGAATGAAAGAAAGAAAGAAATTAACTAAAGCTAGAATGAGAGAAGGTATGAAAGCTGGAATGAAAGACATCAAGAAGGAAAGAAAGAAAATATAGATAGAATGAAAGAAGGTATCAAAGCTAGAATTAAAGTCATCAAGAAAAAAAGAAAGAAAAATATAAACTAAAGATAGAATGAGAGAAGGTATGAAAGCTAGATTGAAAGATATCAAGAAAGAAAGAATCTAAAGATAGAGTGAGAGAAGGTATGAAAGGTAGAATGAAAGACATCAAGAAAGAAAGAAAGAAACTATAGATAGAATGAGAGAAGGTATGAAAGTTAGAATTAAAGATATCAAGGAACAAAGAAACAAAGAAAGAAAGAAACTAAAGATAGAAAGAGAGAAGGTATGAAAGCTAGAATGAAAGATATCAAGAATGAAAGAAAGAAAGAAATTAACTAAAGAAAGAATGAGAGAAGGTATGAAAGCTAGAATGAAAGAAATAAAGAAAGAAAGAAAGTAAGTAAGAAAGAAAAGATAGAAGGAGAGAAGGTATGAAAGCTAGAATTAAAGGTATCAAGAAACATAGAAACAAAGAAAGAAACTAAAGATAGAAAGAGAGAAGGTATGAAACCTAGAATGATAGATATGAAGAATGAAAGAAAGAAAGAAATTAACTACAGATAGAATGAGAGAAGGTATGAAAGCTAGATTGAAAGACATCAAGAAAGAAAGAAAGAAACTATAGATAGAATGAAAGAAGGTATCAATGCTAGAATTAAAGATATCAAGAAAAAAGGAAACAAAGAAAGAAAGAAACTAAAGATAGAATGAGAGAAGGTATGAAAGCTAGAATGAATGATATCAAGAATGAAAGAAAGAAACTATAGATAGAATGAGAGAAGGTATGAAAGCTAAAATGAAAGATATCAAGAATGAAAGAAAGAAAGAAATTAACTAAAGATAGAATGACAAAGGGTATGAAAGCTAGATTGAAAGACATCAAGAAAGAAAGAAAGAAACTATAGATAGAATGAGAGAAGGTATGAAAGCTAGAATTAAAGATATCAAGAAACAAAGAAACAAAGAAAGAAAGAAACTAAAGATAGAAAGGGAGAAGGTATGAAAGCTAAAATGAAAGATATCAAGAATGAAAGAAAGAAAGAAATTAACTAAAGATAGAATGACAGAGGGTATGAAAGCTAGAATGAAAGACATCAAGAAAGAAAGAAAGAAACTATAGATAGAATGAGAGAAGGTATGAAAGCTAGAATTAAAGATATCAAGAAACAAAGAAACAGAGAAAGAAAGAAACTAAAGATAGAATGAGAGAAGGTATAAAAGCTAGAATGAAAGATATCAAGAATGAAAGAAAGAAAGAAATTAACTAAAGCAAGAATGAGAGAAGGTATGAAAGCTGGAATGAAAGACATCAAGAAGGAAATAAAGAAAATATAGATAGAATGAAAGAAGGTATCAAAGCTAAAATGCAAGACATCAAGAAAGAAAGAAAGAAAAATATAAACTAAAGGTAGAATGAGAGAAGGAATGAAAGCTAGATTGAAATATATCAAGAAAGAAAGAAAGAATCTAAAGATAGAGTGAGAGAAGGTATGAAAGGTAGAATGAAAGACATCAAGAAAGAAAGAAAGAAACTATAGATAGAATGAGAGAAGGTATGAAAGTTAGAATTAAAGATATCAAGGAACAAAGAAACAAAGAAAGAAAGAAACTAAAGATAGAAAGAGAGAAGGTATGAAAGCTAGAATGAAAGATATCAAGAATGAAAGAAAGAAAGAAATTAACTAAAGAAAGAATGAGAGAAGGTATGAAAGCTAGAATGAAAGAAATAAAGAAAGAAAGAAAGTAAGTAAGAAAGAAAAGATAGAAGGAGAGAAGGTATGAAAGCTAGAATTAAAGGTATCAAGAAACATAGAAACAAAGAAAGAAAGAAACTAAGGATAGAAAGAGAGAAGGTATGAAACCTAGAATGATAGATATG